>CM062820.1:335688148-336408981 GCA_031772625.1 Pinus tabuliformis
ACATTGGAATCATCTATTTCTCCAATCTCCAAAAAATCCTGGACAATCATTCCAAGTTATTTGAGACTCCCAAAGGTCTCCCACCTATGCGTGATCATGATCATGCTATTCATCTGATTCCAGGAAGTGTTCCTCCAAACATCAGGCCGTACAGATATCCCTATGTCCAAAAAAGTGAAATTGAACGTATGGTTGCAGAAATGCTAGAGGCTGGTATAATTCAACCGAGTCAAAGTTCTTTCTCTCAGCTCCAGTAGTATTGGTGCACAAGAAGGATGGATCATGGCGCATGTGTCCAGATTATAGGGAGCTCAACAAGCTCACTATTAAAGATAAGTTCCCCATTCCTGTCATTGATGAATTACTGGATGAATTGCATGGATCAATTTACTTCACCAAGTTGGATCTTCGTTCGGGATATCATCAAATCAGAATGAAGGTTGAAGACATTCGAAAACGGCATTTAGAACTCATGAGGGTCATTATGAATTTTTGGTCATGCCTTTTGGCCTTACCAATGCACCTTCAACATTTCAAGGTTTGATGAATTCAATTTTCAAACCATTCCTTAGAAAATTTGTGTTAGTATTTTTTGATGATATACTAATCTACAGCAAGTCTTGGAAGGATCATGTTGAACATGTTGACAGGGTGCTACAACTATTGGAGGAGAAACAATTATATGCAAAAAGATCCAAATGTTTCTTTGGAGTCCAGGAGGTGGAATATTTGGGTCATATTGTATCTCATGAAGGAGTTAAGGTAGACCCTAGCAAAATTAAAGCCATTAAGGAATGGAAAATCCCCACATCCATAAAGCATCTGCGAGGATTTCTTGGGTTGACAGGGTATTATCGCAAGTTTGTTAAGAATTATGGAGAATAGCAGCACCTCTAACAACATTATTGAAGAAAGATTCATTTTCATGGACTCCGGAAGCAACAAAGGCCTTTGAACATCTTAAAGAGGCAATGTGCCAAGCACCGGTCTTAGCTACACCGGACTTCACAAAAACCTTTATTGTGGAATGTGATGCTTCAGGAAATGGAATTGGTGCTGTTCTAATGCAAGATGAAAGACCCATTGCTTTTGAAAGTCGTCCAATCAAGGGAAAGTTTTTAAGAAAGCTATTTATGAGAAGGAAATGTTGGCAATACTCCATGCACTTAAGAAATGGCGACCCTACCTAATGGGAAGACACTTCAAGGTAAAAACGGATCATGATAGCCTTAAATACTTTTTAGAACAAAGATTATCCTCTGAAGAGCAACAAAAGTGGGTCACAAAGATGTTGGGTTATGACTTTGAAATCATCTACAAAAAAGGAAGCAAAATGTGGTGGCAGATGCACTCTCAAGAAAGGATGAGGATGTGGAAGCATTGTTGTGTGCCATTTCTATTATCCAACCAGATTGGATAAACGAAGCAAGGGAGGAATGGAAGAATGACGAAGAAGTGTGGGCACTTATTCGAAAGCTACAACAAGATTCCAGTACTTCTGATACATTTAGCTGGAAAAATGATTCGTTATGGTACAAAGATCGCTTATACCTCTGTAAGAATTCCCAGCTAAAACAAAAGATTCTTATGGAATTGCACACTTCTCCCTTAGGAGGGCACTCAGGATTTTTAAAAACTTACCACAGGGTTAAGAAGGAATTTTTTTGGGATGGCCTTAAATCAGATATTCAAAAGTTTGTGGCGAAATGTTTGGTTTGCCAACAAAATAAAGTTGAAACAATTAAGACACCAGGTCTATTACAACCTTTATCCATTCCAAGCCAACGTTGGGAAGGTTTCAATGGATTTTATCACAGGTTTACCCAAGTCTGAGGGAAAGAGTGTCATCATGGTGGTAGTTGACAGACTTACCAAGTATGCACACTTTTGTGCATTATCACATCCATTTAAAGCCAGTACAGTTTCTACTGCATTTATGGAAACAGTTCAAAAGCTACATGGAAACCCAAAGATTATTGTAAGTGACAGAGATCCCATTTTCACTGGAAATTTTTGGACAGAATTATTTTCTTGTCTTGGTACTCAGTTAGCTCATAGCTCATCTTATCATCCTCAATCTGATGGGCAAACTGAGATAGTAAACAAATGTTTGGAAGGATATCTTCGTTGCTTTGTATCTGATAAACAGACACAATGGGTCAAATGGTTGCCTCTGGCTGAATGGTGGTATAACACTTCCTTCCATACAGCAACAAAAATGACCCCATTTATGGCACTTTATGGGTATCAACCACCATCCATCACATCATATTTAAGAGAAAATTCTAAGGTTCAGGCAGTGGAACATCACATCGAACATCAACAACAAGTCCTCCAACTCTTAAAGGATAACCTCGTGTTGGCACAAAATAGAATGAAACAACAGGCAGATCAACATCGCAGTGAAAGAAGTTTTGATGTAGGTGATTGGGTATTCCTACGGCTACAACCATATAAGCAAATGTCCCTAAAGCAAGCTAAGAAGGATAATAAATTATCACCAAAGTATTATGGTCCGTACAAGGTGTTGCAAAAGATTGGTACTATGGCATACAAATTGGAGCTTCCTGCAGCTTCTCGATTGCACCCAGTTTTCCATGTTTCATGTTTAAAGAAGGTTATAGGTGACAAGCTCCCAGTTCAAACAATATTGCCAGAACTTGACGAGGAAGGAAAATTATATTGGAACCGGAAGCAGTCACAGAAACAAGAACTCGACAGCTACGAAATCGATCAATTTCAGAGTATCTTATCAAGTGGAAGAACTTATCCGCTGAAGATTCCACATGGGAGGATGAGAATTTTATGCAGAAGTATCCAGAACTACTCAAGCGTTGAGGACAACACTTTTTTGAAGGAGAGGGGCATGTTGGGTCCCTATAATACTAGTGATTACCCCATTACTATTGTAGTTATACCCCTTATTTATATTGTTGTGCCCCTATTACCCCATATTGTTATTTCTGTGCCCCATAGAATCCCTCTATTTTTATTTTTGTGGCTTTATATTATTATTGTTAGGTCGGCTGGATTATATTGACTCCTTAGACTCCTATATATAGAAAGGAGGTTTTTCATTTGTATCATCCAAGAATTGTTCATTTATGTAATGTAAAGGAGGTTGCCCCCTCGAAGAGGCTGAATTCTAAGGCGTGGATCTATCTTTTCTATCTTTTTGTGAGCTGGTTTCATAACAAACGGAAGCGTTTTCTCGGGGAGCTCCCCGAACCCCCGATATCACTAAGCACTTGGGTCGGTCTTCTGTGACCGCACCACCTACAGCGACATCTCTAGTGATTTGTGGGAGTAAGGACTTACAGAACCAGTCCGTTAAGAGAAAGTCTGGGATGGGAGCTTTGACTAACTTCTGCCTATGTCTCCATTCATGAATATGATCGAGATGTGGATGGCAGTATCCTAACGAAATGAAGTGAGGAGCTCCGTCCCAGTCTCATAGCGAATAGGTAGCTGGAAATGCTTTAGGAATTCCATCGCAAAAGTATCAAAGGTGTTTACTGACATGCGTGGTAACTCAATATACCATTTCGTTGCATTGCCAATGATGGTGCGGGGAAAAAGACGTAATTGGACACTATCATCTACCATAGAGTTTAAAACACACCAGAGATGGTAGGTAGTGATATGGGTGCCCGGATCCTCCCCTTGTTTTCCATCGAACTTTGGGAGGTTCGTTGGCATTTTATGTGGGATCGACGGCCATTGTAAGTTGTGATAGATGGGGTCGTTTGTCAACTTGTATAAGTCGGGGATATCCAATGTTGCCAAAAATGGCAAGAGTTAGGTGCCCCCAACTCAGACCATGGTGATGACGGATGACTTGAGGAGCTTTGCGCTCCTCCCATCGTTTGGTTCCCCATGGTGTACATGGGTTGTGTGGTGTAGCAGTTGCTTTGAGGTATGGTGTTGTAGAGTGGATTTACATGAGGATTTTGATACTGGGGTATGGAATTTCCCCCAGTATAAGCAGTACCCCCTTGACTCATTTGAGTATGTGAGTAGGGTGCCCCCATGGACTGGTTGGGAACCCCTTGTGGATTCCCGCCCGACACAGAACTGACCATTTGACCTTGATTGATAGAGGGAACACTCATGTCAATTAGCGACTGACCATGCATGCCTTAGAATGGAGGGGGAACTGTTACATTCCCTGCCAGCATGTGCATATTGGGAACCCCCCCAGGTATATGAATCTGGTGGTTTGAACTGTACATTGGCGGCCAACCATGTTGTTGGTAAACGGGAACCACGCCCATAGTGCTGCATTGAGTGTTATAAGGAGCACTATATGTGGCACTTGTCGAAGGTATGTAGTGTGGCACCACTCATAGAGGATTTCGTGTGAGTGGTTATACCTAGGACAAATGGAATAGCAGGATTCCACATTACCGGTGTTGTGATGACTGTCGACTGAGGGAGTGGTGGAGGACCAAAACTGTCCCTAAAGTTCCACAACCCGTTAGGCATCAACTAGATAGAAGGAAATGTTCCAACTACTGAAGCAGGAAGTACAGGTACCACGGGAGCCAAGACAGGTTCCAACGGATCCGTGAGTGGAGGGTTAAAGGGGGGAAGAAATCCTCCGGAAAACTTGAATCATCGGTTGTCCAAACAAATCCCGTGTGAGATCTAGGAGACTAATCCCTCGAAGATGAGGAATCTGGTTCAGTGGAACTCGACGAATATTCCACAATGAGTGGAGGAAGTCCTAACAATCATCTAGAGTGACGACAAGGGCCAGATGTAGCCACGATGACTATTAATTTTATCAATAAATTTTTATCATGATATTCTTTAAAGTCTCAAATGATAGCACTCAGGTACCTAAATAAATATAAAAAATACACTAAATGGATCAATCAACAAACAAAGGGAAATTACCTCATCTGATAAGCACTGATCACCGAGATGAAACCCGGTCTCTCAATGAATAACAAAGAAGGATGGCCAAATGTACGGTTACGGTTACTCTAGATCTTCGCTCAAACCTCAGATTGAGGGGCCAAGTACTCTCATGAAGACAAGCACCCTCCCAAAAACTAAAGACAGAGTAGATCCATCAGTGTTAGGTACAAGGATAGCCCGTCCCAGTCACCTTGTGTAAGTACCTAGAAGTTTGGCCACTAGATATACCTCAAATGACAGACATCACTGGGGGGGACATAGTCATAGACAGCACACTGTGTGGGCAGGATACCTGAGCCCCTGACTCAGCTCCAAAATCCCCGAAGGGACCCCCAATACATAAAATGCCCAAAGGATTTGTAAGAGAAGGCGGGCTACCTTCAATTATAGTCTGATGTTGTCTCGTATTTCACTCCGTTGTTAGTGGAGCGGCCCTGGTAATATGAGTGCAGAAGGAATTTTTTTCTTGTTAACAACACTAGTTTTGGTTTTCAACCTTGGGCAGTTCACTTACATGCTTATCCCAAGATCTTAGCCTAGCTAATGTTGGTTTGCTCAAAAGAGTAAATGATTGATTTTAATGTAAATTTTATGTGTACTTGATTATTGTCTTCGGTAGAGGTGTTGACATATGAAATATGGTGAGACTCTTGACTCAATAAATCATGCAAAACAATGCTCTGAAAAAAAAATTCAATTTGATGCAAACAAGCTTTATTCTACATATTTATATTTTTTTCATATTCATAGATTCGTCTGTGCATCTATAGTCTTTCAACACATGCATAACCAAAATATTCTTTTCCAATATTTCCTAACAACTATGAAAAACCAAAATGAAGCAACTCACAACTACTTAAATAGAAGGATGAATACAAATTATCAGTCTTTCTTTCAGAAAAAATGTTTTTTAAGAGAGAAAAACCAAAACTTTTTCCTAAAAATAAATTTATAGGACATGAATTTTGTTGATATGATACAGTTACAGATCTTATTTCAGCCAATGAGAAGATTTTCCATCCCTTTAGGTCCACAGACACTACTGGAAATCAAGACAAAGGGAGATTAACGCTCTGTAACAGTGGCTATAGAGAGTTAGTAGGGTCACTAACACTCCTTGTACATAGGCACAGTGCTTTATAAAGCTCTGTGTAGCATGGTAACCTGTGTTAGTGTGGGAAATATTTCACAACAATGGTTTCCAAGATCAATTTATGAGGTGAATGTATACTAGTAGGATGCAGCAAGATATTTGGTGGATCAGAAAAAGGTTTGTTGAAGAATAGGGAGCTCTTGGAAGGAAGAGAGAACAGAGAAGAGTCTAGGTAAACCGAGAACTAAATGTTTTGTCCCTAGCGGAGTCGCCAATTCTGCTATGGGGTAAAATGCACAATGTATGGAGAATGAAAACTAACCTCAAAGGCCTTCCCAGGATGTCTGACAAACTGTAAGATTATCTGTATAAGCGACCAAGTTATACACATGTTCATCTATCAAATATTAGTAACAAAGTATGGAAAGAGGATTACCTCAAGTCTCCTTCTAGATTTGTTTGAAGTTCTCAATGCAGCCAAGAAGAACTCCTTCAAAGCTGGCTCCAAATCAATTCCTGCACAAAGGAAAGGCAAACACAATCACAGCATACAATCTTGAAAACTAATATAAGAATGCATAATGAACATCTATTTGCATACAACTAAACCACTCATCTAAACAAGTATCGAATGAAAAACTTAATGAACAAAGGTTACCAACACCATGGAGTAGGGAACACAACTACAGTTCTGTATTAATAACGAAAGAGTGATTACAACCATCTGTTGTATCAGTCTTCCCTTGCCCCTTCTTCTTCTTCTTCTCTCTCTCTCTCTCTCTCTCTCTCTCTCTCTCTCTCTCTCTCTCTCTCTCTCTCTCTCTCTTTCTCTCTCTCTCTCTTTCAGCTCACTTCTTCAAGTATATGACAATTCACAACAACTTAGCAGGTTATCCTTTCAAATGCTATGACCCCTTTCACAATGTCCCTCTCACTGCTTATTTAGCAATCGAGTTAGGGTTTCCAATCTCTTCATAGAGTTCATTAGGGAAAAAGAAATGAACCTACCCTATTTTCCAGCTCTTTCCCATTTGCCTTCTTTTTCAGATTGGAATTTCCCCAAATAGTTTGATTTTTGGGAATTTCCTTGCTTTTCTTCAGCAAATTTAGGGATAAATATCTAGATATTTGTGAGCAGATTCATAGGTTTGACCCATTGAACTTCCCTTAGTTTCACTAACGTTGCCCCTGGTCTAACAAATTGAGTTAGCAGGGTCACTAACACACCCTTAGGCTTGGTAACAAGCTTTATAAAGCAGGCTTACAGTGTGCAACCAGCGTTAGTGTAGAGTCAAGGCCTGCAATTGTGGTCTTTGCTTCAGTCATGATGTCTTTCACCTCTGAGTTTATGAGGATGTCATTTTGTTGTATAACACTAACCCTTTCAGAAGTATTATTCGATTCTTTGATCATGATGGCTTCCGCACTAGCTTGTGTGAAAGATGTAGTCCCTACCATTCTCTTGATCGATCAAAACACATTCCAAGGCAAGTCAAATTAGTTGTTTTGATTGGGGATGAGGGGTATATTGATGGACAAGTAATATAACTATCAGAGTTTAAGTTTCATCTCTAGTGTTCCTCTACTGCCAGTAGGCCTGGATAGTACGCTGACAGAGTCACGCAAGGACAGAAGCATTGCTCCACTACTAGTGAGCCTGGTCAGTACCCCAATGGAGTTACTTGTATCACCTCTCTACTTAGGAAGCCTTTCTCTTCTTTCACCTTATTGATTTTTCATTTTTTTCTTTTTTCAAAGAACTGTGCATAGGCACTTATTTATTTTAGAGGTGGAAGAGGGATCTCAATATATTGAGAGAATAAGATGTTGTTCCTTCAAATAATTATGTTATATATACCTCTAACATACATGTTAAGGTTTCCCCCCTCACTTTACTCTACTTGACTAAGTTGATAATGGTTAACCCAAAATAATTGATTAAAGTAGGCTGCTAGTTAATAGTGCAAGCTTTGTGTTTTCACCAAGCCTCACTCTGAACAAAACATGTTTTCCTTTGAGGCATCATTGAATAAAGACAACAAGCTCTTCATAAAGAGAGATGACAACAGATAACCAGATGTTGATAGTTGTACAAGTCCTCTTAGATTTTTCTAGCTTGTCTCTAGAGCCAAACGCGGTTTCATGTAAGGTTAACCTATGAACAAGAGCAAGAAAAGATAGCAAAAAACAAAAATTAGAAGTAAAGCGAAAGACAAACAAGTAAGAAAAGCAAGAAAGAAAGCAAACCAAACCAAGTCAACAAGCAAAGAAAACATGCAAACCAGGAAGCAAAGCAAAGCAAGAAAGAAAACACTACTCCTACTCCTATGCTAAACAGTGCATGGGCCTACTCACATGAAGTGATATTTCCAATGCAGCCACTGACACATTGGCTGGTCCATGTTGGCGAAGGCCTGGTAAACAAGAAATATATGCATGCAAACCAGTGAACAAGAAAGATAGATCAGCGAAGACCAACACACTCCGAGTTTTAAACCATCCACAAAAAAGAAAAGAGCGAATGCACAAGACAAACATTCTACAGACTTAACATGGTGCTATGACACACTGTGTTTAGATGATAAGCATGCGCACTCTCTTGACTATGACAGAAAAGCAACATGAGAAAGAGAGACAAAGTACGCCTTGTAAGTGTGCTTGTTGTGTATGACTCCTCCATTGCATGAGTGATGGGATCATGTGATTCAGGTGGAGGAAGTGAAATTTGTCTATTGGATTGATCTTCAATGCATACAAATGAGTGATGAGGAGCCTTGGGTGTTTCAAAAATTTTATGATCAGAAGTAGAACTAACCCCGGGAAAGCAAGGCCCTGATATAAACATCAGCTTAGGCTAAAGTGCCTCGATAGCCTGCGGGGTTTCCACTTCGTCCATAGATAGATCATCGAAGACCAGTGGCTTACAAAGATTAACTGTGAGTGAATCAACATTGTGATCAAATGAAGAAGTACATAGATCATGACAGCCATGATCAGATAATTCAGGATGTTCGTCGACATTGTCATGATTTGATGAATCATGCAGAGGGGTAGATGAGAAACAAGGATGTTCACCCTCTGTGTTTTGAGAAATGATAGATGACATATGGGACGTATTTTCAGTGGAACATGTGTCATCTTCACAATGTAATGATAGGCTAACATCTGGTGCGTCCTGTGAATGATCGGAAGTAGAAACATCCAGAGATGAGTTTTCATAGGGAAAATCAAAAGTGGGAGAATCACAAGAGATGTCAGGATGAAGTGGATGAGGGGAAAATGGAAGGTAGTCATCCTTCACCCCGGGTTCTTCTTCAGATTCTCGCACACACTCATTATGAATGATAGCATAGGTTGGTTGCACAACACCAACTCCATCGATAGCTTGATCCTCATTCACAACAAGTGTAGAGAACGAAACAGGAAGAACACAGGATAGTACAATACATAGGATCAACAACACGTGGGGACGGAGGTTGAGTTAAAGAATCCACATGACAACCAGCAAGCTTGCAAGCCAAATCTACGCAGATATTGAGAGCAGGTGGGGTGGGAGGATGTGACAGTTCAACAGATGTGCACGCACCTTCTCCCACCTCGCACTATGAAGCTATAGCTATTTGATAAGAAGAAGACAGACAAGCACTTGTGATAGCGACCTTGTCCGTCTTAGATTTGGAAGCTCTAACACCGAGGTATGCTAGGATGGGTTTGAATAATTCCAAGAATTGCGGATTTTCAGATATGTAAAGAAGATACTTAAATATTCCATCGAGAAATTCTCAATCAATTTCATCTTCAAGAAATCGATACACAATATTACGAAAGCACATGTGAAATTGTTCAATGGATTCATCAGGTGCTTTCCTTAATTTCAAAATTTGTTTATTAAGTGCTTTACAGTAAAAAGTGATTGAAAGCATGGGTTATCTCTGTGAATAAATGATGGAAAGAGTGAATAGATTTTTCGAGTAGCATGGCACACCATAGCATTGGGTGCCCTTGAAGCGTGTATGCGAACAATGCGTAGGTCAAGTAATATTCATGAATTTCATACCTTTCATAGGATCCTATGATGCCAGCTACGTGTCTAAGCACAGATGCTCTTCCTTCACCATATTATGTATTACATGAAAAGTACTTCCAGAACTCTTCCGAGATTTCAAAGTCTTTTCCATAAGACATACAATCGGGAAGAGAAATTTTGTGGTTATTCATGATAAGTATACAAAGATTCAAAACAAATTGTGAGGACCTTAGCTTGTCATCTAGCCCTCCTTCTAGCACCAGAAATCTTGATGATGCTAGACCCGCCAACATTCAGGGGATCTCCCCAGTATGAAGTCCCAACTAGACCTCACATAGTATGGTGTAGGAGTCTCATCCGATATGATGGCCTAGTTGCCATTATCTTAAATATATGCCTTAACTCTTGCTTGTCAGCACATGAAAGTGGTATACATAGTCTTCAAACAATGAGGTTTGTGTGCCTGGTGAGTTCTCAATGTAACTTGTGTCTAAGTTATTTCACTGCAGAGGGAGAGGGTGAGAGTGAGTCTTATGTCGAAAGGGAATAGTCCCAACTCCGTTAGAGACACACAACACAACAAGATTTGCGCAGCTTCTAGTGGAGTAGTACACACGGATGCAATAGTCACAAACACAAAGGTGAGCAGATAACACATACAACACCCAACGGAGTAGTCCACATGAATGCGATGGTCATTATAACAAGTTTACAAGAATGAATCTGTTGAGTGCCCGACGGAGTAGTCAACATGGGCGAGACATGATAGAAACTGATACAACACATATCCAATAGCATAGGCAGTAAAACAACCGAAATAGTTCAACTATCTTAGTACACGTTAAAGAAACTATCTTAGTACAAGTTAAAGCAACATGCATTACAAGTGTCCAAATAATAGTCTTACAAATGAATACAATACATGTGTGAAAATGTGTTGGCCTATTAACAAGCTTCCGAATTAACAAAAAATTACAAGACACATTCATACACCATATATTACTAACCCCGATAGCAAGGCATTGGAGCCATTGCTCACTCCTCAAAGAAAAGACTACAAACTCTCAATGCTACATGGGAGGAGCCAAGGTGAAAATTCCATTGCATGTACAAGTGAGGGGTATATATAGCCAAGGGTGAAACTGGCCCTTTTGAATGTTTGACTTCCCTCATGAACGTTTGACTTAGATGAATCTTTGATTGACATGACTCTTTGACTTCATCCGTGCATCTCTTGGACTTCCACGTTACATTACGTTGATTACACAAGTATGATCCAAAGTAGTGATGTGGCCGAGGTGACTCATGACACAACTCGACATGACATTGTTGGTATGCGCATGCTCATTGTGTTGTCTGTGTTGAGTTGATGTGCTGCTGAGTGATGGTGTGCTCGTGGTGTACCATAGCTTCACCTCCGAATAGAAAAGTGCATGGAGTCATCAATGGCCTTGGTGTTTGCTTGATGGTTCATGCATGTGCATGTGTCTTCTTCGCTTGCTACTTGGTTTTCTTCATGTGTTCATCCAACTGTGAGCAAGCCCTCTAGCATGCGCTCCTTGTTCATCGCGTTCGTTGCCACACCATGTCTTATCCATGTCCATTTTCCTGCAATCACTCATGATGAGACGACATCAAATCCATAAATCCCATAGTTTACCATGATGCATTTCCTTCCATTTCTAGGTACAAGTGACTGGGAGAGAGGACAAGGCTATGAAACAGCGCAGAGCACATGTCAGGCCGAGATGTGAAGCTCCAGGGCACTATCGGGAAAAACTATGTAGAGGTCACTAAGAGGCTAGGCTGAGTAGTAAGGGAAAGTAGTGACATCTACGGGATCTAGCTTAGCTGGGAGGTAGACATGTGTAATTTTTTCAGGGAGGGCAGTGTGAGCAGTAGGAGGCACTGGTAGTGAAAACTACGCAGATTTCCAAAGGAGGTCAAGATCGGTTTGTAGGAGCTTGTTGGCCTAAACTATGCAGATATGGGAGGAATTCATGCAGGACATGTTTACGCAATTTCCGAGTTGAGCGGGGTTGTCAGGTAGTAGGTGGACTGTCCATGAAAACTGTGCAATTTTAGGAGGAGTGGCTAGCAGACCGGCAAGGGGTTGACTTACAAAACTGTGCAATTTCCAGAGACGGTGCAGTGACAGGCAGTGGGTGCCTATCCCTCTTGTTTGCACAATTTCTTCAGGTAGTGCAAGCAGGCAGGATGGAATCTTCTATGCAATTTTGGACATGAGTGCAACCCTTGGTCACTACTCAGTCAAATTCTCTGGTTGACCAGCAGGAGGCTTGATGGATAGGCTTGTGGAAAGCGCAAACTAAAATGGTTTCTTGGGAAACTTCTACATTGTTTTGGGTGATAGATTGATCCGTGTTGACTCAACTTCCAGATTTAACCAAGATATTTTACTTCCATGATGTAGTTAGAATTGCATTTTACAAGAGCATAAATGAACATATATGTATGCTTAAGCAAATGGAAAACATAAGGATGGTCAACAAATCATAAACAAGAAATATTGATAATGGAGTTCATCTAGTGTGGAGTTTGTCTCTAGGCCCGATGTCAAGATGGTGTTGGCCGCTTCATTCAGTGCTGGAAATGGTGAAGATGCATATGGACTATGTTTTCAGTCATACAAGGATATGTACCCTCTACATGAGTGGCAAAGTCTCTCCATGAGACATTCCGCTACAAGATCTATCACTCACAATAGACCTCCTATCAACATGACATACAATGAGTATCTTGGCATCGTGCCATCAAAGGGATCTCAACCAAAACACCCATGGTGACAATGAGTATCCCGCCATCATGGAAACAAATGGATTTCAAAAAAAAAAATATACATACAATCCATGATGAATACATCTCACATGAAGAGGTCGTGAACAATTGATATGTTACAATTGTGGAGGGTCGGGGCATTATTCCCGCGATTGTACAAATCCAACGAGAGCATCATGCTTATATTGTACATAGTTTGATCATGAGACGGAGGACTGTCCCACGCTGATAGCGAGGTTGCACGATAAAGGAGCACTCCAACCTCCCCCAACTCAGAACCTGCAAATGATGAGGTCTGAGTTGCGCGAGGAAGACCCGAATGTAAATATCGTGCTCCGAAGTGGTATCACGACAGGGGATGACAAAGGCAAGCAACCTGAAGAAAGTACCTGGGTTCGCAAGCTCCAACAAAGGAACCAAAATTTGATTTGGAGGCGCGCTAAGGAGACATTCATGGAAGCTAAGAAGAGCTTTGTGGATGCCTCCATTTCAGGAAGTAAAGACAGACTGGAACCGAAAATGGACCATCAATTCTCACTACATTCTTGGAGACATGCATGAAGTTGCTGCGTGACAGCAAAGTTGTGAAGGGGCTACAAGAACTCATCACTAGATGTGTTGGGACCACACCAAAAGAACCGCGCGTAGTCTGGAAGCTCGGGAAGCACATGACGCGAACAGGGAGGGAGATGAGATTGACCGCGCAAATAGGGGAATATGAAATGGATCAAGTGATTTTGGATATAGGATCGGACATGAACGTCTTGCCAAAGCAGACATGGGAGCGCATGGGCAAGCCTGCGCTGCAATGGTCTCCTATCCAACTGCGAATGGTGAACCAGCAAAAGATCCTACCTATGGGGAGATTGCAGGGAATAACAATAGATATCGAAGCTACGAGCGCACTAGCAAATTTCGAAGTGATAGAGATTGTTGATGACAACAATCCCTATCCTGTGCTACTAGGCATAGATTGGGCCACTGACATGAATGGAGTGATAAATCTAAAGAAGCACAAGATGACTTTTGAGAAAAAGTCACTGCACATACTGGTACCTTTAGACCCTACAGAAGGATCGCGCTACACAGAACCAGTGTGTGACTATGATAGCGGCGTCGATATAGACTATATCTACAAGATAACCGCGCGGGAGCAAGAATGGGTAAATCCAACCCGAGATGGCAGAATCTCATGGGAGCGCGAAAGTTCCTGCAACTCAAATTCTGACGAGGAGATAGAACGATGGCAGAACCAGTTACGCGAGGTAACCACGCTCAGTTGTAACATGATGACAAGGTCGTTGTGCTGCGTAGCAATAGAGGTAAGCGATCTGCCAACGTACAACGGGATGAGCAAGGTGGACAAATTCCTGAACAAATTTGAAAGAGAAGTACTAGAACAGCAGTGTTTTGAAGCTCTGAAATGGGTACTGCGTGCTACGCCCGCAAGGTGGTGGGGTATGCACCAGCAAAGTTTTGAGGACTAACGCGAATGCAGAAGGATGATGTGCCTATGATTTGGGAAGCCTCAGATGCGGTTAAAAGACAAGTATGATGAATGAAACAGCCTGCATGCCCACCTTTCTAGATGGATACAAGCATATGGTGCGCAACCTACACAAATGCACACCGTCCTCGTAGTACGAAACATGATTAGTAAGCAGGAGCGGGCAAGACAATGGCGCAAACGACCCCTCTGTTTGGGACCAAGAAGTATGCTAAGACCAAGCACACAAAGCATATTCACGTAGAAGCTTTTGACAAGGTACATGAAGCACTAAACATAGTCCACCATGTGAAGAGGGCTGACTGGGACTTGCATGTACCAATGGTTCTCTGGGCATATAGGACCGTGTGCAAAACCCTGACCACGCGGGCACCTCCAAAGCTAAAGTATGAAGCAAATGCTGTAATCCCCATGGAGCATGAAAAGCCTAGTTCGTGCATAGTAGCACTAGTAGATACGATGGTTCGCGGAGCCTAAAAAAAAGGGATCACACAGCCGCAGGAAGCAGAACACATGGGAATTGAGGAAGAAATCCAATAGGGAAACCTTAGACTCCACAAACTTGAAGAAGAAAGGGTACGGTTAAGGAAGAAAAGTGCTCTGGTGGATGCAGAAGTCAAGAATCTAGAGGACAAGATAAAGGAAGATTTTCTTGGCAAAAAGACTAGGGTGGTAAGGCAAGATGCGTACAATCACGATGACAGGTTTAAGGCCTATTGCCATGAATTGATCAGTCTGATTCCTTGGCTTGGACCACATATTTCTAAGCATAGTGACTAGGGTAGCGCATTGAAAATGATAAAGTGCACGATGCCGACCATAACAATAAAAGGTGGGGATTCCCCAAGAAACATGATGGATAATCGAATGAAAATTTTCACAGGTGGTGCGACCACCTGACTAGCCAAAGGAAGGATAGTCTTAGCACTCCAAGCAATTGAAAGGAAGCGCGAGACTATAAACTACTCTTCATGAGAGTTGCGCGAGGTTGGAGCTACGTGCAGAAACAAAAAGTCACAAGCTCCGCGACCGCACATGGGGGGCTGCGCTGCCGCGTGGGTTAACCAGAAAGTGACCGTTGAAGTCACTGTTCATGATGGTATGCTCGACTTCAGGACAAATGGAGTAGGCGATAGGCATTTAAGACGCGATTTATGGGCAAGATCTGGGAAAATCTACCGCTAAGGGAGAATTAATGAACCAGATTTGGGGGGAGCGGTCGAATTCAAATTCAAAAAGCACTATAAAATACAAAGCGCTGCCCAGAAAAAAATACTTGGTCATTTTCGAATTGAGTGATCGAGCGGAGCCTTGATTGTTGTGAGCCGAGCATTGATTGATCCCCTGAGTTCGCGAGTGCTAGATTTCTGGACGAATACAATGGCAACTACTAAGGATGTTATGGAAATAACAGAAATAATCGCTGAGGAGGCCGCAAAAGCCCTGACTGTGGGGGAATGCTTATGAAGGTGCCGATATTGTGGCATAAATCTCGAATCACCATGCACGCCAAGACCTAAGAAGGACAAACAAGCAATGGTTCTTGTACTTGTGTCCCTGCGGAACCCGCTGCGCACCAAGTTGTCAATGGAGGAGAAGGGGAAAGCTGTCACTATAGAAACAAATGAAGAAGAAGAAGATCTGGAGGATCTTACCATCGCAGAGGAGGAGAATGAAGGCATGGAGGACACTCATCCTGCGCACCACATGACAAAATTTCCCGCCTATGTCACCCGCGAAAAGGGAAGGCGAAAGTGTCCAAGGACCTGGACGAAACCAAGAGCTCACTCTAGACCCTGCTCCTCCCAAACAACATTATGTTTCAAGGCATGCATTTGGGCCGCATGCCAAGCCTAAAATTCGAATATTGGGACCTCGCTGACCACGAGAAGTTCCCTCACCTTGAGACCAGAAACCTCATGAAGCCCAAGTAGAACACCATGGTGGGGGTGACAGAATTAGAGCCACGGAAGTGGTGGCGCAAAGTGGAAAAGGTCGGGCTACTGAACCTACTCTGGATGCCACACTTCCACCATGCCCCGATAACCATTTTCGTCATCAGGAAGCTTCTCTACCTAGTGCATGATGGGTGTTTAGGGTTGGAAGAGCCCATCCCCATCACGACAGACTTGATTCATCATGTCTCTTGGCTTCCATACAAAGGAGAGGACCCCATGGACATATCGGAAGGGAAGGGCAGTGACTTGGCCATCGTGGAGGCCATGAAGAAAAAGTACAAGCTAGAAAAGAAGAAGAGGGGATACACCATCTCCAGCATCAAGGAGAAAGCAGTGTGCGAGACGACCCAAATCCTGGCAAGAAAGGTCCTACGCAAGTGCCGCGCGGATGAAGTACCCGCGTCAGTGGTAACACTGGCTGAGCAGTGCACAGAGGGGTCCAGTTTAACTGGTCTAAAATTCCTCTACAAGGAGCTTTTAGAAAATTGCCGCAAAGCTTAGGAACAAGGCAAAACGCTCCACTATGCATGACTTCCGCTGTTCATAGTGCTTGTGGCTGGGGAATTGCCGGAGGATGGTCAATTCCCCATAATTGACAGGGATTTACCAAAGGCTGCGAAGTACGCTTCACTATGGACCATGAAGGATGTTAAGAGGATACGCGACAACAAAATCTTCTGGGTGTTCATGGAGATGAACCTTAGAATGGGGATCAACCGTAAGTCGTGGTTTTCACCCACTGTTTACAATAGTCTGTAGAGTTTTGCAAAATTTAAAGTGGACATGCATAACATTTATATTAGGGCACGCAAGGACCCGACTAAACAGTGGACAAAGCTACCCTTCGTAGCCACAGACGACGTCATTTTCAATGTCCTGGAGGCATGGCCACTGGAGTGGCGCGCCCCAGACATTGCAGAGATCGAGAAGTCAGCGGCGCAAAGAAAGAAAGACGAGGCCAAGTTGTGCATCGCACAGTTGGCTGAAAAACGAAGGAAGGAAGCAGCAGCAGTAGAAGTGTAGGTTGCGCGACGCGACACAGAAATCCGCTAAGCAGGACAACGCCGCAGCAGCATAGGAGGCAACTACGAAGGTGGGTGAGGGCCACATGACATAGGGGCAAGAAGCAGAGGAAGCAGAAATAGAAGAAGGAGGCACGGACCCACAAACTATGTGAACACAGTTGAAGCACCAGCACCCAATAGAGCAGGAAGGGTCACAGAAGAAGGTCAAGGCCTCGAAATTGTCCATTTACCTGATCACCCTAACTGAGGGATCTGCATGACATTAGCGAAACTGTGCGCTATGTCACCTCTGAGGTTTCCAAGATTTCATGCAGGAGAACCAGATTATGTTGGGGTCCCTCAGAGCGCAGCTGCATGAATTGTAGGCGTGCCCCCCTAGGCTAGTACCCTTTCGGCCAGCCTCACAGTGGACTCAACAGCAGCAGAGCAGATGTTGCGTGCACGAATGATGAACACCATAGTGTTGCCGAAAGGAGCACTAGTACCATCAAATGAGGCCGATAGGCCTTCGGTTAGCACGCTGAAAGGTCTTAGTATCAATCTAGCTGCACTCCCGTGCGAGACCTCATATGTGCTGCATGATGGGATAATTGCAGAGCTGCAAGCTAGGGAGAGTCGCGCGCTACAAGTCCTCAGTGAGCAGAACATAAATGTGGAACAACTAAACTTGCAGCGCGATGAATTGGTGTCGCAGAATCAACAACTGGTACAGGTGATAGACGAAGCTTGTCAAAGCGTCCTAGAGATATCCATCCCAGCAAACATACCAATGGAAACGCGGATCCATATGTTAGCAGTAGGGGTCACGAGGCGAAGGAAGAAATGACAAAGGTTCAGCTGGAGCTAAACCTTCAAATCACCGAGCTGCGGTTAAAGGCACAGCCATCCACTCCCCTTGAAGTCAGAGAACAACACGCTAGTGGTATCATAGCAGAATTGGAGGAAATTGGAGGTGCAGTGCAAGACTACACCAATATGTTGGAAGAATCACTTGAGGTCCTCTCAAATCTGCAGGAGGACCCCAACATCTGGTGCTTAGAGACAAAGGCGCAAGAATTCCAACAGTAGTATGAAAGTGTCTGAGGAACTGTGCAGACAGTGGTCCTCACTCAGAGGCTTGCGCGGATGCAGCAGGCTAAAGCGCTGAAGGAGTAGGTGGACGCGGCATGACATAAGGAAGTAGTCCTAAAGGCGCGTGTCTAGCCTTTGATCGACGAGGCCTTCACCATCATAGCAGAAATTGAAGGCAAGCTTGCACACATGTAGGGGATGCACACATTGATGTAGAGAAGCACTCCTGACAAAGAGGTCTCGGAACAGCGTATGCAGCAGATCCAGCAAGCAGCAGCTCAGTGCGCTGCTGACCTCCGTCCAGTTCGAGAATAGTTGGAGGCTCTCTGCACAAAGATCGCCACACCGACAAAGTGACTCAAGGGTGAGCCATGATGTTTGTGTTAGGGGCCTATTGGGCATGGAATCCCCCCAAGGCATGTTTTGGGGCTTAAAGCCCAAGTTTTTACCTAATCTTGTTGTAAAGCTCCACGAATTGCAGGCGTAAGGCACGAAAGTATGATAGAGTCACAGGGTTGTCCACCCTAGTTTTGTAATGTAATGTCGGCTGGATAGACCTAACCATGGTCCGTGGACCACAGGATTGTATAAATAGAGTGAGGCTCTAAGTGTAAAAGGATATAGAAGAGACATAAATAGATAATAGAAGAGAAGCATGAGAAGTCTGAGTGATTGAGTCGAAGGGTGAAGTGTGTCTTTGGGTCGTAGAGTAGGAGAAAGCTCTACAGCTAAGTGCACAGAGGCCTAGTAGTCCGCAGATGAGTGCGTGGACCCCTGCAGTTGAGTGTGTAGGGTGAGTCTAGTCTGTAACCCCGGAAAGAATCAATAAAGAGAAGCTTGGTTACAATTCTGTGTATATGTTCTTAGGTTAATGCATGATCGATATAATTCGCAAATATACTGTTTATCTACTGCGCACACCTGAATGAATGGTTGATGTTGTTAAGTATAACTCAAAGCACTCAAGTAGGCAAAGATAATTAACTAACATTGGACTATAAGCAAGGTCTTGGGTAATCACGCAGAGCGCGGCGCTCAGCCCCTGGGTAGGGTTGCGCGAAGGCAGTCTATCAGGCCACGAGGAATGGGAAAGTGCGGAAAGCAACCTGCGCGCAAGGACAAACCGTGGACTAGTCGAACTCATATGACATCTCTAGGGTGCGGAAACCTGGTTCTAGCACCCTCCCATACTACTCCAGGTGAGATCTCAGTCCGCGCTCCACGGACTGTTACTGAAAGGGCCAGTAGTACTAGTATTTGTTTGGCTAATCAACTATAAACCTTGGTCAGGCCCTAACAAGCCAATAATCGAAATCGTGGAGTCGCATGACATAAGATCGAGTGTCCATACTTTGAAATCTCACACCCTCAGCCCAATCTGGAAAGTGGTCGAAACATAGAAGTCTGAGATGCAAAAACTAACTACACCACTGAATTTTTGTCGTTGAGGGGTGTAAAATTGACTATCCATTTTCTGAATTCTGACATAGGAAAAAATTGGGCCTGTAAGAATCTTTTAGATTCCCTATCAATTCTCCAAAGATTCCCTCATTAGGGTTGGCTGGAGATCTGGAACTCAAATAAGAAAATTGATCTCTCCATTGAAATCCTTACGAAATTCTAAGAAGAATGAGTATAAAGTTGGCTGCATTATGGATCTAGGAAATTTTAGCCTCCAAAGAATCTAGAAGATTCTCAAAGATTCTCCTCCACTGGGTATCTCCGAATCCGCTGCTCAAAAAAAGAATCCAACCTTGCCATTGCATTCCTTATGAGAATCTGAGAAAAATGAGTATAAGCTTGATTACATTCTGACAAAATGAATTTTTACCTCCCAGAAAATATTAAAGATTCCTAGAAGAATCTCCATGAAAAATATTCCTTTGAATATTCTAGGCATCTGCCTCGATTTCCATGCCTAAAGTAGACCCCTCTGCAGTTCCACGCCTCCATTTTGTCTCTCTCCCATTCGATGCCCCATTCTTCTCCCGTGCAAATGAGAACATAAGGTTTAAATTTGTTTTATGGGCGAAGCTACGTAGGAGGTCGTTGTGGCTTGATGGTTAATGTGGAGACACCAACGCAGGGAGGTTGGGGAATCAAATCCAGACCCTTCCATAAATATGCGGGCTTCATTTTTTTATTGAATTAAACGTATATATTTGGTGCATTGTATCCATTGTAGTATTAATGGGTGTTTTGGTTGGCGTACGTTCGCCCGGTGGGGGCCGGCCCTCGTGGGCCAAGCGGGTTCAATCCCCGTCGGCTCCACATTTAAATGTGATATGAATGGTAGCTGGGTGTTAATACGAAAACATGGCGCGTTTTGGTTTTTAATTCCATTACCTTCATAAGGACGCCTCCATCGAGGCTTCTTTTCGTTTAAGAGGTGGTTCCTTTGGGCAGAACTCCTCTGCCCCTTTTTTCTCTTACAAAGATGCAGCTAGCAAAGACGCTGCCCAACCTCAGTCTTCTTCGAAATCAACCCTTCCAAAAGGGGCACCAAAGCCTTTTTTGGTAGATAAATCAGAGGAAATTCCCTCCCTCAATTTCACTCATCCTGAGATTGAAAATCGTTTACAGATTTTCGAAGAATCGGCACTCATCTGCAGATTTAATGGGCTTTGGCCTCGCACAGCAGAACTTTACCAATGGATCCACTCCACTTGGACCAAAAAAAGCAAGATTTACTTATGTTCAAAAGGATTCTTTATTGTAGTTTTTGACTCAAATGACGATTACCAGAAGGCCTTAATGGAAGGCCCTTGGTTCTGGGGTGCGGCTGGGCTCTTTCTCACCCCCTGGTTTCCAGACTTTGACCCTTCTACAGCAGTCATCACCAAGCTTCCCATTTGGGTCAGGCTCCCAAATCTTCCAGCTCATCTATGGCATACATCTGTTTTCATAGCCATTGGAGAATCTCTGGGACGGTTCCTGGCTGTAGACAGCTCAAGAAAGGAAAATGGTCTTTACACCTACGGCAGACTTTGTGCAGAAATAGACATCAGTAAAGGACTACCGGATCAGATTAACCTCAAGATTGGAGATTTCCATTGGACTCAAACCTTGGATTACGAGAACACAGCCTTCAGATGCCGCCATTGCCATCAAACAGGGCACCTCCAAAGTACATGTTCTCAGTTCCTCCAAAAAAAGAAGAATCTAAATCGCAAACCCAAATCCAAGCGATGGAATCCTTGTGAGCCTCCCCGCTCAATGTTCGATCTATATTTCTCTAGCTCGGATGAGGAGGAAACTGAAGATGTTTTGCAGAATGATGAGGCTACAGTAGCAGATGTGAAGAATGATGTGATTCCGATGGACACTCCCTCGGGTGCTCCAGCAGTATCCGCTGACCCACAGCTTTCTCAGAAACGCACTCATTTGTCTTCTTCCTCAGATTCTGACAAGGAGCTTCTGCCGCCTATGCAGAACAGTCTTCCGATTGTCATGGCTCAGTCAAACTCCATTGGATGGGTCAAAGTAAACAAGAAAAAAGGCAAAAAATGTCGTGTGGCTGGAAATGACTCCTCGGGGTAGTTCTCTGAGCCGAGTTCTTTCTTTTTGTTCTCCTTTGTCTACTTAGTCCTTTCATGGAATGTCTCTTAGCGCGAGGTGGTTAGCCTTTCACCAGCGGCTCCCTTGCTTTTCTGCTTCGCTTGCTTGCAAGCTTGATTGTACTATACTTTTCTTTTCTTAATAGAATTAGTCTTTATTCAGAAAAAAAAAATATGGAATGTTTGGTTGGCATATAAAACATGTGGGTCATATATATGGTGTTATAACCATAACCCCTTCCTTTTACATATTCATTGAAATATATTCAACTGCCATTCTTTTTTCACATAATTCGTTGGTTTTTTCAATGATTTTAATATTTGTTTTTTTTTTAATATGTATATTAATAACTATTTATTAAATTAATTTTGTTTGATTAAATGCTAGCATGCCATGTGTTGATAGTTTAGTAGTGATTTGGTCACCACATAAACATAGTGGGTCTCACCTGCTGACTGGGATGCCATGTGGTACATTATGGACCCTGCTTTTCCCTTTGGCATGTCAAACTTTGATGAGCTCTATCTCCCTTATACGAACTCAGATTTGAGTGTCATTTGCACCGTTGGAATCAGGGCAACGAGCACTTAAATATGATGCTAGTTTAGGAGCAATATGACCACTTTGAACTTTGACAATTTTTTAGCCCCCTTGGACTTTTGCATGTGTCTAGAGCCACCTGGATCACAGACAACTAGGTTGATTCCAGGATTGCGCATTGCAGACTGCCTGGGGGGAAGCCTCAAGCTCTTCATAGTTCTGGGCAATAGTGCTTGATCACTGAGGCCTGGGGATGCGCAGTGCAACTCAGTGGAGGTTCGGCTGATGGAGGTTGGTCTTGTCGACAGATTTTCAGAAAAAGTGGCCAAGTATGTTAGCGAGTGAACTCGTGTATACATGACCTTGCGAACACACACTCAACATGACTCGACGATAGAACACCTCAAATCACAAGACAACATATGCTCAGTGTGACTAATTGTGGGACTGTCTAATGGTGAAAGCGACAAGTGCGACACTTCGGATATACCTTCAGACGATAATGATGACACTTGCGCGAAATTGTGTGTGAGTGCAACGGGTGTTTACATAGTTGAAACAACTCATGCACACAAAGGCAAACCTTCGATGTCACCAAAAGAAGGTTGCAAGCATGATGTGGCAATCAATATGCCGAAGATGACAGCTCGTCAAACTAGTGAAAAGGAAGCTAGACATCTATAGGAAACACATGAAATGAATTTTTTGTGTTTGCGCACATGCATGTTACTGAAGACAGGATGATATGAAAATGAAAAGCATTCATGCAAACTCGACTAAGAGGTGTACCTCGAAAGGTGTTCTTTACTATACTTACCCTAGAGATGATCATGCATCTGACAGAGATTGCATGCGGTCTTGATCTTTTCCATAATTTAGTTCCTTGGTAGAGTCTCCTCAACTCCTTGGGAGTGATCTCAGCATGTCACCTTTTCCTATAGTCACCAAAAGATAGATCAACGTAGTTTCAGCGGGCAGTGACTGTTGCTGGGATGAAGTCCTGGAAGGCCTATCTGCGCAGTTTCTGAATGCAAGACAGATATAGCAGTTGGACAACACTACGCAGTTTTGAGACACGAGACATTGCTGTGAGATAGGGTCCTGGGAGGACACCTCTGCGCACTTTTTGAGTGCAGAGCAACCCGAATAGCTAAGAGGCAATACTGCGCGATTTCTGATGATAGTGGGTTCCGACTGAGAGAAGGACACTTGTGGAAAACATTGCATAGTTTTGGATGCCAAGGGAGGCTGGGGTCTCTACGCAGTGCAGAGTTCCAACAGGAAAGGTAGGAAGCTTGAGGGTTGTAGAAGTAAAGTGCACAATTCCGGGAAGCTAGATGAGGCTAGGTTTCTTAGGAAATGAATAAGTGTGAGATGAGTGACACATATATAAACAATGATAGAACTCGACTATGATCACACACGGACACTTAGTGACATAGCGTAGACTATCCATAATGCAGAAGACATAATTTTCTAGATGTAACAACCTTCAAGATAAGAGTGTGTGAAGTGAGTGTGAAACATGTCTATGTGATGATAACAACTCATATGCACACGATTCCCTTGAAGCAAAACAACATTCCCTTTGCATGCCAAATAACAACCCCTATGCCCAAAGGTGACACATGCTGCATAAAGATGAGAACACGGACAACTGTTAAGATCAAGGAGGGGAGCTTGAAATCATCAGCTTACCAACAAGTAACCAAGGATGATCAATCGTAGGATCCAAGGTAGGCTCCAAAATTTGCATGCGAACCAAAATTTTGGAGGGTGGTTGTAGCCGCTACAACTGTGTTTGATAGAAAGGGGTGAATTGTTTTGATTTTTTATATGTAGATGATCTTATTATTACAGGAAATGTTGATGAGCTCATTAGAGAAATCAAAGTGCAGATGTCGCAAGTTTTTGAAATGAAAGACCTTGGAGATTTACACTATTGTTTGGGTCTGGAAATTTGGAGGGATTTTGGCCAAAATTTTCTATCTCAAGGAAAGTATGTCAGGAGCTTATTGAAAAAGTTTAGAATGGATTAGTGCAAAGTTGCCTTAGTGCCTTTATAGCATAATCGAAAACTTCAGAATGATGATGGTTCTAAGGAGGTGGATGCAACACTATACAGACAACTAGTTGGGAGTTTGATTTATCTAACTACAACTAGACCTGATTTAGCTTTTGCAGTCAGTGCTTTGAGCTAGTTTATGTCAAAGCCTCTTGAAAGTCATTGGGTGGTAGCAAAAGGTGTCTTAAGGTATCTTCAAGGAACCTTGGACTTTGGTATCAAATATGCTTATTCGTTTGATGTTAGATTGGCAGGTTTTTCAGATTCAGATTGGGCCAGAAATCTGGATAATAGACGATCCATAACAGGTTATGCATTCAACATTGGGTCTGGGTCCATTGCATGGAGCAGCAAGACGCATAACATTATATCCTTATCTTCAGCAGAAACAGAGCATCAAGCAATGTGTGCAACAACATATGAGAAAGTTTGGTTGAGGAGACTTCTCCATGATGCCGGAGAAGAACAAAAAGATGCAACAGTTATCAATGTGACAACGAGAGCTCAATCAAACTTGCAAACAATCTAGTGTTTCACAAAAACATTAAGCATATTGATACATAGTTTCACTTTGTTAGGGAGAATGTTTGGTCACAAGAAATTTATATTGAATATTGTAATACCTCTGATAATGTTGCAGATATTTTTACTCAGCCCCTTGGAAGAATTAAATTTGAGTTATTTAGGGAGATGTTAGTAGTACTAGTGAACCCTTTCTCCATTAACGGGGTTGTTGAAATTAATGGAGAATGTATTATTGAAGAAAGTCGATTCATTTGTTATGAGTGAGTCTTAGTTTAGGAATTAGTTCCTACATTCTAAGTGGTTGTTCTAACTCTCCTATTTGCATGTAAACTATATATTATGGATGATTAATGATGACTGTGTAGAGCGTTCTACCAGATGCGAAGTTCTTCAAATGTGAGTTGCATAGCTTCTTGAATATATCTGTCTTCCATTTTTTAACAAATTCCCCGACACATACATTGTTAAAACATTACTAAATATTAAGTTACTTGTTCAATTCCCCTCTATTCAAATGTTATTAAACATTACCATAATCCAAAGTCACCAATGCTCAACTTATCACACACACTATATATATAATTATACTAATTAAATTTTAATCTCTTATATATTATATATAAATATATATATATATATATATATATATATATATATAAATCCCAAACCCTTTTAAGGTCGTATTCTGGAGTACTGGTCTATCCACTCCACAACACCATGAAATGATAAGAAAGACTTCTTGAAGCAGGTCAGTGGCGAGTTAACCTTGTACCGAGAAGAATTACAAAGGGAGCTGAAAAAATGAATTGGCTGTCGGACCTATGGCTAACTGAGCAAGGGTTTCTTTGTTTGTTGCCGAGTATATTTTTAAGTTCTTTGAAAAATGCGTTAGCTGCCAACGCTTTAACCAGAGCGAGGGTTTTTCATCTTCACAGTGCACTTGATAGCTGCCAGCGTTGGAATGAACCAGACTGAGCGAGGTCTTTTTCCTTTGCCCAGTATATCTCAAGTTTTTGAGGTTCTGCGTTTAAATTTTGACAAATAAAGTTTGGATGTAAAAGCATATGTCAAATGTGTTTATATGTCAAATCTGGTCACAAATATAACATTCGAACTTTGTCAATGGGAGATGAACATTTGGAGGATAGAAGGAATGTATTTGGAGATAAAACTCATTTAATGGAGGCCTAATTTTACAATCTCCAAAAACTCATTTCCTGCAATTGCTGTCTTGACATAGGTGGCATTTTTCAAAGCTCCTACGCAATGGGCTTCTTTCTTAACTTGGATTCTTTTCTTTCTTGACATGTTTGGAATTTTCCTTAGAGAAAAACATTCATGGAACACGCTATCGATTTTTATCGAAACCCAATGAAGGGAAAATATATTTTAAAACAACCAATGAAATAAAATGTAGAGCATTCCATAGATCGTATAATTCATTTTGCTTCTGATTAAATGCCTTTCATGGTTAACCACAGAACTCTGTATACAGCTTGCAGTGGGCACTATGGCCACGGTCTTGACCACTGTTGTAACTATGAAGTGCCGCTATCATCTGAATACGTGCTTTTCATTCAATGAAACCTTTCTTCAGTCGCTGGCGCAGCTGCTGGACTACTCCCTCACCCCATTGCAATTCGGAACACCCATACACATCAAGCTTCTCCAACGAACTCAATTGTTCAACATTGGGCAGCCTCTTCAAATTGAAGCACCGGCGCAAGTCAATACTTTGAAGATTCCTTAAATTCTCAATTGAATTTGGGAGGACCTCTAAAGTGGAGCACTCCCTCAAGTCAAGACTCTGGAGGTTTGTTAAGTTCCCAACTGATTCTGGGAGCATCTGTAAACTGGAGCACCCTCTCAAGTTAAGACTCGGCAGTTTCCTTAAGTTGCCAACTGAATCCGGGAGCATTTGCAAAGTGGAGCACCCGCGCAAAATAATACTTTCGAGGTTCGTTAAGCTCCCAATTGAATTAGGCAGCATCTGCAAAGCGGAGCACCCGCGCAAAATAATACTTTCGAGGTTCGTTAAGCTCCCAATTGAATTAGGCAGCATCTGCAAAGCGGAGCACCGGTGCAAGTGAAGAGTTTGTAGCTTCTTCAAGTTCCCAATTGAATCTGGAAGCATCTGCAAAGCGGAGCACTTGGCCAAGTTAAAAGTTCGGAGGTTCGAGAAGTTCCCAACTGAATCTGGGAGCATCTTGAGAGCGGAGCACCCTTGCAAGTGAAGAGTTTGGAGGTTCTTGAAGTTCCCAACTGAATCTGGGAGCATCCGCAAAGCTGAGCAGCCGCCCATGTCAAGAATTTGTAGTTTCTTGAAATTCCCAACTGAATCGGGGAGCATCTGCAAAGCTGAGCACCGAGTTAATTGAAGATTTTGGAGGTTCTTGAAGTTCCCAACTGAACCTGGGAGCATCTGCAAAGCTGAGCACCCGCCCAAGTGAAGAATTTGCAGGTTCGTGAAATCCCCAACAGAGTCGGGGAACCTCTGCAAAGCGGAGCACCCGCCTAACTGAAGATTTCGGAGGTTTGTGAAGTTTCCAACTGCACCTGGGAGCGTCTGCAAAGCTGAACACCCGCTCAGGTCAAGAATTTGTAGGTTCGTGAAATTCCCAACAGAGTCGGGGAGCATCTTCAAAGCAGAGCACCCACCTAATTGAAGATTTCGGAGGTTCCTGAGGTTCCCAACTGAGCCTGGCAGTATCTGCAAAGTTGAGCACCCGCCCAAGTCAAGAATTTGTAGTTTCCTGAAATTCCCAACTGAATCGGGGAGCATCTGCAAAGCGGAGCAACCCGCCAAGATAAGAGCTTGAAGGTGGGTGAAGTTGTCAACTGAACCTGGGAGCATCTCCAGCGCTGAGCACCCGCCCAGGTGAAGACTTTGTAGGTTTTTGAAGTTTCCAATTGAATAAGGGAGCATCTGCAAGGTGGAGCAGCCGCTCAAGTGTAAACTTTGGAGATTTTTTAAGTTCCCAAGTGAATTTGGAAGCATGTGCAATGCAGAGCACCCGCCCAAGTAAAGACTTTGGAGGTTGATTAAGTTCCCAATTGAATCTGGGAGCATCTGCAAAGCGGAGCACCCGCCCAAGTGAAAAGTTTTGAGGTTCATTAAGTTCCCAATTGAATCTGGAAGCCTGTGCAAAGCGGAGCACCCATCCAAGTGAAAAACTTGGAGGTTCGTTAAGCACCCCACTGAATCTGGGAGCATGCGTAGAGCAGAGCACCCGCGCAAGTCAAGAATTAGGAGGTTTCTGAAGTTCCCAACTGAATCAGGCAGTATTGTCATATTTTTACAGCCCCATAAGAGCATGTGTCTCAACGAATGCATGTGACAGAATTCTTCTGGCAATGTTTCAACATAATTCTTGTGTAGGGTTAATGATTCTAGATTTTTCAGCTTCCCAATGGAGTTTGGAAGCGTTAAAACGGAAGCATCAATAGTCAATTCTCTTAACTGCACAGGTGCCTGCAATGTTCAAAGTTTTGAACCGGGTGGATGTCAGTTTTTTGGCATTGTTATATATGAAGACACATGGAGCAAGCAATTTCTGAGATTTGAAAACAATACAAAACAACATTTCTGTGAAGAAATAGCATGATTACCTGGGATTCATGTTGCCACAGGGTTTCCAAATTCCCCCCTCTATATGTAGAACTCTTAAATTCTCTAGTCTAATCGAGGAAGGTAAGGATGCATACGGAAAATTCTTCCAGCAGAGCCATATGAGTTGGGGTAAGTGCTCAACACTGAATAAGGTTTGATCAAAATCACCTTCAGCCGTAAGAAGCTGCAACCGGCTCATATTAGTTAATAAACGACTTCCCACAAGGTTTTGGAAAGATTGTTCAGGGTCATTTCCATGAACCATGCTAATTCCACGCACCTGAATTGTTCAGTCCTACATGTTAGAAACAAAATCGAGAATCTTGCAATGTTTTGAAAACTCAAAACTTGACAGATACAATTTTGATAACACAACCCTATTTTGAATATCAGTTGAAAGCTTCAAACTACTTACAGGTGGTTGGTGAGACATATTGCCAAGAAGGTTGAGGCGCCAAATTCGACGTGGGCACTCAGCAGGTTCTTTCTCCGCCATATGTCTGCCGAGGTCCCTAATGTGGTCATGCATTCTTATACGGTTTTCTCCGTCCACATCTACAAGACATCTGTTCTCTAGGTTGCGAAGACCCAGCCATCCTTGCCAGCCGGAGCCGTTCCATATTCTTATAACAGTTTCCTTGTGTTCTCCAATAAAAAAACAGGCAATGTCTAAGAATATTTGCTTCTCCTCTGGATCTAGATTTTCGTAGCTAATTTGGAGTCTGTTCAGTATATCGCTGGGGAGTATGTTGGATATTTTATTGAATTGCGCTTCCCAGTACTCCAAATCTTTTCCACAAAGCAGCGCTCCAATCACTTTAAGAGATAATGGTAGTCCATGGCACGCCTCCAAAAGTTTTTCAACTACTTCTTCAAATCCCATAACTGGATAACTCTGGTTGAAGGCGTGCAAGCAAAAGAGTTTTAGGGAGTGTTGTCGGTTAAGGCCGGTCTGCTTGTAGATAAATGACTCTACAATCCCCGAGCTGGTAAGAAGATCCTTGTTGCGAGATGTCACTAAAATTAAGCTCTCTGTATGAATGGTATCTTTGACTGGTGAAAATAATGCATCCAGTTGGTCGATATGATCCACATCATCTAAAACTATGAGAGCGTGGTGAGAAGATGAGAGATGTGTTCTGAGCTTTTCTGTGCCTTCATCAGTGCTATTTATTTGTACATCCTTGTGAACCAAATCTTTAAGAAGGTTACTCTGAAGGGAATGTAAAGATCTAGTAGCTGCGTTTTCTCTGATATCGCACAGAAAGCAAGATCGACTGTAATCTGATCTGTGTCGGTTGAAGAATTCTTTTGTGAGGGTGGTTTTTCCTACCCCACCAAAACCCACAATACCGACCGCTCGAGCCTCCCCACTTTGGTGCTGGGATAACACTATCGCTTCCAGATCCTTTACCTTCTCGTCCAAACCAGTTGGATATTTAGCAACATTCAGAGGTGTTTTGCTAACCTTTTTCAAAACTTGTTCCGCGACCTTATCGACGAGCTCACCCTCATCACTGAATAATAATATTCACAATGAAATGACTAGTAAGGAAGGGCTACAAAGAACGAACGAAAGAGTAACAGAGTGAAAACTGAAGGCCCTTACCCGTTACACGCACTCAGCTCAAAACCGCTTATTTGTGAGCAATCCGAAAGAGCTTTCCTCCATTTTTGAATGGTATTGGAGTCATGTCGTGGCATCCATTTCTTTGTTCGAGAATCGAATGTGGTCTTCTTTTCGAGCTTGCTCAGTGCCCGAGCATAATCGCCATTTTCGCCCCTCGTACACAGGAAGATACAGTGGAGGATGCTGAGGGCTGTAGCACAAATTCCATCTCTGCCCCCCGTCCACCGAAGTTCTGAAGGATGAACGCCATAGAAGACTGGAATAATTGTGGACCCCGACTCCAACATCTGGACGAGCTCATTGAGACACCAACTGGACTCAGCATATCTTGGAGAGAAAATTGCTATTTGGACTGAGGACGTTCGAATAGCCCCTTCAATTTGGGGAGTTAAGGTGTCGCCCCTTTGCAATTCCTCAGTGTCTAGAAAAGCTCTTAAACCATTTGAGGAAAGACGACGGTACAGGTGGCTTGCGAGGCCTTTCTTGACGTCAGGCCCGCGGTGATTTATGAATACGTGGTACGCATAGTCGCTGGAGTTGCAACGTGAGGAGGCAGTGGAGGTGGATACCGATCCAGAGAATGTTGCGTCTGGAGCAGGCGTCAAGTTAAGGTTTGCCATTACCAGAAAGTAAGAATGGAGATATTTTGCAGAGATGGGAGTAATGCGCGTTCACTCGCTATATTTTCGTCCTCGTCTGAATAAAGTAACCCCAAGCTGCGCATTTGCTACCCTCTCTGCATCAATACTTTAATAGTTAGGTAATTGATTGATTTAAAGAGAAAGCACATAACGCGTTTATTTTCCAAAATCTCCTGATGACAATCACAAAATAAATATGATTACTCACGGGTTTATCTTCCAAAATCTCTTGACCACAATCAAGAAATAAATGTGATTCCCAAAAATTGTTATGGCAGACGATATAGTTCTGTCACTGCATTTTCAAATCTTGTAACGACCCAATGTTTACATAAAGCGTTTATTTCCCCGGAAATCTCTGAATCACAATCGATCGGGTTGAAAGTGTGAATGTTCACAGTTTAAAAAATTGATGGCAATTTGTTGTTTATGTGTTTTTTTTCGTTTTATGAATAATGTACGGACGTTAATTATGTTTTTTTTTTGAAGATTTCTTTATTATAATTTACTTAAAAAATATGAAATGAAATTATATTTTGGTTGTTCTAAATAAATTTGGTAAATATTTTGATCAATTTATGTTTTAAATTGCTGGACCTCAATCACAAGATAAAATATGATTTCTTAGTCGTTTATTTTAAAAAATATGTGGACCACAATCACAAAGTCAATATGATTCCTTACGGACCTAATCGCTGGCGCAAAACTGGTGGCATCCACCAACAAAAAGAGTTACGGCAGACCATCTACTTAGGCTGGAGCTAACTAGCCATATATTGGGTATTTAATGCTTTCAAGCAGCACGCCACTAGCCTGATAACACGGGAGCAGGGAAATATTATTTAAGGAGTTGTCTATAATGCGACTTTTGAGATTCCGGTGACGGAATCCGGCGAAGAAATTGAGATGAAATCATGATTTGTTTGCAGTTAAATGGTTTTTTAACTGCATATTCGATTCAGCACCCTGAAAAACCCCTGGGACGCTTTCATTGTGCAAAACTAGTTATCAAACTTCGATTTCAATAAATTACTGCCGATTTTCACCGGAAAAAATTGCCGGAAAGACTTTCAAAAAGTCGCGTTAAAGACTACGGCATTATTTAATGCCGAATTTGCCCGCTCCCGTGTTATCGCGTTAAGTCGCGTGCTGCTCTGAGGGCATTAAATACCCAATATATGGCTGGTTAGCTCTTTCCCATCTACTTATGTCACTGCATTTTTTAATGTTGCAAAGGACAGGATGTTAAGCATTGAGTATACGTATATAAATTTATTTCCTCCGAAATTTCTTTATCACAATTGATCGGGTCTGAAAACTCAATGGTCATTTGTTTTTTACATATTGAATACATACAAAGTGTGTATTTCTCGATGCAAATCCCTTTGTCAAGTTTAAAAATGGGATGCTCCATGCATTTTAATTTATCTTCTGTTTTTATATGCTCTATTATAGACCAGCTTTGAAAATATGATGAATTGAAGTTTTGTCTTTATTATAAATAAATATAAATTTAATTTCTAATAAAAAACTAAATTTATCAAAAAAGCAAGGAGAAAAAGGAAAGAAAGATAAAGATTAAATATAAATAAAAAGAAGTATGAATTCAACAAATTAAGAAAATGAAAAGAGATAAAGCAAAAAGGAAGCGATAAGGAAAAAAGAAGAGAATATACACAAAGAAAAAGGAAAAGGAAAAAATAAGAGAATATACACAAAGAAGAAGGATAAGGCAAAGGAAAAGGAAAAATGACAAGGGCAACAAGAAAGGAAGAGAAGAGGAAACAAAAGACGAAAGTAAAGGAGACCTAAGAAATGAAAAAGATGGGGCAGGGAAGGGTAGGGCACGGCAAGGCGGTGTGGGGGAGGGAAGGGGGTGGTTATGAGGGAAGAGGACAATCAGAGGCTAATACGAGAGAAACTAAAGATTATTTAAATTTAATTGTTGAGGGAATTAGATTGATAGATCAGAGGAAGCCAACTTTTATTGATTTCAAGGCCACTACCTCTATTTATGTTACTAGGGTTTTCTTAACAATTTCCAAAGCTTCGTTGACATGTCGATTGAAACAATGATTTTCCCTAGCTAGAATTTGGGTGTCTTCAATAGAAACATGATGTTTAGTTTTGACAAAATGTTCAACGAAGGCCAAGAACGAATATGTTGATGTTTAATGTCTGTAACATGTTCTCTTACTATATTCTTGAATGATCTCCTTGTTTCACCAATACAGCATTTTCCACAGGCATAGGTGACTTTGTAGACTTTTTTTTGTTGATGGATGTCAATATTATCCCTAACTAGCCTCATTCCTTGTTTCATAGTAACATGATGTTTAAACTATGTTATGACATTATTTTTCTCTAGGACTCTCGCAATTTTATCATTAGTTCCTTCAATGTGTGGAAGGTATGCCTTTCTAGCATTGTCGTTAGGAGGATGGGTGTGGCATGACCTGTTTATTCTAGCGAAAGTCTTGTTCATGTATCTCCCATTATAGCCAATATTCTTAATACCCTTTTCTAAGTGATCAAGTTCTTTCTCGAGATGTTTTGGGTTGAAAATTTTAATTGCTCTAATGGCCAAGGTATTTAATATCCCTATTTTTTGAAGCGGTGGTAATGGGAACCAACATGTAGGTAGTTTTTAGCATGGGTATTTTTTTGAAAACTTTACATTTGAGGGTGTCATCCTATAATTTAGGTAACAAGACATCTAAAGAGGGAATACTTGCATTGTCCTCAATGTCTATGGTAAATTGTATTTCCTCAGAGATACATATTAATCTTATCTTCTCCATGGGGCCATTTCACATTAGTGTAGTACACAAACCTCTTCCACCATGTAGCTTTGAGTTAATAGGAATCAACGGCTATTCTTTCAAACTTTTCTATATAAAGGTTACCAACAATGGGTGAGACTAGGGATCCCATTACTACTCCACTAATTTGCTCATACTATTCACCTGCAAACTAGAGAAAGCACCTCTTAAGTAGACTTTAGCCAATCTAATAGTATTAGGATCATAAACTTCTTTGAGCACCTATACTACTTCATTTAAGGGAATTTTTGTGAAAAGTTGGACAACATCAAAGCTAAGAATAATGTATTCAAGATCAATTCTTTCTTCTTTGATGATCTCAACAAAATGGACTTGAATTTTAGTAAATAAATCAATGTTACCAACTATGGGACCCAAAATCTTGGCAACAAATCTATAAAGTTCATACATAAGAGAGCCAATAGTATTAACTGTAGGTCAGATGGGAACTCAATTTTGTGTATCTTAGGAAGGCAATAGATTCTTGGGGTAGGAATGCCATAGATTCTTGGAGTAGGAATGTCATAGATTCTTGGAGTAATTTCAATATTGGGGGATATAATTTATTTTTTGTATCATCGTGACTAGAACATTCGAGTTCCTTTTCAAAATATTTAATAACCTTAGCTATAGGGTTACTCTCCAATTCCCTACATTGTTTTTGTTCTTAAGGTTCTCATGCATCCTTTATGTTATCACTTGGCTGGAAAGGGTTGGGTTGTATCAATCTTCAACCAATTGTAACTATTTTAAACCGACTTTTAACTAGAAGTTAGTCCTTCCAATTTGAGAGGGCTCTCTTAAAATATTTATAAAATGACTGTGGTAAACTCAAAATTCATATGACTAACTTTGATTTTTTTTTTTTTTTGTGATTTTGTAGGTGAAGAAAAATGTGATGACTACTACGATCCGGCATGGAGTTAAATTAAAACAAGATACGATCAACAACAGTGTTTAATGGAAGCTAAGGAATCTATAGCTTTAAAACTTATACAAATTGATATGAAAATGGGGCTTTCAGGCTTCTTGTCTAGCTTACAAGAACCTCTCCCACTTCCAAAGCTTGAATTTTACCAATTCTATTTGATTAACCAATGCGGAATTAAAGAATTCTTGAAAATATAGGCATATGCTTGTTTTTATTGTTGGCTATTATGCACTTTAAAATCTATTGTGTATGCTGATATTTAAATGCGCTTAAACATATACATAAATGCATAAAACAGTGAATAATGCAACAAAGAAGAAAACACATGAGACAACAATGTAATATGCAATTCACCATGATATCTTGGGCTACGTCTCCTTGAGCTCTAATCAACTTGATTAGACTCTTTGGGATTATGGTTGAATTCTTTTTACAAGTCCTTGACTCGACTCCATATGGTTTACAAATTAACCAATGGGCTCAAAATACCATCTTACCCCTGGCTGTCCTTTAGCTGCAAACAGTTCTAGGCTTCTCTGGACTAATTCTTTCAGTTAGTGCTCTAAGACTCCTTTGAGCTTCCGGCTTCTCTGAATCCCTCGGAATTGTTTACTATCTCTGGAATCCTTCTTCTATCTTCAACTCAAACAACGCCAGCAACATCTCGAGCAATCGGTCTCTTTGTTGTCTAATACTTCACTGAAGTATTTGTGCGCTGCCTCCAACCTCTGGTGGCTTTTCTCTGTTAAGTGATTTTGCATACTGAGCCTCGCAATTGGTTCCTCAGCACTCCAACTCTGCCCACACATTCACTGAGCATTACGAGCCTCCATGAGCTTCTCGGAACTCCTCTTGAGCATCATACTGCCTCCATGAATGAGCATTCATCACTCTCTGTGTTATCAATTCTTCGTTCTACCTCCAAGCGAATGAATCAATTGTGCTCTCAAACTCAGCCCCCACAGTCTTTGACATTCATGGCTTTTAGCCAAATCGGCGCTGTCTGTTGGCTTTCCCTTTCGGGCTCTCTGTCTTCCGGCTTTGGGTCTGCTTGAATCCCTCTCCTAAGCATTCAATAATCATTGCGTAACACCCTTTGGGCAGGTGACCACCTGTTTCGTAACGGATGAGGGCATTGGTGCTTGAAATCCATTAAAAATAGTCATTTTGTGTTTTACACAGAGAACGCTGCAATACACAGAAAAATCCGCAAAGCACTGTTCTTCCCAGACTTTAAATATTCATAATTGCACTTTATATTCCTATCAGGTCCGCCCATAGGTCACTATCACATGTCGCAAGGCTCTGTCCCTTTGTATTTCGTAACGCATTAAAACATGCGAAAATACATACAAAATGGTATTTTACAAATTTCAAAATATATCCATTATCACCTAGAGCCCTGTTGGGTATGTCGCAAGGCTCTATCCCTTTGTATTTCGTAACGCATTAAAACATGTGAAAGTACATACAAAATGGTATTTTACAGATTTCAAAATATATCCATTATCGCCTAGAGCCCTGTCGGGTTCAGTTATCGCATCACATATCACAATGACCCTTTGGCTTCCCCTTTGTATCGCCGATGCTGATCCACTGATATCGACAATTGTAGTTAGACTATCGCATATATATATATATATATATATATATATATATATATATATATATATATATATATATATATGTATGTATGTATATATGTATATATGTGTATATATGTGTATAATATATGTATATGTATATGTATATGTATATATATATATATATATATACATATATATACATATATATGTATATATATGTTTATATACATATACATATACATATACATCTACATCTACATCTACATCTACATCTACATCTATATCTATATATATATATATATATGGTTGTTCCATGGTGTTCGTCGATGGCGATCCACCAATTTCGGCGATCGCTCCATCGCATCGCCCCGGTTCATCACGCTATGCCTCCGATCAGACCCACCGATCATCGTCGATGCGATATGCCAATCGGATTTGGATCATTGATTAGCCAGATCCGATAGTCCCTATGCACCCATTGTTTAAGCCTTCGTTAGCTTGATTTTCGTGGTTTTCTTCAAGTTTTTAAGGCCCGATAGTGTAATCTGTCGATGCGATATTTCCTCTTTGATCAATCAAACAAGGCCACGTGGCCCAATCCTGGCTTACCACATGTCAGCTATGGATTGGTCCATGAGCCTATCAAAATTTTCAATATAGTTCAAAATTTAATGAAATTTCCTCCTTTTCTAAGGACATTGGGAAATTTCCATTTTACAATAACTCCATTTGGAGTCTGTTTTTGCCCATTCAAGTTGTGTTAGATTCAGAACAAGGAGATCTCTACAATGAGACTATTTCTGAGAGCCATCTGTGACTTTCATTTTCCTCTGATTTACAAAGGATTTGTGCCATTTGGCACCTTTTACCTCTTACATGAAGTCTTTTAGACTTAGAGGTTTATCCAGGATCCATTTTTGGATCATGCCTTTCCACTAAAAGAAATTTTGATCTCCAAAAAGACTGATATACTAATCTGAACAGTAAATGAGAGTGATTCACCCTCTTCTTTCAGCCTCCCAACACTTGCCTTTGTGTAGTGCCTTTGAACCAAAGTTTCTGACCACTTCCCTTCTCTAGATGGGCTGGTCTTCTTGAGAAGAACTATCTTCCTCCTTGCCTTCCTGCAGAACTTCTACTGAAATGGTCATAGAAGGTAGTTTGAGCTTCTTTGCCTTGATCATTGACCTAAGGTGGCTCAAACAAATGTGAAGTACATCTGCTCCATAAAACTTTCATTTGTACCTGTTTGACAAGCTGCCAACAACAACTGTTAACAACAACAAGCATATAGACAACAACCTAAACTCCTGCTTCAACCAAAGAAATAGAATTTTCACATCTTGTGAACACCTCCATGTCTTACATTTGCATACAAATGATGGACTAGACAACAAGCCCACAAAACATGCCTTTTAAGCAATCAACCCTTCAAGTCAATCACACACATGTTCTGAAAACAAGGAAAACATCAACATCCCTGTGTTCATGCACATCATCTCATGCATGCATTTCATCCTTCAACTTTTGCTTAAGCACATTGTACTTTCCAAGCTGAAATAAAATATAATGTTGTAGCAACCAAGCGAGCTTCCCACTCAACTTCTCCATTCACCTTCTTGGTAAAATCCTGCAACTTGCATTCCATTAACAAAGAAATGAAAATAGATGTATAAATAGATATGCAACTTTTAATTGGATAAGAATTCTAACCATTTCTTACCAATCCATTTCAAAGGTCCTTCCTTTGTCTGTACATCAGCATCAATATGTGAATCATCTTGAGACATATCATTCATGGAATCTTCCTTTCCATTTTTGTCATTTTCTCCTTCCACCTCCTCCCTCAGTTTTAGTGGAAGCATTGTTGGATTCAGATTCCAACACCTTTTAGCAAGATGCCCTTATGGCAGTAAGTGCAACACATGTGCATCCTCTTGATAGCATGATTTTTCTTGTCCAATGTACCTTTGGTTGCTTGCTTTCTTTCCTTCAAAAGTTTCCTGTATGTGGCCATTCTCTTCCAACATCTAGAAACATGATGGTTATCCAAACCACAAAAGGAACATGCAATTCTTTTCCCATATCTATATGGAAATTTATCATGATTTCCAAAAATCAAAAGGACTATGGTTAGAACTAGATCTATACCTACCTCTTTCTCCTTTATTGCCTTCATGAGGAGGTGAAGCAAATGAAGAAGTAGCTCCCTTTGGAATCCCATCAATCTCTTCAAGGTTGTTAGAGTTTCCACAACTCTCTGGCTCAAGGGTGTGCTTCTGAACACCTACACCCTGCAAATGATGTTTCAAGCCATTGCATTCCTCCTGAACACAATCTTCACACTGTTGAGATAGGGGATCTGCAATGAAACTCCTTGGAATGGTTTCAATGGCCTTCATGGCAGCTTTGGAACTTTCTCCATAAGACTGTCCATAGCCAAGACCTAAATACTTAGGCCTTTCCTCAATCATTATTGGTTCAATAATACCTTGTGCATGTTTTCCCATGCCCTTGCCTTGATAGCCCATCTTGGACATTAGCTTGGAACCTATGCCTCTAGTATGTTTTTCAAAAGAACCAATATGAGCATTCTTAGAGGAATTTGAAGACAAAATGGAATGGCTTACCTATTCTTCAAGCTGGTACTTGACTAAGGCTTCTTGGGCAACAAAGAGTTGTGACTCCAACTCATGCATCCTTTTCAGGTTCATATTTTCAATATGAAGTTGCCTCTCCATTTCCTGCAATTTGTCAACAATCAACTACTTCTCTTCCTTCATGGAATTCAGCTTCTTTCTAAGCATGTTGCTCTTCCTTCCATCCGCATACATTTCTCTCACCATATCCGTCATGGTGGACAATTATTGCTTCATGTCTTCATCAAAGAGTCTCGTGAAGAGAGCAGAATTTGAGGACCCACTTGTAGAAGTTGTCATTAAGTCATTATACCAATGAACAAAAAAACAACTTCAACAAGATAATTAAAGAGCTTATTCAACAACCTTTTGCAACAAACCTCTTGTGCTCCAAATATTGACTTGAGGTCCTTTGGGGTAGAAGAATGCCTTCAACCCTTCTCCTTCTTGTCCTTCCTAGACTGAGCTATCAATAGCTTTCCCTTCACCTCTGCAAGCAAATAGTTAGTCTGCAAACAAGCATACAATCAGCCTCTTCTTGTTCAAACACCTTTCAGACAAGAAATCTCTGCTTTGTCAATCAAGCATTCTGATAATATATTCTTTGAAGGTGTGGTTAATCAATCTTAAGCTCTGATACCACCTGATTTGAAAATGGGGCTTTTAGGATTCTTTTCTAGCTTACAAGAACCTATCCCACTTCCAAAGCTTGAATTCTCCCAAGTCTATTTGATTTACCAATGCGAAATTAAGGAATGCTTGAAAATATAGGCATATGCTTGTTTTTATTGTTGGTTGTTATGTGCTTTAAAATCTACTATGTATGCTGATATTTAAATGCACTTGAACATATACATAAATGCATACAATAGTGAATAATGCAACAAAGAAGTAAGCACATAAGACAACAATTTAATATGGAATTCACCCTGATATCTTGGGCTACGTCTCCTTGAGCTCTAATCAACTCGATTAGACTCTTTGGGATTATGGCTGAATTTTTTTTACCTGTCCTTGAATCAACTCCATATGGTTTACAAATTAAGCAATGGGCTCAGAATACCATCTTACCCCTGGCTATCCTTTAGCTGCAAATAGTTCTAAGCTTCTCTGGACTAATTCTTTCAGTTAGTGCTCTAAGACTCCTTTGAGCTTCTGGCTTCTCTGACTCCTTTAGAATTGTTTACTGTCTCTGGAATCCTTCTTCTGTCTTAACTAAAACAACACTAGCAACAGCTCGAGCAATCAGTCTCTTTGCTGTCTGATACTTCATTGAAGTATTTGTGTACTGCCTCCAACCTTTGGTGGCTTTGCTGTGTTAAGTTCTCTAGCACACCGAGCCTCCCAATGGGTTCCTCAGCGCTCCAACTTTTCCCACACATTCACTGAGCATTACAGGCCTCTATGAGCTTCTCGGAACTGCTCTTGAGCATCATACTGCCTCCACGAATGAGCATTCATCACTCTCTGTGTTATCGGTGCTTCACTCTACCTCTAAGCAAATGAATCAATTGTGCTCGACTTAGCCCCCATAGTCTTTGACATTCAAGGCTTTTATCCAAATTGGCGTTGTCTGTTGGTTTTCCCTTTTGGGCTCTTTGTCTTACAGCTTTGGGTCCACTCAATCCCTCTCCTGAGCGTTCAATAATCATTGCATAACACCCTTTGGGTAGGCACCCACCTGTTCCATAACGGATGAGGGCATTGGTGCTTGAAATCCATTAAAAACAGTCGTTCTGTGTTTTACAAAGAGAACGCTGCAATACATGGAAAAATCCGCAAAGCATTGTTCTTCCAGGACTTTAAATATTCAAAATCGCACTTTATTTTCCTATCGGATCTGCCTGTAGGTCGCTATCGCATGTCGCAAGGCTTTGTCCCTTTGTATTTTGCAATGCATTAAAACATGTGAAAATACATACAAAATGGTATTTTATGGATTTCAAAATATATCCATTACCGCCTAGAGCCCTGTCGGGTCTCGCTATCGCATTGCATATCGCAATGGCCCTTCGGCTTCCCCTTTGGTATCGCCGACGCCGATCCACCGATATCGGCGATCGCAGTCAGACTATTGCATATATATATATATATATATAACATGGTCGTTCCATGGTGGTCATCGATGGCGATCCGCCGATTTCGGTGATCGCTCCATCGCATCGCCCTGGTTCATCGCGGTACGCCTCTGATCAGAATGTAGAAATTTTGAATAATTAATCACTTATTCACAGAGATTATCCCGATTATGCACTATTTCGGAATACATGCACAATACATAACCTCCTCTACGTTGATCATCAATTTAGCAGCATTAAAAACAATGAAACATCAATCGCATGCACACATTAACACAGTATGTAACCCAGGGAAAGCATACAACTAAAAACCGCACACTATCTGTATATTATAATGATTGAGAACATGTAACAATACATAGTACAATACTCCTCACAAGTGCTCAGTACTATCTCCACCTGTTACACACAAAACTAGCTCAGATCTGATCAATCACAGCTCAAATCTCCTCCACTGCTTTGCCTGCCTCCACTGCATAATCCAAAGTGAAAATCACATGAGCACAAGCTACAATTTCCTTGGTATTGGCCCACACTGCGCAACCCTCATTGCCATAACTCAATCCCATTGATTGTGCAAGATCTCATGCACAACTATTGTCACAACTGATAGCAATCTCAACCTCTAACACCTGTCTCCACTGAACTATACATGCACTGAGTTAACTGATGTATTCTTCAGTTGCTTTATGAGTTAATAATTAGTGAATTAATTAATATTTAATTCACACAACTCATCACTAGTGTATTCTTTAGTTAGACTAAAATACAACTAGTTCAACCAAGTCAAACTGAACACAACTCCATCAACTCCACAATCAACTCCACCAAACTCAACCACATGAGTTCTAACTGAATTCCTGCATGCAATAGCTCAACTGAACCATAAAGAAAGCGTATTTCCTTCTGACAGCTGCATGTGCCACATCTGTAGCTCAAACTGAAGTGCTCCAAGAGGATAAGATAATGTTTATAGTCCAAATATTATTATGAGACAATAATATTCGACTGTTCTATTTTTAGCCTGGCAGTCTAAAAATAGAAACCTGCCTATATGTCTAAAAATAGAAGTCCATCTATTTTCACTAACATGACCAATCATCCACAAATAGTATCCTGCAACTCATAGACCATGATCCATATGTCTAAAAAGAGACATAGTCTAAAAATAGACTTTGCGCCAAAAATAGCCTGCGGGCCCACTTAGTGAAGACGACTTCTTTCCACTAAAATCCATCATCTTGTTGCATTCTCAACACTCCCTCTCAACAAGATATGGATTATCAACAACCCCTATCCTGTCTCGGTGGTATTTGAATTTGCTCCTGGTGAGCGCCTTCGTCAAGATATTAGCATCCTAATCCTCCGTTGGAATGTATGAAAGTAACATGATTCTCCACTACACACAATCTCTGATATGATGGTACCTGATGTCAATGTGCTTAGATATATCATGAAATACAAGATTAGCCAAGAGTTTAATGCAACTCTGGTTATCACAGTAAATCACAGTAGGCTCCAAGTAAGAACCGAACAACCCGACCAGAATCTTCCTCATCCATATAGCCTCGCATGCAGCCAAAATTGCTGCCATATACTCAGCCTTTGCTGAACTGAGTGCCACGGATCTCTACTTCCTACTATACCAAGAAACTTCTGTCGACCCGATACTAAAGACCCCTCATGATGTGCTCTTTCTGTTCGTTGGGCTCCCTACCCAATCTGCATCCGTGAAGCCACATAGCTTCACCTCATCCTCCTGTCTATACCACAATCCATATCCCGATGTGCCTCTCAAATAACGCAATACATGCTTGCCTGCCTTCCAGAGGAGCTTGGTTGGCTTAACCATAGCTTGTGAAAGCTGGTTAACAGCATAGCATATATCGGGTCGTGTATTGACCAAATACATAAGCGACCCCACCAACTGTCAATAAACAATGGCATCCACTTCTTCTGCTGAAGTGGCATCCTCCTTCCTCCAATCTCTAGGAAGAGGAGTATCAACAGGCTTGCAGCCATGCATGTTGAACTTCTCCAGTATCTCCCGAGCATACTTACCCTGAGAAACAAATAGTCCATCACTGCGCTGTTAGATTTCCAATCCCAGGAAATAACGAAGGAGGCCGAAGTCTTTCATTTCAAACTCCTTAGTGTTTGGTCAATTTAGTGTTGTCTAAATTTCTATCATTAATTGTCAACCCGGGGCTCGTAAGCTGATGAAGTGAAGTGTACAGTCTATACTTAAGCAACCTTTCCTAGTTCTTTTTGTCGTTTTTGGATGATGTTTGTGGTTGATTTAACTTCTTAAGATGGAGTGATGGATTTATAAACAAATGGGTGTGTGTGTGTGCATATGGTGGTTTCTAAATGCTTCTTGAACTTTTTAAAGAGAAAGCTTGAAAAGTGACTTGCAATGGAATTGAAACTTCAAATGGAAGCAAAGCATTAAACAAAGTGACTAATGGCACTAGTCCACTATCTATGCTATTGATAAGAACAAAAATAGCATCTATGTTAACTCAATGGAAAGTGAAAAACACTACTTTAACTGCAAAACTTAAATGACCAATCATAACACTTCATTCTTCCTTAACATTCTGCCTCTAGCTGAAATTGTTCATGTGAAAAGTAGTTAAGAAGGAATCAGTAATATGAATCCAAAAGCTAATCAAACCAAGCTGCCACTCAATGATATTTTGGTCCAATAAAGGTTAGTCAATTATGATGAGAAGACCATCAAAAGGTTAGTAAGCAACTTGTCAAAAACTTGATAAAGTAAACTAGCAATGAAACTAAGTAAGCAGGGTAAAAATCAGCAGCTAAGACAAGACAACTTCAAATACCATCAGTGATAAAAAGAAATAAAAACACACTATCCCGGGCTCCTAACACACCTGAATAAACAAACTGATCAGTTTTGAAAAGTGCTGAAAATGTAAAGGCATGAAATCAAACTGTACATTATTATACATGTTCAAAGAAATGAAAAACTGCAGAAATCAAACTATACATTATTGTACATGTGAAAATGAAAACAAAGAAAGGCAGGAAAATAAAGTTAAATGCTATTGTACATAGGTTGTGGTAGATGGGGGCCCTCCATCCACTCAACCAGCTAAAGATCAGCTACGTAAAGATGAACAGGAACAGTCTTCTTATATTAAATCAGCATGTCAAAATACAGTGAAAAAGTGCTGTAAAAACAGTCTTTAAAACAGAGTTTGATAACCAAAGTAATTACAGCAATTACAATATCAAAAAGCTAATCTCTAAGCGTTGGAAAACGCTTTATTTATAGGCACAGGGACAAACTGTCCTCTGCGTAAACTAAGCAACTACAATCTTGACTAATTAACTACGCAGCAACACGCAGGCAACTCCGTGCACGTTTGGAGGAAACAGTCATCATGGGGAGTAAATCTATGGTTAGATCCTGTCCCTTGCTGTCTTCGTGGCGTGGAGGAAGTGCCAGCTGTGGTTCTGTGTCTCAGTTGCTCACGTAGAGCCGTGCCACTGTCTGGAACTTTGTTGTTTGACCGTGGGTGCACCTGCGTTGACCGGGGGTATATGTGACCGATTTGGCCCAACTAATAGCATACGAACCATATATACATCCATACCAACGTGCCCATGTGGCCCGTTCCTTGAGAGGACACGTGGAGTATAGCAAACAACAAAAAGGCTGCGGAATCTCTGAACAACTGCGAAATTGCTGAATAGCTGCGGAATTGCAGAATAGCTGTGAAATTGCTGAACATGTACCAAAATTCTAAATCAGCAGTCAATCATTAGCACAGTCAACAAATCATGTTAAAAAGACATATAATGCAATGAATTGAACAAGTTGATGGAGGAAATGATGTCAGAAGAGAGAAGTAAATAGGGAAAAGTTGTTGGGAGGACAGGTAAATGAGTGCAAGGTTGAGGCTCAACATACCCCCACTGCGAGGGTGTTGCATGTCCTCATGCAACCAAAATTTTTTCATAATCTTTCAGTCCACATGTTCAGATGCCTCTGCCAAGACATCCAACCTTCTCCTTTTTCTCCCTGTTGTCAAATTTGTTCTTGGTTTCCTAACCAAGCACCTGAATTCCAAGTTGACCAAGGCCCTGCTTAATTTCTTGCATTTCCTCTTCAATTTCCTGTTCTTTCTTTGCTAAAGACCCAAATGAAGCATTGTGTTGTCGTGGACCATTTTGTCCACTTTGATCTGTTCTTTCAATGCTTCGTTTTCCTGTTTGATGTGGCGATTCAGGACCTCTAGCTCAAATACTTCTTGCTTCAGAGATTGAACCTGTTGTTCAAGGGGCAAGACAGTACTAGGACCAGCAACAGATTGCTCTAATGTTTTCAAATAATCATATGCTTCCTGCTGGACAGGGTCAATGTCAGGTATTTGTCTTGGCTTAAATTCAAATCCTTGAAAACTGCTTTCTCTCTCTTGTTGGAAAGGACTTTCCTCTCTTGGAGGACTTAGCTCAATATCTAGCTGAATTGGAGTCTTCTCAGGTGTGCCCAAATCAATGAAATGGGACTATTTCTCTTTAGTCACACTCTTCTTCCCTATAAGTCTACTGCTTCTTCTTATTTGCAGGCTAGTACTCTTTGGTTCTTATTGTTTTTGCTTTTGTTTCTTTTTGAAGATGGCAGTTTCATGAAGCTGAGCAAGCCTATGAGCTAATGTTTGGGTATCTTCTTCACTTGAGGGTTGAGGTGAAGGGTATGACTCTTGCAAAATGGCTTTCCCTTTATCCCTCTTTTGTCTTTTTGTTCTGCTTCCCTTTTTCTTTTCCTTTTGAATAGTTTCTTGAATAGTTTCTTGGGAAATTTCTTGAAGAGTTTCTGCAACAATTTCTTGGGCAGTTTCTTCAACTTCTACAGCAGTGTCTTGGGCAGCAGCAATTTCTTGGGTAACCATTTCTTTCCCTTTTCTTCTACTTCTTTTTGGTACCCTAGGAGAGATACTAGAGGCTTCAACACTGCCTCTTGAAAATGGTTTCTAACAATGAATTTCTCCCATGTATCATTTCTAATTTTTAACTGCTCCTCAATCAATATTTTAATGAGTCCATGGTGATATAAGTGGGGCTCAATGTTTCCCACGTTTTTCTGAACAATGGCACTCATTTTTCTTAGACTAGCTAGCAAGAAATAAGGGAGATTGATGGTATGTTCACCCATAAAATGCATCATTATCTTTGTATGATAAACATACATTATACCAAATCTGCCTTCACATGTTAAAAATTTCTGAACTAGCAAAAGTAAGGCAGTCCATTCCTTTTTAATGACACTTACAGGTATTCCTGTGGTGAAGATAGTGGTATCCATACCTGGATTTTTCAACATGTTCTTCCATTCTTGGCCTTCAACAGTTCGATTTTTGAACCAACATTCCCCAGTACGAGGCAAAGCAGTTGCTTGAGCCAAGCTGCTCTCTGTGACAGTGAATTGTAGGTCTCCAATCTCCACAGTATTTGTTTTTCCATCAAACGACCGAGCAAAGGCCTTGGTAACTTCTTTGTGATATCCTTTGAACTTCTGAATAAATTTTAACCACTTGTCCTTCTGCAGGGCATTCTTCGTTTGTGGGTAACCGTCTAGAAACTTAGAACCTTCCGGCTCTGCTCTTAATGACTTGCCCATTTCGGTTACCAGCTCTCTTGCTGCTCTGACAGCGCTGTTTGAATACTGGAGGAGAGAACTATACGGGAAAACAGTGCTCAGCAGTGGGTATTACGGCTACAACAGAATGGCCGTGATGCAATTACAAGACTGGTGGTCAGGGTTTTGAGTGGAGAGGTGAGGAAAATAGAACAGAGTATGTTTACGGTGAAACAGAGTAGTGAGTGAAACCGAGAGTGAAAAACGATGGAATCGAGGGAGTGAACAACAATAGAAATGGGGTTATGCATGCGTAGAAGGGTGTTATGAGTAAAGGATGAAACGACCGAATCCCATGGACGTCGGGTGGTTGTGTACACCTGGCTACGGAATGATCAATTGGAGAGCCGTAGTACAACAATACACGTCACTCTGGTACGAAGAATTAATGAGAGAGAGCAGGTCGTATTAAGTTCGAATCAACAGCAATTAGGGAACCGTTAGGAAGGTGGTGAGGTGGATTACGCAGAATAATGGATGAGGAGTGGACGGGGTTCTTGTCAATCATTACATTAAGTGCCTCATACCATAATCCGAAAACCATACATAAATGATATAACTGTTAGTTAGAAATTTAGAACATACCTTCGTGTATTTGCATTTTGATCCCTTTGCTAATTATGATGCTAACCTTTGATTGATTGTTGCCTTTGTATATGCCATGTGTCCTTGCTCTTTAATGATGCTGGTGCTTTTGACTGCAGATTTTTCTTTTTGAAACAGAGTTTGTTTTTATTGCAGGAACAGAGTGTATTAGCTGCGGAATCTTGATATCAGCTGCGGAATTGGCTCCTAGCTACGGAAATTGCAGCAACACTTTTCTGCTTGCACAAAGAGGATTAAAACAACTTGACTGAATGGAATAGTCCCAAGAGGGACTTTATTTGGTGAAAATGAGATGGAATGAATGGACTGGAAGAAAATGAAGTGGAATGAAAATGATGAGATGGATGAGATGGATGAAATGGATGAGATGGACAGAGAAAGAGAGAGATTTTTTTTGGAAAATATAAAGTGTCAGGTGGCCCTGATTTTCACTTCATATTTTCTGCATAAGACCGCCAATCCAAGATTGGTTTTCAGGCTTATACAAGAGATTTTTTTTTTTCTTTTTTTCTTTTTCTTTTTTCAACTGAAAGAAACAAAAACTAGGCTGATGGAGGAGAAGAATTCTTCTCCACTAGCCTCATTGCAGAATCTTCTTGGAACATTTTAACAAATTCCTCCCTTGAGAGTGGCTTATGGTAGACTTTCAATCGGTGGCCATTCACAATGAGAGGAGTCTGAAGCTCATCAATGGTCTTCACTCGAACTACTCCATTGTTAAAGACTTCATCAATCTCATATGGCCCAAGCCAATGAGTTTGAAATTTTCCTTTGAAGTCCTTAAACTTGGAATCAAACAATAGTGCCCAATCTCCCTTCTGAAACTTTCTTTCTTTGATGTATCGATCATGCCACTTAGTTCTTTGGTGCTGAACTAGATCGATCCTTAGAATTGCATCTTGTCTTATTTCATCTAGCTCATTTAGCTGGTCCATTCTGTGTTTTTGGGCTTCTGATAGGCTCATCCCCAATTGAACTGCCATCTTGAAGGTCTTGATTTGGAACTCAATGGGGAGCAGGACTTCTTTCCCATAAACAAGTTCATAGGGAGAATGTCCTGTTGTGTTCCTCCATGTAGTTCTATAGGCCCATAAGACTTCAGGAAGCCTTTTTGCCCAATCTCTTCTATGAAGATGAACAGTCTTGGTGATGATGCTTTCAAGAACTTTATTTGTAGATTCCACTTGACCATTTGCTTGCGGATGGTATGGAGTAGATGTTCTGTGCTTGATTTTGTATTCCTCCATCAGCTTCTCCATCAATTTAGATGTAAATTGACTTCCCTGATCTGTCACAATTTCTCTTGGGACACCAAAACGAGTAAAAATATCCTCAAAAAGAAATTGAACAACTGAATTTTCAGTGGCAGAAGGCAATGCCTTGGCTTCTACCCACTTAGTAACATAATCAGTGCAAACCAATATATACTTCTTTTGCTTAGATGGTGGATTAATAGGTCCAACGAAATCTAGAGCCCATTTCTCAAAGGGTTCGATGCATACCTGTGGCTGTAGTGGAATTTCATTTGAAGGAGTTGGTCCCAAACTCTTTGGCAGCTGTCACACCTTCTAACATATTGCTTTGCATCTTTAAAGAGAGAAGGCCAATAATATCCTAAAGAAAGGATTTTATAGGCTGTCCTCTTGTCAGCAAAGTGTCCGCCACACGGTTCATCATGGCATGCCTTAAGGATGTCAGGAATTTCATCTTCCCGAACACATCTTCTAATCATACAATCTGGCCCTGTTTTGAACAATTCATTAGAAATCCAAGAATAATGTGAACTCTCCTGAATGATTTTCCTTTTCTCATTAGGAAATAAGTGTGGAGGTAGCTTCCCTGTAACTAGATAATTAGCAATATCTGCATACCAAGGAGTCTTGGTAGTTACTGCAAACAAGTATTCATCTGGAAACTTATCCTCTACAGGAGAATCTTCGTTAGTGTTTTGGATTCTACACAAGAAATCAGCTACTATGTTTTGTTTCCCTGGTCTATCTAACACAGTAATGTTGAATTCTTGTAAAAGTAAAATCCATCTTGTAACTCCGCCATTAGTAACAGGTTTGTTCATGAGATATCTAATTGCAGAGTGATCAGTATGGACAAAAGTTTCATAGCCGGTTATGTAATGTCTAAACTTGTTAATTGCATGAACAACGGCTAAGAATTCTTTTCCAGTCACAGTGTAATTTAACTCAGTGGGAGTCAAATTTTTACTGGTGTAATAAATGGCATAAGGGACCAAATCTTTTTGTCCCAAGACAGCTCCTAGAGCTGTATCTGAAGCATCAGTAGAAATGTGGAAAGGGAGTTTCCAATTTGGCCCTCTCAGAATGGGTGCTTCAGATATTCTAGTCTTTAAAGTTTCAAATGCAGACTGACATTCAGGATCCCATTTGAATTCACAGCCTTTGGTAAGTAATTTGAAGAGAGGAGATGCTATCTTGGTGAAGTTTTCAATAAATCTTCTATAATATCCAGTAAACCCAAGAAAACTTCTAACATCTTTCTGGCAATTTGGAACAGGTAACTTGGAGATGACTTCCACTTTCTATCTATCAACTTTAATTCCATCTCCTGAAATATGATGTCCTAAAACAATCCCTTCAGTAAACATCATAAACATTTTTCATGACTTAATGAAAGATTTGTTTCTTTAGATCTAATTAGGACTTTTTCCAAATTTTCTAATGCTTCTTCAAATGTGTTACCATAAACTGTGAAATCATCCATGTAGACCTCTACACAATCATGAATTAGATCTGAAAAGATTCCTAGTACAGCCCTTTGAAATGTAGCGGGTGCATTGCATAATCCAAAAGGAAGTACTCGGTAAGAAAAAGTTCCCCAAGGACAAGTAAATGTGGTTTTGTCTTGATCTTCAGGTGCTACCTAAATTTGATTGTAACCACTAAAACCATCCAAAAATGAGAAATACTTTTTTCCTGCTAAAGTATCTAATACTTGATTAATAAAGGGCAAAGGAAAGTGATCCTTCAAGGTTGCTTTGTTCAATTCTTTGTAATCAATGCAAACCCTCCATTTACCATTCTTTTTAGGTACTATAACCAAGGGAGAAACCCATTGGCTATCTGAAATAGGGTAAATGAAGTTTACATTGAGTAACTTCTGGAGCTCTTCTTTCACTATCTCCCTAAGATTTGGATTCATCCTCTTTGAGGTTGTCTGATTGGTCTACTGTTTTCCTCAATGTAGATGTGATGAATGCAAGTCTTAGGGTCAATACCTTTCATGTCAGTATACTCCCATGCAAAAGCAGTAGAATGTCTTTGCAAGACTTTGGTTAGCTCTTCCTGTTGGGATTTTTCCAAGTTTTTGTTAATGTTTAATGTTTTTCCTGGAAAGATCTCAATGGCAGAACTACCAAATTCTTCCATAGAGAAAAGAGACATTTGTCTAGATGATAGACACTCTATGTCAGAATCCAACTGAAATTGTGTAGAGTCATATTCTGAAGATGGTTCAAAATTTTCTAATGTGTTCAGAATTTGACTATCTTCACTAATCTCAGAAATGGTAAAGACAGGTTGTATAGTATCTTCATCATCAATCCACTCATTATCTCCTATTTCTGTAATTTCTTTCGCTGGAGGATACAGATTGAACTTCTTTGTTGAATTGCCATCAGAAATATACATATCCCCAGACCTACAACTTATGAAAGCATCAGCTGTGGCCAGCCAAGGTCTTCCTAAAATAAGAGGATGTCCTCCTAGATTGTTCTTGGGAGTTAAAATCATAAAATCAACTGTATATTCCCACGAGTCTAGGGAGACTCGAATGTGTCAGCTACCTATACCAATAGGTTTCATATTTCATGATTGGCTATGAAAGGTCTAAATATGCTCTGCTTTGATTATTCAAAGATCACATATTTCCAAGAGAATCCAATCTGTGCTTATAGCTTGGTATGGACTTAAATTTTGGTGGATGTTCCAACAGTCTAATCTGGATCATTCCATGGTTTAAATTTTCAGTTGTAGAATAGAGAAAGGAGTCTGTCCAAACTGTTTAATCTTGGCAGACAAGTAGTTTAGGTAGAGAAGAAAAGGCTCCCAACAGCTTAATCTGGGACCTGGAAGAAATAAGGGTAGAAATAGATAGAAAAACAAAAGAAAAGCCAAAGAAAAGAAAAGGCAAGTAAGGGTCTGCAAGTCCAAGTGCACCCTTCAAGAAGAAATAAAAAAAATGATAGGCAAGTAGCTGGGTAAGTAGTTGGGGTTGCAGAAAGGTTATCTTTACCATTGCAGGTGTGTTAACTTTGTTTACCAAAGCAAAGTCAATCAATTAAGAAGGTGTTCTTCTTCATCAAGTTGCAGCAAACAGAAAGCATGACTAACCTCCCTTCTTCCCCTTTCCATTTCGTTACTAACACTCCCTCATCAGCTGAGATTCATGGAAGAAGATTATGGTTTCATGGTGGTTCTTGTTCCTTCAAAAGCCACATTTCTTGTGTAAAAATCTTTTCATTTTGATCTACTCTTTAAGCTAAGTGTTTCACAAAAAAGCTTAGTATTTTCTCCCTTCATCCCCCCCCTCATCCATATTAACTCTAACTCTACTATGTAAATCCCTTGTATTACCTTTCCCCTAATATTATAAACACCATGGTGTATAAACCCCAAATTTTGTATAAATATCCCCTCCCCTTGGCATTATAGCCAATAAGTTCTATATCAGGGATCAAATGACACCTGGTCATATTGATAAACCTAACTCTAACCCCCTCCCCCTTTCTGAATCCATTTTTAACCCATTGCACCCCATTTGCAAACATAAACCTTGTAAAAAAACCTTGCTTTACCCCTACCCGCTCTAAATTGCCAAATAATACACAAAAACCCATTTTTGTGATTAGCCAATGGTTCGGGCGCATATATGTGATTTTCCAAATACACCGAAAAACCTTACAAAAACACATACCCTAAGGTTTTCCGCCAAGCACAGATCCCGAAATGAATATTAAAATAACCCCGCCCCTTCCGTATCGGCCGATCATTTCATTGATCCGACAGCCGTCCGATTGAGAGCCTCTAATCCAATGGCTCTCATCCATGTCGGAGCGGCTCCGACGTCCGCCAATTACCCCGAACCGGTCGAGCACTTTTTCCCCCCGTCAACCGTCGGATCGGGCCCACGAGATCCGACGGCCCTCGTTGATGTCGGAGCAGCTCTGATGGCGGACAGATACCTTCCGATATCTGTCAGAGGGGTTACGTCATGCGGTCGCCACACGTCTTCCCCACAGCGCATCGGAGGTACGCCTGACAGATACCTCGTCTGTATCGTAAGCGGTGCGATATAAAACCGCTAACCGATTCCGGTTTCGGTCATCCCGCTTGTCCAATGTCACTCCCACGTCATCCCATGTCATTGCCACCCTGCCATCGCGTCAACCGCTGCGCCCGACCGTCTACCAATGTGTCTTGCCACTTCATCATCCCCGTGGACCACTCAGAGCCTGCCACCTCACCTAATGACGTCATGCCGACGTCACCCGGCCCTGACCCCCACCGATGACGTCACGAGAAAAGCGCGCCAAAAGTCTGAAAAATCCATATTATAGCCAAAATTCGCGTTTTTTGGCTCTTTTCTGCAAAAACGTTTGTTGCTCCTGCATGTTTTTTCCACGTCCAACAGTGCACCAACCTGCAGAACTCGACCAGGAGACCGCCAGCGCACCATTTTCACCTGCATTCCTCTCCATTGCTCTCTGAAAGCCAGGTATTTATCCTTGAAAATCCTTCCTTCACCTGGTTCTGTCTGTGAATTACCAAGGACGATTAAATTTGGGAAATAACATATAATTGACCGGCAGAAAAACTTGCGCCTGGCCCCATTTTCAATTATGAACCCGAAAAACACTAGCTGAGCCTTGTTTGCCCGCATTTTCACTAAAAACCATACTCTGTTCGCGCATTCGCGAAAGACTCCTTTAACTGAATTTACCTGCTGAGAAAGACAGAGTGAGGCCAGGCATTGGTGTTATTTTAGCTTTAAACAGTATTTCAATTGATGTTTATCAGAACTACTCTCTGTCCCTTATAAATTCACCTCCCTGGTAAAGAGACACTCCTCTATACTGTCCTGCTCAATTGAAACCACTTTACACTTGATTCAAAATCCTCTTTGGCAATGGAGACACCTGTAGTACTAAATGTTCAGCCTCTGAATGCCCCTCAAAGGAACTTGGAATGGCAAGCCTTGGCAGATATGGATTATCAGATTTCAGAAGAGATGTTGATGAGAACCAAGTTCCATATCCACCTGCTCAATGAACTTAAGGCCAAACATGAAACTGGAGCTGATGTGTTGGGTATATGGGATTCTTTTCTTCCTATTTTTAAGTTGCCTCAAGTCAATAAATTCCCTGATTTGATCCATCTTTGTGCTGAATATTATGACCCTACTCAGAGGGCTGTGTTGGATCCTTCTGGTTCTGCTCTCTTTTACATCACTCCTGAAGCCATCAGGAATATGCTCTGCTTCAAAACTCAGAAAAAATTGGTCCCCTTGTCACTAGTAGACTTGATAAAACAAGGGAATAGATTGACAGATGCCCAAATCACTAAGCTAAATCAGTTATACATTGACTCTGATTCTGTGCAATATCCTCCTCTGAATCAAGTATACCTTAACCAGTTGGGCAGGGACTTGGTAGATATGATTAGTCCGATTTTGGGCTATAGCTCAATAGAATTGGTAGACCAAATTGTATTGGTAATGATGCTAATGTTCGCTCCGGGCAGACTTCCAGTTTGCTATGATTATGCTACCTACATCTCCGACAAAATGCATGAGCAGCTAATGAATTTATCCAGAGAAAAGATGTTCAGATACACCTCCTACATTTACCATTTGATCTTGTACCATCAACATGAGAAATTTCATTTTCCAATCAAAAGAGTGGATGCCCAAGGCAATCCCAGATCAGTGGTCTATTGGTCCTCTGTCTTCCACACTACACCTGATTCTCCATACACTTACTGTGAATTCATAGATTTGTTCATCCATCCAGCTATGGCAATGCCGATGAGCTCACCTCCTCCGAGACTCACTGATGACATGCAGAGAATTCTTCAGCTATCCAAAGCTTACAACATTAGGGATTGGTACTTCTACCAAAACCACACCGTCATCAGGATATATGGGTGTGATTTGCCTCCATTCAGATTACCTAAGTATGTGCCTATGAGGCTATTTGCCCTAGAGTACTTTAGGCAATTTGGCCGGGTTGATGTGCTTCACTTTTCAGGAAAAGGCAAAAAAGCACAGTTGAAGGTGAAAAGCCAACTTGGCCATTTTGTCTATAACGAGAGGGAGCAAGGATGGAAGGAAGCAGATAGAATGCTTGAGTCCCTTGGCCTTCAAACCAGTTTCCTATGGACACCCTATGACCCTAAGCATTTTATAACTACGAGGAGGCTCAAATATAAGTTGTCTGCCTATGATCACTATAGTATCCCTCACATTGAAAAATATGCAAACCAAGACAAATGGAGGAGAGGGACCTTAGAAGAGCCCATGTCACAAGAAGAGCTAAATCAGAGGGCAGTAAGGAATCTAAGGAAGATGGCTGACCTTGGAATTGTTCACAGGTATTCACACTTCTGAGCACACAAGTGGGAGCAGCTGCATCCTCCTCAACTGCCAAACAGCAAACTACCAAGGCCACTGAAAATATATCTACCAAAGGCAAAGAAAAGGAAATGGAGATAGAACAATCACTCCATGGCAAGGAGAAGCCACCTCCAGTGACTCAAGAGCAGGCAGATAAAGAAATGCATCAGCAGGCAGAGCAACAACAACAACAACAGGTACTCCATCAAGAAGAAGGGCCACATGAGGGACAGCAGCCCTTACAACAAGAAAGAATAGTTGATACTCCAACTTCCACTGAGAAACAGGCTCAAAACATAGTGCCTCCTAGGCTAGAAACTACCTTCGATGCCTCGGTCCTCCAAACTCCACAGAAAGAGGACATAAACAGAAAAAGGGATAGAGAAACTCCCCTGACATCATCTATAAACCAGGGAGAGAAAAGGCAAAGGTTGAATGACTTTTCTGAGGATGACATAGCAATAAGGCAAGCAATGGGCATGGGCCCACCCAGCAGAGAAGCTTCAGCCAGTTCCTTCCAGCAGGAATAGGACAGAATTATGGGAGGAGAGGTCAGCTCCTCCAGCCAGCAAAGAGAAGGAGAAAGGAGCATCAAGCAACAGTTTATAGACATCAAAAGGAGGAGTGACCCTATCAAGATACAGTTGTACAACCATTTATTGAAAATGGATCCCACCAATCAACAAAGACTGATGTCTGCATTTGATGTACAGGAAGGCAAAATGATCATGAGCCATTTTATGCCAACAACACTGCAGCCCCAATCTACCTCAGATTACCTCAAAACCAATCTGGAGGTCCTGGCCAAGGAAATACACCCAATGGATAAAATTGAACTGTACAAACAGACTGGTGAGATGGTGTATGCCGCCTTGGCAGACAAAACATTAGAAAATTATAAGCTAGAAAGCAGCCTCAATAATACAGCCTCTCAACTGGAGTTGGAGAGGGCATCATCCCAGGCAAAGGACAACAGACTAAGGTCCTTGGAAGACATAATCATTGAGATTGGGCATGATCCCAAAGACATCAAAGGAATACAAGAGATATTGAAGTTGAGGGATGCTGACATGGCTGCCTTAAGGAAAAAGATCAAACTCCCAGCTACCATTCACCCTCAAACAGATGAAGTAGCTCAGCAAAGACATGAGCAGGATGCCACAACCTTGATGATTTCCCTTTATAAGCAGCTGATTCAAGCACAAGAAAAGTTGGGAGAATCAGAGGCCGCACAAGCAGCATTGCAAACACACTGAAACAAAGAGAAGAGGGTCAGACCTCTCAGCCTCCTCTGGTCATCAATCTTGAGGAAACCGCTCCTGTCACTGCTCCTCCTCCTCAACAGACTGAACAGACAGCAACATCTACTTCAGCAGCACCAACAATTACAGAGCAGGCCCAAAGCCTGGATATGCAAAAGCTGAAGAATGAAATTCAGATCCTGGAAGCTCAAATGACCGAGTTAAATGAGACCAGGGATAAATTGGCTAAGGTGAATGACAGGTATGACAAATCCAAGCAAGCGGTGGCAGAGAAGGGCAGGGAGGTGAAAGCCCTCAAAGACAGGATAAAAGAGCTAGAAAATGAGCTCAAATTAGATAAGGTTATAGCTGGGCTTAAGGCAATGCTATGGGCCAACATTGGCCAGTCTATTACTGACCAATGGCAGTATATAGAGATAATCCATGAGCAGGTAGAGCTCATCCCAAAAGCACAAGCTGAAATTCACAAGTCAAGGGCTGCTCTACGCAACATGCCTGAAATTGCCACCAGAATGATCAATGTGCTAAATAATAGAACAAGTACTCAGCTGGCAAACATGGGAATTCCCAATAGGACTGAGGCCATTCAGTTGATCAAAAGGGTTCTCACATTAAGAAATTTGGTGCAGACACTGGAGAGAAGAACCCAAGACATGCAGACCGAGGTAAAAAGATTCATGGATAAATTCCTGGTGCTGCAAAACAGAGGACTCCCTAGCTTACTGAACAGCGCAGGGAGACTGCTCATTCATGAGCAGTATGCCAAAAGAGTGAATGCATTTGCCACAAATGAAATCAATGAGAAGCCCAGCAGCTCAGAAGAAACAGGGCCAGCTACAGGACAGACTGTCTACAACAAGGTAGAAAATCTGTTTTTTATAATGAATGAGATCAATCACCTGTTTGATGTGGCACCCAATTTTTACAAGTATACAGAGGCAGAGGAGACTATGGATGCAATTCTCAGGCATCAACTCCCTACGCAAGACTGGTGGGCAAATACAATACAGAAAATTTTATATACATGGAGCCACTCACCAAATTTTGTTTTTTAAATATCAATTGTCATGCAAAGCACAGTTTAACAAAATCAGCATGCATCAAAGATTAAAGCTTAGCCAACTCAGCAAAAATTTTGGCCAACACAGCAAGAATAGGAAACCACAGCTGGCAGAGCCGAGAAGATACAGCGCAGCAAAAAGTAAAGACACATTATTCAACGTTAAAGCAAAGCGGCTCAACTGACTCAATGACCTCCAAAGGTAAAATTATCCTCTGACAGACTTAAAGAGCATTTATGTTGCATTCAAAGCTGTAATAACTTCTTTTCTACTTTCTGTACGAAGTAATGAAGATATTTTCTCTCTCAGATGACTCAATGCCTGAGATATTTTGTAAACATTCCTATAAAGTCCCCTTCGCATGAGTTTGCAAGGGTTGTTGTTGATTTCTCCTGAAGAATTTCTTATGCTGTAATCCTTTCAGAAGTTAATAAAGAAAGTGATGGAATTTCTCGGATTTCTGAAGTGTTGAATGCGTTCTGGTGTCTGTTGAAAACTGCTGGATTCCTGTGTATTTCACCATACAATAAGTCTCTGTAACTCTCTCTGTTATGTATTTTGTTTTGTTAAAATCCATATATGTTATCTAACTTTAAATACTTAGCAACAAGGAAAAAGAATAACTTTCAGGATTTATTCAATGAATACCCTGAGTTCAATCTGTGTTGTTAATGAATGTTTTCTTCAGATGCAATCTTGATAAGTGTAATTCTTAATTGCTGCACTTTCAGAATACATCTTTCACAGTGACCTTTGTCACAGGAATTCAAGTTTGCTCCTGTGGAGCGTGTTTCATTTTCACCTCACCAGCTTAATAGAAAATTCTTAATTGCTTTCTGTTGGTTGACATACATCACCATTCAAGCTAAATTTGTTTGTCTGAAATACAAAATTGGCCCTGCAGTTTGAGCACCACCAATCCTTCATTTCTAAGCATTTCACAACTCCAGACTCCATTGCCCAATGATATTTTACTCTCTAAACACTACATCTTAAGACCTGAAAGAAATCCTTCAACCAAAACATAAACCAAAACCTGAGCATAATAGCTAGCCTAAAACACCATCATAACAGAGACAAATCATAAAGAGAGAGCCCTCTCTGATTACAGTTTGGCTAGAAACTGTGATCCAAAGATTGGTTAGTGGTTACCCCGGCCGTATTCCCTTGGGAGTCATAGGGAACAACCTGGGTGCTAACATAATTGGCGACTCCACTGGGGAGTGCTTGAGGTTTTTTAAATTACTATATATTTTCCATAGCTACTATCAAGCCTGAAATCAGTCAAGAGGCCTTTAATCTGTTTCTGTATCACATTAACAGCTTTAAGGAGGAGCTTGTTTAGGGAATCTTCATCTTAGCTCTGAGAATATATAGCCATTCCAAAATCTTCATCCAGTCCTTGCAGATATAAAAAATTTCCTACAAAATCCTAAAAAAATAGTTAGAAACTGGCTCCTAAGAAAAATCCACGGCATACTAGGGCAAATCCTGACCCTAATCCACCTATCATTGTTGATAATCCAAATACCATCCCAAGAAACATTAGGAGGCAGCAAAAGCAGGAGCAGCCTGCTGATTTAATCTTAGATTCAGATCATCCTAGCCTTATATCTACCCCATGCAAGGTCCTTTTCCGGTCTACCCCTAGTTCACCATCCGCATCTCAAAGTCCTCCTCTCACATCTTCATCCACTGCACATATCCCCTTGACCAACATTCTAGGTTCACCCCTACTTTTTACCCCTGTGATACCCACTGTTCCTATTATCCCAGCTGCCCCTGTTAATCCTTTAAATCCTGTAAATATGGCTAACAGATATGCACCATTGCAGATACCAGCTAATGCTGCAGCTCTACCCCAAGATTACCAAACCAAAATTTCATATTTTGACTCCAATGGCCCTCTGACAGCTGCCCAGCATGCCAAGAGGATGCAAGACCATTTTGAGACCTATGAAATAGATGATGACAGTGTCAAAATGAGGATGTTTGTTCAAAGCCTAACTGGGGATGTAAGAACTTGGTTTAGATCCCTGAATGCAAACTCCATTACAACTCCTGCTGAACTGTATCAAGCCTTTACTAGTAGATGGGAGAAGAAGGAAGATCCTCTGCACATACTTAGGGAATATGAAACTATCAAAAGAGGTCCCCAGGAGACTATTTTGGAGTATTGTGCAAGATTTAACAATGTATATAACTCAATTCCACAAAATTTAAGACCTCCTCCTGATTTAGCCTTGTACAAATTCCCTGATGGTTTTGACCCTGACATGGCCTATCAGTTGAAGGAAAGAGACTGTCAATCCCTTGAAGAGGCCCAAAGGGTTGCTGTCACAGTGGAAGCCAACCTAATTGCCAAAAGAAACAGGGCAAGGTTGGAAAAGAGGACTGTGTTCAAAGAGGAACCCTCTGCGTTTGATCAAAAGCTTGATGCCATACTAAATGGAATGAAAAGATTAGGTGATAGAGTGGAATCGGTTGAAAGAAAATCATCATGGGAAGCACCACAAAACAACCCTCCTAGGAATCCAAATTTTAGGAGAGCACAAAACCCAGGCGTTGGCGAAACCAGTGCTGATCAAGATATAAGACCCCCTTTCCAAGAAAATTATGCAGAAACTTCCACATCAGCAGAACCCAATGAAGATCCTGAGATTAATTTAATGGGTCTAGATGGTGAAAGTCAAGTTTTCTTAACACAAGAAGATCATGAGGATGATGAAATCAAACTGTTCCAAACTAAATCAGGTGAATCCTTTGACTTCAAACAAGGCTATGACACTGCTGTTTATGAAGTCCATAAACAATACAAGCTGAGGAGCAAAACTGTGAATGTTAACCAGCCTCAAAAGAAAAAGGATGATCAGCAGCCTGAAAGAGTTATAGTCACAGAACCTAATGACAAAATGACTTCACATACAGAAGAAATGATTGTTGAGGAGATCACTGAACCACTGTCCTTAAAACAGCAGTCTATGGGCACTCCCCCTGCTCATCCTTATTCAACTCTTTCTCCTCAAGAGATGAGTAAAAAGGATAAGTCCCAAAGTCAAGACAAAAATCAAGAAGAAGATGTAATGAACAAGGAAAGAACTGTCACCTATAACCCCAAGACCCAATCTGAAAAACCTTTTGATCTAGAAACCGAAATTGGCAAATTAAAGATAGCAATTCCTCTCTTAGAACTTGCCAAGCATGACATCTATAAACTACAGATCAAAAGGTCCCTTCAACTCACTAGTAACAAAGATGATGTCAATGTGATGGATGACACCCCAGAACTCCTGTTTGGCCCAGAAGTGGATGGAAAAACAATAATCACAGGGGTATTGCCTTTCTATGTCAGTTTACATATTCATGATAAAATATTACATAATGCAATGTTTGACTCAGGTGCCTCTCACAATCTCATGCCAAAAGCAGTCATGGAGAGATTGAATTTAGACATAACAAGACCATATAAGGATCTGTTTTCCTTTGACTCCAGCCAAGTCAAGTGTCTAGGTCTCATAAAAGATTTATGTGTATCTCTGGTTCAATACCCAAACAAGACAATCCTAATGGATGTGGTAGTTGCTGATATCCCACCTAAGTATGGGATGCTGTTATCAAGATCATGGGGAGCTAAACTCCAAGGTTCCCTACAATTAGACATGTCATATGCTACCATCTCTGTTTTTGGGCAACCAAAAATACTGTACAGAGAAACACTAATGAAATACATGGTCAGCAGTGAAGAAAAGCCTCAAAACTTTCCCATATATGCTGTCCATTCAGACATAGACTCGTACATTCTCTTCAATGACACCACAACTCCCCTAAAAGGTGAGCTTGAAACCAAGATATTCATACAAGAGGAAGATTCAAATGAAAGTATTACCACCCATGAAACAACAGTCAATCAAACACTAGATGTTGCTGCTGCCCTAGTTGTCAAGAACATCCAATCAAATGATGAGACTGTCCTAGAAGACAAGCTAGAGAAAAAACCACAACTACTACTCACATTGCCAGCCCATGAACAGATCATCAAATCTCCTTTCCAACAGGATATTCTATGGTTCCTTGAATTTGATGGCCCAGTTAACAAATTAGGGGCAGGAGCTGGAGTTTGGGTACACAATAAAGAAAATAGTCATGTAGAAGGCAGAGCTTATAGATTGAATTTCAGATGTACTAACAACATGGCAGAATATGAAGCTCTTTTACTAGGCCTCAAGTTGGTAAAGTTCTTGCAAGCTGCCAGGGTTTCAATCATGGGTGATTCAGATTTAGTTATCCAACAAGTAAAGGGAAACTTTGTCACCAATGACAAAAGACTAAGGACTTATAGGTCTGCTGTTGCTGAGGTACTAAACTTTTTCTCTGAATTCCAAATTACTAAAATTCCCAGAACCCACAATCTACATGCTCATAGTTTAGCCACCTTTGCAAGTACCTGCAAGTTGCCCTTTGAGCCCCACCATTGTTTTACAGCTGAGGTAAAACACAGACCCTCCATTCCAAACAATATCAATGATTGGCAAGTATTTGAGGATGACAAGCAAATAAATCATTTTTTAACTATGCAGCAAGAATTTGCAGGACTAAATATTGACACTGATACAGCAAGTCAATCACAAATACTTGAGACAGCAAGTCAATCACAAATATTTGATGGAGCAAGTCCATCACAAATACAGTTTTAACAGATTGCTCACCCAATATCACCTAGAACTGAAAAACTAATGATGAGTCCAACCGTTTTCAACAAGGAAAACATTCAGCAAATTCAACAACTTAACTATGAAGAGGTGGCCAATGCTGAAACTGAAATCATTGAGCTGAAAGACAATTTTCTACCAACGGGCCTAACTCCACTAGAAGACATCTTTGACTCAAATGACATCCCTAGAAAACCAAAAATGCAGCCCTTAAATGCAGCCATTGAAGAGTGCAACATAGGTACAAGTGAGAAGCCCAAGATAATTAAATTATCTGCTTCCTTACCTCCTGACCAAAAGCCAAAATACATTGACCTCTTCAAAGAGTTCCAGGATGTTTTTGCATGGAGCTATGAGGACCTAAAGTCCTATGACACCTCTGTAATCCAGCACACTATCCCTCTCAAACCTGATCAAAAGCCCTTTAAACAAAAACTGAGGAGAATCAATCCTATGCTTCTCCCAGCAATGGAACAAGAGGTACAAAAAATGTTCAAGGCAGGCATCATAGCACCAATCAGATTCTCTGAATGGATCTCCACTTAGTCCCTACAAGAAAGAAGACTGGTGAAATTAGGCTGTGTGTGGATTTGAGGAATCTGAACCAAGTGTCCCTTAAAGACAATTACCCCTTACCCAAGATGGATCACATTTTGCAGAGAGTAGTGGGGGCTTCCAGAATTTCTCTACTTGATGGATTCTCAGGTTTCAACCAGATCTTAGTTCACCCTGATGATCAGGACAAAACAGCATTTACAACCCCATGGGGAACTTTCAAATATGTAAAGATGCCTTTTGGATTGAAAAATGCAGGGGCAACTTTTCAAAGAGCCATGGATATTGCCTTTGCCAAGGAGATTCATGACTTTCTAGTCATTTATCTAGATGACTTACACCTTTCTCAAAATCAGACCAAGAACATATAAAACATTTGAGACAGATCTTCCTAAAATGCAGAAAATATGGAATCTCCTTGAATCCCAAGAAATCCCTCTTTGGTTTAGAGGAAGGTAATCTGTTGGGCCACATCATTTCTAAAGATGGCATTAGAATTGACCCAGATAGGATACAAGCTATCCTACAAATGCCCCACCCAAGAAATGTCAAAGAGTTGCAAGGATTCTTTGGAAAAATCAATTTCTTGAGAAGGTTTATCCCAAACTTAGCAGAGCTAATCAGATTATTAAATAACATGCTAAAGAAAGATTCAAAAGTAAAATGGACTGTTGAAGCCAATCAAGCCTTTGAAGGTATAAAATTGGCCCTTACCCAAACCCCAATGTTGACCAATCCTCAGTTTGACAGAGAATTTATCATTTTCTCTTTTGCCTCCCAGCATACTATTGCTGCTGTTCTATTACAAAAAGATGACCAAGGTAATGAGAAGCCAATTGCTTTCTTTAGCAAAGCTCTTAGAGATGCACCTTTAAAGTATCAAATCATGGAAAAGCAAGCTTATGCTTTAGTCAAAGCCATTAAAGACTTTAGGATTTATATCCTTTATTCCCATGTTAGAGCATATGTGCCAAGTCCTATTGTCAAAGACATTCTCACCCAAGAGAATTTAGAGGGCAGAAGAGGAAAATGGATTGCCAGCATCTTGGAATTTGATATTGAGATAAAACCTACAAAACTAATAAAAGGCCAAGGCTTGGCTAAATTAATGACAGATACAAATTTTCAAGCCTTAGACATCAATCAGCTGGACAGTGAACTGGAGCTGGCGAATCCAAAGATCAATGTAGCCTTTGAACAATCCCCCTGGTATTCAGATATCTGTTATGTGTTACAAAACCTGTGTGCTCCCCAGGACTGTCTAGAACTAAGTGTAGATTCTTAAAAATGAAAACCTCAAGATTTTGTGTGATGGATGGCAATCTGCTTTGGAAAAACCATGAAGGTATATTACTACACTGTTTAATTGAAAATGAAACTGACAATATCATAAAAGAATTTCATGCAGGTGACTGTGGTGGACACTTGTACTGAAAGTCCACTGTGGACAAGATACTAAGGGCTGGATACTACTGGCCCACCATGTTCTCTGATGTCAAGAAATTCATCACCTCATGTCATAAATGTCAAGTGTTTGAGGGAAAGAGACAGTTGCTGCCACTTCCTTTAAGGCCTATTGCAACAGAGAGACCTTTTCAACAATGGGGATTGGACTTCATTGGGGAAATTCATCCCTCATCTTCAGGCCAACACAGATGGATTTTAACAGCAACAGACTACTTCACTAAGTGGATTGAAGATGCCCCATGCAGACAAGCAAATGACTCAATAATTATTCAGTTCTTGGAGAACAATATATTGGCTAGATTTGGCTGTCCTGACAAAATAATAACAGACAATGTTGCTGCTTTCAGATCTAAGAAAATGGTGAACTTCTGCCATAAATTTCACATCACTCTGGGCCATTCCATTGCCTACTATCCCCAAGGAAATGGCCTTGCTGAATCATCAAACAAAAGTCTGGTAAACATCATAAAGAAAGTACTTGAAGAGAACAAAAAGAATTGGCATAAGAAACTAGTCAATGCCTTATGGGCAGATAGACTAACAACCAAAAGATCAATTGGGACCAGCCCATATGAGTTGGTTTATGGATTAGAGGCCAAATTCCCCTCATCATTAGGAGTGCCTGTGATGAAGCTTCTTCAAGAAAGCCAAGCTGAACCAAATGATATGCAAAGAAGAATCAATCAAATCATATGTCGGCAGCAAACCAGAGATCAAGTTTTCAGCAGAGTGCAAGTTCTACAAGAGAAATTAAAGAAGGCCTTTGATAGAAGAACTAAGGCAGAAGATTTCAGTGTGGGAAACAAAGTCCTCAAGTGGGACGCAAGAAGAGAAGACAAAGGAAAGCATGGAAAATTTGACTCCCTTTGGAGAGGACCATTTGTTGTCCAAGCAGTACAAGGTAACAATACCTATTTCCTTAAAAGTCTAACTGAAACTGACTTGGATGAAGGTCCTGTGAATGGTAGGATGCTCAAGCACTACTTTGAATATTACCCATGAGTGCAGTTTGGGGTTCCCTTGTATATATACAGATGTATATATTATTTTCTGTTTAGATTGTAAAAATGCAGTTTTTTCAAGTTTATTGATTGCCAGCAAAAGGTAAATAGAATCAGAGGTCTACCGAGAAGTAAAGAACACAATTTGGGCACTTCAAAGCAGCAAACTACAAGATGGGCAAGAGCAATCAAGGAGCAAGGCAATCTGACCTGCTATTCTTGGTCTTTCAAATGAAACACCATCCCCATGTGGAGCCACTGTTAGCTACCTATACCAATAGGTTTCATATTTCATGATTGGCTATGAAAGGTCTAAATATGCTCTGCTTTGATTATTCAAAGATCACATATTTCCAAGAGAATCCAATCTGTGCTTATAGCTTGGTATGGACTTAAATTTTGGTGGATGTTCCAACAGTCTAATCTGGATCATTCCATGGTTTAAATTTTCAGTTGTAGAATAGAGAAAGGAGTCTGTCCAAACTGTTTAATCTTGGCAGACAAGTAGTTTAGGTAGAGAAGAAAAGGCTCCCAACAGCTTAATCTGGGACCTGGAAGAAATAAGGGTAGAAATAGATAGAAAAACAAAAGAAAAGCCAAAGAAAAGAAAAGGCAAGTAAGGGTCCGCAAGTCCAAGTGCACCCTTCAAGAAGAAATAAAAAAAATGCTAGGCAAGTAGCTGGGTAAGTAGTTGGGGTTGCAGAAAGGTTATCTTTACCATTGCAGGTGTGTTAACTTTGTTTACCAAAGCAAAGTCAATCAATTAAGAAGGTGTTCTTCTTCATCAAGTTGCAGCAAACAGAAAGCATGACTAACCTCCCTTCTTCCCCTTTCCATTTCGTTACTAACACTCCCTCATCAGCTGAGATTCATGGAAGAAGATTATGGTTTCATGGTGGTTCTTGTTCCTTCAAAAGCCACATTTCTTGTGTAAAAATCTTTTCATTTTGATCTACTCTTTAAGCTAAGTGTTTCACAAAAAAGCTTAGTATTTTCTCCCTTCATTCACCCCCCTCATCCATATTAACTCTAACTCTACTATGTAAATCCCTTATATTACCTTTCCCCTAATATTATTAACACCATGGTGTATAAACCCCAAATTTTGTACAAGTATCCCCTCCCCTTGGCATTATAGCCAATAAGTTCTATATCAGGGATCAAATGACACCTGGTCATATTGATAAACCTAACTCTAACCCTCCTCCCCCTTTCTGAATCCATTTTTAACCCATTGCACCCCATTTGCAAACATAAACCTTGTAAAAAAAACCTTGCTTTACCCCTACCCGCTCTAAATTGCCAAATAATACACAAAAACCCATTTTTTTGATTAGCCAATGGTTCGGGCGCATATATGTGATTTTCCAAATACACCGAAAAACCTTACAAAAACCCATACCCTAAGGTTTTCCGCCGAGCACAGATCCCGAAATGAATATTAAAATAACCTCGCCCCTTCCGTATCGGCCGATCATTTCATTGATCCGACAACCGTCCGATTGAGAGCCTCTAATCCAACGGCTCTCATACATGTCAGAGCGGCTCCGACGTCCGCCAGTTACCCCGTACCGGTCGAGCACTTTTCCCCCCCCGTCAACCGTCGGATCGAGCCCACGAGATCCTACGGCCCTCGTTGATGTCGGAGCAGCTCTGATGGCGGACAGATACCTTCCGATATCTGTCAGAGGGGTTACGTCATGCGGTCGCCACGCGTCTTCCCCACAGCGCATCGGAGGTACGCCTGACATATACCTCGTCCGTATCATAAGCAGTGCGATATAAAACCGCTAACCGCTTCCGGTTTCGGTCATCCCGCTTGTCCAACGTCACTCCCACGTCATCCCACGTCATTGCCACCCTGCCATCGCGTCAACCGCTGCGCCCGACCGTCTGCCAATGTGTCTTGCCACTTCATCATCCCCGTGGACCACTCAGAGCCTGCCACCTCACCTGATGACATCATGCTGACGTCACCCGGCCCTGACCCCACCGATGACGTCATGCTGACGTCACCAGAAAAGCGCGCCAAAAGTCCGAAAAATCAATATTATAGCCAAAATTCGCGTTTTTTTGGCTCTTTTCTGCAAAAACGTTTGTTGCTCCTGCATGTTTTTTCCACGTCCAACAGTGCACCAACCTGCAGAACTCGACCAGGAGACCGCCAACGCACCATTTTCACCTGCATTCCTCTCCATTGCTCTCTGAAAGCCAGGTATTTATCCTTGAAAATCCTTCCTTCACCTGGTTTTGTCTGTAAATTGCCAAGGACGATTAAATTTGGGAAAAAACATATAATTGACCGGCAGAAAAACTTGCGCCTGGCCCCATTTTCAATTGTGAACCCGAAAAACACTAGCTGAGCCTTGTTTGCCCGCATTTTCACTAAAAACCATACTCTGTTCGCGCATTCGCGAAAGACTCATTTAACTGAATTTACCTGCTGAGAAAGACAGAGTGAGGCCAGGCATTGGTCTTATTTTAGCTTTAAACAGTATTTCAATTGCTGTTTATCAGAACTACTCTCTGTCCCTTATAAATTCACCTCCCTGGTAAAGAGACACTCCTCTATACTGTCCTGCTCAATTGAAACCACTTTACACTTGATTCAGAATCCTCTTTGGCAATGGAGACACCTGTAGTACTAAATGTTCAGCCTCTGAATGCCCCTCAAAGGAACTTGGAATGGCAAGCCTTGGCAGATATGGATTATCAGATTTCAGAAGAGATGTTGATGAGAACCAAGTTCCATATCCACCTGCTCAATGAACTTAAGGCCAAACATGAAACTGGAGCTGATGTGTTGGGTATATGGGATTCTTTTCTTCCTATTTTTAAGTTGCCTCAAGTCAATCAATTCCCTGATTTGATCCATCTTTGTGCTGAATATTATGACCCTACTCAGAGGGCTGTGTTGGATCCTTCTGGTTCTGCTCTCTTTTACATCACTCCTGAAGCCATCAGGAACATGCTCTGCTTCAAAACTCAGAAAAAATTGGTCCCCTTGTCACTAGTAGACTTGATAAAACAAGGGAATAGATTGACAGATGCCCAAATCACTAAGCTAAATCAGTTATACATTGACTCTGATTCTGTGCAATATCCTCCTCTGAATCAAGTATACCTTAACCAGTTGGGCAGGGACTTGGTAGATATGATTAGTCCGATTTTGGGCTATAGCTCAATAGAATTGGTAGACCAAATTGTATTGGTAATGATGCTAATGTTTGCTCCGGGAAGACTTCCAGTTTGCTATGATTATGCCACCTACATCTCCGACAAAATGCATGAGCAGCTAATGAATTTATCCAGAGAAAAGATGTTCAGATACACCTCCTACATTTACCATTTGATCTTGTACCATCAACATGAGAAATTTCATTTTCCAATCAAAAGAGTGGATGCCCAAGGCAATCCCAGATCAGTGGTCTATTGGTCCTCTGTCTTCCACACTACACCTGATTCTCCATACACTTACCGTGAATTCATAGATCTGTTCATCCATCCAGCTATGGCAATGCTGATGAGCTCACCTCCTCTGAGACTCACTGATGACATGCGGAGAATTCTTCAGCTATTCAAAGCTTACAACATTGGGGATTGGTACTTCTACCAAAACCACACCATCATCAGGATATATGGGTGTGATTTGCCTCCATTCAGATTACCTAAGTATGTGCCTATGAGGCTATTTGCCCTAGAGTACTTTAGGCAATTTGGCCGGGTTGATGTGCTTCACTTTTCATGAAAAGGCAAAAAAGAACAGTTGAAGGTGAAAAGCCAACTTGGCCATTTTGTCTATAACGAGAGGGAGCAAGGATGGAAGGAAGCAGATAGAATGCTTGAGTCCCTTGGCCTTCAAACCAGCTTCCTATGGACACCCTATGACCCTAATCATTTTATAACTATGAGGAGGCTCAAATATAAGTTGTCTGCCTATGATCACTATAGTATCCCTCACATTGAAAAATATGCAAACCAAGACAAATGGAGGAGAGGGACCTTAGAAGAGCCCATGTCACAAGAAGAGCTAAATCAGAGGGCAGTAAGGAATCTAAGGAAGATGGCTGACCTTGAACTTTGTTCACAGGTATTCACACTTCCGAGCACACAAGTGGGAGCAGCTGCATCCTCCTCAACTGCCAAACAGCAAACTACCAAGGCCACTGAAAATATATCTACCAAAGGCAAAGAAAAGGAAATGGAGATAGAACAATCACTCCATGGCAAGGAGCAGCCACCTCTAGTGACTCAAGAGCAGGCAGATAAAGAAATGCATCAGCAGGCAGAGCAACAACAACAACAACAGGTACTCCATCAAGAAGAAGGGCCACATGAGGGACAACAGCCCTTACAACAAGAAAGAATAGTTGATACTCCAACTTCCACTGAGCAACAGGCTCAAAACATAGTGCCTCCTAGGCCATAAACTACCTTCGATGCCTCGGTCCTCCAAACTCCACAGAAAGAGGACATAAACAGAAAAAGGGATAGAGAAACTCCCTTGACATCATCTATAAACCAGGGAGAGAAAAGGCAAAGGTTGAATGACTTGTCTGAGGATGACATAGCAATAAGGCAAGCAATGGGCATGGGCCCACCTAGCAGAGAAGCTTCAGCCAGTTCCTTCCAGCAGGAACAGGACAAAATTATGGGAGGAGAGGTCAGCTCCTCCAGCCAGCAAAGAGAAGGAGAAAGGAGCATCAAGCAACAGTTTATAGACATCAAAAGGAGGAGTGACCCTATCAAGATACAACTGTACAACCATTTATTGAAAATGGCTCCCACCAATCAACAAAGACTGATGTCTGCATTTGATGTACAGGAAGGCAAAATGATCATGAACCATTTTATGCCAACAGCACTGCAGCCCCAATTTACCTCAGATTACCTCAAAACCAATCTGGAGGTCCTGGCCAAGGACATACACCCAATGGATAAAATTGAATTGCACAAACAGACTGGTGAGATGGTGTATGCCGCCTTGGCAGACAAAACATTAGAAAATTATAAGCTAGAAAGTAGCCTCAATAATACAGCCTCTCAACTGGAGTTGGAGAGGGCATCATCCCAGGCAAAGGACAACAGAATAAGGTCCTTGGAAGACATAATCATTGAGATTGGGCATGATCCCAAAGACATCAAAGGAATACAAGAGATATTGAAGTTGAGGGATGCTGACATGGCTGCCTTAAGGAAAAAGATCAAACTCCCAGCTACCATTCACCCTCAAACAAATGAAGTAGCTCAACAAAGACATGAGCATGATGCCACAACCTTGATGATTTCCCTTTATAAGCAGCTGATTCAAGCACAAGAAAAGTTGGGAGAATCAGAGGCCGCACAAGCAGCATTGCAAACAGCACTGAAACAAAGAGAAGGGGGTCAGACCTCTCAGCCTCCTCTGGTCATCAATATTGAGGAAACCGCTCCTGTCACTGCTCCTCCTCCTCAACAGACTGAACAGACAACAACATCTACTTCAACAGCACCAACAATTACAGAGCAGGCCCAAAGCCTCGATATGCAAAAGCTGAAGAATGAAATTCAGATCCTGGAAGCTCAAATGACCGAGTTAAATGAGACCAGGGATAAATTGGCTAAGGTGAATGACAGGTATGACAAATCCAAGCAAGCGGTGGCAGAGAAGGGCAGGGAGGTGAAAGCCCTCAAAGACAGGATAAAAGAGCTAGAAAATGAGCTCAAATTAGATAAGGTTATAGCTGGGCTTAAGGCAATGCTATGGGCCAACATTGGCCAGTCTATTACTGACCAATGGCAGTATATAGAGACAATCCATGAGCAGGTAGAGCTCATCCCAAAAGCACAAGCTGAAATTCACAAGTCAAGGGCTGCTCTAGGCAACATGCCTGAAATTGCCACCAGAATGATCAATGTGCTAAATAATAGAACAAGTACTCAGCTGGCAAACATGGGAATTCCCAATAGGACTGAGGCCATTCAGTTGATCAAAAGGGTTATCACATTAAGAAATTTGGTGCAGACACTGGAGAGAAGAACCCAAGACATGCAGACCGAGGTAAAAAGATTCATGGATAAATTCCTGGTGCTGCAAAACAGAGGACTCCCTAGCTTACTGAACAACACAGGGAGACTGCTCATTCATGAGCAGTATGCCAAAAGAGTGAATGCATTTGCCACAAATGAAATCAATGAGAAGCCCAGCAGCTCAGAAGAAACAGGGCCAGCTACAGGACAGACTGTCTACAACAAGGTAGAAAATCTGTTTTTTATAATGAATGAGATCAATCACCTGTTTGATGTGGCACCCAATTTTTACAAGTATACAGAGGCAGAGGAGACTATGGATGCAATTCTCAGGCATCAACTCCCTACGCAAGACTGGTGGGCAAATACAATACAGAAAATTTTATAGACAGGGAGCCACTCACCAAATTTTGTTTTTTAAATATCAATTGTCATGCAAAGCACAGTTTAACAAAATCAGCATGCATCAAAGATTAAAGCTGAGCCAACTCAGCAAAAATTTTGGCCAACACAGCAAGAATAGGAAACCACAGCTGGCAGAGCCGAGAAGATACAGCGCAGCAAAAAGTAAAGACACATTATTCAGCGTTAAAGCAAAGCGGCTCAACCGACTCAATGACCTCCAAAGGTCAAATTATCCTCTGACAGACTTAAAGAGCATTTATGCTGCATTCAAAGCTGTAATAACTTCTTTTCTACTTTCTGTACGAAGTAATGAAGATATTTTCTCTCTCAGATGACTCAATGCCTGAGATATTTTGTACAAACATTCCTATAAAGTCCCCTTCGCATGAGTTTGCAAGGGTTGTTGTTAATTTCTCCTGAAGAATTTCTTATGCTGTAATCCTTTCAGAAGTTAATAAAGAAAGTGATGGAATTTCTCAGATTTCTGAAGTGTTGAATGCGTTCTGGTGTCTGTTGAAAACTGCTGGATTCCTGTGTATTTCACCATACAATAAGTCTCTGTAACTCTCTCTGTTATGTATTTTGTTTTGTTAAAATCCATATATGTTATCTAACTTTAAATACTTAGCAACAAGGAAAAAGAATAACTTTCAGGATTTATTCAATGAATACCCTGAGTTCAATCTGTGTTGTTAATGAATGTTTTCTTCAGATGCAATCTTGATAAGTGTAATTCTTAATTGCTGCACTTTCAGAATACATCTTTCACAGTGACCTTTGTCACAGGAATTCAAGTTTTCTCCTGTGCAACGTGTTTCATTTTCACCTCACCAGCTTAATAGAAAATTCTTAATTGCTTTCTGTTGGTTGACATACATCACCATTCAAGCTAAATTTGTTTGTCTGAAATACAAAATTGGCCCTGCAGTTTGAGCACCACCAATCCTTCATTTCTAAGCATTTCACAACTCCAGACTCCATTGCCCAATGATATTTTACTCTCTAAACACTACATCTTAAGACCTGAAAGAAATCCTTCAACCAAAACATAAACCAAAACCTGAGCATAATAGCTAGCCTAAAACACCATCATAACAGAGACAAATCATAAAGAGAGAGCCCTCTCTGATTACAGTTTGGCTAGAAACTGTGATCCAAAGATTGGTTAGTGGTTACCCCGGCCGTATTCCCTTGGGAGTCATAGGGAACAACCTGGGTGCTAACAGAATGTCTTCCAATACACCATCAGGTTTAATGATTGATCTATCTGCAAGTTGCAGTAAAGTAGGTGTAAAGAGAAGGTTAGGAAGTTTTAACTGGTCCATGGTCTGTCTACTCATAATGTTGATAGCAGCCCCTAAATCAATCAAAGTATTTGGTATTTCTACCCCATTGATATGTGTTTTGACAATTGGACTACCGGGATCTACATATTTCTGCATGGTAATCTTTCCCATCATAATGTCTGCAATTTTTCCTACCAGGTGGATCCTTCTGCTATCTCTTGGTTTCCTTCCTAGTCTTTTAAGGCTCAACTCCTTTATTGTTTTTGCTAGAATGGGAATCTCTTTAATGGCTTGTAACAAGGGAATCTTGATACAGACATTCTTCAATTCATCTAGAAAATTATAGTCAGGCAACCAAATTTGCTTTTCCACTCCTTTGTCGATTTGTAACCTTTCAGGAAAAGGAGGTGTGGATGAAGATGTAGGTTGCTCAACTATGGGAGTTGTGGGGGTTGATTATTTTTCTTTTTCTTTTTCTTTTTGAGTGTTTGGGTTTTGAAGAGTTTCTTCAGAACCCTTATTAGCTCTAAGAGATTCTTCCTCAGAAATGCTTGGTTGTTGAACATTTATAGAAGGTTGATCTAGGATTCTACCTGATCTGAGTTGCACTTCATTGAGAGGAACAATCATATAGGTAGGGAATGGTTGACCTTCCATCATGTAAGCATTTTGAGGGTTCCTATTATTGGGGTTTGGCAATGGCTGAGAAGGAAGTTGATTTGACTTTTGTTGGGATTGGAGCAAGAGTTGAGAATTTTGATTTTGTGGAGAAGGTTGTTGTTGTTGAGGGAATGGCAATGATAGTTGTTGACTTTGGTTTGGAAGTTGTGGAGCTTGCTGGTTCTGAAAAGATGGAGGATATTGATAGAATTGAGCAAATCTCCCATAAGGATTTTGCATGCTTTGAATCCATGATTGAAAAGGATTTTGAGGTTGAGGCCAAGGTTGTTGCCAAGGATTCCAATTTGGTTGGGGTTGAAAATTCATAGAGTTGTTAAACCCTTGATTTTGTTGCCCCTGCCAAGGTCTCCTTGCAACAAAACAGAGAGATTCAAGTGTATTTGGATCTTCTTGAAAGACTGCTTTGAGCCCAGGGATTGAAGGACATTCCTTGGTCTCATGGTTTTCTGAGCAAATTACACATGTTTCCACAACTTGTGCTTCCAAGGGACATTCCCTTAAAGCATGTTTCTTTCTACATTTCGGGAAAAAGATGGCCAAGGCCTCGGCTTCTGCTTTCTGTTTATTGTGGATCTTAAGGGTGTCTAATTAAAGTTAAATGCTACTGTACATAGGTTGTGGTAGATGGGGGCCCTCCATCCACTCAACCAGCTAAAGATCAACTATGTAAAGATGAACAGGAACAGTCTTCTTATATTAAATCAGCATGTCAAAATACAGTGAGAAAGTGCTGTAAAAACAGTCTTTAAAACAGAGTTTGATAACCAAAGTAATTACAGAAATTACAATATCAAAAAGCTAATCTCTAAGCGTTGGCAAACGCTTTATTTATAGGCACAGGGATAAACTGTCATTTGCGTAAACTAAGCAACTACAATCTTGACTAATTAACTACGCAGCAACACGCAGGCAACTTCGTGCACGTTTGGAGGAAACGGTCATCATGGGGAGTAAATCTATGGTTAGATCCTGTCCCTTGCTGTCTTCGTGGCGTGGAGGAAGTGCCAGCTGTGGTTCCGTGTCTCAGTTTCTCACGCAGAGCCGTGCCACCGTCTGGAACTTTGCTGTTTGACCGTGGGTGCACCTGCGTTGACCGGGGGTATATGTGACCGATTTGGCCCAACTAATAGCATACGAACCATGTATACATCCATACCAACGTGCCCATGTGGCCCATTCCTTGAGAGGACACGTGGAGTATAGCAAACAACAAAAAGGCTGCGGAATCTCTGAACAACTGCGGAATCTCTGAACAACTGCGGAATTGCTGAATAGCTACGGAATTGCAGAACAGCTGCGGAATTGCTGAACATGTACCAAAATTCTAAACCAACAGTCAATCATTAGCACAGTCAACAAATCATGTTAAAAAGACATATAATACAATGAATTGAACAAGTTGATGGAGGAAATGATGTCAGAAGAGAGAAGTAAATAGGGAAAAGCTGTTGGGAGGACAGGTAAACGAGTGCAAGGTTGAGGTTCAACACTTAGCAAGATCATCCTTGCATGAAAGTATCAACAGCTCATCACCTGTTAGAATCAAATCATCTACATAAAGTACAATGATAAGCAACTTACCCTCCACCACAATCTGGTATAGGTTAGGATCCGCCTCACTCTTGGAGAATCCAAGTCCGATGAAATAATTGTCTATCCGTATGTACCAAGCACGTGGTGCTTGTTTCAACCCATACAACGCTCTCTTGAGCTTGCACACATGCAACTCGCTGCTGAAGATCTTGAAAGCTTTGGGCTGTTCTATGTACACCTCCTCCTCAATGACTCCGTTGAGGAACGCAGTCTTCACATCCATCTGATGAATGTGCCACCCCATCTGCGCTGAGAGAGCAAGAATCGTCCGTATGGAAGAATACCTTGCGACAGGTGCAAAGGTCTCCTCATAATCGATCCCCTCTATCTGTGAAAAGCCTCGAGCAACAAATCTCGCCTTGTACTTCTCCACACTCCCGTCAGCTGCCTGCTTAACTTTGTAGATCCATCTCGAACCCACCACTGATTTCCCTTCCGGTCTTGGGACAATCTCCCATGCATTGTTTCTGACAATCGAATCATACTCTTCCACCATGGTGTCTACCCATGCGGGATCCTCCACAGCTTCCTCGAAAGAGGATGGCTCAGTCACAACACATTTGCTGACAAGAGCCATGTATCCAGTGTACTGATTGGGTGACTGTCTCTGCCTGCGTTGGGCTGTAGGTGGCCTTCTGTCAAGCGCTTTCGCCCTCTGATGGTTGGCACTGCATGAGTGGTCTCTTCCACTCCATGAACCTCGTCCTGTGGTTGATTCACATCCTAAAGCTCATCTTTAGGAACTAATAGCTCCTCATCTGCATGAAAGTGTGGCTCCCTCTCAAGCAAACACTTCATGGCTTTCTCCTCCTGAAATTTTATATCCCGTCGCACAACATTCTTGCCATTGTTTGGAAAATACACATGATAGTTGTGGGGCGTATCAGTGTACCCCACAAATATCCCAACCTCTGCGGTTGGCTCCAGCTTCTTCCTGGCATCCTTCGTCACATGCATGTAAACGTTAGCACCAAAAATCCTCAAATGAGAAAGATCAGGCTTCTTACCAGAATAAGCCTCCTCGGGTGTACTCATGCCAAGTATCCTGTGAGGACAATGATTCTGCACATATACTGTTGTATTGCATGCTTCCGCCCATAAGTGAAGGGGTAGGCCCTGATCATGCAACATCGCCCACGTAGCACCCACGATCGTTCTATTCTTCCACTCAGCAACCTCGTTCTGCTGTGGGTTATGGGGAGCTATGAGCTCTCTTCGAATCCCTTCTGCACTGCAGAAATCCTTGAACTCGCCAGAGATGTATTCACCACCATTGTCGCTCCTAAGAGCCTTCACCTTCTTCCCCGACTCCTTCTCGACCAGTGCTTTGAACTCACAGAACTTTGAGTATGTCTCTCTCTTCTTCTGCATGAAGAAGATCCAGCACTTACGAGAGAAATCATCAACAAAGATCACATAATACCTGTGTTTTGTTGTCGAAGCTACTGAGAAAGGTCCACACACGTCTGTGTGAATTCTCTCAAGGATCGTCGTGGCGCGACTATCCTTCTCGTGAAAGGTTGCTTTCACAAACTTTCCCAAAGTACACCCCTTGCACTGATATGATTGTGCAAGAGTGCCTTTAGGAAGCCCTGTAGTGATTTGCTGCAATATCTTCAAGGCTCCTTGGTGAAGGTGACCCAATCTCCTGTGCCACAACTCGCCATCATCCCGGCTCACCAATCCTTCTGCCTTGCATGCCATTGCTGCGCAGCCATCTACATGCAACTGATAAAGGTTCCTCACTCGAACCCCTATCTTCCAGGTTTCTCCAGTTGTCTTGCTGCGCAGGAAATTCTTTCCCTCGCTGAAAACAACATCATATCCCTTGTCTTCTAACATCGCCACAGAGATAAAATTCTTCTTCAATCCTGGAACATGCATCACTTCCTTCAATACGAAGGGTTTACCAGACTCCCTCTCGAAGGAAATGGTACTGATACCGGTTGCACTGTATCTACCATCATCGCCCATCTCGATGTCTTTCTCCTCCAAATCAGAAAACAAATCTCGATCTCCTGTCATGTGAAAAGATGCACCACTGTCCAAGAACCACACCGATCCCAACACACTTGAAACCAAGCATGTGATCAATGAAAAATCAAGCTCAAACTGTGAGGCTAGAGCCTCTCCTGCTGCAGATCCAGCAACTTGCTTGTTCTTCTTCTTCTGCGGACAATTAGTGGCATAATGTCTGTGCTGGTGACAGTGAAAGCACTTCACCTTGGACATGTCCTGCTTCTTGCCTTTCGCACCAGACTGAGAAGCCTTCTTGTTCTTCCCCTTCTTTGCTTTGGCAGCCAAAGCGCAATTTTCTTCATCAGTTCCCTTTGATGAAGATTCGTCCCTGGTATTCCGCTTGATCTCCTCCTGCAAAAGATCTGACCAAAGTATCTCCCATCCTGGCAATTTCTCCCGACCATTGACAGAGTCCTGATAGGAATGCCAACTCTTCGGAAGACCAAGGAGAGCCAAGATCACCAAGTCCTCATCATTGACAGTCACCCCCACACTTCCCAGCTCATCCTTGCACTGAGTGAACTTCGTGAGATACTTGGGCATACTGTCTCCTTTCTCGCATTTGATGCTTCCGAGTTTATCTTTGAGCGCCAGCTTCCTCTGATCGCTCTTGCTTTGGAATAGATCTGTTAACACTTTCCACATCAAGTATGGAGAAGCCTTTCCATGCAGGCTGGACACAATGTTATCCTTCATGCCCTCTAACAGAATCCTTCGACACTTTGCTGTCTTCTTTTGCCAAGCATAAACTTGCGCAGTGTCACTAGGCTTTGGGACATCAGCCTCTATGAACTCCTTCAGCCCGTTATCATCTAACATTGCCTCCATCCTGTCCTTCCATGCAATATAGTTCGAGCTGCCCTTAAGAGCATACTCCAATCGCAATCCGTTGAAAGACATTGCCACGTTGATACCAAGAAAACACTGCTGCAAATTCGAATTCCACCAGCTTCAAACTCAACCGCCTCTGATCTAGAATTCGTGAGAAAAAGGTATTTCTCATACAGAGATTGACTATATGGACTTTTACCGAATATCTCACCTTCCAAAGGAAGGATGAATTCAGAGGCTACCTGGCCCGATTACAGATTCTGCCTGAAGAAATAAAATGTAAACACTTTCTGAATAATAGATCTGATGATCAACAGCTCTGATACCATGTAGAAATTTTGAATAATTAATCACTTATTCACAAATATTATCCTGATTATGCAATATTGCAGAATACATGCACAATACATAACCTCCTCTACGTTGATCACCAATTTAGTAGCATCAAAAACAATGAAACATCAATCGCATGCACACATTAACACAGTATGGAACCCGGGGAAAGCATACAGCTGAAAACCCCACACTATCTGTATATTATAATCATTGAGAACTTGTAACAATACATAGTATAATACTCCTCACAAGTACTCAGTACTATCTCCACCTGTTACACACAAAACTAACTCAGATCTGATCAATCACAGCTCAAATCTCCTCCACTGCTTTGCCTGCCTCCACTGTACAATCCAAAGTGAAAATCACGTGAGCACAAGCTACAATTACCTTGGTATTGGCCCACACTGTTCAATCCTCATTGGCATAACTCAATCCCATTGATTGTGCAAGATCTCATGCACAACTATGGTCACAACTGATAGCAATCTCAACCTCTAACACCTGTCTCCACTGAACTGTACATGCACTGAGTTAACTGATGTATTCTTCAGTTGCTTTATGAGTTAATAATTAGTGAATTAATTAATAACACAACTCATCACTAGTGTAATATTTAGTTAGACTAAAATACAACTAGTTCAACCAAGTCAAACTGAACACAACTCCATCAACTCCACAATCAACTCCACCAAACTCAACCACATGAGTTCTAACTAAAGTCCTGCATGCAATAGCTCAACTGACCCACAAAGAAAGCATATTTCCTTCTGACAGATGCATGTGCCACATTTGTAGCTCAAACTGAAGTGCTCCAAGAGGATAAGATAATGTTTATAGTCCAAATATTATTATGAGACAATAATATTCGACTGTTCTATTTTTAGCCTGGTAGTCTAAAAATAGAAACCTTCCTATATGTCTAAAAATAGAAGTCCATCTATTTTCACCGACATGACCAATCATCCACAAATAGCATCCTGCAACTCATGAACCATGATCCATATGTCTAAAAATAGACATAGTCTAAAAATAGACTTTGCGCCAAAAATAGCCTGTCGACCCACTTAGTGAAGGCGACTTCTTTCCACTAAGCTCCATCATCTTGTTGCATTCTCAACACAGACTTGCTAATCACCACCGATGCGATATGATGATCGGATCTGGATTGTTGATCGGCCAGATCCGACGGTCCTTGTGCACCCATTGTTTAAGCCTCTGTTAGCTTGATTTTCATGGTTTTCTTCAAGTTTTTAAGGCACGATAGTGTAATCTGCCGATGCGATATTTCCTCTTTGATCAATCAAAAAAGGCCACGTGGCCCAATCCCAGCTCACGTGTCAGCTGTGGATTGGTCCATGAGCCTATCAAAATTTTCAATATAGTTCAAAATTTAATGAAATTGCCTCCTTTTCTAGGGACATTGGGCAATTTTCATTTTACAATAACTCCTTCATCCGGAGTCCATTTTCACCCATTCAAGTTGCGTTGGATTCAAAATGAGGAGATCTTTGCAATGAGACTATTTCTAAGAGAAACCTGTGACTTTCATTTTCCTCTGTTTTACAAAGGATTTGTGCCATTTGGCACCTTTTACCTCTTGCATGAAGTCTTTTAGACTTAGAGGTTTATCCAAGATCCATTTTTGGATCACAAATGAACACCCACAGTCATACACAATAAATGAAGGAAGTTGTGTGATAGATTTCAAAGTAATCAAGACACTATGTAAAACTTGGAAACAACATAATAAAAACTCATAAAAGCCATAATAAGAATCTCAGGTACAAAAACTGAATGTAGAATTTTCTACACATCCACCTCTTAGACCATGTAGAAATTTTCTCTACAAATCTCGCTCTGAGATCGTGTAGAAAATCTGCTGTAGATTAACCTGATAATGCAATATACCAAAGAAAAATACTATAATCTACTTCTACTATCAATTTGCTTTGCGAAAGCGTAAAGATCTATTTGAATCAGAGCTAAACAATATAACCGTAAGAAGAAGAATCAATGCACATGAAACACAGAAAATACTCAGGGGAAAGCCTCAGCTAAAAACCCCACTATCTGTATTATCATAGAAGGTGGAAATACATAGGAATTATACAAAGCCTTAGCTCTCTCACAACTAGCCAACTCTCAGTATAATCCTCACAGATGAAGGTGGAAATACATAGAGATTATACAAAGCCTTAGCTCTCACAGCTAGCCAGCTCTCAGTACAATACTCACAGATGCTCACAGGAAATCAAGGCTTCTCACAAGCCTGCTCCTCTGCCCTACAAGCCTCCTATTTCCTTGCATAGTTTCTCCTAGGTGATCCTCCTGTTACCAAGTGGAAGACTCTCAACCAAGTGGAACACTGATCTCTCACACTGATCTCACACCCTATCAAAATTGCGCAATCCTCAAGGGACCTTGCCTTGACTGCATGCATTGGTTTCCTTTATAGGCAAACATATGCAATTGATAGTACATTGTCCTTGACATTTAACTCAACTGGGTCTTTCTCAGAATAGACATGCATGAGTTTCTGATGAGAGAATCTTCAGTTAACTGAGTAGCACTAGTTTGCATCCATGCATGCATCAACCAAATGATAACTCTCTATTAATTCCACAAACAATTTGGAACTAATTTAACTGGAGTTAACTCAGTAAACTGAGTTAACTAATTACAACTCAAATATAACTCAATCTTATTTCCTTAATTAAGGGATAATCTCCTTAATATAAGGGATAACTATCGCATGACTTCAGAAAGACTTCTAACTTGAATTTCTCTAACTAATTAACTCAAGATGAATTAATTAATTATTTTTCAAGTAGCTGGTGAGACTAAATTCAAATTTTAATTCACAATTTTAATTCAAGGACAAATTAAAATTGGAATATTCTGGATTCTATTTTTATCATTTTTTGTTGCTATTTTCAACACAGAATGCTGCAGATTTTCTATTAAAAAGAAAAAAATATTACAGAAGGCCAATTTCTCACATTCCCAATCAACCCTTCTCAGAGTCAGAAATCTCCTTATTTATAGAGAAAGATCTCTTTACATATCTTGCCACCTGGGTCAGATTCAATCCATTGTTCTAGAGACCTGTTCCTATCTAATTAATAAAAATTTGAGACTTCGTAGGGATTTATGTTACAATAGAATTCAAATACAAATGGAAGTCATATGAACAGAACCTATCTAGTAGTTACAACTTTTCAAGAAAATAAAATTGTTGTAGCATTGGTGCTGTATTTGTGGAAATTCATAGCATCCGGCCTTTCAAATTCTGTTATGTTGTTTCCAGGATTTTAAATGATAAATATTGTTTATCCTGCGGATAGACGTGTTGTTTGTTGTTTGAAACATGTTTGAAATTGCCATTAATGTCCACTGTGTCTCTGTCTTGTTTTCTTTTTGTCTTTGCGTGATGACCATGCTGCAGGATATCTGCCGAAAAGCACCTTCGTTGTCCTATTATCTGGTTTTCCTCTTTGATGACCAGTTTATCCCGCTGACAAGCCTGCTATTTGTTGTTTGAAACATGTTTTAAAGTTCCATTACTGTCCCACTGTGTCTATATCCTATTTTCTTGTTGTCTCTGTGTGATGACCATGCTGCTGGATATCTGCCGAGAAACATCTTCGTCGTCCTCTTTTCTCATTGTCCTCTTTGATGACCATGTCGTTGAAAAACATCCTCATTGTCCCATTGAGCAGAAGTGGAATGGATATTTTAATGTTCATTGATATCAGTCGTTGTTTCAAGATGATTTGATTTGGGTTTGTGATCATCGCAATACTCCATCGAAAAGAGAAAGGGGGCTTTAACATTGATTTTATGGTGATTTTCTAATAAGTCAGACCTGAAATTACTCAAAAAAATAATACATAACCTTTAGGATCCATCGAAATCTCAAGTCAGAAGGGAGTTCAGTGGAGGAGGGAATTATGTGTGATCCCAAATTACGATATCACAATCAACGGGGGAAATATTTATCACGATCGACACAGAGATGGAATAATCACAATTTGCGTGGAATACCTTATCACAATCATCGAGCGGAGTGGTAATGGAACGTAGATATGATATTGGCGGGGGAATTGCGATATGCGATTGACGGGAAACTTGCGATATCGCAATCGGCGAGGAAACATATTTATTGTGGTAGGTGGGAAAGTTTGTTGTATGCAATATCACAATCGCAAAAGGAAAAGAGTAATGGGCAAGGATGTTTTTGTAAAGGGAAAAAGGGTCGATAGTGATAAAGTTTTGTGGTCCCAACCTTTTGAAAGTCTTATAACATGTTTTATTAAAGTTTTAAATAAATTTCAAAGGGGAATGGGGGAAACATGGCTAGAGTTGGAAAAACAAAGGATTTATGACTAGAGTTAAAAAATGGGTCACTGCGGCTATAGTTTTTAGAAAACAAAGGGAAAAATGGGGTTATCATAGATAACAATGGTTCCAATGGGGATGTTGTGCCCCTATGGTGCAACAAAGAACTAATAAACTAGTTGTGTTAATGAAAACTAAAAATTGACGACATAATATCCAAGTTTTTATGGCCTTCCTTTAGGCTCAAACTTGTTAAGTATATCATCCACACCTACAAATGAGAAAAATAGAAAAATAGAATATATAAAATGGTATTTATTTCAATTGGATCAAGAGATATAATGTTTGAGAAACCCACCATTAACAGGTCCTCCTGCATATAGTTGACCATCAATCTCTTGCAATATAAATGTATTATTCCCCTAGTAAGTTGCAATATTATACAGCCCCTTCCAGAGATTCTCAAACTTGTTTTGTTTTCCTTTATCTTCAATATTCGCTTTCCACTTCAAAACTACATCTTGAGCACTGCAATTTTCTTCTTTGATCTTCTTGTCGAAAGTGTTTTTTATTCTGTTATGAGATTGTTGATGGTTGTTGTAAACTTCTTCTCTTTTTTCTTGTCGAGCAATTAGTTGGTTGATCCTCCTTTGGATAGCATTTGGTTCTTCCTCTAGAACCTGCAACAGTTTCATGACCATAACTCCAAACGAACTAGGCAAGATAGCTTTAGTTCGATAGACTAACTCATAAGGAGAAACTCCTATAGATCTTTTAGTACAAATTATGTCAGCCCATAGAGAAAATTTTAGCTTTAAATGCCATGACATTTTATTTTTCTGCAAAATCATTTTGTTGCGCTCCCCGTTAATGGTTGTGTAGAAGGATAATTCAATGCTCCCCGTGTGTTTCGTGGCATGTGCTTAACACTAGTGATGTGTCTGTTTAATAACACCTGTGGATTTTGGTGTAATGATAATCGTGAGTCCAACAAATGGTATCAGAGCAAAAGGTCTCGAGTTCGAAACACACCTAGCTTGTGTTGGGGGGAGATTGTTTCGCTCCCTGTTAATGGTGGTGTAGAAGGATAATTCAACACTCCCCGTGTGTTTCATGGCATGTGCTTAACACTAGCGATGTGTTTGTTTACTAACACCTGTGGGTTTTGGTGAAACGACAATCATGACTCCAACACTTTTGGGTGATTCTAACTAGGCTTTTGTTTGAAGATTCAACTAAGACATTACCTTGGGGATAATAAGTTGTAGAATGACCAATAGTGATATTATACTGGTTACAAAAACTTACCAGCCTTTTTGATTTGAAAGCCTGAGCATTGTCAGTGATGATCTTCATGGGGCAACCAAATCTTGACATGATGTTATTTTCTAAAAATTTAATAATAACTGCATATGAAGCTTGTCTTGTGGGAATTGCTTCAACCCACTTTGTGAAGTAATCAGTGGTTGTTAAGATCCACCGAAGTTGGCCTGAAGTAGTAGAATGTATTTTTCTAATAAAATATACCCCCCACTGATGGAAAGGGGATTCCACAAAAATAGATTTTAAAGGCAATGAGAACAACTTCCTTTTCCCTTCAAATATTTGACATTCATGATAAGTAGCAACCTTTTTGTATACATCTTTGAAAATTGAAGGCCAACAAAATCCTGCTCTGATTATCTTATTCACTTTTTCTCTCCAGTAATGATGTCCTCCACAATCACCTTTATGAAACTCTTCAATCACTTTTTCAGCTTCATCTTTCAATAGACAATGAAGAAGTACTCCACTTGAATCTTTCTAATACAAGCATTTATTAAAAATACAATATCTTAATGATTTGAACTTGAAAAATCTGGATTTTGATTTTTTTAGTTCAGAAGGGGCTTTATGATTTTGCAGTACAAAGATAACATCTTTATACCAATATGAAATTGTCAGCTTTTCTTCGACAGGGATCAGCTCTTCATCTTCAATTGTATCTAAATTTTCTGCTACAAAATTAATATCTAGACAGCTAAAATTTGAATGAGTCATCAACTTTGTCAATCCTTGTCCTTTTACCAATTTTGTAGGCTTGATTTCTAGATCATACTCTAGTAGAGTAGCAATCCATTTACTCCTTTTACAATCTGGATCAACTTGGGTTAACATGTCCTTTACTACAAATAGGGAATAATGTGTGAATTAATGACATACACCCTGAAATATTTAAGAGCTTTCACCAAAGCATAAGCTTGTTTCTCCATGATGTTATATTTCAATTCATAATTTCCAAGTGTTCTACTGAAAAATGAAATAGGTTGTTCATAACCTTGATGTCCTTTCTGCAACAATACTCGAGCAATTGTGTGTTCTGAAGCAAAAGTAAAAACCAAAAAATGCTTTGAAAAATCAAGATTTATGAGGATTCGAGCCTGAATAAGAGCCTTTTTTATTTCTTCAAATGAATGTTGAGCCTCTACTATCCATTTAATATCACAATCTTTCCTACGCATCTTTTTGATGTGTTTCAAAATTTCTGCAAAGTTAGGAACACATTTTCTCACAAAATTCACTTTGCCTAAAAAAGATTGGATTACTTTTCTATTTCTAGGCAGACCAATTTTCTGGATAACAGAATCCCTACTTGAATCAATCTTAATTCCTTCCTTTGATATAATATGACCCAACAACTTTCCCTTTGTGAAAGAAAAAATACTCTTAGCTGGATTTAAAGAAATATTAGAAAATATCAAATTTTCTGTATTTTTGAAAGACTTTCTCCAAGTGTTTGAGATGTTCTTATTATTTTTTAGAAAACATAGTGATATCATACAAATCTACCACTACAAACCTGTTTATCTCATCTGCAAATGCAATGTCCATACCTCTCTGAAAATTTCCTCCTACATTCATAAGTCCCAAAAGGCATATTTGCATACATAAATGTTCCCCAGGGTGTAGTAAAAGTTGTCTTCTCTTGATCATCATGATGTACTAATATCTGATTATAGCCTGAGAAACCATTTAGCATTGACATCCTTTGTGATCCTACAATTCTTTGCAAAATATGATCCATTTTGGGAAGTAGATAATTATCTTTTAATGAAGCTTTATTCAAGTTTTTGAAATCAACGCATATCCTAATTTCCCCATCCTTCTTTCTCACGGACACTAGGTTACCCAGTGTGCTGAAGTAAAATTATGAGTGCGGACACAAACAATTCCTCTAGCCCGAAAATGGGTCTAGCCACAACTGATACATTCTATGGAAGAGTTCCTTAGGTTAGAACCAATTAAGAGGGCATACCTCTTAGTACGTTTATCCTGTTTGATGATGTCCTTGCTTGCTGTCTCTGACTATCTCTCGTTTTCTTCTTCAAACACCTAAAATAAGGAAACAACAGCAAACAACAACCATGATAATAGACAAATTGTAATTCAACCTACTTAACAAGTCAAGAAACATTAAGACATGAACATGTAAGATAACACGTCATGTAGGAAATCAATCGATAGTTGCATATATATTGGATCAAGAAGAGATTACAACCATTGTCTTGACGTTGTCGTTCTCCTCCAAAAAAACCAAGTTCCCACACACTTATTCTAGCATTCCATGATGGCCTCAACAATAATAGTTTTAAGGCTCTTCCCTTTAGGCTTCACACTTAACCAAATTCACACTTCTCCCTCACAAAACTAGAAAGCTACAACTATGAATAACTTGCTATTTACTCCAAACTTAATTCACACTAGCGCACCAACATTAACACTAGCTTGTGCTTGGGAAAAAGGGAGGTTTATATAGCATGAATGGATGGGAGATGGATCCTCTTCTCTTGGGTGAAGGTCTTATCTCTTGATGTAGTTACACCATTATAGGGGAAAGGAGCCCAAACTGACGTCCTCGACCCCACCCGGCTAAACCATTTACCAAACTTCTGTTACAAAGCTTCTAGAGCTGGAAGCTTTGGCTCTTTATTTAAAAAGCTTTCCATAAGAGGACTGACGTGACTAGAACAAATCTCAGTAGCTTTGGTCGGTGATAGGGATAGTGTTAATCCATGCATATCGGTGCGAGGAGGACAAGGGCCATTACTGCCGGTCTTGTAAACTGGGAAAAACATAAGATTTTGGGAAAATGGTGCAAAAGGGAATTGTTCTGCTCATGAAGAGGGAAACAATGGGAGTTTCTTCATGAAGGGAAAGCATGAAGCATCCACTATAGAGGTCCTCTAGGATTAAGGAACGGGGAGTACAGGGATAGTGACAAAATTTTTTGTAGCAGATGTCCCATAAAGTGTGAAGGCCGAACTAGAGTGAGGGATGCAATGCTTTATGAATCAATATGGGGAGTTGCAGTTTGCCGTCGGAAAACTTGCAAGCAAGTACAGATACATATACATATCTGAAATCTCTGTCAAATGATACATGAATCATGGTATGGACGTAGCCATCTAGAGAATGATCATGTGAATGGATCCAGGCATAGGCACAACCTTTCATTAAAGAGGATCATGATGAAACCAAGGTATGGTTGTAACCATCCAATAATGAGAAGGATCACATATGATAACTCATGGTATGGTCACAAACATCCATCTGAGAGGGACATGTATATGAACATAACCATGTCACATCACTTCGCACCCTAGACATTTATGATCTGAGTCTAGGGTCTTGCACTCCAACACGACCTGATCAAAGTACAAATTCTAACATGTGAATAGATGTGTTGATGTCAAACATGCCAGAAAATCACTTGATTACTAGCCAATGATGTAAACTGTTAACAAGCGTGAGAGAAACCACCAATAATGAAAATGGTCCTCAAGGTACTATTAGCACAATCCATGGAATGTGAATAGAGGAACTGAAGTCGAACACCCGTGAAATCACTCGATCGAAAGCCAATGATGTGAACTTGTCGTCGAGTATGAAGAACTTGACATTAGAGCATGCAAGCTCTAAGGTATTGAAAGGGAGTCTCTCGATCAACTTCCCAGATAATGAGTTGAAGTCGACAAGAAGCGATCATGTTGAAGGAGGGCCATAATGAATCCCACATCATCAATGCGAGACAAAAAGATGCAAAATGATTTTGGGTGATACAGAGAATCAGAGGTAAGTGTAATTGCAGAAGGAAAACTCTTGAACATATCGGTGACACAACTGGAAGTTTGGTAGCTTTTGGATCCACAGGATCGGTGGTCATAATAACACGGTAGAGTTCAAATGGAAGGAAAAAATGAATGGCCAAGCCGAGGAAGGTCATTGATTCAAAGGAGGATGTCTCAACTCGACACGAAGAAAAAAATGTCATGTTCAAGAGTGAGCTGTCAACACAACTTATTAGATTTCCAAATTTTCCCCCACCATTTCTGGAAGGTACCCCAATTATTTCTTAATCGCAATCTGGAAGGGGATACCATATGCTTGCACTGTAAGTTCATACTTTAGATGAATAGAACCTAGTAAGTTTAACGAGCCCTAGGAAGGAGAAGCTCATGTTTGTCTATTGAAAATAACAACAAGAAATGATAAAAATAGAAGTGTTAAAAATAACATTCCTATAGATAGCATTTCAGGATATATTACAATTTTTATTTGTCCTTAAATCAAAATTGAGAATTAAAATTCAAATTTGGTCTCACCAGCTGTTTGAATGATAATTAATTAATTCATCTTGAGTTAATTAGTTGGAGAAATTCAAACATGAAGTCTTTATGAAGACATGCAACAATTATCCCTTTGATTGAGGAATTTATCCCTTAGTTAAGGAGATGAGGATGAGTTGTAATTAGTTAGCTCAATTAACTGAGTTAAGTTCAGTTAAATTAGTTCCAAACAGTTGGAGGAATTAATTGTGAGTCCAGTTAGTTAATGTTTGCATGCATGTAACTAGTGTTCTCTAGATAACTGAATATTCTCTCACGATTAACTCATGCATGTCAGTTCAAACAAAGACCCAGTTGAGATCATATGCAAGGACAGTGTACTATCAGTTGCTAGATTTTTCCTATAAGGAAATATCATGCATGTAGAAGGAATTCATTCCTTTAGGATAGCGCAGTTTAGACAGTGTGTTGGAGCAATATGTGAGAGCAATGTCACACAAGGTTACAGTAGGAGAACCCAGGGAAAACTGCGCAAGGAAACATGAGGCTTGGAGGACAGAGGGAAAGGCATATGAGTTGTCTGGTCTATCTACGAGTAGTGAGGGATTGTATTGAGAGCTGGATAGCTGTGTGAGAGCTAAATCTGTGTGTAATCTTTGAGATACTTCCATTCTATGATAATACAGATAGCGGGGTTTTTAGCTGAGGCTTTCCCCAAAGTATTCTTCTGCGTTTCATGTGTGATTGAATCTTCTTCTCTGTTATATGTGTTCTATTTGATCTTGCTCAAATCGGTTAAGCTTTCGCAAGTTTGATTAGAAGTAGATTAAGTATTTTGCTTTAGTACATTGCTATAGTGAGAATTTCTACATGGTATCGAAGCAAAGTTTATCAGAGCTGTGAACAACATATTGATAAGGGAGAAGCTTGAAGTTCTTGATTGCAGGTACAAAATTGATTTCTTATCACATCTCAAAATTCACCAATGGCATTCAATGGCTTGAGACTCGAATATGCCCTAGATGGTAGCTCGAATTACATAGCTTGGAAGGATCGCATGGAAGCGGTAATAGAGGATAGTGGTTTGAAGGACTTCATTGATCAAGAAGTCCCCAAGCCACCAACAGTTAATGCCCAAGAATTGGCGGAATGGAAGAAATGTGTGGCTAGAGAGAGGAGGATTCTTCTGGAGGGAGTTTGAGACCATATTGTCTCGAGTCTCCATGGGAAGGACACTCCATATTCAATGTGGAAGACATTGAAGGACCTATATCAGAACAGTAGTGACCAAAGGAAGCTGGCGCTGAAGGACAAGTTTCGAAAAATCAAAATGGAAAAGGGTGACATCATTTCTACCTATCTGAACAAGCTCACCACCTGCATGGATGAGCTTGGTAGTGTAGGAATCATGACAGCCGATGATGATATGGTGAGCCTTGCTCTCCTTGGTCTTCCTAAGAGCTGGAATAGCTACCAGGACTCAATGAATGGAAGAGAAAAACTGCTAGATTGGGAATGACTGTGGTCGGATCTGATGCAAGAGGAGATCAGGCGGAGCACCAGAGATGGTTCTTCATTTAAGCTTGATCATGAAGAAAATCTAGCCTTGGCAAGTAAGGCGAGGAAAGGGAAAGGGAAGGCTTCCCATTCCAATTCGAGTTCTTCTCATGTTGGAAAGAAGTTTGAAAAATATAAAGTGAGATGCTTTAATTGTCATGAGGTGGGTCATTATGCAACTAATTGCCCACTAGAGAAATCTAAGAAGGGATCCTCGAAAGGATCAGAAGGTGAGGCATTGGATTCACAATTTGAATTGGGTTTTACCCTCATCACATGTACGGTTTCATCGATGGTTGGGTGTGTTTGGTATATGGACAATGAAGACTCTTTCCACATGACCGGAGACAAAATTTTATTCAGTACCTTGGAGGAGAAAGACCTCCAGATGCGCATAGAGATGGGCGATGATGGAAAGTACCGTGTTTCAGGTGAAGGTACGGTTGTGTTTTAGAGGGAGCATGGAGCTTCTCTCACCCTAATTGGAGTAAAGTATGTGCCTAGTTTGATGAAGACCTTGGTCTCGGTAGCAATGTTGGAAGATAAGGGCTATGTGGTCTTTAGTAAAGGAAAGGCGTTCCTGAGACACATAGCCACGGGCCAGACCAAGAGGATTGGGATTCGAGTAAAGAATCTCTACAAGCTGGAGGTAGATGACTGTGCTGCATTGAGTTCAAAAGAAGAGATGGTGCAAAGCCAATATATTGGCAAGTTATGGCACAGGCGGTTGGGCCACTTACATCATGGAGCCTTGAAGATCATGCAACAAATTTCTACCAGAATTCCCAAAGGTAAAGTTGAGTAGGTAGATACTGTTAACACCCAGGTTGTTCCCTATGACTCCCAAGGGAATACGGCCGGGGTAACCACTAACCAATCTTTGGATTACAGTTTCTAGTCAAACTGTAATCAGAGAGGGCTCTCTCTTTATGATTTGTCTCTGTTATGACAGTATTTTAGGCTAGCTATTATGCTCAGGTTTTGTTTTGTTTATGTTTTGGTTGAAGGATGTCTTTCAATACCTAAGATGTGATGTTTAGACAGTTGTATTTCATTGGGCAATGGAGTCTAGAGCTGTGAAATGTTTGAAATGCTTCAGTGGGAATGTTCAGACTGCAGGGCCTATTGGGTATCCCAACAAACAAGACTTAAAGCTTAAGTGATGATGGATGATGATGTAGCTTTAGCCAACGAAGAGCATTTAAGAATTCTCCATTAAACTAATGCTGTGAAAGTGAAATATATTTCTCAGGAGCAAACTTGAATTCCTGAAACAAAGGTCACTGTGAAAGATATATTCTGAAAGTGTAGCAATTAAGAATTACAGTTATCAAGATTATAACTGAGGAAAAACATTCATTAACAACATAGATTGAGCCCAGGGTATTCCATGAATAAATCCTGAAAGCTATTCTTTTTCTTTGCTGCTAAATACTTAGAACTTAGAAACATATACGGGTTGTAAAAGATTGAAACACAAAACGAAGAGAGTTACAGAAAACTTATTGTATATGAGATGCACAGGAATCCTGCAAACTTCAACAAACACCATGAACGCATTCAAACATTTCAGAACTTGAGAAATTCCATCACTTCTGTTATTAAACTCTGCAAAGATTACAACATAGGAAGTTTCTTCAAAAGAAATCAACAACAACCCCTGCAAGCTTGTGCGAGGGACAAATATATACAAATAGTATTACAAAATATCTAAGGAGTTGAGTCATCTGAGAAATAAATATTTCACCAACTTTGTACAGAACAGCAGATAAGAAGTTAATGCTGCCTTTAATACAACATAAATGCATCTTTCTATCTTTCAGAAGATATTTTGGCTCTTGGAAGCCAACGAGTCGGTTGGAGTGATCTGCATTAATGATGGAAAATGCGCTTTTGGAGCTGCTCTGCTGTAGCTTCTCGGCCTGGAAACCTGTAGCTTCTCACCTTGCTTTGTTGGCCGTAAGTTCTGCTGAGTTGGCTCAGCTTTCATCTTTAATGCATGCTGATTCTTTTAAACTGTCATGTGCATGAAAATTTGTATTTTCTATGAACAAAATTTATTAAATGGTTTCCTGTTTATAAAATCATCTGTATTGCCTTAGTCCACCATTCTTGTGTAGGTAGTTGATGCCTGAGAATTGCATCCATAGTCTCCTCTGCCTCTGTATATTTATAAAAATTGGGAGGCACTTCAAACAGGTGTTTAATTTCATTCATTATAAAAAATAAACTTTCTACTCTGTTGTAGAGAGTCTGTCCTGTGGCTGGCCCTGTTTCCTCTGAGGTGCTGGGCTTCTCATTGATCTGACTTGTGGCAAATGCATTGACCCTCTTGGCATACTGCTCATGTGTGAACAGTCTCCCTGCGTTGTTCAGTAAGCTAGGGAGCCCTCTGTTTTGTAATACCTGAAATTTGTCCATAAACCTATTTACCTCAGTCTGCATGTCTTGGGTTCTTCTTTCTAATGTCTGCACCAAGTTTCTCAGTGTAAGAACCCTCTTGATTAACTGAATGGTCTCAGTTCTGTTTGAAATTCCCATGGTAGCCAACTGAGTACTTGTTCTATTGTTAAGCACATTAATCATCCTGGTGGCAACTTCAGGCATATTGCTTAGAGCAGCCCTTGATCTCTGAATTTCAGTCTGTGCTTTTGGAATGAGCTCTAACTGCTCATGGATTGTCTCAATATACTGCCATTGGTCAGTAATAGACTGGCCAATATTAGCCCACAGCACTGTTTTAAGCTCAGCCACAACCTTATCTAATTTGAGCTCATTTTCTAGCTCTTTGATCCTGTCTTTGAGGGCTTTTATCTCCCTGCCCTTTTCTGCCACAGCCTGCTTGGATTTGTCATATCTATCATTTACTTTGGCCAATTTCTCCCTGGTCTCATTCAGTTCTGTCATTTGAGCTTCCAGGGCCTGAATCTCATTTCTTAGCTTTTGCATATCCAAGCTAGGGGCCTGCTCTGTTGTTGGTGGTGCTGAAGTAGATGGTGCTGCTTGTTCAGTCTGTTGAGGAGGAGGAATAGTAGTTGGAGCAGTTTCCTCAAGGTTTATTATTTGAGGAGGAGGTTGGGAGGTCTGACCTTCTTTTTTTTTTTTCAAAGCTGCCTGTAATGCTGCCTGTGCAGCCTCTGATTCTCCCAGCTTTTCTTGAGTCTGGATTAGCTGCTTATATAGAGACACCAGCAAAGCTGTGGCATCTTCATCATGCCTCTGCTGGGCAACTTCATCTGTTTGAGGGTGAATGGTGGCTGGAATTTTGATCTTTCTCCTCAAAGCTGCCATGTCTGCATCCCTCAACTTCAATATCTCTTGTATGCCCTTGATATCCTTGGGATCATGCCCAATCTCTATAATTATATCTTCTAAGGACCTTATTCTGTTGTCTTTAGCTTGAGAGGATGCTCTCTCCAACTCAAGTTGAGCAGCTGTATTATTTAGGCTATTTACTAGCCTATAATTATCCAAGGTCTTGTCTGCCAAGGATGCATACACCATCTCACCCGTTTGCTTATGCAATTCTATTTTGTCCATTGGGTGGATGTCCTTGGCAAGGACTTCTAGATTGGTCCTCAAGTAATCTGAAGGGGACTGTGGTTGTAGTGTAGTGGGCATGAAGTGACTCATGATCATCTTGCCCTAATTTACATCATAGGCAGACATAAGTCTTTGCTGGTTAGTAGGAGCCATCTTCAACAAATGATTGTATAGTTGTATCTTTTGTTGATGGTGCTGAAGTAGATGGTGCTGCTTGTTCAGTCTGTTGAGGAGGAGGAATAGTAGTTGGAGCAGTTTCCTCAAGGTTTATTATTTGAGGAGGAGGCTGGGAGGTCTGACCTTCTTCTTTTTGTTTCAAAGCTGCCTGTAATGCTGCCTGTGCAGCCTCTGATTCTCCCAACTTTTCTTGAGTCTGGATTAGCTGCTTATATAGAGACACCAGCAAAGCTGTGGCATCTTCATCATGCCTCTGCTGGGCAACTTCATCTGTTTGAGGGTGAATGGTGGCTGGAATTTTGATCTTTCTCCTCAAAGCTGCCATGTCTGCATCCCTCGACTTCAATATCTCTTGTATGCCCTTGATATCCTTGGGATCATGCCCAATCTCTATAATTATATCTTCTAAGGACCTTATTCTATTGTCTTTAGCTTGAGAGGATGCTCTCTCCAACTCAAGTTGAGCAGCTGTATTATTTAGGCTATTTACTAGCCTGTAATTATCCAAGGTCTTGTCTGCCAAGGATGCATACACCATCTCACCCGTTTGCTTATGCAATTCTATTTTGTCCATTGGGTGGATGTCCTTGGCAAGGACTTCTAGATTGGTCCTCAAGTAATCTGAAGGGGACTGTGGTTGTAGTGTAGTGGGCATGAAGTGACTCATGATCATCTTGCCCTCATTTACATCATAGGCAGACATAAGTCTTTGCTGGTTAGTAGGAGCCATCTTCAACAAATGATTGTATAGTTGTATCTTTATTGGCTCACTTCTCCTCTTTATGTCAATGAACTGTTGTTTAATGCCCAGTTCACCTTCTCTCTGCTGGCTTGAGGAGCTGACTTCTCCTCCCACTGTTCTGTCCTGTTCCTGTTGAAAGGAACTTGCGGATGCTTCCCTGCTAGGTGGGCCCATGCCCAGAGACTGCCCTATTGGCATTTCCTCCTCAGAGAAAGGATTCAGTCTCTGTATTTTCTCTCCCTGATTTATGGATGATGTAAGGGGAGTCTCTCTATCTCTTTTTCTGCTTATATCCTCCTTTTGTGGAGTTTGGAGGATGGATGCTTCAGTTGAGGTTTGTTGCCTTGGAGGCACAGTTTGTTGTGGTTGCTGCTCAGTGGATCTTGGGGTTTCCACTGTCTGCTCTTGCTGTACAGGTTGCTCCTGTCTTTGTTCTTCTTGTTGTTGCTGTTGTTGTTGATGTGCTTCCTGCTGCTGCACTCCTTCTTGTTGTTCCACCTCTTTTTCTGTTTGCTCTTCAGTCATGGGAGGTGGTTTCTCTTGTTCCACCTGTTTTTCTTTGCCTTTGCTGGATGTATGTTGAGTGTCCATGGCAGTTTGCTGATGTGTGGTTGAAGATGAGGCGGTTTCTCCAAGTTGCCTTTGATATGAGAAAGAAACCTGTCCACAAGTTTCCAAGTCAGCTTCTTTTCGAGCATTCCTAGCCTCTCTTTCTAGCATCTGTTCTCTAGTAATTGGCTCTTCTAGAGTTCCCTCTTTCCAGCTCAAAGAATTGGCATACTTTTCAATATGAGGCAGCCTTACATGTGCATAGTTACCCAATTTGTATTTTATCCTTCTGAGGGAAATAAAATGATTAGGGTCATAAGGTGTCCATTTGAAACTGGTTTGCAATTTAAGGCCCTCTAGGATCATATCTGCCTCCTTCCATCCCTCCTCTCTTTTGTTGTATAGAAAAGGGCCTAGCTGGTTCCTTACCTTCAGCTGCACCTTCTTATTCCTACTTTGGAAATGGAAGCAGTCTGCATTTCCAAACTGCCTGAAGTATTCTAGGGCAAAAAGTCTCATCGGGACATACCTTGGCAGCCTATAAGGGTCCAGCTCACAGCCATATATTCTGATTACTGTGTGGTGTTGGTAAAAGTACCAATCACCAATGCTGTAGGCTTTGGAGAGATGGAGAATTCTTTGCATGTCATCAGTCAACCTTGGAGGAGGCACACCATACAACAATGTCATAGCTGGGTGAATGAACAGGTCTATGAATTCACAGTATGTGTATGGTGATTCAGAAGCATAGTGAAACACTGAAGACCAAAACACCACTGACCTTGGATTCCCCTGTACATTAAGTTTCCTGAGGGGAACGGAGAAACTGTCTGGTTGATAAAATAAGAACAGATGGTAAATGTAGGATGTGTATCTGAACACCCTTTCCCTTTGTAGATTCATTAGCTGTTCATGAATCTTTTCTGCAATATATGTGGCATAGTCATAGTGTACAGCTGGAGCCTTCCCAGGAGAAAATATGGATAGCATTGCCATGATGGTGTTATCAACATCTTCAACTCCCCTGTACCCCAGGACATAGCTGATCAAATCTACTAGCATTCTACCCAATTCATTCAGATAAGGATATCTAATTGGAGGAGTTATTATAGTTTCAGAACTTGGTTGTATGAATAACTGATTGATTTTGGTGATCTGGGCACTTGACAAGTTACTCCCCTTCTTGACCAAGTCTATCATGGAGAGAGGGGCCAATGGTCTTGCAGTGTGAAAACACAACATCTCATTTATGGTTTCCGGGGTGATATGGAACAACACTGAGCCTGTAGGACTGAGAACAGCTCTTTGGCATGGATCGTAGCACTCTTGGCACCTATGGACCAAGTCTGGAAAGGAATTGACTTGAGGGAGGTTATAAATGGGCAAATTTGAGTCCCAAATCCCTAATATATCAGCTCCACTAAGGTGTTGGGCTTTCAACTCATTTAGCATGTGAATATTGAATTTAGATTTCATTGGGAAGGAGTCCATCATCTAATAATCTAAATCTCCCAGGGCTTTCCATTCTAACTCCCTTTGAGGGGCATTCAGAGGCTGAACATTCAGGGCTATTGGTGTCTCCATGGCTAATGAGGCTTCTGAATTGTATGTGAACTGGTTCGAGTGAGCAGAATAACACAGAGGAGTTTCTATGCAATGGAAGTGCGAATTTTAAGGACCAGAGGGTGAATTGAGCAAACAACAATTGAAATATTGTTTAAAGAACTGATTAAAACAGTAGCAGGACTGACAGGAGTGTTTCTATGGTGAATTTAGTCAGTTGAGGTTTCTAGTTCACGACTGCGCGAACTAGCTGTGAGTTCAGGTCAATTTGTCAAATGCGGGCTCTGCATAAGGTTTATTGTTCCACCAGTTTGAAATAGGTGCAGGTTACTGGGTAATTGATGGTGAAATCAATGTTTTTAGGCCTTCTTAAACAGTTTGTTTGTAGAAATATGATAAAACCAGGTACAGGGAATTATCTTGAGAAATACCTTGCGAATGGCCGATAACAAGTTGCAACTGCAGGTACAATGGAGGCGCCGATGGTTTTAGAATCAAATTTGGCAGGTTGGCGCTGGTTTGAACGTAAATAGCATGCAGAAATAACAACAGTTTCTTTTGGCAAAAGTGGAAAAAACATGAAATTTTGGCCAATATATGGATTTTTGGCATATTGGCACGTTTTTGGGATGACGTCATCAGGTGGGGTCGAAGTCGGATGACGTCAGCATGACGTCACTGGGTAAGGTGGCAGGCTATGATTGGTCCACAGATATGATGAAGTGGCAGACATATCAGCGTGGGGGCGGACGAAGGAGCTGATGCGGCGGCGGGGTGGCAGTGGAGTGGCTCTGACGTGGGGACGATGCAGGCCCGACAAAACTGGTGGTAAACAAAAAGGCGGTAATGGTTTTCTCGGACCGCCTACGATACGGCCGCGGTTTTGTCAGAGGGCAACCCAAGAAATTGTGAGGGCGACGCGTGGCAAAGGCCTGACGTCACCCTCTGACAGTTTCTCGGGTGCTAAATGTCGGACGTCGGGCCCAACCCGATATGTATAATGGCCGCCCGATCAAAAGCGCTCGATCGGACGGTTGACGGGTTGCTGAACAGAGCGGATGATACGACAGCGGGGAGGTAATAAAATATTATTTCTTTTGAACGGCGTGCCCAGCGGGACTTTGGGTTTAGGCGGGTTTATTTGGTTTTTCAATGTAAAATGGAAATATTAATATCACCGCGCCGATACTTTGGATAAAATGGAAAAGTGGGTTTTTGGGCGCCTTTTGCAAATGAAGCGGGTTATGGGTAAGAAAGGGTTTTTCATATGTTTTTTCTTAGCAAATGGGGGTATAATGGGTCAAAATGGATTCAGAAGGGGGAAGGGGGGTGAGGCTTAGGTTTCTCAAGCTGACCAGATGTCAACTTGATCCCTGACAGAGAACATATGGCTATAATGCCAAGGGAAGGGATATTTATACCATGTTTGGGGTTTATACACCATGGTGTTATAATAATAGGGAAAGGGTAACATAGGGGAATTATACAATAGATGTTAGGGGTTAATATAGATGAAAAGGGTGGATGAGGGGTGAAATTACTAAGTTTATTTGAAAATAACTTAGCTTAGGGAGTAGATCAAAATGAAAAGATTTTTACATAGGAAATGTGGCTTTTAAAAACATAAGAACCAACATAAGACCACCAATTCTTCCATGAATCTCAACTGATGAGGGGATGTTAGTAATGAATGGAAAAAGGGGAAAATTGGGAAGTTAGACATGCTTCTTTGCTTTGCTGCAACCTGATAGAGAAGAAGACCTTCTTAATCCATTGATTTTGCTTTGTGAAAATAGGTTAGCACACCTTCAATTATGAGAAATGACACTTCTGCAACCCCATCTGCCTACCCATCTATTTGCCTAGCATTTTTTGTTTCTTCTTGGAGGGTGCACTTAGACTTGCAGACCCTTATTTGCCTTTTCTTTTCTTTGGCTTTTTCCTTTTTATTTTCTATCTAATGCTACCCTTATTTCTTCCAAGGTCCCAGATTAAGTAGTTGGGAGCCTTACTTCTCTACCTAAGCTAGTTGTCTGCCAAGATTAAACAGTTTGGACAGACTTCTTTCTCTATCCTACAACTGAAAATTTAAAACATGGCCTGATCCAGATTAGGTTGTTGGACCCTCCATCAAAATTGAGTCCACATCAAGCTATAAGCACAGATTGTATTCTCTTGGAAATATGTGATCTTTGCATCATCAAAGCAGAGCATATTTGGACCTTTTTATTGCCAATCATGAAATATGAAACCTATTGATATAGGTAGCTAACAGATACATGCAAAGGTTGTACCTTGGGTAAGTATGCAAAGTCTTCCTTCCACGATTGAGATAGTCAAGCAGAAGCAATATTGGAGGGAGTTCATATAGATGTGTGTGGACCATTCTCAACAACCTCCACTACTAAACAAAGGTATTATGTGATTTTCGTTGATAATTTCTCTCATAGATGCTGGATCTATTTCATGCAGAAGAAGGATCAAACCTTCTCAAAGTTTTGTGATTTCAAAGCTTTGGTTGAGAAAGAATCTGGGAAGAAAATCAAAGCCTTGAGGAGCGAAAATGGTGGAGAGTATGTCTCTCAAGTGTTTAAGGACTTCTGTGCATTAGAAGGAATTAAACGGGAATTGATGGCACCTCATAACCCAAAACAGAATGGGGTGGCCGAGAGGAAGAATAGATCGATTGTGGGAGCAGCTCGGGCGATGCTGCATGAACAAGGCCTACCACTTCATTTGTTGTTTGAGGCATGCAATACAACAGTCTATTTGTAGAACAGAAGACCACATCGTGTACCTGGGATGAAGACACCAGAGGAAGCCTTTTCCAGGAAGAGACCAGATGTGAGTCACTTCAGGATCTTTGGCTCATCGGTTTATTTCCATGTGACCAAGGATACCCGAAATAAACTTGAGCCAATAGCTGAGTTGGGGATACTTGTGGGGTACACTGATACACCCCACAACTATCAGGTGTACTTGCCGACCAGTCAAAGGACAGTGGTTTGTAGAGATCTTAAGTTCGATGAGGAGAATGCCTCGAGAGTTTCCCTTGAGAGGGAGCTCAAACTACAGGATGTGGAGGAACTTTTAGTTCCTAAGGAGGAGGAGCCTCAGACTGATGCAGAGCAGCTGCATGCAGAGGATCCAGGAGTGGAGACATCCACTCATGCATAGTCTTACAGATAGGGACGGAAGTGCACCAGGGAAGCTGACAGATTGTTGTCGGATGCAAGAGACAATGTGGGAGAACCATCTTCTTAGCGCAGATAGAGGAGGTCACCTGTTAGGTACAATGGATACATGGCCCTTGTTGGGGAATGTATTGAGACTGAACCTTCTTCTTTTGAGGAAGTAGTGTAGTAGCCGATTTGGGTTGATGGGATGGTCGAGGAGTATGACTCCATAGTTCAGAACAGTGTTTGGGATGTAGTCCCAAGACCGGAGAACAAGTCAGTGGTGAGTTCTCGTTCGATTTACAAGGTAAAGCATGCAGCTGATGGTAGTGTTGAGAAACATAAGGCAAGGTTTGTTGCCCGTGATTTCTCACAGGTCGAGGGGATTGACTATGATGAGAATTTTTCTCCTGTAGTAAGGTACTCATCTATCAGATCTATGTTGGCACTATCAACACAGATGGGTTGGAAGATCCATCTGATTTATGTGAAGATCACATTCCTCAATGGCAATATTGAGGAAGAGGTGTACATAGAGCAGCCGGAAGGATTTGGGACCTTCGATCGTGAGTCACATGTGTGTCGACTCAAGATAGCTTTGTATGGGCTAAAGCAAGCACCTCGTGCTTGGTACACTAGGATCAACAACTACTTCACCAGGTTAGGCTTCACAAAGAGTGAAGCAGATGCGAACCTGTACCACATCATGGTAGAAGCTAGGGAGTTGATCATTGTTCTTTATGTTGATGATCTCATATTGACAAGTGATGATCAATTGATCATGTCTTGCAAGGAGGACCTTGCAAGAGAATTCAAGATGAAAGACATGGGTATCATGCACTACTTTCTAGGCATGGAAGTGTGGCAGAAGGATGGGGAGTTGTTTGTGTCTCAAGGCAAGTATGCCAATGATATACTCAGGAGATTCCACATGGAGAAGTGCAAGCCCATGCAGACTCCTCTAGCAGGTAACTAGAGGAAGGAGGATGCTACTTCAAGTGAGGTAGTAGCTACTATTGTTTATCAACAGCTTGTGGGTTCATTGATGTACTTAGTCAACACACGACCAGATTTGTGTTTTGCGGTGAACCAGATGAGTCAAGCTATGGTTCAGCCTACCAAGCTGTTTTGGAAGGCAAAGAAGCATGTATTGAGATACCTTAGAGGCATATGTAATTAGGTATTATGGTACATATGGATAGAGGGAGTGAAGATTCAAGGCTTCATAGATTTAGATTGGGCAGGGAGTCCATCAAATCGGAAGAGCACTTCAAGTGGAATTTTCAACCTTGGGTTAGCGGTAGTTTCTTAGTACAACAGGAAATAGAGGTTGGTTGCACTCAGCACAGCGGAGGCCGAATACATGGCTACAAGTCAGGCAGCATGTGAGGCTATCTGGATGCAAAAAATTCTAGTTGGGTTGTTTGATCAGAGGATGGATCCAATAGTGATATATTGTGATAATCAGAGTTGTATCAAACTCTCTGAGAATCTAGTGTTTCTTGATAGGTCCAAGCACATCGATATCTAGTATCATCATCTTAGAGATTGTGTGGCAAGGAGGATCATGTTCTTGCAGTACATTTCGACCGAGAAGCAGGATGCTAATATTTTAACTAAGGCATTGTCAAAATAAAAATTTGAGTTCCATAGAGACAGGATTGGGATGACTGATAATCCCTTTCTTGTTGAGAGGGAGTGTTGAAAATAGCAACAAGAAATGCTAAAAATAGAAGTGCTAAAAATAGCATTCCTATGGATAGCATTTTGGGATATATTTCAATTTTTATTTGTCCTTGAATCAAAATTGAGAATTAAAATTCGAATTTGGTCTCACCAACTATTTGAATAATAATTAATTAATTCATCTTGAGTTAATTAGTTGGAGAAATTCAAACATGAAGTCTTTATGAAGACATGCAACAGTTATCCCTTTGATTGAGGAATTTATCCCTTAGTTAAGGAGATGAGGATGAGTTGTATTTGAGTTGTAATTAGTTAGCTTAGTTAAGTGAGTTAAGTTCAGTTAAATTAGTTCCATACAGTTGGAGGAACTAGTTGTGAGTTCAGTTAGTTAATGCTTGCATGCATGTAACCAGTGTTCTCCAGATAACTGAATATTCTTTCATGAATAACTCATGCATGTCAGTTCAGACAAAGACCTAGTTGAGATCAGATGCAGGAACAATGTACTATCAGTTGCTAGATTTTTCCTATAAGGAAATATCCTACATGCAGAAGGAATTCATTCCTTCAGGATTGCACAATTTAGATAGTGTGTTGGAGTAGTGTGTGAGAGTAGTGTCACACAAGGTTACAACAAGAGCACCCAGGAAAAATTGCGCAAGGAAATAGAAGGCTTGGAGGACAGAGGGAAAGGCATATGAGTTGTCTGGTCTGTATATGAGTAGTGAGGGATTATACTGAGAGCTGGATAACTGTGTGAGAGCTAAAGTTGTGTGTAATATTTGAGATATTTCCATTGTATGATAATACAGATAGCAGGGTTTTTAGCTGAGGCTTTCCCGAGAGTATTCTTCAGTGTTTCATGTGTGATTGAATTTTCTTCTTTGTTATATGTGTTCTGTTTGATCTTGCTCAAATCGATTAAGCTTCCGCAAGTTTGATTGTAGAAGTAGATTAAGTATTTTGCTTTAGTACATTGCATAATCAGATTAATCTACAGTGAGAATTTCTATATCATCATGGTGACGAATCTGGTGTCGTTTAACATTTTAACGAGTCTAACAAAGGTGCAACTCGGTATCTTTTTGAAAAAGACACGGAAAAGAAAACTCCACATGGTCCCTTTTCGTACATTTGTGTCTCTCAAGCCCGAAAAGGTAGAAAATGATACTTGAGAGAATCGCTTGACCATTTCAGTCAAGGATTACCTTTTTTGTAAATAGTGCCTCCCAGCCCGAAAAAGGGGTAAACTTATACTAGGCACACGACGTTTCGTATCTGTTAACAAGTTCGAAACAATGAGGGCTTAGCTATATTTTTGCTTTTAAAGGGTCAGAAAAGAGCTTGAAAGAAAACCCCCCATTTTATTCTATTTTATGAGTCAAAAGGGAAAAATACTCGGCAATCTTTTCATATGAGTTTTACGAGTCGAGAAAAGAGCTGAAACATGACTCGACATCATTGTCAAACATCCATCACCTGCTGCTGCGCAAAAAGGTGAAGTGCATTGTCCAATTCTTGAGGCAAAATAGGTCAAAATATTTACAAAAACTTACTATTTTCATGAAAAAATGTATAAAAAGGAGGAAAAGTAAATATTTTTTACCATTTACTATTTTACCTTGCTGTGAAAGACTTTTACTCATTTTTGCCCTAATTGTTCCAGAGCAGATTGTGGGAGATCCGGGTGGTCATTCGTCGAGCCGCTAGTTACAGGTAAGAGCCAAAGCCCTAAGCTTCATTTCCATACCATTTATTCTTGTTTTTAACCATTTTTGGGAGTTTTAAGGGAGGATTTATTGAAAGTTATTTTCCCTCGGGTGTGCGACTTCCGGGCATGGAATTGCATTGGCCGAGGTTAATTAGCATAGCCTATCGCGTTGTCAACACAGCTATTTTAAAATAGGTGTGCATGAGCCATGAATAGGGAAAAACCGTATTTCCTCTTAAAACCACCGTTGAAACTTGAAATTTATGGGCCAAAAATGATTATTGACTCAAATATATGGCTTTTGCAGGAAAGAATCGCTGAAAATGGTCGACTAGAAAGAATGGGAGCACGAGGATGTGGATACCCAGGCACTAAATGACCCAAATTGCTTGGAAGCTTTGAGGGCTTGTGGGCTCCTCAAGTTCTTTCTCACGCCAGGGATGCAGGCCCAACCTGAGTTGCCTCGATACCTGATTAGTCTCTAGTACATAAATCTGGTGATATTTGTCATTAGTGACCAGGAGATGGAGTTAGAAACTTCAGCTATATATTTCATCACAGGACTATCCTGAAGAGGGGAACCAGTCAACTTATACGGGTCATGACCGACTGGGGCAACCATATCCATGTTGCTTGCCAAAAATTGCCCTGAAGCCCTCAAATCTAAGAGTCGTAAGATTGAGATTTCCACCGTTCAGGATCTGACACTAAGAGTGCTACTGTTGACTATCAACAGAGTGGCGGGGTCCCAGGCAATGCATGATACTAACAAGTCGAAGTTCCTATATGCTATCGATTGCATAGCACTGACGATCTTAAACTGGGCAGAGGCCATGAAGATCAACATAAAACTCCAGCTGACCAAAGCTAAGGTGGGGAATCTGAAGCAATTTTACTTTGGATCCATACTAGTGACATTTTTCTTGGAATGGGAGCCATTGTTCTAGTACCAGTTGACTGAGGTAGATCCTCCCGTGCCACGCTACCAGTGGATGACCCATTGGAGTCGTTTGATGCCCAGGATCACTAGGGGGCAGCACATGTCGTACAGACCTGCTTTTTCATGGCTACGATGATAGAAGATCGTCATGGAGGACTAGTCATATAGTGGCACTGACTTGGGTGGAGATTTGGACATGCCGCTACCAAATGGAGAGGATTTTGACGATGAAGGTAAGAAATCAATTTTTTAATTTTGTGATTTTTTAATTATTTTTGATATATATGTGTTTATAACATTTAACTTTGTTAATGTAGACATTGGACTAGAGTGTCCTACTGGGATGTCCCTAATAGCCAGGTGTGCCACCCACCTAATTGATGTTATCGCTCCTTATCAGGAGGGGAGTGACAACGAGGAGGAGATTGCGAGGAACCTTGAGGGGTTGACTTGTGGTATCCTCAAGTATGCTCGGGTGGGAGACATTCCTCGTCGGTATCACAGACACACGGTGGGAGTATCAGATCGGATCTGCGGATTTTTGACTTGTGTTGCATGAGCTGTGTCATGCTACCATGATCACCATGTTGATAATTTAGTTCTTAGGTCCAGCAATTACATTTTTTTGAGGCTTATGTGCCACGGATATATGAGGCCTACAAGCTGCTGATGTTATTTTGGACACGCATTATTTTTTGGGGCTTTGATGTATCAAACATTATCACCATATATATATATGCTATATTTTCTTGCTTACTATGGTACAAATGGTTTGTTTTATCTTTTCACATGTTTCGTAAATGTCTATCCAACACATAATTAGCTAATGCATTTGTCAATGTATTCATGCATCTAGGAATATTATGATATGTAATGTAATCAAAATTCCTTTCCAGTAGATGAATATGGAGATAAATTATCAATATTTGAGGGTTTTTGATGAAATATTGCTCTTTAAGTTGAAGGATGACAAGATGTGAATCTAGGTTGACAACCAACTCTTGAATGTCAAGAGAAATGGCTTCTGACAATAGTTCGATGACCGCACTATATTCAATAATGTTGTTAGTTGTACGACCTAACAATCAATCAACTCAACGTCGGGGTCATAAATATCCCATGCCACAGATGATAGGTTCCGGGTAATATTACAAGCACCATCAGCGAAACCAATGTGGGGAGTCATAGACATCTGCAAAGCAAGGAAAACATAGTAAATAGGAAATTTGTTTGAAAACTAACACACCAAACCACACTGCACAAAAATGAATGACACACTAATGTACACAAGTAACCATGAAAGATGACCTAAGCATGGTACTTCTTGAGGTAAAGCTTGTTTCAGTGCTTGTCTAGAGGATTTCCTTCATGATCAATAAGCTCATAGGCCCCTTTTTGAAAAACACATTTCAAAATGTAGGGCCCATGCCACATGGGTTCGAACTTGCCTGCCCCCAGCTTATCATTACCTTGGTCATATAGTAAGACCAAATCACCCTCAAAGAATGCACGAGGGGAGACCGACTAATCGAAATGGGACTTGGCCCGTTTCTTTTTTGCTTTGATAACCAAAGCAGCTAGATGATGAGTCTCATCTAGTCGTTCTAAATATAAGAGGTGCTCTTCTTGAGGTGATGTTTCACGGAGAAGTACGAAAGCTAGCTTGAGTGAAGGAATCTTGCATTTAGTCGGCAATGTTGCTTCCAGGCTGTAGACTAGCTGAAATGGTGTGAAACTGGTTGCGTCTTTGGTCGAGGTTTGGTAAGCGCATAGAGCTACAAAGAGCGTGAGATGCCAATTTGACTTGTGCATCCTAATAGTACATTGAAGCATTGTAACCAAAACCTTGTTCAGGGCTTCAATTTGGCCATTGGCCTAAGGGTAATATAGGGTTGAGCCATCGTGCCACACACCCAACGCGAATGTCAGCTCAGCCATCATGTAATCTCTAAAATGCGAGCCATGGTCTGTGACAATGGCTTGAGGTACACTGAACCTGGAAATAACATGTTTGAAAAAGAATTCAACCGTCATTTTACTATCTGCAGAGTATGTAGGCATCGCTTCAACCCATTTGGTGAAATAATCCATAGCAACGATAATATAGCCATGCCCCCCTGGCCGAACGAGGGTTACATGTCATAAAATCGATGCCCCATTTGGGAAAAGGTCCAATGGTAATGACGAGGTGTAGGTGAGCAGGTGGGGCACGCATCTTGCGTGGGTAAATTTGGCATTCATGGCACTTGCGAATAACAAGGATGCAGTCCTTGAAAATGGATGGTTAGAAATAACTAGCGCGAAGGATTTTTTGAGCGGTAGCATAGCCAGACATATGACCACCACTTACCCTGGAGTGGAAGTCATTGAGAACTCTTTCAGCCTCCTCAAGAGTAAGGCATTGACGAAGAACTGAATCGACACCGACACAGTATAAAGTATCGCCAATAATATAGTACGGTTGGGAATGATGCCGAATCCTTCAGCGATCATCCTTAGTCAACGTGGACCAGAACGTGGACATCTGGAGATACACGATGATATCATCATACCATGGATCAAGGGTGCTGATCAGGAAGAGAGTCTCGTCCGGGAGATGTTCATCTGCACCACTAGGGAGAGACTTAGAAGGAAGGGAACAAATCAACTCGGTGAAAACTAGTGACTTAGATTTGGAGTAGTAAATGCCAAATCGAATTCTTGCAAGATGAAAATCCATTTAGCATACTTTCCCCCTAACAACTGACGAGTCAGGATGTAGCTCATGGGGTTGCATTCAAAAATCACGGTAGTCGTGCATAAGAGAATGTAGTGCTGAAAGCGTTGAACAACTTGGACGGCAACCAAATCCAACTTCTCGATATGGGCATAATGCATTTCAGTGTCGAGGAGATTACTACTAAGGTAGTAGATAACATGTTCGTTGCCTTCATCATTGTCTTGGACCAAGACCATAGCAATGGTGCTAGGGGCGGCAACTAGGTAAAGGAAGTAATCTCGATAATAATCCGAGGGATGAAACAAAGGAGCATTTACGAGGATAGCCTTGAGATCATCGAAGGATTTTTGGGCAACTTCATCCCATGCAAAGGGCGTTCCTTGTTTGAGAAATCGAGTAAATCTTTTAGTTAGCCCAACATAATTGGGTATAAAATGATGGAGAAAATGTGCCTTTCCTTGCAGGCTCTGGAGTTGGTGCAATAAAGATGGAGGGGGTAAATTTACAATGGCTTTGACTTTAAGTGGATCAAGGCAAATACTGCCCTTGGAAATGATAAAGCCGAGAAGTCGTCCAGATTCTATGCAGAAGACACATTTATACATGTTTAATCAAATGTTGTAGTGTCTACAACAAAGAAAAATTTGCCGAAGATGGTTAGGGTGATCTTGGAGCTTACGAGAATGAGCAGGAAGGTCATCCAAGTAAGGCTGGACAATGTTACGAATAACATGAAACACATAGGTCATTACCTGTTGAAATGTAGCCCCAACATTTTTAAGGCTGAAAGGGAGATTTTTGTACACGAACGTACCCCACGGATAGATACAAGTTGTCTTTTCTTGATCAGCCGGTGCAATGTTAATCTGGATGTAACTAGAAAAATTGTCCATAAAGGAAAAATTTTCGCTCCCAGCACATTCATCAATGTTCTGATCAATGAAGGGAGTAGGGTAATTATACTTAGGACAGACATGATTGAGATCACGATAGTGAATGCAAACGTGGATCGTGCCTTGCTATTTTGTCACCAAGACAATATTTGACACCCAATCTGTAAGAGGGATGGGATAGGTGAACCCATCTTTGAGAAGTTTTTCAACTTCACCCTTGATAGCGACGGCCTTCCTAGGGTGCACTGGGTGGAGCCATTGGTGAACGGGCTTCATGTGAGGATAAGTTTGTATTTCGTGCACAACAATGCTAGGATCAATTCCAGGCATTTCTTCGTAGGACCATGCGAACACATCACATAATTGTTGAAACAGATGAGTATAGGTCTTGATCTCATCCGGAGAACAAGATATCCCGATATGGACATGTTCAACGATACCAGGATTGATAGAAATATCAATCGGAATCGTTTGGTTAATATTACCCAAATTTCCTTCTGACCATACTTCATGATTTATGTTCGGTGGTGGAAGCAGGAGGGAAGGAAACAAAGAAGAGAACTCTTCGAAGTTGGTAGACATGACCATCGGGCGAGGCAAGAACGAGGAACGATGATGAGTGTCGGTCCAAGGTGGTTTTTCGAGAGACATGACTTCCATGATACCTTCGTCAGTAAGGAAGGTCTTGAATAAGGGATCAAGCAATTCCAAAGCGCAAAGCCACGGGGATTGAGAATATGTATCGAGAGAGGTCTTCGAAACAGAAGAATTAGAGGATGCAGAACTCAGAGCTGAAACAATTTCCACATAATTTATTTCGGCAGGACTAAGTGGCATAACCTCACCCCAGGTATCAATAGGATCTGGTGAAGGTATGACCCAAGGATCAGATTTGACCAAGACCATGTTGACAGAGGCAACATGAGGAGGTGGGAATGGAAAAATTCCCATTAAGGAAAAACATCTGAAAAGACCTGCCCCCACACTCTCATAGGGAGCACCAGTGTGCTTGATGTACAAAACATTGCCATCCGAGGAGGAAGAGGCAAATAAGGACAACGGGTCGATAGTGAAAATATTCCCTTTATGGGGAAAACGAATTACGAGGAATAGGGAGGAGGCTACAACATGCATAGCATGGGTCCAGCTCCGACTGAGTAGAAGATTATAATTGAGATTAGCGTCAACAATATCTACTTCAATTTGTACTGTCTTGCCCTCCAGAGTAATGGCAAGGTTAGGTAAGACACCAAAGGGTCGTGAATCACGCCTATCGAAAGCTTCCAAAGTGTTCAGGGATTGGTTCAAAGTAGGCGAACCAATGGCCTTCTAGCATGTGATTGACATGATGCAGGTGGAAGCACCTTCATCGATGACAGTCTTGTCAATGGTCTTCCCATTGATGATTACCTGAATGAGAAAGGCAATCTGATGAGGGAGACGTAGAACATGGTTCTCTAGATCAAAACATATCAAATTGGAATCAGTGGGATCAATGCCTCCGATAGCTGACAAGAAAGATTTCCGTTGCAATGGGAAACTTTGGAGCACCTTGAGAGCTGACATAGTTGATGGCGGATGAGCCAAATCCTCAACAATATTAGTGTTGAGCAGCTCGGGCATTTTGATTGTACGAAGATTTCCATATCACACCTTAAGAGGGCGGCCATGTAGTGGAATTAGGGTTAGGGCACTCGATATGAAAAGGGCCAAAACTCAGGGTAGAAGAAGAAGCGGCAGCTTCTTTCTCTTTCCCAGCTGTCAGAGTAGGAGTATGGTAATATTTTGATCTAGTAGTGACATTAATATGCGTACTCATCATGAACACTTGAGATCTTGAGGAAGCAGATGATTGAGGTTGGTATACCATTTGGGTCTGCTAAGACGAAAATGGCTCTGTGAGGACAGTTGGGGTTCCTTTGAGAAAAATACTAACTTCAGATCATCGAGGACAATCCTTGGTATAGTGATCATCCTCGCAAATGAGGTAGGGATACTTAGGTTTTCGTTGTGAAGATTCACCAGCAGACGATTTGAGAGGACCTTGTTTTGGGGCATCGGCTTTACCTTGCCTTTGACTTTCTTCTTAGCTTTTGAGGATTTGTCCACTGTAGTAGACTGGACAACATGGAACTCTGAGGTTTTACCAAGGCCAGGTGGATTCTGGGAAGAACTATTGGGAACAACATTCGAGACTGACTTCTATTTGGAAGAATATTTAGCAGGGGTCTGGGACATTGAACCAATAACTCCATCGACAAGAGGTGCAGCCTGCAACTTTGATGCCATGGGATCGGATGATGGCTACGAAGCATCAGGTAATAACTCATACAAAGTTCTAGACTGAGAGTAAACTTGATCTAAGTACTAGGCATGAGAAATGGCTTGTTCTTCAGTAACACACCCACCCATAGCTATATCGCGAGCAATTGGGGCCACAAATGATTTAGTGAACCATTTAGTGAGAGACTTATCAGCGATCTCGAATTTGATCAAGTAGCATCTACATCTCCATTCATGGATGTGATCAGAGATATGTGTCACAGTATCTTTCTTAAGCGATGTGATTAAATAGGTGCCAGTTTCATAGCGAACTCGAAGTTGGAAATGCGTGAGGAAATCCATGGCTAAAGAGTTAAAGTCATGGTAAGTACTTCGAGGAAGCTCGATGTACCACTTGGCTGCAGCACCTGTGAGGGTTCATTGGAAAAGACAGAGACGAATGGAATCGTAAACGTAAGAATTCGAAGAGCACCAGAGGTGATATGTCATCACATGGACTTGAGGATCTTTTTTTGCTTTCCCATCGAATTTGGACAATCGTTCGGTATCTTGGATGGAATCGGAGGCCAGTATGGCTAATGAAGAATTGGATCATTTGTAAGACGAGACACATTTAGAAACTCTAGCATGGCTAAGAATGGAAATTGAGTATTAAAAGGCATTGGAGGTCGGTAAGCGGGTCCAAGCGAAGGAGCCCATCCCTGCTGGTAAGGATTTTGGCTCCACAGTGGGGGATTTTGGTCATATGGCATTTGATGCTACCCCCATTGCAGGTTACCTTGGCCATAGGGAGGATTTTGACCTTGAATACCTTGGAACTGTCCAGTCATAGGTTGATAATAAGCAACATACGGGTTAAGAGGTTGTTGAGCCTATTGATCTTGGACATATGGGTATTGTACCTGTTGTCCCTGATAATATGGGTGGTGAACCTGTTGTCCCTGAATAAGAGGATTTTGGACTTGGTGTCCTTGGGCATAAGGGCACCAACACTCAAACACTCAATCACTCAGTTAACTGAGTCTCTACCAACTCCACATGCGGGAGTAATTACAATTTCTAACATTTTTTTAGCATTGTTATATATGAAGACACATGGAACAAACAATTTCTGAGATTTGAAAACAATACAAAACAACATTTCTGTGAAGAAATAGCATGATTACCTAGGATTCATGTTCCCACAGTGTTTCCAGATTCCCCCCTCTATGTAAAACTCTTAGTTTCTCTAGTCTAATTGAGAAAGGTAAGGATGCATACGAAAAATTCTCCAATAGAGCCATATGAGTTGGGGTAACTGCCCAACGCTGAATAAGGTTTGAACAAAATAATCTTCATCCCTAAGGAGCTGCAACCGGCTCATATTAGTTAATAAACGACTTCCCACAAGGTTTTGGAAATATTTTTCAGGGTCATTTCCATGAACCATGCTAATTCCACACACCTGAATTGTTCAGTCCTACATGTTAGAAACAAGATCGAGAATCTTGCAATGTTTTGAAAACTCAAAACTTGATAGATACAATATTGATAACACAACCCTATTTTGAGTGTCAGTTGAAAGCTTCAAACTACTTACAGGTGATTGGTGAGACATATTGCCAAGAAGGTTGAGGCGCCGAATTTGACGTGGGCACCCAACAGGTTCTTTCTCCATCATATGTTTGTTGAGGTCTCTAATGTGGTCATGCATTCTTATACGGTTTTCCCCTTCCACCTCGACAAGAAATATGTTCTCTAGGTTGTGAAGACCTAGCCATCCTTCCCAGCTAGAGCCATTCCATATTCTTATGACAGTTTCCTTGTCTCAAATAAAAAACAGGCAATGCCTAAGAATATTTGCTTCTCCTCTGGATCCAGATTTTCGTAGCTAATTTGGAGTCTGCTCAGTATATCGCTGGGAAGTATGTTGGATATTTTATTGAATTGTGCTTCAAACTCCAAATATTTTCCACAAAGTAGCGCTCCAATCACTTTAAGAGATAAGGGTAGTCCATGGCACGCCTCCAAAAGTTTTTCAACTACTTTTGCAAATCCCATAACTGGATAACTCTAGTTGAAGGCGTGCAAGCAAAACAATTCTAGGGAGTGTTTTCGATTAAGGCCGGTCTGCTTGTAAATAAATGACTCTACAATCCCCGAGCTGGTAAGAATATCCTTGTTGCAAGATGTTACTAAAATTAAGCTCTCGGTATGAATGGTATCTTTGACTGGTGAAAATAATGCATCCAGTTGGTCGATATGATCCACATCATCTAAAACTATGAGAGCGTGGTGAGAAGATGAGAGGTGTGTTATGAGATTCTCTGTGCCTTCATCAGTGCTATTTATTTGTAAATCCACGTGAATCAAATCTTTATGAAGGTTACTCTCAAGGGAATGTAAAGATATAGTAGCTGCGTTTTCTCTGATATCAAATAAAAATCAAGATTGGCTGTAATCTGATCTGTGTCGGTTGAAGAATTCTTTAGTGAGGGTGGTTTTTCCTAACCCACCAAAACCCACAATACTGACCGCTCGAGCCTCCCCACTTTGGTGCTGGGATAACACTATCTCTTCGAGATCATTTACCTTCTTGTCCAAACCAGTTGGATATTTAGCAACATTTAGAGGTGTTTTGATAACCTTTTTCAAAACTTGTTCGACGACCTTATCAACGAGCTCACCCTCATCACTGAATAATAATATTCACAATGAAATGACTAGTAAGGAAGGGCTACAAAGAACGAATGAAAGAGTAACAGAGTGAAAAGTGAAGGCCCTTACCCGTTACACGCGCTCAACTAAAAACTGCTTATTTGTGAGACATCTGAAAGAGATTTCCTCCATTTTTGAATGGTGTTGGAGTCATGTCGTGGCATCCATTTTTTGGTTTGCCAATCGAATGTGGTCTTCTTTTCGAGCTTGCTCAGTGCTCGAGCATAACTGCCATTTTCGCCCCGTGTACACAAGAAGATACATTGGAGGATGTTGAGGGCTATAGGATAATTTCCATCTCTGCCCCCGGTCCACCGAAGTTCTGAAGGATAGATGCCATAGAAGACTGGAATAATTGTGGACCCCGACTCCAACATCTGGACGAGCTCATTGAGACGCCAACTAGACTTGGCATATCTTGGAGAGAAAATTGCTATTTGGACTGAGGACTGAGGACGTTCAAATAGCCCCTTCAATTTGGGGAGTTAAGGTGTCGCCCCTTTGCAATTCATCAGTGTCTAGAAAAGCTCTTAAACCATTTGAGGAAAGACGACAGTACAGATGGCTTGCGAGGCCTTTCTTGATGTCAGGCCCACGGTGATTTATGAATACGTGGTACCACGGTGATTTATGAATACGTGGTACACATAATCGTTGGAGTTGCGATGCGTGGAGGCAGTGGAGGGGAAACCAATAAATCCCATGCTATTGGGCCATTAATGCTTACCCCCATCTTCTATAATGTGAATTTCTGGAGGGCGATGTGACATTGCTATGGCTGTTCATACATCCATAACATTGATATTCCGGCAACGACGTAGTTTCTGATAATGCTTCGACGTCCACACCTTGTCGCCATTTCCGGCCTACTTTCTATCCAATCTCGTCTCGTCCTGTGTACGTCTAATGCCGGCAGCTGTAAATAGGCTCAACCAATGCACCTGTAAGCGGTAAATTTAAAAAATTTCAACCTGCAGTTTACCGCTCAAAATTTCAAAATTTAAAATCTGCAGTGGGCGGTTTCAATTTTTGCTATTTCTCCGCGCCCATTTGAATTTTGCTGCTAATGCCTCGACCAAAGCGAGTGGAGCTATCCATGGAACTGGAAGGGTCTTTCATCCTGGAATTCAAACGGATTACAATGACAGCATGTTCCTTCATCAAGGGGTCTTTCACGCGCTATGTGAGAATGGCCAATGCTGCAGGTGCAATTGTCGTTTCTATCAATTACAGGTTGCTATCAAACATAACCTCCCGCTGCCTGCCAATGATTACCCACTGTTAAATTATTTTGAGAAAATATTCCCGTGGAATCACAAAGGCAATCTTAAGGTAGATACTAGAATGGAGGATCCAGATTATTGAAGGATAAGTTAATGGAATGGGTTCACGAAGTTGTAGCTTATGTTTGTTGCACATATAACCTAAAGATAGCGAGAAATATATGAAGCGAACGCCCAAACTTGGGAGCAAGAAACTTTGTTGAAGAAATAAAAAACTGCAATCCTGGCATATTTCAGAAGAGCGAAGAGGAAGGACGCTGAAGAAACTAAAAGACAGTGAATGAATTAGACAAGAATTTTGTCCAGTTGATACATATCCATTTTACACAAGGAACATGGGTCTCCATGACTGTCGGTGGAGGTGAGACAAAGGCAGTGGTTTGGTTTCTATTTGGTTTATAGATTTGTGCATAAGTTCAATAAAACTTCACTTCACGGTGAAGTTGAGATATTCGGGCATTTAATCAATAAAATATGTGCAATAAACATGATGCATTTTGTGTGCATGTCTTGGAATATCATATGTGGCATGCCTGTACTCTATTTCATAGATTTATGGATTTGTGATTTGTGCATTTTCCCAATGGTTTGTCGGTGAGCGTGAATGTAAGACTTGCGCCATACTGTAATATGTTTCTGGATGATTTTGCCAATGTGTTGGAATATCATATTTGGCCCTGTGTGTGCTTGTATTGTAAAAACCATCCGGTAAAATTCAATAACAATTCAATTATTTTTTATTAAGAAGTAACTATTTCCTCATGTAATATACAATTGGAGATTATTCATATCTGACATTTTAGTGGCCAACGAAATGGAAGCTTTTATGGTTTTCCTTACCGAGGAGAGGGAATTTCACAATTTTCCTATGGAAAACTTAATGGGGTTAGTAAGAGGTTATATGGAAAGTTTATTGTTTAGTTAGTGTTACTAGGAGGTTATATATCTAATTTCAAGGAAATTTGAAACAATATTATATAAATATTTTTAATTTTAATAGTAAAAAGATAGAATTTTGTTTTTAAATTTAATTGTTATTTTAAGATTAAATTATTATTATAATAAAATAATAAGTTTTTGTATATTTAATTATTATGTAAAAAGTATGGAGTGAGCTTTTAGGTAAAAAAGTATTTGAGAAAGCTCTATCTGTAAGAATATGTGTTTCTCTATAGAAGATTAGTTGTTTAAATTCTCCTAGAAAATTAGAGAATCCATTTATGCATTAAAAAACACCCTAATAAGAACCCTAATCCATTTATGCATTAAAAAACACATTTTAAACAAAACAAAATTAGAATCTCACCTAAAATTGTATTGCCAATTCCTGTGAAACAGGTCATTTTGTATATTAATTAGATCATACCTATATTAATAAAGAATGACTCCACAATTACTCTCCATTTTCTTTTCTTCCATAGATGTATGCATGTATATTCTATATTTTATCTTGTGATTGAATTGTTGCATTATTGGTAACAACTTTTACTATATAATCCCCTAAATTACCATAATATATTTTACATGATTTAATTAATCTTCATGGAGATAACTAATCATTTTGAAATGCATTATCACTTAAATTAATGCAACTAATTAATATTGCTAAAATTAATGTAAGTGGCCAATTTCATTTTCTTCAAATGTTCAATGAATGATGACACTAGGAAAGATTGTAAAAGGCTTAGGGCTTGTATTTAATACATGATTGTATTATTATTGAAATCAATATTTGTGAACCAATCATTTAAAGTTAAATTATTGTCAAATTGAATTAAATATAATATATTTGTCATATATATTACCATTAAAGTCAATGAAAATTATTATTTTCCACAATATCATCAAGAAATCAATGCAACAAAAGAATATCCCATTTTCAAATGCTTATTTATTGATGACATATGCCAATATCAATTGATGCAATTTTAAAGTAATTTTGATAGTTCTCAAATTTTAAACGTCATTTTAAGGATTTAATCATAAGATTTCTTTTAGATTCTACAATCACTTTAAGTTGTTTTCTTAAATACAACCATATCCTCAAAGATTAGTCTGATGAAGAACTTTAAACAAAAGTTAATATTAATATTGGTGAATACATTTTTACCCAAAATTTTCTTACAAGATGTTATATTGTTTAATTTACATAGTACCATAGTCATGGTAGACAAAAGGTAGATATACAATGGTCTACTAACAAGTACAAATTTAATTATTTGTTATTACAAAAAAACTAAACCATATAGATGAGTTATTATGTTTAGGGAGGAGACTAAGGGTAACATGATCAGTCCCTTACAACATGATTAGATTTTAGTTTTGTTTCTATTAGCTATTAATTGGTTGATTTGATTCATTATCTTGTAATATATTTACTAGTTTAATGAGTAATTAATTGCCACCAATTTGTAGTGTATTTTCCAGTTTAATGAGTCATTAATTGCCTTCAATTTATAACATATTTACTAATTTAATGAGTCATTAATTTCCTTCAATTTATAGCATATTTACTAATTTAATAAATTTTAGTTTTGTTTCTATTAGCTATTAATTGGTTCATTTGATTCATTATCCTATAATATATTTACTAGTTTAATGAGTAATTAAATGCCACCAATTTGTAGTGTATTTTCCAGTTTAATGAGCCATTAATTGCCTTCAATTTATAACATATTTACTAATTTAATGAGCTGTTAATTATTATCAATATGTAGTATATTTGCTAGTTCATATTGGTTCCTTTTTAATGGTTTCAAATTCATTTCATTTTAATTATTAATTTTTTTCAATATGAATAATTTATTAAATTCCATGAATTTTTGTAATTTCATTGTATAATATTGAGCTTAATCCAATTTCAATGTAAGAAATTTATAAAATTATATGTTTAAATATTAAATAAAAACGGCATATATGTGAAAAGGATAGTATTAAATTATATGCATGTAAACGTGCATTAAATAGTGGTATACACAAGTACAAACACATGATATATGTGTGGGGGTGGGGTGGGGGGGGGTAGCCAACTACAATATTTAGTTAACCTATTGAGAGTAGGATGGGATACATTTCCCCCAATTTGTCTGCTATTCCAGGGAGTGTGGTTGCAGCGAAATTGATGGGTATTGCAGGGGGTCTCTCTTCACTGCCTAAAATGGCAGCTTGTAATGTGCAGCTTCTAGGTGCAAAGAAAAAGAAGTTGGCAGGATTTTCAACAGCGACTTCACAGTTTCATGTTGGATACCTTGAACAAACAAAAATTTTCCAGAGCACGCCACTTGCTTTGAGAATGCGTGTATGTCGATTGTTAGTTGTTGAATTTTTTTTCCATGAAACAGTTGAACCAGAGACTGTTGGAAATATTGAGGGGGCCCCCGAGTGAATTAGTATTTCTTTTGAATTGTCATTTTTACCAGTTAAATTATTTATATTTAGAACACAAAATGATCAATAGGAATAAATGCTTTTATTAATATAATCTTTACAATAAATAAGGTACAATATATATAAGGCTCCAATCTATTGCCAAGCACCAACTTGGTCATTTGTGAGGCTCCAACCCTATCTTCTCAAGGCACCAACCTTGTGTTTAGGATCACCTACTCCAAGGACATCAATCCTTCCAATTCTGAGGCACCAACCCCAAGGGCTCCGACACTATAGTTTTGCTTTGTCAAGAAATGTTTTGATTGTATTAGACTGCTCTCAAAATCTTCTTCACTATGTTCTGTCAATCTACAGCTTCACTGCTACATCAATGACAACCTATCTTCATATGAAGGAGTCTTCATAATTCTTCATATTGCCCACACAGAGTCTGCAAAGTTACCTTATGATGATTTCAAATAGCCATCATGATCGACTGTTTAATTGACTTGGGTCCTCCATCTCATCATATCATCACTATGAGCATTATGATCAATGGGAAATCATGTATCAAAGAATTTGCCATCACAAACATTGTTGTTCAATTGCTGTTCAATTGACCTCTTGCGTCATTTGTTATTCAATTGTTTTTCAATTGACTTGGGTCCTCCATCTCATCATATCATCACAATGAGCATTATGATCAATGGGCAATCATGTATCAAAGAATTTTCCATCACAAACATTGTTGTTCAATTTTTGTTAAATTGACCTCCTGCGTCATTTGTTGTTCAATTGTTGTTCAATTGATTTGGGTCCTCCATCTCATCATATCATCACTATGAGAATTATGATCAATGGGCAATCATGTATCAAAGAATTTGTCATCACAAACAATGTTGTTCAATTGTTTCTCATTTGACCTCTTGCGTCATTTGTTGTTCAATTGTTGTTTAATTGACTTGGGTCCTCCATCTCATCATATCATCACTATGAGCATTATGATCAATGGGAAGTCATGTATCAAATAATTTTCCATCACAAACACTGCTATATTGACATCAATGAAAACCTAGATTAACAAAGTCTTTGCATTTCCAGTTTCTTTAAACTTAACAGTTCAGGTATATAACTTGTGGGCTGTAATGAGAAGATATATGACACCCGAAATTGGATCTAAACTTTGTAGCCAGATACTCTCAATAGGCATCTCCTAGAAAATCACCTTAACAAGTGACAAACTCCTTTTGTTCGTTGAATTTAAAGCAAAGTGGCATGCAATCCTGGCTTATTGGAACAAAACATGTGAATGTTTAGGACCTTCCCTTCTCTTCTACTTACCTCCGCCTGCATTTCCAGGGAGAGGATATCAAAAGGGATTCTCTTTTTCAACCAATCACCATTGATTAGATGGTTACCTAAAAGAACTCACAAAGAAACCACCAATGACAGAGAAGCCTTGAAGCTTCAAAACAGAAAGAGATTGGCTGACAACTATGACATTCCAATGTGATCAACAATAGAAGATTTATAAAATTTTATGAAGGGTAATATGAAAAACTTGAACTTGTTGATTGACAGAATTTCATCTAAGTCATAATGGTCTACGAGTGGGCCTGTCTAACCCAAACAAATGTGGCCAAGGTTTTTCTGATAAAATGGTGTCACCTTGGTCACCACACATCTAGCTATGTCTATGCACTTCTTGCCTTCATTAAACCACAAACTCCAACTTCACCTCAAATTCTACATTTTCCATTGATGAAATTATCTCACATGTATTGCTATCACATGCTAATCTAAAGTTGTCTCATGCGTTATGGGCATGCAATCACTACCACACCAAATAATTTCATACTCAACTAACTTATATGAGTCTTGTGCCAAAAAACTCCAACCATAATTCCCCCCAAACCCCTTGTCATACCAACAACCCAAATGCAACACCTAATCCAATGCACCTCACCTAGTTAAGCAATTAATTCATGACAAGATAAGTAGAACCATCATAAGTCGTTACGCTCATGGTTATCCATTTACTCATGGTTGAAGTTTCCTGAGTTAGAATCTCTTGTACACCATCCAATTGATTATGCTCGAGTTGTAAAGAAAATTGGAAATGAGATCGATTTAACTTTGGTTGATATTGAGGGTCTTTTACCTTCGGCGATCATTATGGTTATTTCTGTCACTGCATCTACCACTAGTGGTAAGCCTATATCAGAAGAAAACTTGCCAAATACTTTAGATGCATGTGATAGAGCGCTTGCAGTTGATGCAACAAAAAAGAAGGTTTTGGATTTTGTTGAGAGTAAGATGGGACACATTGCCCCCAATTTATCTGCTATTGCAGGGAGTCTGGTTGCAGCGAAATTGATGGGTACTGCAGGGGGTCTCTCTTCACTAGCTAAAATGTCAGCTTGTAATGTGCAGCTTCTAGGTGCAAAGAAAAAGAATTTGGCAGGATTTTCAACAGCGACTTCACAGTTTCATGTTGGATACCTTGAACAAACAGAGATTTTCCATAGCACGCCACCTTCTTTGAGAATGTGTGCATGTCGATTGTTATTTTCTAATTCTTTTTCCATGAAACAGTTGAACCAGAGACTTTGCATGTCCAGTCTCTTTAAACTTAACAGTTCATGTATATAACTTGTGGGCTACAATGAGAAGATATATGACACCTGAAATTGGATCTAAACTTTGTAGCAAGATACTCCTAATAGGCATCTCCTAGAAAATCACCTTAACAAGTGACAAACTCCTTTTGTTCGTTGAATTTAAAGCAAAGTGGCAGCTTCTTAGGATCAAACTCCTCTACTTGATTTGGAACAAAAGAAATGAAGCACTTCGTAGCAAAGCACAAACTGAACAATTATTTTATTGCTATGTCCGTACCCTGATCTGTGTAAATATTCACTTGCAAAACACTGTCCAAGTCCAAAAGGTTGAAATGAGAGTGGCAGACTTGTGCAACAAGGAGCCCCCTAATCACTATGTTTTCCCCTTAGCCCCCTAATCACTCTATTTTCCCCTTAGCTTATTCTAGGCAATCCCAATGCTTAGAATCAAGGCACAAATATTGGGTTTGCTGGCCTGTTCAATAAAGAAGGACATGGGAAGAATGGCATCACAGTTAGCCTCCCCTGCTTTGACAACACACTGAAAAGTTCCTTCAACTAGTTCTCACTTTTTTTGAAGCCAAGAAGCTATCCTTTAATTAAAATGATTTCTTTTTCAAATTTGGAATGTTGAAGCATAGAAAAAAAGAGATGCACAACAAAAAAGGAAAGCACAACATTAACTTACAATGGTAATATTATGATTGAAATCTTTAATTTGACCTAGAAACTAACTAAAAAATACACCACTAATTTTCTTGAATGATGAGAGAATAATGACCCAAAACTAAATTTCACTCATGACTTGGATTATGCATTACCCTACACTTATTAAACCTAAATCCTTTTAAAATTTTGATAACTTGAATTTATTTACCAATCAAAATTTAGTATACTGTATTGACACTAAGTCTTGATCTCTATCGGATCATAGTAGCACTTTACAAATTGACCAAAATAATATAAAATACTAAGCTTTACTTTGATTACTATAAAATAGGACACTAACACATCGACCAAATTATATGCTTTGGAAGATGAAATTTGAAGCATATCTTTTAACTCTTTATGTGAATATTTTCTCTCTCATTTGAATATGGTATGTAGGATGAATTTAATGAGGAAGACATGAATATAATATTAAAAGGACTATCATATCATGATGTTGCTAAAGTGAGACATTGTGTGACTACAAAAAAAATCATGGACAGACAAGCTACATAGTTTTTATGGAAGAGAAAGGGTTCATGATTTATAAATTTTTGGAAAACCCCATTGCATTATTGAAGAGAAAGAGAATGATAAAAAGGACTCCACATTCATAGCTGTAGAGGATCCAATTTTAGCTCAAGAAGATAGTGAGAGTAGCCATAAGAGTAATGACATGAAAATCATTGATCTAAAGATACAACATGAGGAAGTCATTAAGGCAAATGATAATTTTTGAAATCAGCTGCAAGGTGGGGAAACCTATTGGGTTGATGAGAAGGGGCGTTTAAGTCAAAGAGACATCCCTAGGATCCGCCTTGTTACCAAGCACTATCTTATTGTTTTTGTTTAGATAGTCAAAGGAAATATGTAAATTCATCTCCAATGAGAGGACTAAGTTAAGGCATAGAAAATCCTCCTTTGAAAATCCTGTCACATCGACAGGCTTGGATGAAATCATTGAACATCCTACTAAAAATTGACGTATTTCTCATCTTCATCCTATTGAGATGGAGAAGTCAAGGTGATACTTAGTAGATGCCTGATTGTGTTTCCAATCCAAATTGTTGTATTTCTCATCTTCATCCTATTGAGATGGAGAAGTCAAGGTGATACTTAGTAGATTCCTGATTGTGTTTCCAATCCCATAGGTAAGGCTAAAATTTGGCAAATCCGTAAACACTTATTGAAGCTTTCGACACAACCTTGATACTGGCACAAGTCTTTGCACTTTGAATCTGCACACTTTATGGACACATGAGAAAATGACCTGCATGCGACAACAAGGAAATACAATGCAAAACTTGAAAGGATGCTCCTACAAGATAACATGTATTAAAGCTAAAGCAAGCGTTCAATAAAACCAAGCAAACAACACTCACACAAAGTGAAATACAAAAAGTGACAGAAAAGAAGCAAAGGACATGAAAAGCAGACTTTCCTGGAAAAGCTGCAATGAGTGTGCTGAAGGTTCCTAGATGCGTTGGGAATGTCATAGCTCCAAGATTGAAGTGAAGAATGAGCTCTGAAGCGTCGAATAAATACTTTTGACAAGATTGAGGCTTATGATGTGTATGCCACAATTCTAGGAAAAAGTGACACTTGGCAAGAGGTTTCTAAAAAGGATTTTGCATGTAACCCCCGATTGCTAAAAACAGATCCCTAAAATCTAGGGATGTTTTTTTCTTTTTTCTTTTTTCCTTTTACTTTTTGAGGAAAAAGTCGCCCATGCATGCAAGGCAAGATTGCACAGTCCTGGAGGGAACCGGTCAACTTGTGAGCACATACAACAGACAACAAGCCTTGGGATGAATTGTACGCGGTTTCTAGGCTGAGTGGCTCTAGCTTCCCCTTAAGCTCTATGCAATTTTTGGACTAAAGCCAAGGCTGCCAACCAGAACTGCACAAATTATGAGAGCAAGCCCAATGATGGGTTGCTTTGTGCAATTTTCTTGGGGAAGGCGGTTGCATTCTCTATGCAATTTTCATGGGGAAGGCGGTCATATGCTCTGCGCAATTTTGGAGAGTAGCTAGCTGCCATGATGCAATGTGAAATTCTAGAGAGCAAGGTTGGTTTCCCTCCAGTTTTGCACAATTCTCCATGTTAGCACAAGAACCGGTCGAAGACCAAGTCACGAGAAGTCAGTTTGCGGGGGAAAGGCAAAAAAGTTAGCGAACACAAGATGATAAGCCAAAGAAGCTCAACTAAAAGCATAAGTACTTGGGTAGTGCAAGACATGTTTCTAAGGATGGTTGGTAGGGATGCTCCAAAACAAAGCCAAGGAAAAATTTTGGAGGATGGTTGTAGTCGCTACAACATAGAGGGAACATCATGGGATCAAGAAGAACTAGAGAAGGAATCTAGGAAAGAACCTTAAATATAACAACCTAGTTCAAGTGCCACGAACCATTCACGTTCCTTGTTCAAGATGGAAGTGAAGGGAATCAAGACATATCAAGGTGAGATTGATGCCTTTGAAATTAAATCACCACTTGCAGTAGTTAGAAGTTTATTTTGGTGTCCATCACATAGAGGAAGATGAAGTTAGAAGTTTCTTCCTCATTTAAGGTATGAGGAATATTTGTAATTGTTCAATGTTTAATATGGAGTTTGACATGTAACATTTATATTTATTTTCATATATATAGAGAGATGGTTTCTACTTCCGAATATGAGCGAGCATGTATTAACATTTTAATGTGAAAATTGTGAATCATAAATAAAATATTTGAATGCCAACATTCTATATATAAAATAAAAAGTCTTATAATTAAAACATTTTATCAGCATAAATTCTCCATATCTACCAAGATTTAAGAGGAATCAAATCTCGAGATGTGAACTTTTTTTCATGTTTTGCACTTAAAAAGAGGTTTGCATATTGAGAGAATTGATCGATGCTTACTAGATCCAGAGTTAAGATGGATTTATGGTATTGAATCATGGTACTATAAAGATTCCTATTGATAAGTTAAAAATCTCCATATTAAAATGAGGGTGAATTGAAAAATATTCATATTAAAATAGGGGTGAATCTCAATGATAAAAGAATATTAATAATAAAAATAATTGAATGTATTCCAACCACTTCATCAAGTATCACATTGTTGGGACCCTATAATACTAGTGATTACCCCATTACTATTGTAGTTATACCCCTTATTTATATTGTTGTGCCCCTATTACCCCCATATTGTTACTATTGTGCCACATAGAAGCCCACTATTGTTATTGTTGTGCCCTACAATATTATTGTTATGTAGGCTTTGATTGTATTGGGACCACTTAGACTCCTATATATAGAAAGGAGGTATTTTCATTTGTATCATCCAAGAATTGTTCATTTATGTAATGTAAAGGAGGTTGCCCCCTCGAAGAGGCTGAATTCTAAGGCGTGGATCTCTCTTTTCTATCTTTTTGTGAGCTGGTTTCATAACATTTGGTATCAGAGCTTTGGATTCTAGGGTTTTGCTACTCCAAACAGGTCATCGTGGAATTTTCACTATAACATTTTTTCTGTGATGTTTCAGAAGTCGCAAAAAAAACCCATTTGAGAAAAATCGCGTTGAACCTTGGGTCCGAATTTCAGAGCGTTTCGCGCGATATTTGCGGAGATATGATCTGAGGAAGTTGGTATTTTTGCAGACTCCTGAATTACATTCAAAATAGGTGACCTGGGGAAAATCGTCATAACTTTCTCTCTGGGGATCGGATTGAAATTTCGTAAGAAGGTACAGAAATAGGACGGACTGCAGTTTCTTGTATGTGTGTTTCAGATTCAAAGGTTGAAACAGGGACTCGTGGCATGTTGTACAAGTTCGCTCTACTGAACCAGTCTAAAAGCAAGTCACTGTGGGAGATTTCACATAACTCTTCCTTGGAGAATCCAATTTGGCTCAGAATTGTGGCATTGGAAAGAGGACGTAGAAGGATACTACATATAGTAATTTCAGAATTGGATGATCCGAAATTACATAGATACATCAGATTCAATATCAGGCTTCTATAAAGTGAAAAAAGGTGTGTAGTTTTTTATTTTATTTTTGTGTAAGCTTGGTTTAACGGAATTCAAAGGGCATAGTAAAGCATTATTATCAGTAACTGATGCCCCGAGGAAAGAAAATGCAAACACCTAGTAAGGAACCTCAAAGCTCTAGCATGACTCATGAAGAAGAGGAAGAAATGCTACATGATATATCAAAATTACAAGAACAAGTGCAACAAATGTCACGCTCACAAAAGCTAACAGAAGCTAAGATAAGTGGCGTGGAATCTAAGATAAATGGTGTGGAATATAAGATAAAGGGCATGGAAGCTAAGATGGATGATTCGAAGACAGATTTGAAGAGAGACATGGCAGATTTGAAGATAGATATGAAGACAGACATGGAAGAATTGAAGAAGTTGCTACAAGAAAGGGTCACTAATGGTGAAAAGGTAGTAAAGGAAACTCATGATGAGAACAAAAGAAATGTTAATCATGATTCCATAGACTCTAATGTTGGATCGAAGACTCACCATGTTCCAAAAATCGATATGAGGAAGTTTGATGGCAAGGATCCCACCACATGGATATTACAGATGGAGCAATTCTTCGATCTCAATAATGTGCAAAACACACAAAAGGTACGTATGGCAACTTTATATTTGGAACCAAATCAGTTTGTATGGTATCAATGGCTTTGTTCTCGTAAACAATTTATCACTTGGGCAATTTGTATGGAAGAATTGATAGCACATTATGAGGATACAAAAAGTAACACTTTTTTTAGCCAATTGATAAGTCTCAAACAAAAGAGTTCAATAATGGAGCACATTGAGGAGTTCCAAAAATTGAACATAAGGGTAAAAGATACTCCAGAGGAGCATAGGATTGATGTGTTCATAGGGTCTTTAAAGGATAATATCCAACATGATGTGCGCCTTTGGGAACCTGATTCCTTAGAGAAGGCATTCAGGTTAGCAAGAAAAATGGAAAGCAAAATTATGGCAAGTAGGAAGCATACCATTCACAACTATAAAGAAGGAAGTGTTGTTGCCCATAGTCTTCCACAACCTACAAGGTTGACACCACAACAATTGGAAGAAAAAAGAGCAAAAGGGCTTTGTTACAATTGTGATAGCAAATACACAAGAGGTCATAAGTGTGTTGAGAAGAAATTATTCTACATAGATTGTGAAGAGGAAGAAGAAAAGGAGCAAGAAAGGTCAAAAGAAGAGGATATATTCCAGGAACAAAGCCTAGATGAAGAAAAAATAAATCCGACCATATCTTGTAATGCATTGGCGGGAATTACCACTCCTCAAACCATCAAGATAGAAGGACAAATCAAGAAGAAAAAGGTAATAGTGTTGATTGATTCAGGAAGCACCCACAATTTTATTAATTGTAGGGTAGCAAAAGAATTGAATTGCTTCCTATATCCAGCACCAGAGTGTCAAGTGATGATTGCAAATGGAGGAACAATAAATTGCTCTGGAAAGTGCCATAATATCAAGCTATCCATGGGAGAATATGTATTGACTAGCCCAATGCTTTCCATTCCAGTGGGAGGTACAGATGTTGTACTAGGAGTCCAATGGCTACAATCCTTGGGTACAATAGCTTTTAATTTTCAAGAACTTTTCATCAAATTTTCTGCGGAAGGAAAGGAAGTTGAATTAAGGGGTATTGCAGGGAAACCAGGAAAGATAATCAGCTCTCATGGTATGACAAAGCTTCTAAAAAAGGAGCAAAGAGGTGTAATTGCACAATTATGCTCGCTAGATGTTTCCACATTGGAATCATCTATTTCTCCAGATGTCCAAAAAGTCTTGGACAATCATTCCAAGGTATTTGAGACTCCCAAGGGTCTCCCACCTATGCGTGATCATGATCATGCTATTCATCTGATTCCAGGAAGTGTTCCTCCAAACATAAGGCCGTACAGATATCCCTATGTCCAAAAAAGTGAAATTGAACGTATGGTTGCAGAAATGCTAGAGGATGGTATAATTCAACCGAGTCAAAGTTCTTTCTCAGCTCCAGTAGTATTGGTGCACAAGAAGGATGGATCATGGCGCATGTATCCAGATTATAGGGAGCTCAACAAGCTCACTATTAAAGATAAGTTCCCCATTCCTGTTATTGATGAATTACTAGATGAATTGCATGGATCAATTTACTTCACCAAGTTGGATCTTCGTTCGGGATATCATCAAATCAGAATGAAGATTGAAGACATTCCAAAAACGGCATTTAGAACTCATGAGGGTCATTATGAATTTTTGGTCATGCCTTTTGGCCTTACCAATGCACCTTCAACATTTCAAGGTTTGATGAATTCAATTTTCAAACCATTCCTTAGAAAATTTGTGTTAGTATTTTTTGATGATATACTAATCTATAGCAAGTCTTGGAAGGATCATGTTGAACATGTTGACAGGGTGCTACAACTATTGGAGGAGAAACAATTATATGCAAAAAGATCCAAATGTTTCTTTGGAGTCCAGGAGGTGGAATATTTGGGTCATATTGTATCTCATGAAGGAGTTAAGGTAGACCCTAGAAAAATTAAAGCCATTAAGGAATGGAAAATCCCCACATCCATAAAGCATCTGCGAGGATTTCTTGGGTTGACAGGGTATTATCGCAAGTTTGTTAAGAATTATGGGAGAATAGCAGCACCTCTAACAACATTATTGAAGAAAGATTCATTTTCATGGACTCCGGAAGCAACAAAGGCCTTTGAACATCTTAAAGAGGCAATGTGCCAAGCACCGGTCTTAGCTACACCCGACTTCACAAAAACCTTTATTGTGGAATGTGATGCTTCAGGAAATGGAATTGGTGTTGTTCTAATGCAAGATGAAAGACCCATTGCTTTTGAAAGTCGTCCAATCAAGGGAAAGATTTTAAGCAAAGCTATTTATGAGAAGGAAATGTTGGCAATACTCCATGCGCTTAAGAAATGGCGACCCTACCTAATGGGAAGACACTTCAAGGTAAAAACGGATCATGATAGCCTTAAATACTTTTTAGAACAAAGATTATCCTCTGAAGAGAAACAAAAGTGGGTCACAAAGATGTTGGGTTATGACTTTGAAATCATCTACAAAAAAGGGAAGCAAAATGTGGTGGCAGATGCACTCTCAAGAAAGGATGAGGATGTGGAAGCATGGTTGTGTGCCATTTCTATTATCCAACCAGATTGGATAAACGAAGCAAGGGAGGAATGGAAGAATGATGAAGAAGTGTGGGCACTTATTCGAAAGCTACAACAAGATTCCAGTACTTCTGATACATTTAGCTGGAAAAATGATTCGTTATGGTACAAAGATCGCTTATACCTCTGTAAGAATTCCCAGCTAAAACAAATATTCTTATGGAATTGCACACTTCTCCCTTAGGAGGGCACTCAGGATTTTTAAAAACTTACCACAGGGTTAAGAAGGAATTTTTTTGGGATGGCCTTAAATCAGATATTCAAAATTTTGTGGCGGAATGTTTGGTTTGCCAGCAAAATAAAGTTGAAACAATTAAGACACCGGGTCTGTTACAACCGTTATCCATTCCAAGCCAATGTTGGGAGGAGGTTTCAATGGATTTTATCACAGGTTTACCCAAGTCTGAGGGAAAGAGTGTCATCATGGTGGTAGTTGACAGACTTACCAAGTATGCACACTTTTGTGCATTATCACATCCATTTAAAGCCAGTACAGTTTCTACTGCATTTATGGAAACAGTTCAAAAGCTACATGGAAACCCAAAGATTGTTGTAAGTGACAGAGATCCCATTTTCACTGGAAATTTTTGGACAGAATTATTTTCCTCTCTTGGTACTCAGTTAGCTCATAGCTCATCTTATCATCCTCAATCTGATGGGCAAACTGAGATAGTAAACAAATGTTTGGAAGGATATCTTCGTTGCTTTGTATCTGATAAACAGACACAATGGGTCAAATGGTTGCCTCTGGCTGAATGGTGGTATAACACTTCCTTCCATACAGAAAAAAAAATGACCCCATTTATGGCACTTTATGGGTATCAATCACATCATATTTAAGAGAAAATTCTAAGGTTCAGGCAGTGGAACATCACATCGAACATCAACAACAAGTCCTCCAACTCTTAAAGGATAACCTCGTGTTGGCACAAAATAGAATGAAACGACAGGCAGATCAACATCGCAGTGAAAGAAGTTTTGATGTAGGTGATTGGGTATTCTTACAGCTACAACCATATAAGCAAATGTCCCTAAAGCAAGCTAAGAAGGATAATAAATTATCACCAAAGTATTATGGTCCGTACAAGGTGTTGCAAAAGATTGGTACTATGGCATACAAATTGGAGCTTCCTGCAGCTTCTCGATTGCACCCAGTCTTCCATGTTTCATGTTTAAAGAAGGTTATAGGTGACAAGCTCCCAATTCAAACAATATTGCCAGAACTTGATGAGGAAGGAAAAATTATATTGGAACCGGAAGCAGTCACAGAAACAAGAACTCGACAGCTACGAAATCGATCAATTTCAGAATATCTTATCAAGTGGAAGAACTTATCCGCTGAAGATTCCACATGGGAGGATGAGAATTGTATGCAGAAGTATCCAGAACTACTCAAGCGTTGAGGACAACACTTTTTTGAAGGAGAGGGGCATGTTGGGACCCTATAATACTAGTGATTACCCCATTACTATTGTAGTTATACCCCTTATTTATATTGTTGTGCCCCTATTACCCCCATATTGTTACTATTGTGCCACATAGAAGCCCACTATTGTTATTGTTGTGCCCTATAATATTATTGTTATGTGGGCTTTGATTGTATTGGTACCACTTAGACTCCTATATATAGAAAGGAGGTATTTTCATTTGTATCATCCAAGAATTGTTCATTTATGTAATGTAAAGGAGGTTGCCCCCTCGAAGAGGCTGAATTCTAAGGCGTGGATCTCTCTTTTCTATCTTTTTGTGAGATGGTTTCATAACACACATCAAATCATTGGTGGTACTCTTGCACACGATGTATTGCTCACCATGCACACGAACAATGATGTGTTGTGGGTACCCTGTACCAAAATTATACATTGAACTGATACCCTGAAAACAACGTCGTCTTTTTTAAGAAAGCAACCTCATCATTATCCATAAAAGACAAATCATGATTTGAAATAATGTAAAATCATGTGTGTGAATGAAAGCTTGCCAAAAGTGTGCTTATTTGCGAATTTGTCCAAATTCTAGCCTTACCTATGGCATTGGAAACATGATTGGGCATCTACTAAGTGTCGTCTTGACTTTCCCATTTGAAGATGGACAAATATGATAAATATGACACTTTGTAGTAGGATGTTCAGTGATTTCATCCAAGCTTGTTGGTGTTACAAGATTTGCAAAGGAGGATTTTCTATGCCTTCCCAACTTATTCCTCTCATGATTGATGGATTTGCGTATTGCCTTTGACTTTCCTAGGGATGTCCCTTTGACTTACACTCCCATTCTCATCAACCCAATCTAACCTACTTTCTATTACCTTGGTCTCAATGGAGTGAGTTGTTTTATTAATATTCTTTTAAATCTCATGTGTCAACTTCATGTTGATCATGGAAGAAATTGCACACCTATTTCATATTAAATTATAAAAAACACATAATCATAATAAAACAACGGAGTCGTCTAACAAGGCGGAGGAATTGCCCGGACGACCAAAAGTGGTCAGAATCCAAGCAAAAAAATTTCAAAAAATCTTGTAGAGGTAGTGTTTGAATCATGTTTTTTATTGTGGAAATGGATTCAACACCATCAAAAACATCTAGGACACCTAAAATTTTGAAGTTTAACAACTATAACTTGGATTTACAAAAATCCTTGCTGGATTTTCTCTAAATATGACCGGAATTTCCTTAACTTCCCGAGAAACTCCTCCGCCTCGTTAGACTACACCTAAAACAACTTTTTCACGCCAATATTTTATAAAATTAACCCTTAAATGATAAACAATAATGTTTTTTTATTAAATAAATATATATTTTTAATAGAAATACATTTTAACATTAATTTCATAAACCATAAGACAAATAAACATGTTTGCTAATGATTTCAAATTGAATTTGTTTTTTGGAGATATTTTTATATTTTTAATGAATCTAAGATTAAAGTAAATGTATATGAATAATTTTTTTAATTAAATTATAAATAGTTATATATTTTTTTAAATTTATAGAAATAATTATATTTCTATGATTTTTATTGTAAAAAAAAAAAAAATTAAAAAAAAAAATTAAAAAAAAAATTCTTATGAGTTTTAAAGTGAAAGAGTATTGCTCATTTCTCAAAATTATTTGAAAGAGCTTGTTGCTTTTGTGACACTAAAAAGATTTAAAATGAAAAACAAATTCTCACCAAAAAAAGGTTGAAGATAAATAAACAAATTCTCTTCAAATCTCTTAAGTATATAGAGGTTATATCTCATTTTCAAAAGATTGGTCACATGGCCAATCCTCCTAACCTTTTAAGTCAACAAAATTATGGGAATTTTGAAACACTACCCTTAAAATTTTTGTAACATAAAAATAAAATTCTAAAAATTCTAATTGAACATTTAATCTAATAAACCAAATTGATTTCCAAAAGAAAATATAATAATTGAAATAATTTCCTTAGTGCATGAGTTTGACCTCAATGGATAATCATCATAATCAAATATTAAATTTTTCTACTACCAAATTCATGAGTGAGACTCCCTTGCTTTTAGGAAAAGGGGTCCCCTCCACACAAGAATTTTATTGGTAAAGTTTATGGAGAATTTAAACAACATAAAAATAAAATTCTAAAAAATTCTAATTGAACTTTTAATCTAATAAACTAAATTGATTTCCAAAAGAAAATCTAATAATTAAAATAATTTCCTTAGTGCACGAGTTTGATCTCAATGGATATTAATCATCATAATCAAATATTAAATTTTTCTACTACCAAATTCATGAGTGAGACTCTCTTGCTTTTAGGAACAAGGATCCCCTCCACACAAGAATTTTATTGGTAAAGTTTATGGAGAATTTAAACAACTAATCTTCTATAAAGAAACACATATTCTTACAAATAGAGCTTTCTCAAATACTTTTTTACCTAAAAACTCACTCCATACTTTTTACATAATAATTAAATATACAAAACTTATTATTTTATTATAATAATAATTTAATCTTAAAATAACAATTAAATTTAAAAACAAAATTCTATTTTTTTACTATTAAAATTAAAAATATTTATATAATATTGTTTCAAATTTCCTTGAAATTAGATATATAACCTCCTAGTAACACTAACTAAACATTAAACTTTCCATATAACCTCTTACTAAACCCCATTAAGTTTTTCATAGGAAAATTGTGAAATTCCCTCTCCTCGAAAGCCATAAAAGCTTCCATTTCGTTGGACACTAAAATGTCAAATATGAATAATCTCCAATTGTATATTACGTGAGGAAATAGATACTTCCTAATAATAAAATAATGAATTGTTATTGAATTTTACCAGATAGTTTTACACAACAAGACATGCACACGGCCAAATATGATATTCCAACACATTGACAAAATCATCCAAATATGATATTCCAACACATTGACAAAATCATCCAGAAACATATTACAATATGGCGCAAGTCTTACATTCACCCTCACGGACAAACCATTGGGCAAATGCACAAATCACAAATCCATAAATCTATGAAATAGAGTACATGCATGCCACATATGATACGCAAAATGCATCATGTTTTTATTGATTAAATGCCCGAATATCTCAACTTCACCGTGAAGTGAAGTTTTATTGAACTTATGCACAAATCCATAAACCAAATAGAAACCAAACCACTGCCTTTGTCTCACCTCCATCGTCGGTCATGGAGACCCCATGTTCCTTGTGTAAAATGGATATGTATCAACTGGACAAAATTCTTGTCTAATTCACTCACTGTCTTTTAGTTTCTTCAGCGTCCTTCCGCTTCGCTCTTCTGAAATATGTCAGGATTGCAGTTTTTAATTTCTTCAACAAAGTTTCTTGCTCCCAAGTTTGGGCGTTCGCTTCATATATTTCTCGCTATCTTTAGGTTATATGTGCAACAAACATAAGCTACAACTTAGTGAACCCATTCCATTAACTTATCCTTCAATAATGTGGATCCCCCATTCTAGTATCTACCTTAAGATTGCCTTTGTGATTCCACGGGAATATTTTCTCAAAATAATTTAACAGTGGGTAATCATTGGCAGGCAGCGGGAGGTTATGTTTGATAGCAACCTGTAATTGATAGAAACCACAATTGCACCTGCAGCATTGGCCATTCTCACATAGCGCGTGAAAGACTCCTTGATGAAGGAACATGTTGTCATTGTAATCCGTTTGAATTCCAGGATGAAAGACCCTTCCAGGTCCATGGATAGCTCCACTCGCTTTGGTCGAGGCATTAGCAGCGAAATTCAAATGGGCGCTAAGAAATAGCAAAATTGAAACCGCCCACTGCAAATTTCATATTTTGAAATTTTGACCACTAAACTGCAGGTTGATATTTTTTAAATTTACCGCTTACAGGTGCATTGGTTGAGCCTGTTTACAGCTGCCGGCGTTAGACGTACAAAGTACGGGACGAGATTGGATAGAAAGTAGGCCGGAAATGGCGACAAGGTGCGGACGTCGAAGCATTATTAGAAACTACGTCGTTGCCGGAATATCAATGGTATGGATGTATGAACATCCATAGCAATGTCACATCGCCCTCCAAAAATTCGCAGTATAGAAGATGGGGTAATGCGCATTTCAGTCTCTATATTTTCGTCCTCCTCGTCCGAATATCTCACATAACCACAAGCCACACATGTGCTTCTCTCTCTGCATTAAGTTAGGCATCAATACCTTAATAGTTAGGCAATAGATTGATTAAAAGAATAAAGCACATAATTAAGGCATTAGATTGATTAAAAGAATAAAGCATATAATGCGTTTATTTTCCAAATTCACTTGACCAAAATCATAACAAGAGAAAGTTAGGGCAGACGTATAGTTGTTGTCATTGTATTTTCAAATCTTGTAACCGACCAAATGTTACGCACTGAGGAGACATAATCTCCCTCGAAATCTCTCAATCATTATCGATCTAATCGAAAATTCAATGGTCCTGTTTTTATTTTTTAAATCTGTTACTTACATATGGAAATTTCTTTGTCATGTTGATGGCAATTTGTTCTTTATTCATGCTAATTATGTTTTTGCTTTTTTGTTTTTTTATTTTAAATAATGTATAAATGTTAATTATTTTTATTTTAAATTTTATTTGAGTTAACTTCAAAAATGCGAAAATAAAATAAAGTTTTGGTTGTTTTAAATAAATTTAGTAAATATTTTGATAAATTTATGTTTTAAATCGCTGGACCACAATCACAAAATAAAATATGATTTCTTAGTCCTTTATTTTCAAAAATCTTGTGGACCACAATCACAAAATTAATATGATTCCTTACGGACCCAATCGCTGGTGCAAACCTGGTAGCATCCACCAACGAAAAAACAAAGTTACGACAGACCATCTACTTATGTCACTGCATTTTTTAAGCATTGAGTAGACCTAATGAGTTTATTTCTTTGGAAATTTATGGAGTTGTTTTTAATGCGATTTTTTTTGGAGGTTTTTTCATTTTGGGTCTAATTTCTCTAAAATTTGAGTAGGAATTTATTGAAATCACATGATGAGTAACCTCTGCACGACCGAATCCATATACATAATCGAAAAACTAGTTTAAATAACACAAATCAAAATTTCACCACAAATTTTCCATCCGAATTTTAGCACTCGAAACTCCAAAAAATCAAACTAAAAACAACTACTTTCTTTATCACATCGGGTCTGAAAATTCAATAATCATTTTTCTTTTACATATTGAATACATACAAAGTGTGTATTTCTGGATGCAATTCCCTTTGTCAAGTTTAAAAAGGGGATGCTCCATGTATTTTAATTTATCTTATGTTTTTATATGCTCTAGTATAGTAAATTTTGAAAATATGATGAATTGACGTTTTGTCTTTATTATAAATAAATATAAATTTAATTGTTGAATTGAGACTTCTGTGATCCATATAATTTATGAAAAGTATTTTTTGGCGTAAATCACACGAAGATACAAGATACATTTGTCGACACGTTTCGAACCAATGAGTGTGGTTCATCATCAGGACAAGTTGAAGAATCAGATCATGGCTACATGTTAAATAGAGAAAGCAGATATTCCAACGGCCTGGAAAACGACTATATTAAATTAGGGTGGACAAAGAGTTATAATGGACCCAGAAAACAGCTAGTTTTGACCAATTGAATTATTTAATAATATAAATAAATAGTTATCAAAATGTTCTGGATTTGTTTTTTAATTGAGTGTTATTAATCTAGGGATATGATGCATAATAAGGATTTAATATTAACTAAAATAATAGTAATAACTATTATATTATATTATTATTATAATATTACCATAACATAAATATTCTAATGACTAATGGTTAATAAATTAACCATTAATATAAATTAATTGAGCGTTATTAAATTAATCTAGGGATAAAGAATTATAAGGATTAATATTAACTAAAATAATAGTAATAACCATTATTATATATTTATTATTATAATAACATAAATATTCTAGTTACTAATGGTTAATTAATATAAATTCATTAGTAAAGTTATCTAATTTGATCATAAAATTAATTACTTAAATTAATTAATTATCATATACTAGATGATTTTAACTCAATTAGACCTTCATGAAAAGGAGCATCTCCTAAACAAAAAGAGAGAGAGGGGGAGATTTCCAAAAAGACCAAATACCATAAATCGGAAAGAAGTTTCACTATGGGATAAAAAGAGCAAGTCAATGGCAGAGGGAGGGGAAGAAACAACTAGGAAGAGAGGGCAGGGATCCATCAACTACTTATCTTCCAACCATCATCTCTATTGAGATTGCTCGGTCTCTTTTCAATCTCAATTGCTTCTCTAAATTTGCGGTGATGGAACTACGCAACCTTAGTAATAACCTCGGCCTCCTCAATACAAACATGATGTTTACTTCTTTTCCGCATGTTCTGCTAATGCAAGAAGACTGGTTCTTCCATGCTTTAGGTCAGCTGTGTGTTCATTAAACCTTTGATTAATATAAATTTAATTTTTAATAAAAAACTAAATTCAAAAAAAAAAAGGAAAGAAAGGTATTGATTAAATATAAATAAAGAGAAGTGTGAACTCAAGGAAAAAAACAAAATATTAAAATTAAGAAAAATAAAGAATAAATATAATATTAATTTATTAAATTTATAGTATAGTAATATATTAAAATATTATATAAGGTTATATTAATATGTAAGTTATATAATATATTAATTCATATAATAGATATTAAATTGAATGAAATAAATATTGGAGAGATAAAAATAAGAAATAGAAAGGAGAGGAAGCCCCAAGGGTTAGCTCAATTGGTCAAGTCCCCGTTGTTAAGTACCCGTCGATTGGAGGTCAAGGGTCAGTTTTCCTCGATGTCTTTGTCATTAGGCCTTGCTAGTCTCGCCGATGGGTTTTAATAGATTCCCTTCGAGGTTGATCTGCCCAGATTTTACCAAGGGAAAAAAAAATTGGAAAGGAAAGGAAAAAGAAGGAAGATAGGAGGAAAAAAAACTACAAATTAAGAAAATGAAGAGAGACAAAGCAAAAAGGAAGAAATAACGAAAAAAGAAGAGAATATACACAAAGAAAAAGGATAAGGCAAAGGAAAAGGAAAAAATAAGACAATATACACAAAGAAAAAGGATAAGGCAAAGGAAAAGGAAAAAATAAGACAATATACACAAAGAAAAAGGATAAGGCAAAGGAAAAAGGACAAGGGCAACAAGAAAGGAAGAGAAGAGGCAGCAAAATATGAAAGGAAAGGAGACCTAAGAAATGAAAAACATGGGGCAGGGCAGGCAGGGTAGGGAAGGGGGGTGATTATGAGGGAAGAGGACAATCAGAGGCTAATACGAGAGAAACTAAAGATGATTTAAATTTGATTGTTGAGAGAATTATATTGATAGATCAGAGAAAGCCAACTTCTATTGATTTCAAGGCCACTACCTCTATTTAAGTTACTAGGGTTTTCTTAACAATTTCCAAAGCTTCGTTGACATGTTGTTTGAAACAATGATTTTCCCTAGCTAGAATTTAGGTGTCTCCATATAAACATGATGTTTAGTTTTGACAAAATGTTCAACTAAGGCCGAGGAACGAATATGTTGACGTTTAATGTCAGCAATGTGTTCTCTTACTATATTCTTGAATGATCTCCTTGTTTCACCAATATAGCATTTTCCACATGCATAGGTGACTTTGTAGACTTTGTTTTGTTGATGGATGTCAATATTATCCTTAACTAGCCTCATTCCTTGTTTCATAGTAACACAATGTTTAAACTATGTTATGATATTATTTTTCTCTAGGAATCTCACAATTTTATCATTAGTTCCTTGAATGTGGGGAAGGTATTCCTTTCTAACATTTTCATTAGGAGGATGGGTGTGGCATGACCTGTTTATTCTAGCAAAAGTCTTGTTCATGTATCTCCCCTTATAGCCAATATTCTTAATATCTTTTTCTAAGTGATCAAGTTCTTTCCTGAGATGTTTTGGGTTGAAAATTATAATTGTTGTAATGGCCAAGGTATTTAATATCCCTATTTTTTGAAGGGGTGGTAATGGGAACCAACATGTAGGCAGTTTTTAGCATGGGTATTTTTTTGAAAACTTGACATTTGAGGGTGTCATCCTATAATTTAGGTAACAAGACACCTAAAAACAGAATAGTTTGCATTGTACTCAATGTCTATGGTAAATTGTATTTCCTCAGAGATACAATAAAGGTGATCCATAAACTTACTAAGCTTACTTCTCCATGGGGACATTCACATTAGTGTAGTACAAAAACCTAATGCCACATGTAGCTTTGAGTTAATAGGAATCAAGGGCTATTCTTTCAAACTTTTCTATATAAAGGTTACCAACAATGGGTGAGACTGGGTTTCCCATTACTACTCCACTAATTTTCTCATACTATTCACCCACAAACTAAAGAAAGCACCTCTTAAGTAGACTTTAGCCAATCTAATAGTATTGGGATCATAAACTTCTTTGAGAACCTCTACTACTTCATTTAAGGGAATTTTTGTGAAAAGTTGGACGACATCAAAGCTAAGAATAATGTCTCCAGGATCAATTCTTTCTTCTTTGATGATCTCAACAAAATGGACTCGAATTTTAATAAATAAATCATGTTACCAACTATGGGACCCAAAATCTTGGCAACAAATCTAGCAAGTTCATACATAAGAGAGCCAATAGTATTAATTGTAGGTCAGATGGGAACTCAATTTTGTGTATCTTAGGAAGACCATAGATTCTTGGGGTAGGAATGCCATAGATTCTTGGAGTAATTTCAATATTGGGGGATATAATTTCTTTTTTGTATCATCATGACTAGAATCTTCGAGTTCCTTTTCAAAATATTTAATAACATTACCTAAAGGGCTACTCACCAATTCCCTATATTGTTTTGTTCTTAAGGTTCTCATGCACCCTTTATGTTATCACTTGGCTGGAAAGGGTTGGGTTGTATGAACCTTCAACCAAGTGTAACTATTTTAAACCGACTTTTAATTGGAAGTTAGTCCTTCGAGTTTGAGAGGGCTCTCTTAAAATATTTATAAAATGATTGTGTTAAACTCAAAATTCAGATGACTAACTCTGATTTTTTGTTGTTGTGATTTTGTAGGTGAAGAAAAATGTGATGACTGCCACCATTGGGCATGGAGTCAAATTAAAGCAAAATATGATCAACAACAGTCTTTAATGGAAGCTAAGGCGTCTATAGCTTTAAAACTGATACAAATGAACACCCACAATTATACACAGTAAATGAAGGAAATTGGAGTTGTGTGACAGATTTCCAAGTATCAAGATACTATGTAAAACTTAGAAACAACATAATAAAACTCAATAAAGCCATAATAAGAATCTCAGGTACAAAAATAAAATGTTGTAGATTTTCTATTAAAAGAACAAAGTATTACAGAAGGCCAGTTTCTCACATTCCCAATCAACCCTTCTCAGAGTCAGAATCTCCTTATTTATAGAGAAATATCTCTTTCCATATCTTGCCACCCGGGTCAGATTCAATCCATTGTTCTAGAGACCTGTTCCTATCTAATTAATAGAAATTTGAGACTTCATAGGGATTTATGTTACAATAGAATTCAAATACTAATGGAAGTCATATGAACAGAACCTATCTAATAGTTACAATTTTTCAGGAAAATAAAAATTCATTGGCGTTGTATTTGTGGAAATTCATAGCATCTGGCGTTTCAAATTCTGTTGCGTTGTTTCTGGGATTTTAAATGAGAAATATTGTTTATCTTGATGATAGGCGTGTTGTTTGTTGTTTGAAACATGTTTGAAAGTACCATTACTATCCACTGTGTCTCTATCATGTTTTCTTGTTGTCTCTGCATGATGACCATGTTGTCGGATATCTGCCAAAAAACACCTTCGTTGTCCTATTTTATTGTTGTCTCTACATGATGACCATGTTGTTGGATATCTGTCGAAAAACACCTTTACCGTCCTCTTTTCTCGTTGTCCTCCTTGATGACCATGTTGCTGAAAAACATCCTCGCTGTCCCACTGAGCGAAAGTGGAATGGATGTTTTAATGTTCATTGATCTAAGCCGTTGTTCCGCGCTGATTTGATTTGGTTTGTTGATCCAAGTCAGTGATCATCGCAATCGTAATACACCATCGGAAAGAAAAAAATGGGTTATAACACTGATTTTATGGTGATTTTCCAATAAGCGAGACCAGAAATTACTAAAAAAAATACATAACCTTTCAAATCCATCGTAATCGCAAGTCGGAAGGGAGTTCAGTGGAGGACGGAATTATGTGCGATTCCTGATTGTGATATCGAAATCGATGAGGGGGGATTTATCATGATCAGTGGGGAGGTGGAATAATCGCAATTGGCGGGGGACTTGCGATATGTGATTGACGAGGGACTTGCGATATGTGATTGGCGGGGGACTTGTGACATCACAATCGGTGGGGAAGCAAATTTATTGCGGTAGGCAGGAAATTTTTTTGTATGCAATATTGCAATCTCAAAAGGAAAAGATAAACGGGCGGAGATGGTTTTGTAAAGGGAAAAAGGGTCGATAAAAACAAATTTCTGCAGGTCCCGACCTTTTAAAAGGCTTACGGCATGTTTTATTAAGGTTTTAAAGAAATTTCAAAGGGGAATAGGGGAAACATGGCTAGAGTTGGAAAAACAAAGCGTTTACGACTAGAGTTAAAAAATGGTTCACTGCAGCTAGAGTTTTCAGAAAAAAGGGGAAAATGGGGTTATCATAGATAACAATGGATCTAATGGGGATGTTGCACCCCTGTGGTGCAACAAAGAACCAGTAGACTAGTTTCCTTATTGAAAACTGCAAATTGACGACATAATATCCAAGTTTTTATGGCCTTCACTTCAAGTTCAAACTTGTTAAATATATCATCCACACCTGCAAATGAGAAAAACAAAAAATAGAATATATACAATGGTAATTATTACAATTGGATCAAGAGATATAATGTTTGAGAAACTTGCCATTAACAGTCCTCCCGCATGTAGTTGATCATCCATCTCTCGCAATATAAATGTATTATTCCCCTGGTAGGATGAAATATTATATGGCCCCTTCCAGAGATTCTCAAACTTGTCGTGTTTTCCTTTATCTTCAATCTTAGTTTCCCACTTCAAAACTACATGTTGAGGACTGACATTTTCTACTTCGATATTTTTGTCGAAAGTCTTTTTGATTCCGTTATGAGATTATTGATGGTTGTTTTAAATTTCTTCTCTTTTTTCCTACAGAGCAATTAGTTGGTTGATCCTCCTCTGGATGGAATTTGGTTCTTCCTTTAGCCCCTGCAACAATTTCATGACTGGAACTCCAAGCGAACTAGGAAAAACAACTTTAGTTCCATAGATTAACTCATAAGGAGAGACTCCTATATATCTTTTAGTACAAATTTTGTTAGCCCATAGAGAAAATTTTAGTTTTAAATGCCATGACCTTTTATTTTCCTGCAAAATCTTTTTGATGATTCTAACTAGGATTTTGTTCGAAGATTCAACTAAGCCATTACCTTGGGGATAATAAGTTGTAGAATGACCAAGAGTGATATTATACTGGTTACAAAAACTTACCAGCCTTTTTGAATTGAAAGCCAGAGCATTGTCAGTGATGATCTTCATGGGGCAGCCAAACCTTGACATGATGTTATTTTCCAGAAATTTAATAATGGTTGCGTCTGTAGCTTGTCTTGTGGGAATTACTTCAATCCACTTTGTGAAGTAATCAATGGCTGTTAAGATCCACCAATGTTGGCCTGAAGAAGTAGAATGCATTTCGCCAATAAAATCTACGCCCCACTGCTGGAAAGGGGATTCCACAAACACAGGTTTTAAATGCAATGAGAGAAACTTCCTTTTCCCTTCAAATATTTGACATTCATGACAAGTAGCAACTTTTTTGCGTACATCTATAAACATTGAAGGCCAATAAAATCTTACTCTATGTATCTTATTCACTATTTCTCTCTAGTAATGATGTCCTCCACAATCACCTTTATGAAACTCTTCAATCACTTTTTCAACTTCATCTTTCAATAGACAATTACGAAGTATTCCACCTAAATCTTTCCAATACAAACATTTATTCAAAATACAATATCTTAATGATTTGAACTTGACAAATTTGGATTTTGATTTTCTTAGTTCAGGAGGGGATCTATGATTTTGCAGTACAAAGATAACATTTTATACTAATTTGGCATTGTAAACTTTTCTTCAACAATGATCAACTCTTCATCTTCAATTGTATCTGAATTTTCTGCTACAAAATTAATATCTAGACAGTTAAAATTTGATTGAGTAATCAACTTTGCCATTCCTTGTCTTGTTACCAATTTTGTAGGCTTTATTTCCAGATCATACTCTAGCATAGTAGCAATCCATTTACTCCTTTTACAATCTGGATCAACTTCGTTAATATGTCATTTACTACAACATTAGGTACATAGGTAATAATGGTTAATGAATAGCATACACCCTGAAATATTTAAGAGCTTTCACTAAAGCATAAGCTTGTTTCTCCATGATATTGTATTTCTCAAAATTTCCAGATGTTCTACTAAAAAATGAAATAGGTTGTTCATAACCTTGTTTTTATTTCTGCAATAATACTTAAGCAATTTTGTGTTTTGAAGCAAAAGTAAAAACCAAAAAATGCTTTAAAAATCAGGATTTATGAGGACTGGAGCCTGAATAAGAGCCTTTTTTGTTTCTTCAAATGAATATTTAGCCTCTGATGTCAATTTAATATCACAATATTTTCTAAGTATCTTTGTGATGCATTTCACAATTTTTGCAAAGTTAGGAACAAATCTTCTCACAAAATTCACTTTTCCTAAAAAAGATTAGATTTCTTTTCTATTTCTGGGCAGACCAATTTTCTGGATAGAAGAAGCCCTACTTGGCTCAATCTTAATTCCTTCCTTTGATATAATATGACCCAACAACTTTCCCTTTGTCAAAGCAAAAATACTCTTAGTTGGGTTTAAAGAAATACCGATTTTTTTGCATTTTTGAAAGACTTTCTCCAAGTGCTTGAGATGTTCTTCTTATTTTTTAGAAAACATAGTGATATCATCCAAATATACCACTAAAAACCTGTTTATCTCATCTGAAAATGCAATGTCCACACCTCTCTGAAAAGTTTCTCCTGCATTCATAAGTCTCAAAAGGCATCTTTGCATACATAAATGTTCCCCCGGATGTGGTAAAAGTTGTCTTCTCTTGATCATCATGATGTACTAATATTTGATTATAGCCTGAAAAACCATCTAGCATTGACATCCTTTGTGATCGTAAAATGCTTTGCAAAATAGGATGCATTTTGGGAAGTGGATAATTATCTTTTAATGAAGCTTTATTCAAGTTTCTGAAATCAATGCATTTATTAATTTCCCATTCTTCTTTCTCACGGGAACTAGGTTAGCCAACCAGTTGGAAAATCTGAATGGTACTATGATCTTTGCTTCAAACAACTTTTTAATCTCCTTTTCAATCAATGGCAAGAACAATGAATTTATCCTTCTCAATTTTTGCTTGAAAGGTTTTTCATTTTCTTTTATTCATATTGTATGTTGAATAAAATTTGGATCATAGCTTTCTAAATCTCCATAACGCCATGCAAAAATATCTATGTATTTCTTCATCAAATATATATATTTTTATTTTTCCTCAAGAGAAAGAATTTTGGATAACTTTCCATTCTTTGGATTTTTTGCAGTACCAAGATTATAAGTTTCAACCTCCTCATCATCATATTTTATCTTTGGGTTTTTTTTCCACATCATTCTGGTCAAATAACTTCTCAAAAGGAATCATTCCCTTTGGAATACAATTGTTTTTGAGCTGAACAACTTCGGTATTGGATTTTGTTTCAGCAAAGATGTTTTGTTGGTCAACTTGAATAGATTCAAATTCTTCTTTCAATTCCAAAAATTTTCTGACTCGCTGATCATTATCAAACACTTGCCAATTTGTTATATTATCAAGTATATAAGGCCTATGCCTAATTTCAACTTCATATCTATTGCTAGAGTGAATTGGAATTGTAAATAGACTTGCTAAAATAGTTAAAGAATCGGCAAGACTGTTCTTTTCTCTAGGCTTGATGGTAAAATTATACTCTTCAAAATTTTCTAGTAATTCAAGAATCATATTTTTGTATGCTGAGACAATTACCTGAATGGTTCCGATCCCATGGGACTTTGGGAATAAAACTTCCCAAGGTACATGCTCCCCTTTGTGTGCATTTTCCCTGACATTATCCATCAGTCTCACACCAATTATGATCTCAACCTCAGAGCAATAATGTCTCCCAATCAAACTGTTCTCTTCACAAACACTGCAGATTCAATCAATGGGATGCTTCAGTTTCAGCCCAGTCAAGACCTCACTCCCATTTCCCTTGGAGAATTGTTGGAGAAATCATCTAAATTGTCCCAGTCTGAACTCAGTCGCCTTTGCCAGACTTTTATGGATAAGCAGCATCAACCCAAAGATCCTCCTCCCTATTTGTCAGTTTTCTTCACACAGATAGGTCAAAATATAATTGATATGATAGTTGTAGTCATGGGTTTCAATACTAGTGAGTATGTGGATGAATTGACCCTATTTTTAATGTCCATTTTTACCCCTGGTCATCCTCATGTTGTCAAATATAATTATGCTTCTTCATTGCTGAGAAAATCCATGACTAGTTCATAAGGCTGGAAAATGAAAAAGTATTCAAGTATTCTACATTCATATATCACCTTTTCCTTTACTATCAGTCTGACAAGTTCCCATTCTCTGTAAATAAACTTGATACAAAGGGTAATCCCAGATCAATCATTTTTTGGACTTCTATCTTCCACTATTCATTTGCTTGTCCCTATTCATACAATGAATTCATTGACCAGTTTTTCCACCCAGTGACCACCATGCTGACAGGAAGTCCTCCTCCTAGGATTAGTGATGAAATCAAAAGAATCCTTCAGCTATCCAAGCAGTAAAAAATAGGTGCCTGGTACTTGTACCAAAATCACACAGAGATCAGAATTTATGGTTGTGAACTTCCTCCATTCAAACTACCAAAATATGTTCCTATGAGGTTATTTGCCTTGGAGTATTATAGGAAAATGTTAAACTCTGATCAGATTCAGTTTACCAAGGCCAATAAGAAAGCACAATTGAGAATTAAAGATCATTTAGGCCCATTTGTTTGCAACAATAGAGAAGCAGGCAAAGAAGCAGAAGAAATCCTAGAATGAACGAAATTAAATAAAATTTTTGTTTGGAGATATGATCCACAAGGTTTCATTTGTGATAGGAGAATGAAACATAAGTTGTCACCATATTTTCATCACAAAATCCCTGAAATAGAGCAATATGCAAATATGGATGAATAGAGGGAAGGAACTCTAGTTGAGATGAATAGTGATTAGGTCGATGTAGAGAATGCGATGAAATACTTAGAAAAGAGACTTGAGCTGGACTCTTGTGAACAGGTACCAGTTGGAACTGCTCAGAAGCCAACACCAGGAACTAGTGCCTCTATAGCAGAGACTTCTCAAAGGCACTCGTAGGAAACTAGTGCACCCCCTACAGAACCACCATAGGAAAAAGATCAAGGAACAAGCATTCCAGCATCAGAACAACTGGAGATATCAGAGCCGCTTGAAATCTCTGAAGAACAAGCTCCACCACAGTCCCATCCAGCTCAGGTTAATATGGGAGACCCCCCAGTTTTGCAGACTCCTCTGAATGAGGAAAAAAGCTTTAAAAGAGACAAGGAAGTAGCTACCCCTACCAGTGGTCCTTCAGACCAGCCTGGTGCTAAGAGGCACAGGCTAAATCCACATTTAGAGGAAGAATTTTTTGAAGAAACAATAGGGAGTTTAAGGAAAGAAGGTGGAGACAGTCTACATACATCCCCAATAGGTGGGACACCTTCCAGTTCACAAAGACAAGAGCTTGAACGACAACAGAGTGTCGAAGTTTCATCTTTCAGGTCTTCATCTAACAAGACCTTAGACATCAAAGGAAAATTTAAGGAGATAAAGGCCAAAAATGAACAGCTAAAGGCCCAAGCCTACACTCAATACTTGAAGATGGCCCCTACTAATCAAACCAGGTTGATGTCAGCTTATGACATCAAAGAAGGAAAAATGCAAATGAGATTTCTAAAGCCTACAATACAACAACCAAAATCAATTGCAGACTACCTCAAAACTGATTTTGAGGTCTTAGCCAAAGATATTCACCCCATAGATCAGATAGAACTACATAAGCAAACAGGGTAAATAGTTTATTCTACACTGAAAAGCAAGGCCATGATGACACATAGGTTGGAGAATTCACTGAACAACACCACTGCTCAATTGTAACTAGAAAGGGCCTCCTCATAGGCAAAGGACAACATAATCAAATCATTGGAGGATTTGATTATTGGATTGGGCCATAACCCAAAGGATATCAAAGCTACAGAAGGCCTGATAAAGAAAAAGAATGAAGATATAACTGCACTGAGAAAGCAGCTGAAATTGCCACCACTCATGCACCCTATGACTACTGAGGTAATTGAGAAGAAGAATGAAGAAGAGCTTATGGAATTGGTCCTGAAGCTAAATGAACAACTGAAAGAGACAGAACAAGAATTAGAGAAAACACTGCAAAGCAGGCAGAGTAAGTCAACCTCTCAGCCTCAAAATGTAGTACCAGTGGTTTCTATAGCAGTCCCTTCTACATTGGCAACTGCTTTAGCACTAAATGTCCCTTTGGCAACAGCTAAAACTATTGAAATAACAGGTACAGGTACATCAGAGGTAGAAACCTCAAGTTAGAGCATAGAAGAATTAATCAAATCCATGGAGGAAATGAAACTCCAAGTTTCTGAACTGCAAAAGGTAAAGGAGAAATTCATTACTTTGGAGCAGAAGTATGATGTGTCAAAATTCAATTTTGCTGAAGAGGTGAGGAAAAAAAAGGCTTGACTCAACAGGTTAAAACACTGGAAAAAGATCTTACATTTGAAAATCCTTTGACTGATATCAGAAAGATATTATGGACCAACATCACTCAATCAATCAATGATGTTTGGTCATCAATTCGAATCATTTTTGAATAGATTGACTTCATGAAAGTTTCTCTTAAAAAGATTGAAAAAACCAAGCAAGAACTAGGAGGGAAACTTGAAGAGGCCATCAGATTAACAAACTTTCTAAACAGTAGAAATGGGTATCAGTTGGAACAACTAAATATTGAGGATAGGACTGGAACCATCCTCGAAATAAAGAAAGTATTGACCAAAAGGACTCTAATGCAAAACCTAGAACGCAAATGTCAGAATATGCAGGAAGACATAGATGAATTTATGGAAAAATTTGGCATCTTACAGAGTAAAGGACTTCCAAGTACTTTAGTCATCAATGATAAGTTAATGAGGCAGGATGATTTTGTCAACAAATTACATCAGTATGCAAATAGCCAAGCTAGTTCACTTGCCAGTTAATTTGCACCCAAAGCATTAACCACCGGGAGAGTTCTCTATGATAGTTTGGAGAACCATTTTTATGTTGAGCATGAAGCGAAACACTTGTTTCCAGTGCAACCAAATTTTGTAAATACATAGAAGCAGATGAAATCTTCAGAAAACTAACAAGGACCAGGATATCAAGAGATGATTGGTGGACCAACATGATAGACATCCTATGATTTACCATGGTAAGAAGTAAATTGAAGTATTTAATAGAGTCAATTTTGATAAAAAGGGATGAATGATGATAAAGCAGGTAAAGAGTATCAGTCACAGGTAAAAGAGTATCAGTGAAAAGATAAAAACAATTAGCCAACACAGAATTACGAGCAAGATAGCAAGATGCACAATCATAGGGCCTGGCTCCAGCTCCTTCAACAAAAACAAGGACAACAACCAAACAGTTCACATTCAGTTTCTACTTTTGAGACCATCTATCTCTATATTCATGTAAAAGATACTTAGTTTTCCTAGAATATATCTCTCTCAGTTAGGAGATATTTTGTTGTAAATTTTGTATAAGTACTTCCTCATTCGAAGTACTGTGGGTGGATTCTTAGACATTTCTGTAGACTCTTTATTTTGGAATAGAAGTGCTGTTGAACAACTATTGTATGGCTGGCTCGACAAAGTAATAAAGAAAAGGACTTTTACAGGATACTTGTGTCAAACGAGAAACAAATAAGTATTCTATATCTTATGTTTTACAACTTTCTAGTTTAAATATTTCACATGTGTTTCATATTTGAATGATAAACAAAAAAGTATATTTCAGAAAGAGCTTTACTGCATTCTGTCTTTAAAATCGTTTATATTCTTAATGTTTTCTTCCAAGCTATCATAGGTAGGGAATTATTAATTGCTCCCTACTTCTTAGTTTATCATTGTGGCCATTTAACAAAAAATCTTAATTTCGTTTTGTTAATGATCACCCACTTTCCCTCATCTTGAACTTTGTTGAAGGATTCTTAATTGCCCTTCCTCCCTTTCAAGACCATTTCACCCTTTCAAGTTATCATTTGTCTCTTGTTTAGCTATCTTGCCCTGTGAAGCCCTCCTTTGTTGAATCAACCTGATCCAGTTAAGCCATCTTCAATTGACTCCATAGCCCAATGGACTAAAATACCTTGTTCTATCCATTTTCTCCTGAATTTCACCACCAAAAAAAATCAAAACCCCCCAAGCTTTCAAAACTAGCCTAATATCCCATAAACAAAGCTAAATCATAAAGAGAGAGCCCTCTCTGAGTACAGATTGGATAGATTCTATACTTAAAAGTTGGTTTGTGGTTACCTCGACCCCTTTCCTTCTTCTGAAAACTTCAAGGAAAATCTAAGTGATAACATTTAGAATATTAGTTTTTAGTGCTAAGATCTTCCTCAAATTATAAAAAAAATGATTTCATTGTGCTTAAGGATTCATCAATTTTTTCAGGTGAAATGAAGAGTTTTTATGTTAATTTTATGAGAAATTTAACATAAACTAGAAACTTAACAACAGAATAAACATGTAAAAAACATCATCAAAAACACATTACAACAAGCACATGATAAAGGAGTTCAACCCTCCTGGGCTACGTCTCCTTAGTCCAACTTCCCATGGCTTGGGCCTCTCTATGATGCTCAAAATTTTAAAAATATGTGTTTACAATGCTCAAATTCTTTTAAAACCTGCTCTAATCAGTCCATAACGATAAAAAATGGCTATCTAGCCTCCTTTTTCATCCAATTTGGTGAAAAATTGAAAAATTTATGACTTCCTAGCTCTCCCAATATTCGCTCCACAAATTGCCCCATTTCTGGCATGATCCTACAAATTAGCCCAAAAAATGTGTTAATTGGGTGAAACTTTTGCGCGCGTCGGGTTTAAGTTTTGTCTACGCGACAGACAATATTGCGATAGTGATGTGGCGGAACCGACATAATTATAAACTGGAATCTAAAGTCACATCACATCTAGAACTTATTGCTTAATCGCAATTCGATAGAGTATCAACGGTAATCATTGATGACCATCGGTATTGCAACAAGGATGTTGCAACTCCCAAGGCTACCAAATTTAATTATCAACTCGGGGTTCGTACAAACTTAAGAGGTATAAGCACTATATGTGCAACATACATTGTGTCCTTCCTTTGCTCTCATAAGAGAAAATAAATGCTTCCTATTTGCAGGAATGAAAGACTGAATTTAAAAATGCTTGTAAAGATCCTCTATCTACTTATTAACACACTTGCTTGCGAAAGAACCCTATTTAAACCCTATTTGTCACATGTGATTTTTTAACTAATCTAACCATGAAATATGATCTATAGAGTGCTAACTGCTATGTGCATGTGCAAATATAAAAGAACCCATTTTTTTAATCTTTTTTCTTTGTAAATGCAAATGCTAATCTTTCCTTGATCTTTGGCAGGGGAGACAAGTGTGGAGGAAGAGGGGTACAATGATTTTGATGGCTTGGAGGTCAATTAGGGGCCTAATCCCAGCTTCAATGATGATTTTTCTCAATTCGGGCTCAAAACATGCCGGTACAGGATTTCCTATAGGATGTACTAGTTCTCCTCCAAGATCCCCTAGTTCTCCTACAAGATCCCCTGTTTTAGTACAGGATGTTAGAGATTTACTATACGAAATTATAATTCATCTAATGACCAAGAAAATAAAAACCAAATTGGATGGGACAACTTTTTTTATTTACTAGGATGTCTTAGGTCCCCATTCCAAGTGGAATCACTCAAAAATTCCTTTGTTAACCCATGCTAAAAAATAGCAGAAAATTACTAGTTGAAATCTAGAAATTTGAGAACTAGTGAGCTAGTAAATCTATAAAGTGCCTAACCTAATCAAGTGAAAATGAAATGGAGTAATTTATGTTATGAACTAGAATGTGTTTTTTATCTAATGCAAGTGGAACCAACTGAATTGAATCTCGTTATAATTCTTTAAAAAATAGCATAAATTTACTGTACTTTACCACAAAGGAGTTCCAGAAATCTAGATTTGGGAATAAGAAAGCTAATCCAAGTAGCTCAATAATTACTATGACCTTCCAAATATTTTCCAAGGATAAAATGATTCTTGTGATCTTGCAAAAGAAATTACATCAACCATTTAACTCAATCCTACAACAAGATATCATTAATACTAAATGCAGAAATAGAAAGAAATAAAAACAAGAGATGCATGTGAATAAGAAGTGAAAAGAATGAAAGAAAATGATACAAAAGGGCTCTGAAGCTCCTGGGATGGCCAAGCCCAAGAAAAATTAGAGACCTATGGACGAGAACAAGATTTAGAAGTTGAACATGACACGCATCTTCATAATTCTCATCAATACAATTACATCCCCGCAAGAAAATACAATGGAGCTGTAAAAATACGAGTTCTCTCCACAAGATGACTAATGAAAATCTATCCCTAGAGGAAAATTCGACTAGGTACTTATAAAAAATGATTAGGAATCATTCCCCATGAATAGAAGAAGCTTTTCCCACCAAAATCACTTGATAAGTGGATCTGGTTCCCAATACTACGAATCTGCATTAAATGGCAGGGAACACATTCCTAAATTTCTCAATCATTGTAGTTCCACAATCTGTGCCATAATTCCATAATGTCTTATTAATTTATTATTTAATAGTGATCCTCCTATAGTAGGGAGTGATTCCCTAAATTATCTCCTCCTCCAAATCTTCATAATCTACCCAATATTCTCATAATATTCCACAAAAATAAATAATATTAGGCACAAATATTCAATTATTCATAAACCTCCCTGGTGAATATATTAAAGTTAAAAATACATTATCTGATGCAAAAAAAGATGTTTGATGTGTTGAAGGATGGTCATATGCCTTAATTTGTGTTTAATTTAGAGGTATGGGCCTTTATTTATGTCTAATTTATAGGCCCATCATACCCCCTGCTGAAAGTGTTGCTCATCCTCTATGAAACTTAGTGACCTCATTGTGCCTCATTCATGGCCCTGGTGGCCTCTCTCTTGTGAATTAAGAATCTTGGCTGTAAATTCTGCAAGGACAAGAACGAAAACATATTTGTGAAAAGAAAACTCCTTGTTTGTTGAGACCATTAGTTTGCCTTCTTTCCCTTATTTAGGATGGTTCTTGAATATTTTTTAGTTTGGCAAGGTCTTCCACATCCTTATCAGCCTTCTGCTAGCTTGTTCCACCATTCGGAAACCTATGAAACCTTCAAAATGTATTTAGATGAGAACTAGGACATCCTATAGTAATTCCTGTCAAAACTACAGGAAACCTACATGAAACCTTGTTAAAACTACAGGAAATCCTTTTTGAGCATAAATGATAGTCTGAGCCTAGGACAGCCCCTCAACTTGACTCCCATGCCTTTCTCTCATTTCTATAACGTCTTTTAGGCCTTGGATAAAAGCTAGAAAGAGATTAGAGACCTCTCGGAAAATCACTTTTCATCGATGCAGTTTTAGTTCTGTTTTGATGGTGGATGCCTCATTTCCTTTCGTTGCCTTATTCTTCTCTCTTGTGGCCTAGATGGTTGCCTAATGGCCTTGGAGTTTTTTTCTTTGATTAGGTCTCTCTTAACCACTGTCATTTTGGGTTTTAGCACATTTTTTTCTTTCTTCCTTCTTGTAGTAGCATTCTGCCTTCATGTAGTAGTCATTCCTTCTTCCTTCATAGTCTTCTAACTATATGGGAGTGATGAGAAATGATGTAGGTTTGTGAAAATGGAGAGGATGCTCTGTTTTCTTTTTCAAGAAATTTTCAAGGTGAGATAGGGTTTGTTCTTGAAATTATGAAATGAGATGGATGAATGATGGATAGATAGTGAATATGAATTGGATGGAGCGCTTGGAGTGTTGTGGTGACTTCGCCTTTGCAAAAATTTCTTCTTTTATTTGCCATCCTCATTCCTTGAAACCATCACCCTTCATAATTTGACTTTTCAACATTGCATGAGTGAAGGAGTGAGCTGCAATTAACTAGTTGAAGGTGACTGAGATTGCTTCCCTATCCTTAGCTTATAAAACCTCATCTCTCATGCATTGACAACAAATTTCTAACTATAATATGCTCAATAGAAGAGGTCAAGAATATTGCATGCCTGTACCTACCTGATGGTTGTTGGAGAGACATGCATGTTGCTGCTGAGTTGATGTTGATGTTCTTCTCATGACTCAGGTACATCTTCTTGACTTCCTTATTCTTTTTTGTTGACCTCGTTGATGTGTAGGTGATGGCTTCCTCTATTGTTGCTGGTGATATTTTTGCTGCTACCAAGCTCTGGAGGAGCTTCTTCATCCCTGGATTCCTTGTTCTGAAGATGGCTGCAAACTAGGTGGTTTCCTTTGTGGGATAGGCTGCTACAAGATTTCCTACAAGATATCTACAGGATGTCCTGTAACTACCTCTCCCCTAAACTTTCATACTTTATCTCAACTCTGAAGCATAAGGGATGTTGAAATGAGTGGAGAAGGGTGATAGGGAATGGTAGGTGAGAGATTTTGTCTCTCGGTATTGTTCCTCTTTCCCTCTTCTCTTTCTCTTTTGCTTGTTTTATTTTTTATTTTTGTAATCTGTAATTTTTTTTTTTGAACTGGTTTGTTTGATGGATGCAGGGGTGACATGGTGATGAAAGGAATGAATATGATGTGGTGGAGTAAATTTTTTTTCATCCAGAGACGGGCTTGTGTCATCCACTTTGTCTCGGACTACCTTTCTTGGTATTTTCAAGTTCACTATAATTCCTACAGGAAACTCCTGTAGGTTTATAGGGAATCCTTTAGAAAACATAGAGTTTGTGTAAGATGAGCTGGAGGGGTTTATAAGTGGAAGAATAGGTGAATAGTGGAATATATGAGATGTGTGGATTGAAACATGGCACTTGTAGGTCCTTCTATCCCTCTCATGATGTGCTTATCCTCGTCTTGTTGACCTGCAAAACAAAATTTCCCATTTTTTTTTTTGGAATCCTTTTTTTTTCTAAATAACTAGTCTTCCTCCAAGGAGATTTTCATCCTAGTTTCGTACCCTGGGTGTCTCAAAAGAGGTTTGCAACTAGAGGTTCTTTTTTTTTCATGTAAGGTAGAGTGGAATTTGAAGATGGATTTTGGTTAGATGGAGCGTATGACTGATGAAAGTGTCATTGGGGGACCTATATCAACCTTCCCTAAAGAATACCTGACCTTTTGAACCACTTCTCCAATCATATTTCCTCTTGTAGCTTCTTCTTTTCCTTCCTGCAGATTTTCAGAACTTCCCGTAGTATTACAGGAAACTCCTGTAGTAGTTCAGGACAACCTCTTGTAGCAAAATTGTTTTGTCCATATCTCCCAAACCGTAGAATGGATTGACTTGAAACTTCCTGAGCATATTTCCATCATCATTATGCACCTCCCCATAAAACAAAATTGGTCAATGGATGCACGGAGCACGAGAAAAATTAAGAATGGCTAAAGGTGATGGAGTCTTATTTCTTGGAAACCGTGCACTAGAATTTTATGAAATTTCTTGGGCATGTTACCATCATCCATATGCATCTCCCCACGGAACAAATTTTCAAATGGATGCATGGTTTTCAAGTTATGAGAAAAATACATTTATTCTCTATGTATTTTGTTTCCTGTAGTAAAACAAAGCCTTTTTGTAGTTTTTTAGGACATCAAGCAAACTGAATGCGAAAAGCTTGAGAATAATGAGTGGATGGTGGAAATAGATGAGGGTGATGGATTTGGATGGCCTTGACCTTGTTGGAGCATTTGAGCAAAGGAGGAGAAAGTCAAAATTTGACTTCTTTTGACCAATTTTTTCTTTCTTTGGAGGCAACTTGTTTTTGTTCCTTGTAGATGTTGGAGAGCACCTACGTTCATCAAAGAGATACAAAGAACAATGATTTGTTATTTTTTCCCTTTTTTTCTTTTAGGCCTACTAGCCACCTCAAGGAGGTTTTCAACTAGAAGGTCTACCTAGGTGCCTCAAAGGAGGTTTTCACCTATGATCTTTTCTTTTTTCTTTTTTTTTTTAATTTTTTTATCTTATTTTTTTTTCCTGACCCATTGACCTCCTCATGGAGGTTTTCAATCAATGAGCCAATATGAGGCACCTCTTAGGAGGTTTTCACTTGAGATTTCTATTTTTTTCCTCTTATTTTTCAATTTTTTTCCTACCCTACCCTACTTGAGAAACAAAATCACTTTCAAGTATAAGAATAATTCCAATGGAGCCATGTGCACATCAAGATGACATACAAAATGATGTGGAGGCTTGAAATGTATTCTTTGACATGTACCTAGATTTGAGTGATCAAATGCTTTGACTTTGATGATATCAAGCGCAAAGGAAGAAGAGAGTGTTGTTGCAACTTAGTGACTGTCTGGAACCAAACCTCAATATAACTTTCATGCCCTTTGTTTGATTGCTTATCTGGATCATTCTTCATGTCTTCTTCTACCATGACCTTCAAATATTCCTCTTTTTGCTGATTTTACTCTTGAATACATGGAGGATTTGATGGTAACCATGAGGGAGCTTTCTCAATCTCTGATTTTGATGTCTTCTCTTAATCAAGTGAAATCCATGATTCCTTGGTCTTCTCATTCGAATCTTCTTCTCCTGGATGTGGTCCTTCAATGATATCAAGATAATCATTTTTTTGCAATATTTTTCCTGAGCTATGGTGAATACCATTGAGCTCAAGAGGAGATGTTTGCAAGTGTTGTACCTCAGCATTGTAAGTGGGCTGAGCTACTTCAATGTGTGGGTTTGGACATGGTGGTACAGGTAGTTGAGTGGGAGTGGATATTTGAGATGAATGTGGTTGGAGTTGTGGTTATCGTGGAGGTGAATGGTGGGGATAACATTGAGTTGGGTATGGAGGATATTGAGGAAAATATTGAGGATATTTTGGATGACTCCCATAAGTTCCTTGCCAACCTTTTTGCCAAGATTGGTTTTGGGGTTGAGATGACCAATGTTGCCAAGGAAAGGGTGTGTTTCAATTACTTTGAGATGAACGCGCATAAGATTGAAATTGTGAATTAGGCTCTTACATTATATCAGGTTGAATAGGTTGTCATGGTCCTCTTGGAGCTACATAACAAAAGCCAAGAGGCTGGCAACACACAGAGAACCCAGAAGAAGAAACAGAAGACAAGGAGGCAGACAACCCTCCACCTGAACATGACGATGATCCAATTGGAGGCAAAGCCGCGGCTTCCTCCCCCATAGCACCTAATCAAGTTCACATGTCACCAGAATCAGAGATTTTGGCAGCTCAGGGAATGTTGGCCTCTTTGTCGAAGAAAAATCCAGTTCTTGAGGACACTAGCAGGGCTAAAAGACATCACTCTCCAGAACACTCTGATTCAGATAAGGACGCGCCTTGTACTGTGGAGGATTCCTCTCTAGTCCTTATTTCATCCTCTCCAACTCAAGGAGAGTGGCGAAAGGTTGAGAAGAAAAAGGGGAGAAAATCATAATTTCCCTCCCTCTTTGTATTATGATACAACATCCATCTGAGATCCGTAACTCCCTGCGTGGAGGCAAAAACTGGTGTCAGTGCTACTTGTACATGGTTGTAGTCAAACTGTGTTCTTTCTTGCTACTATCCGGGAGGCGGCCAGCCTCATTATGCATATGCTTAGGCATCTACAGAATGTAATTTCTTATGATCTAATAGAAATTACGACTTTTTCTACGGGAAAAAAAAAAACATAGCTGCATTGGTAATTGACTTGTTCCATTGCCCTCTTTGTAAACTTCCTTCAACCTTGGTAATGATGGACAATATTTAAAATTATGTGATTTTGCATGGACAACACAAATATCAACATCTTCTTTTTCTTCATCTTGCATTCTTAACATTTCTATTTTTTTCTCTTAGATTGCTAAGAATTTCCTTTTTAGAATATTCAAACAAATTTCCAAGTTTAGCTTAACTTACTGATCTAGATGCTGATTTACTTACTCTTGCCCTTCCTCTTGATATGTGTTTGCATGTTTCACAAATTTCTTCAAATGATAATTGTATACATCACCTCTACTTATGAGATTAAGGAGATCAATCCACTCATCCCTAATTGTTGTAAGCAAGAGGGTTTTTAGTGTGTCAGATCCTAAATGATGTAGTTTTTCCCTCTTAACATTATACATGAACCTCTCTATTAGATCCTCTAGACTCTCATCTTCTCTTTGATTCATTCTAAAGATTTCTTATTTAATATCACGATCTTTATATTTTTCTAGAAATATATTTTTCATATCATTCCACGATTGTATTTAATTAGTCCCTAAACTCATGAACCATTTAAGAGCTCTATCATTTTGGGTTTTAGCACAATTTTTTCTTCCTTCCTTATTGTAGCAGCATTTTTCCTTCCTATAGTAGTCATTCCTTCTTCCTTCAGAGTCTTCTAACTATATGGGAGTGATCAGAAATGATGTAGGTTTGTGAAAATGGAGAGGATGCTCTATTTGATTTTTCAAGAAATGTTCAGGGAGAGATAGGGTTTTTTCTTGAAATTATGAAATGGGATGAATGAATGATCGATAGATAGTGAAAATGAATTGGATGGAGGGCTTGGATTGCTGTGGTGACTTAGCCTTTGCAAAAATTTCTTCTTTTACCTACTATCCTCGTTCCATGAAACCATCACCCTTCATAATTTGACTTTTCAACATTGCATGAGTGAAGGAGTGAGTTGCAATTAACTAGTTGAAGGCGACTGAGACTGCTGACCTATCCTTAGCTTATAAAACCTCATCTCTCATGCATTGACAACAAATTTCTAACTATAATATGCTCAAGAGAAGAGGTCAAGTATATTTCATGCCTGTACCTACCTGATGGTTGTTGGAGAGACATGCATGCTGTTGCTGAGTTGATATTGTTGTGCTTCTCATGAATTGAATACATATTCTTGACTGCCTTTTTCTTTTTTGTTGATCTTATTTTGCTGATGGGTTATCTTCTTGTTGATGTGCAGGTGATGGCTTCCTCTGTTGTTGCTGGTGATATTTTTACTGTTGCTGAGCTCTGGAGGAGCTTCTTCATCCTTGGAGTCCTTGTTCTGAAGATGACTGCAAACTAGGTTGTTTCCTTGTGGGATAGGCTACTACAAGATTTCCTACAAGATACCTACAGGATGTTCTATAACTACCTCTCCCCTAAACTTTCATACTTTATCTCAACTTTGAAGTATAAGGGATGTTGAAATGAGTGGAGAAGGGTGATGGGGAATGGTAGGTGAGAGATGTTGTCTCTAGGTATTGTTCCTCTTTCCCTCTTCTCTCTCTCTCTTCTGCTTGTTTTCTTTTTTCTTTTTGTAATTTGTATTTTTTTTTTGAATTGGTTTCTTTGATGGATGTAGGGGTGACATGGTGATGAAAGGAAAGGCTATGATGTGGTGGAGTAAATGGTTTTTCATCCAGACATAGGCTTGTGTCATCTCCTTTCTCTCGAACTACCTTTATTGGGATTTTAAAGGTCACTGTAATTGCTACAGGAAACTCCTGTAGGTTTACAGGGAATCCTTTAGAAAACACAAAGTTTGTGTAAGATGAGTTGGAGGGGTTTATAAGTGGAAGAATAGGTGAATAGTGGAAGATATGAGATGCGTGGATTGAAACATGGCACTTGTAGGTCCTTCTGTCCCTCTCATGATGTGCTTATCCTCCTCTTGTTAACTTGCAAAACAAAATTTACAATTTTTTTTGAATCCTTTTTTTTCTTTTAAACAACTAGTCTTCCTCCAAGGATATTTTCATCCTAGTTGCCTGCCCTAGGTGCCTCAAAAGAGGTTTGAAACCAGAGGTCCTTTTTTTTCATGTAAGGTAGATTGGAAGTTTAAGATGGATTTTGGTTAGATGGAGTGTATGAGTGATGAAAGTGTCGTTGGGGGACCTATATCAACCTTTCCTAAAGAATACCTGACCTTTTGACCCACTTCTCCAATCATGTTTCCTCTTGTAGCTTCGTCTCGTCCTTCCTGCAGATTTTCAGAATTTCCTGTATTACTATAGGAAACTCCTGTAGTAATTCAGGACAACCTCTTGTAGCAAAATTGTTTTGTCCATATCTCCCAAACGATAGAATGGATTGACCTGAAACTTCCTAAGCATATTTCCATCATCATTATGCACCTCCCAATAAAACAAAATTGGTCAACGGATGCACGGATCGCGAGAAAAACTAAAAATGGCTGAAGGTAATGGAGGCCTATTTATTGGAAACCGTGCACTGGAATTTGCTGAAATTTATTGGACATGTTACCATAATCCATATGCATCTCCCCGTAAAACAAATTTTTAAATGGATTCATGGTTTTCAAGTTATGACAAAAATAAATTTATGCTTTATGTATTTTGTTTCTTGTAGTAAAACAGAGCCTTCCTGTATTATTTTTAGGACATCAAGCAAATTGAATGGGAAAAACTTGAGAATAATGGGCATATGGTGGAAACAGATGAAGGTGATGGATTTGCATGGCCTTGGCCTTGTTGGAGCATTTGAGAAAAGGAGAAGAAAGTCAAAATTTGACTTCGTTTGACTAGGTTTGACCTATTTTTCTTTCTTTGGAGGCAACTTGTTTTTGTTCCTTGTAGATGTTGGAGAGCACCTACATTCATCCAAGAGATACATGGAGCAAGGATTTTTTTTTTTCCTTTTTTTCTTCTAGGCCTACTAGCCACCTCATTGAGGTTTTCAACTAGAAGGTCTACCTAGGTGCCTCAAAGGAGGTTTTCACCTAGAATCTTTTTTTGTTTCTCTTTTATTTTATTTTTTTCCAACCCATTGACCACCTCATGGAGGTTTTCAATCAATGAGCCAATCTGAGGCACCTCCAATGAGGTTTTAGCTGATATTTTTATTTTTTTCTCTTATTTTTCATTTTTTTTCCTACCCTACCCTACTTGAAAAAAAAAGTCACTTTCAAGTATAATAATACTTCCAATGGAGCCATGTGCACATCAAGATGACATACAAAATGATGTGGATGCTTGAAATGTATGCTTTGACATGTACCTGGATTTGAGTGATCAAATTCTTTGACTTTGATGATATCAAGCACAATTGAAGATGAGAGTGTTGTTGTAGCTTAGTGACTGTCTGGAACCAAACCTCAATATAATTTTCATGCCCTTGGTTTGATTGCTTATTTATATCATTCTTCATTTCTTCTTCTACCATGACCTTTAAATCTTCCACTTTTAGTTGATTATTCTCTTGAATACATGGAGGATTTGATGGTAACCATGAGGGAGCTTTCTCAATCTCTAATTTTGATGTCTGCTCTTCATCAAGTGAAACCCATGATTCTTTGGTCTTCTCATTCAAATCTTCTTCTCCTGGATGTGGTCCTTCAATGATATCAAGATAATCTCTTTTTTGCAATACTCTTCCTAAGCTATGGTGAATACCATTGAGCTCAAGAGGAGATGTTTGGAAGTGTTTTACCTCAGCATTGTAAGTGGGTTGAGCTACTTCAATGTGTGGGTTTGGAAATGGTGGTACAGGTAGTTGAGTGGGAGTGGATATTTGAGATGGATGTGTTTGGGGTTGTGGTTGTGGTGGAGGTGAATGGTATGGATAACATGGAGTTGGATATGTAGGATATTGAGGAAAATATTGAGGATATTGTGGATGTTTCCCATAAGTTCCTTGCCAACCTTGTTGCCAAGATTGGTTTTGGGGTTGAGATTGCCAATGTTGCCAAGGAAAGGGTGTGTTCCAATTACTTTGAGATGGATGTGCATAAGATTAAAATTATGAATTAAGCTCTTGCATTATATCAGGCTGAATAGGCTGCCATGGTCCTCTTGGAGCTACATACTACAGCTGCATTGACAATTGACTTGTTCCATTGCCCTCTTGGTAAAATTCGTTCAACCTTGGTAATGATGGACAATATTTAACATTTTGTGATTCTTCATGGAAAACACAAATATCAACATCTTCTTTTCCTTCTTCTTGCATTCTTAACATTTCTACTTGTTCCCTTAGATTGCTAAGAATTTCCGTTTTAAAGTTATCAAGAAGATTTTCATTTTTAGCTTGACTTACTAATATTGATGCTGATTTACCTACTCTCACCATTCCTCTTGATAAGTGCTTTCATGTTTCATAATTTTTTTCAAATGATAATTGGTATACATCACTTATACTTATGAGATCAAGGAGATCAATCGAGTCATCCCTAATTTTTCTAAGCAAGAGGGTTTTTAGTGTGTCGGATCCTAAATGATGTAATTCTTCCCTCTTAACATTATGCATGAATGTCTCTATTAGATCCTCTAGATGCTCATCTTCTCTTTGATTCATTATGAAGATTTCTTCTTTGAGATTATGATATTTATATTTTTCTATAAATGTATTTTGCATATCATTCCACGATATTATTGAATTAGTCCCTAAAATCATGTACCATTTAAGAGCTCTATCATTCAATGTTGCCGAAAAAAATCTCATTTTTTGAGTGTTTAATAGGTAACCATAAGATCTACAAACAATTTCAAATTCAAAGAGAAAGGTTTTCAGATCCTCTAACCTGAGACCATGAAATTTTGGAAGAAAAGATGGAGGGATGTTCTTCATGTGCACACTATCATCAGTATATTGAATGGGAAATCCAAGATGATATTCCTCATTGTAATCACCTCCATTCATTTCTTCTACATTCTTTACCATATTCTTATTCTACCTACAAAAGTGAATGGTGATGTGGCTCTTGCTGCATCACGTGATCAAATGTGGGGGTGGGTTGGTGTTGGAAATTTTTTGTTTTTATGATTGAATGAAAACTATAATGCAATGCAGTTTTTTACTTTTGAAATTAAATATGCCTAATGAACAAAGTAAAAAGAAATGAATCAACTAGGGAAGAAACCAATGCATACTTTGACACCTCCTCGGCAACGACACCAAAAAGTGATGAGCCTCGGTATTGCAACAAGAATGCTGCAACTCCCAAGGCTACTGACTTTAATTATCAACCCGAGCTTCGTACAAACTTAAGAGGTATCGACACTATATGTGCAACATAAAATGTGTCCTTCCTTTGCTGTCATGAGAGAGAAGAAATGCTTCCTATTTGCAGGAATGAAAGACTAAATTTAAAAATGCTTGTAAAGTAACATGAAATCATCTATCTACTTATTAACACACTTTGCTTAAAAAAGAATGTTATTTTAACCCTATTTGTCACATGTGATATTTTAACTAATCTAACCATGAAATCTAATCTATAGAGTACTAACTGATGTGTGCATGTGCAAATATAAAAGAACTGTTTTTTTTAATCTTTTTGCTTTATAAATGTAAATGCTAATCATTCCTTGATCTTTGGTAGGGGAGACAGGTGTGGAGGAAGAGGGGTACAATGATTTTGATAGCTTGGAGGTCAAGTAGAGGCCTAATCCCAACTTAAAATATTATTTTTCTCAATTTAGGCTCAAAACAAGTCGCTACAAGATTTCCTATAAGATGTGCTAGTTCTCCTCTAGGATCCCCTAGTTCTCATACATGATCCCCAGTTTTAGTACAGGATGTTACATATTTACTATACGAAATTATAATTCATTGAATGACCAAAAAAATCAAATCCAAATTGGATGGGACAAATTTTGTTATTTACTAGGATGTCTTAGGTCCCTATTCCAAGTGGAATCACTCAAAAATACCTCTGTTAACCCATTCTAAAAATTAGTAGAAAATTACTAGTCAAAAATGTAGAAATTCGAGAACTAGTGAGCTAGTAAATCTATAAAATGCCTAACATAATCAAGTGAAAATGAAATGGAGTAATTTTTGTTATAACTAGTATGTGTTTTTGATCTAATTCAAGTGGAACCAACTAGATTGAAGTTCGTTACCATGCTTTAAAAATAACATAAATTTATTGTTCTTTGCCACAAAGGAGTTCCAGAAATCTAGATTTGGGAATAAGAAAGCTAATCCAAGTAGCTCAATGATTACTATGACCTTCAAAATATTTTCCAAGGATGAAATGATGCTTGTGATTGTGCAAAAGAATTTACATCAGCCATTTAACCCAATCCTACAACAAGAAATCATTAATACTAAATTCTTAAATATAAAGAAATAAAGACAAGAGATGCATGTGAATAAGAAGTGAAAAGAAGGAAAGAAAATGATACAAGAGGGCTTTGAGGCTCATGGGATGGCCAAGCCCAAGAAAAATCAAAGACCTATGGAGGAGAACAATATTTAGAAGCTGAAGATGACACAAATCTTCATTATTTTCATCAATACAATTACATTCCTGCAAGAAAATACAATGGAGCTGCAAAAATACGAGTTCTCTCCACAAGAAGACTAATGAAAATCTACCCCTAGAAGAAAATTCAACCTGGTACTTATAAAAAATGATTAGGAATCATTCCCCATGAATGGAGTAATTTTTTTCCACCAAATTCCCTTGATTAGTGGATCTAGTTCCCAATACTACGAATTTGCATTAAATGGCAGGGAACACATTCCTAGATTTTCTCAATCATTGGAGTTCCGCAATCTGTGCCATAATTCCATGATATCTTGTTGATTTATTATTTAATAGTGATCCTCCTGTAGTAGGGAGAAAGTCCCTAAATTATCTCTTTCTCCAAATATTCATAATCTTCCCAATATTCTCATAATATTCGATAAGAATAAATAATATTAGGAAAAAATATGCGATTATTCATAAACCTTCGTAATGAATATATTAAAGTTAAAAATACATTATCTAATGAAAAAACAAAGGTTTAATGTGCTGAAGGATGGTCATATGCCATAATTTATGTTTAATTTAGAGTAATGAGCCTTAATTTATGTCTAATTTAGAGGCCCATCATACCCCCTGCTGAAAGTGCTGCTCATCCTCTGAGTAACTTAGTGACCTCATTGTACCTCATTCATGGCCCAGTGGCCTCTCTCTTGGGCATTAATAATTTTGGTTGTAGGTTCTGCAAGGACCATCCCAAAAACATATTTGTGCAAAGAAAATTCCTTGTTTCTTGAGACTATTAGTTTTCCTTCTTCCCTTTATTCAAGATGGTTCTTGAATATTTTTCAGTTTGGCAAGGTCTTCCACATCCTTATCAACCTTCTGCTACCTTGTTCCACCATTTGGAAACCTCTGAAACCTTCAAAAGGTCTTTATATGAGAACTAGGACATCCTGTAGTAATTCCTGTCAAAACTACAAGAAACCTACATGAAACCCTGTTAAAAATACATGAAACCCTTTTTTAGCATAAATGATAGTCTGAGCCTAGGACATGCCCTCAACTTGACTCCCATGCTTTTCTCTCATTTATAATTCATCTTTTACGCCTTGGAAAAAAGCTAGAAAGAGATTAGAGACCTCGTGGAAAGTCTCTTTTGATTACTGCAGTTTTAGTTATGTTTTGATGGTGGATTCCTCATTTCCTTTTGTTTCCTTCTTCTTCTCTCTTGTTTCCTAGATGGGCGCCTAATGGCCTTGGAGTTATCTGATTTGATTAGGTCTCTCTTAAGCACTGTCATTTTGGTTTTTAGCACAATTTTTTCTTTCTTCCTTCTTGTAGTAGCATTCTACCTCCCTATAGTAGTCATTCCTTCATCCTTTAGAGTCTTCTAACTGTATGAGAGTGATGAGAAATGATGTAGGTTTGTGAAAATTAAGAGGATGCTCTGTTTGTTTTTTCAAGAAATTTTTAGGGTGAGATAGGGTTTGTTCTTGAAATTATGAAATGGGATGGATGAATGATGGATAGATAGTGAATATGAAGTGGATGGAGGGCTTGGAGTGTTGTGGTGACTTGGCCTTTGCAAAAAATTCTTCTTTTAATTGTTGTGCTCATTCCTTGAAATCATCACCCTTCATAATTTGACTTTTCAACATTGCATGAGTGAAGGAGTGAGCTACAATTAACTAGTTAAAGGTGGCTAAGACTGTTGACCTATCCTTAGCTTATAAAACCTCATCTCTCATGCATTGACAACAAATTTATAAATATAATATGCTCAAGAGTAGAGGTCAAGAATATTTCATACCTGCACCTGCTTGATGGTTGTTGGAGAGACATGCATGATTCTGCTGAGTTGATGTTGTTGTGCTTCTCATGACTTAGGTACATCTTCTTGGCTGCCTTTTTCTTTTTTGTTGATCTTATTTTGATGATGGGTTGTCTTCTTGTTGATGTGAAGGTGATGGCTTCCTCTATTTTTGCTATTGAGCTCTGGAGGAGCTTCTTCATCCTTGGAGTCCTTTTTCTAAAGATCGATGCAAACTGGGTGGTTTCCTTTGTGGAATAGGCTGCTAGAAGATCCCTACAGGATGTCCTGTAGCTGCCTCTCCCTTAAAATTTCATATTTTATCTCAAATATGAAGCATAAGGGATGTTGAAATGAGTGGATAAGGGTGATAGCGAATGTTAGGTGAGAGATGTTGTCTCTGGGTATTATTCCTCTGTTCCTCTTCTCTCTCTCTTCAACTTGTTTTGTTTTTTTTTTGAAATGGTTTCTTTAATGGATGCAGGGGTGACATGGTGAGGAAAGGAATGGATATGATGTGGTGGAACAAATTATTTTTCATCTTGACATAGGTTTGTGTCATTACCTTGCTCTCATACTACCTTTCTTGGGATTTTCAAGGCCACTATAATTCCTACAGGAAATTCCTGTAGAAAACACAGAGTTTGTGTAACATGAGCTAGAGGGGTTTATAAGTGGAAGAATAGGTGAATAGTGGAAGATATGAGATGTGTGGATTGAAACATGGCTCTTGTAGGTCTGTTTCTGGGAAAAATAGTGTCGCTATTTGATCTGCTAGTCCCACTAAGACGGTAGCTATCTTAGAAACAAACAATTCAAAGCAACTTGTGTTTTCCTATATGGATGATAGATAAGAGAGAAGCAGAGAGCACCAACCTCAGTCTTTCGCTTGGCTCCTTGCTTGTTTCCTCTCTCCTTTGATAAAGCTTCGCCCCTCCTTTCTCATTTGTCCCGCTTAAAAGAACACCTATAGAGGCAAAGAAACAAAATACCATCAAATCATAGAGATCTATAATGCCATAAAAAATGCAGAATCAGATGTATATTAACCATACAATTGCATTCACAAATACAATATTTACAAGTACACAAGTATATGGAGGAAAACTCAAATAACTTTATTGATAGTAGGAGTAGAAGAGAGGATTACAACCCAGCTGTCTGATCCAGCATCATCCTCCTAGCATGAAAGCCCTCTTCACCTCATGAAAAGCAAGATCACCCAACAATACAATGTCTCAAAGAGGAACCAACAACACTTCCTTACAAATTACAAAATTTCAGCCTCTTGGATCTCTGGGACGAGGGATCCATTTATAGATGTTTGCAGAGGGGTGAGTCGGCTTTTGGGTTTTTGATTAGTGTCATTTCACTAATAGTTCTTGGTTCCACTTGGATATTTCATGATCTCTTACTCATCCCTGGGCGAATTTAGAGAGGCAAGTGTCATATGAGCAGTTTCTAGAAGATTCTCTGAGTTTCCACCTAGAAAACTACCTCTGCCATATGTCTAATCTCGCCCATCATGCCCTACAGAAGGGCTTTTCAGTATGCATCACACCCCTTGTGTGTAACAGGTGAGATTCATCTCACCCTCAGCATGGAGTAGTCTGTATGGTCTAGTTTTGACCAGTTCTGAGTAGTTTTTAAGGGAGAACTTCCGGGAAATGATGTAATCAGTTGACCTTGATCCTTTAGGGTTTGAAACATCACTTTTAGGGGTTTGAGAGCCCTTGGTCTATTGACATATGTGATTGGGTTTGCAGTGCCCAAATATGTCTATAACAATTGCCCCCTAAAGCATGAGGTCATAAATCTTCTGATGTCGAGTGAAATGTTTTATCATGAGGATCCGAGGTTTTTTGAACTGGAAGGTGACCTGTATAAAATACAATACAATAAATTATCTTCATATTATTTTCATGATCTAGCTGAGGTGGGCATTCCTATGCTCAGCTTTATAAATTCATTTTCATGTACATAGGAAAAACAACCTTCTGTGTGGCAGATTGATGATTCGGTAGAGCCATCATACCTTAGCTTGGATGATCATTTGTGCAGCTATGGAGTACATTTGATGTCTTTATTTTCCTGAATATAATGCAGGCCAGATGGATGAAACTAGATCCGAGGTCTTAAAACTTGTTCAATCTTCGCTCAATGTACAAGTCGATCCATGTGAAAGGATGTCCTGAAGTCCAACATGGAAAGACATCGCCTGATTACCAGCCAATGATGTAAGCTGTTAATAGGTGCAAGAGGAATCACCGATAATGATAATGACCCTCAAGGTACTACATTACAATTCACGTGGTGAGAACATAGGATTTGATGTCAAACACCACGCAAAATCTTTCGGTCGAAGGCCATTGATGTAGACCTGTCGCCAGAAGTGAGAAACTTGCCATTGAGGCATGCAAGCTTCAAAGTACTGAAAGGGTGGTTCCTAAGTCAACTTCTTGGATAATGAGCTGATGTCGACAAGAAGTGACCCGTCATAGGAGGGCCTTAATGAATCCCACATCTATGACACGGAATGAAGCAAATGATTTTCTGGAGGTGAAAACGATCTGATGATACAAGGTTTAGGGTGGCGGTCATGAAAAATGGAGCGTGAAGGTATTGTAGTGGATGAGGCGTTAGCTGGGTTGGTGAATTCTCTGAGCAACTTCTCTTGAACATATCAGTGACACTATGATGGATCAGTAGCGTTAACCCCATGGATGGTACGGAGGAACAATGGTGATGGTGAACGGAATAACCCAACCCGACTCAATCATGGTGATGGAGTGAAAGTGTCATGTTCAAGAGCGACCTGCTACCAATGAAGTTCTTCAAGTTTTCTTCCCTTTTTCCCCAGTCATTGCTGACCAGTACCTCTTTATTTTTGTCAAGCTTGAGGAGGATAACATATGCTTGTTCTATAATTTTGCCCTTCGGGCAAACCTGTCGCTCTATTTTAGCGAGTCTAGCGACAGTGAAACTCGTTCTTGTCTGGGTAGACAAGTTTGTCGCTATTGTTTTAATGAGTTTAACGATAAAGACAACTTGGTCCTTTTCATGTTTAGAGAGTTTGAAAAGAGACGGAAAGGAAAATCCAGTAGTCCTTTTTCGTGGAATAATCCCTTAAGTCCGAAAAAGTATAAAATAATACGAAAGGGAAGACTTTTTGATAGTTTTAGCGAGCCGAACAAGACAAGCGCTCGATATTTTTGTGTAATGATCCCTCAGGTCCAAAAGGATTAAAATACAGAGGAGGGATGGTGCTTCCCTTTACTTTAACGAGATGGAAAGGCCAATAGCTCGGAAATCTTTTCATATTTTACGAGTCTAAAAAGATCTTAAAAGAGACTCGTTGTTGAGGAACGACTGATGTATCCAGGTAGCAACTGGTTCCAGGTAAGTTTGGAACTTCTCAAACATGACAGCATAATGAGGGTGGCTAATAGAATCAATCGTCACAACTGTTCCTCAAAAGGGTAAACAATCAAGTGGAGGCGTATGATTGGCTAAAAGAGTGGAGGTGATGGTAAGAACACGACCAAGGCTAAAACGACCATAGCAATGCGATCACAAAGGTTATTTACCGAGGGTGGATTCATTTTTTAATGACCTTGAATCTTTGGAAACTATGCTCAGTGGTGGGTTTATTTTTGAACGAGCTTGAAGCATGTGGTAACACTGCTCGTTGCTAAGTTTACTTTTTAACGATCTTGAAATTTTTGGAAACATTGCTCGTTATAATAGTTAGAGATGTTCAATTCACCATTAACACTTTTTTCTTTTGACGGTCATACTACCTGTTCAATTGCTCCATCAAATTGATTAGTAATGTAAATACATGGTTGAAAAATGAGTTAAAAACCAACATCTTACTTGAATTACGTGAAAAGTAACATAAAAGTAGTTTTACCTCTCATTTTTACCATTTCAATCAAATTTGGGATTATTGGAGCTCTGGAGGTGTTTTCCCCCTTGATTTTCATCAGCTAATTTCGAGAGATTTGGTGGACTATTTTTGGCGCCGTCTAGACTAGGTAGGAGCTAACCCTATGCTCTTCAATTGCATTCTTTCCTTTTTTGATTCTGAGTAGCTTTTCCTATTTTTCTGGGCCTCAGGGGTTTGAACAATTCGTTCTCTCCCCATCGCACCTGGTATGCATCGAAAAGTGCGATGCATACTGAGCTAGCCATTGGCTAGTCAATATGCATCCCACCCTGTACACAACCAAGGTGCGATGGGCGCAGGAGGAGAAGTTTATGCACTATTTTTTCATGGAAATTTTGCCTATTTTTGCCCAAATCAGGATCCTAATTCCTCTCTTGTTTGATTTTCAGAGATTCACCGAATCAAGATGGTCGTTACATGGCGTGAACGCGAGCATGAAGAAGAGGATATGATTGCCTTACATGATCCAGGTACGGTTACTGAATTGCGAAACTGTGGCTTGCTCAAATTCTTCCGCATATCTAGCACGAGGCAACAAATAAATTTGTTGCAATATCTTCTTGATGCATAGGATCCTACCAACCAAGTGTTCCAGATTATAGGTAAATCCATCCCTTTGACAATTGAGGATGTCTACTTTTTGACAGGGTTATCGAGGCGTGGCGCCCCTCTCTCACTATCAGGATCCGCCCGTGGGGGTGAAGTTGTGAGGGATTATATTCGTTAGTTTTGTAGAGATGGATCTCAGCTGAGCAAGGACAGTAAGATCAGTATTCAAGATGTCACTGGCCGGTCCTTGAGAACTATTTTATTCACCTTTTCTAGATTGGCTAGTAGAGAGGCTCTTCATTTGGCCAACAGGTCCTATATGCAGTATGCTCTGGAATGCCTTGAACCAAAGGTATTCAACTAGTGTGATGCAATACTTCTGGTTATAAAAGAAAAACTTTCCAAGGTGAAGAACGAAAGATCCAAGAACTTTGGTTACGGTTCCATTCTGACCGCTTTCGCCTTGGAAAGGATTCCACCGATGCAGTGACAATACATTTCACTAGGACTGCCAGCATCGAGGGAACCATGGATGCAGAGATGGGTCGATCTCATGGCCAGACATGCTGGTCAGTTGCAGATTTCATTCTCTGATGCCTTCTTTGAGTGGTTCGACCATTAGGAGATGGTCTTCGCTGAGTATCCATGTGTTGGGATGGATTTCCGAGATGACCCGAATTTGGCGTTACCAGCTGGCGAGTAGTGGGGTATTATAGTTAAAAAGATGTGAATATATCTCTATTTGTTGCTTTTATAATGTTCTTGTGTTTTTAAAGGTTATCAAGACTAATTAAACTCATATATGTGTGTAGATATTGGACCAGTGCGACTAGCAGTGTGTTCGAGAGTAGCAGCTGCTGTTCCAGTAGGAGAGGTTATAGGGAGGGTTGTCCTTCACGATTTGGACATAGCAGAGACCCTTGAATTATTGTAGGATCAGATCGAGGGTCTTACCCTTGGTATTCAGGATGTGAGGACCGACAAGTTACCTCTGAGATTACAACGCCATACCACTGGCGTGCCGAGTCGATGGACTAGGCTTTTACATATGAAAGCGTAGGTGGTGACTTGCTATCACCAGCACCATTAGTCTAGGGTGCTTCTCTGCATTTTTGATTTTTTGGGTCATATGACCGATTTTTTCCTGGACATAGAACACTTTGTAAAAACTATAAATAGTTATATATATTTTTGATTTTCAGAGCTTTATTTTGGTTAAGTTATATGATCCTGATGAAAATGTTGATTCAAATTATTTTTCCTTTATAAATGCTGCAAATGTCTATCTAGCACATAATTTGCTAATGAATCAGTTAATGTGTTTAAGTTTATGTAAATGTGTTGATATTGAATAGAATCAAACTGCCTTTCCAAAATCCTGACCCTTAGGAACATACGATAGATAACTGGATTTCGAATAGAATAGATGCCAGTAAGTTGTAGGATGACGAGTTGTGAATCTAGCCTAACAACAAGTCGGCGTATGCCATGTGCAATGGCATCAGAGAGAAGCTCCACCAATGTGCTGTACTCAGCGATGTTGTTCATTGACCGACCAATGCATATCCCTCTAAAACTCACTAACTCGCCACTTGGATCAAAGATGGCCCAGGCTGCAGAAGATAGATTCCACATACTACGAGTAGCTCTGTCGGTGTATCCAATGAATAAATCCAATAGGTCCAACATCTGCAACAAATTCAAAGTGGATTACCTAACCAAAATGATCACTCTTGATGAAAACAAAAAGTAACAAAAGCATATAAAGAGATTACTACACTTAATCAAGCATAGTAATGCTTAAGATACAACACGTTTAGGGGTTGCGACAGTGGAATCCCATCGTAATATACTAGCTCATAGGATCCTTTTGCTAATACTCGTTTAACAATGTAGGGACCCATCCACAATGGTTGGAACTTACTTGCCCCCAATTTATCGGATTCCTAATCGTAAAGTAAGACCAGGTCACCTTCTGAGAAGACACGGGGTTTGACATTTTTGTCAAATTGTGCCTTGACTCATTTCTTATGAGCTTCGTTAGCCAAAGAAGCATAAAAAAGGGTTTCATCCAATTGGATTAGTTCCAAGAAATGAGCCTCTTCCTTCGAAGTTCGGGGAGTAGGTCGACTGCGAGCTTGAGAGGTGAAATTTCACACTGAATCGGTAAGACTGCTTCTAGGCCATACACCAGCTGAAAGGGTGTGAACCTGGTCGCATTTCTCACCGATGTCCTATATGCCCACAAGGTTGAGTACAAGATTAAGTGCCAACTCCATTTGTTGACTCCAATCATCCTTTGCAGCATGCGTTTCAGGACTTTGTTGATGGCCTCAACTTGTCCATTAGCTTGCGGATAATACGGAGTAGAACTGTCATGGGATAGTCTTAATTTGGAAGCCAATTCAACCATCATGTGATTGCGAAAATACGATCCATGATCTATGACAATAGCTTGTGGGACACCAAATCTAGAGACTACATGATTGAAAAAGAAAAGAGCAGCCATTTCGCCATTGTTGTTTAATGCAGGCATCGCCTCGGCCCATTTTGTAATATATTCAACTGCGACTATGATATACCCATGCCCCTCGGTTGAGGTGGGGTTACATGTCATGAAATCTATGCCCCATTTGGTGAATGGCCCAACAACAACTACTGGATGCAGCGGTGTGGGCGGTAGTCTAGTTTTGCAGTCGAAGATTTGACAAGCATGGAAACTTCTAACCACAATTATGCAATCTTTGAATATAGTAGGCCAGAAGTAACTTGCTTGTAAGATCTTTTGTTCTATAGCATAACCAGATTGATGCCCCCCACATGCACCTGAGTGACAATCATTCAGGACTTTTTTGGCCTCCTCATGGGTGAGGCACCTTTTCAGAACTGTCTCAACACCACGACAGTAAAGGGTATCACTGATGATCATGTAGTCTTTTTCTTGGTATCGAGTACGTCGTTGTTCAGAGCGAGAGGTATGAGGTCAAAATGTTTGGGTTTGGAGATAGATTAATATATCTCCATACCATGGATCACTTGACGATATCAGAAACAAAGATTTGTCCATGATTGAAGCTTTAGATGTTGAACGTTGGACGATGATGGGAGGTCGCATAGTAACTCCACGAAAACTAGAGATTTCTTTGATTTGGATTTTGTGAATTCCAGATCAAACTCTTGCAAAATTGCTATCCATTTTGAATATTTTCCCCCTAGTAACTAACGCGACAGAATTTAGGTCATAGGGTTGCAATCTGATAGAATGGTCGTTTTGCGAAAGAGGATATAGTGTCGAAATCTCTGTATTGCTTGAACAGCTGGTAGAGCCAGCTTTTCAACATAGGAGTACTTTCTTTCTATATCATTTAAGTTTCGACTTAAATAATAGACTGGATGTGCAATTCCGTCGTTTTCTCGTACTAAAACCATTACGATGGTCGTATCTGCTGCCGCAAGATACAATTTAATGTCTTTTTGATAATTAGGAGCGTACATTAATGGTGCTTTTATTAGGGAATCCTTTAAAGCATCAAAGGAAGCTTGTGCAACTTGATCCCAGTTGAAGGGAACTTATTTTTTTCAAAAGACGCGTATAAACTTTAGCAAGTTCGGCGTAATTTGGAATGAACCTCCTCATAAAGTTTACTTTCCCTTAAAGTTTCTGAATCTGAAGCAAATTTGAAGGTGAAGGCATGTCTATGATTACCTGAACCTTACATGGGTCGAGTCGAATCCCATCCTTAGAAACTACAAAACCAAGTAAATGACCAGAACAGACACAAAACACGCACTTGTTTGGATTGAGTCATATCTTGTAGTGTTGGCAACGTAGAAATATAGCTCTCAAATGCTACGGATGATGAGTCTGCTTTCGTAAATGAGCCGGTAGATAGTCGAGATATGGTTGAACAATGTGTTTGATGTCATGGAAGGTGTAATTCATTGCCCCTTGAAAAGTCACCCCTGCATTCTTTAAGCTGAAAGGTAGTTTATGGTACGCGAATGTGCCCCGTGGACATATAAATGCAGTCTTTGACTGGTCCTATGGGTGGATGTTTATTTGATTATATCTGGAAAATCCATCCATAAATGAAAAGATTTCGCATCCGGCGCATTCATCAATTATCTAGTCGATGCAGGGTGTAGGGTAGTTGTCCTTTGGACAAGCTTGATTTACATCCCTGTAATCAACGCACACTCTAACCGTTCCTTGTTTTTTCAACACAGGAACAATATTCGATACCGAATCAGTTAGAGGAATAGGGTAAATGAAACTAGCATGTAAAAGTTTTTCAACTTCTGCCTTGATGGCAACGACTTTCTTCGAGTGAACCTGTCGAAGTCGTTGTCGTACTGGTTTGACATCTAGATACATCCTGATTTTGTGTTCAATGATGCTCGAGTCAATGCCTGGCATTTCATCAGATGACCATGCAAAGACATCTCTGAATTCGCGAAAGAGAGCGGAGTATATTTCCAATTTTGAAGAAGAGCAAGATTTGCCGACATGAATATTCTCTACAACATTGGGTTTGGTTGAGATATTTATGGTTATAGTTTCTTCAATATTGGACAAATTTCGCTCGGAATCCACCATATTTATAGTATTTGATAGAAAATAAAAAACCGAAGGATGTTCAAGGAACGATGGTGGTAACCTTCCCATGGTGCCTCTCCTATCATCATTGACTGAATGATTCCTTTGTCTGTAGAATGTACATATGACCAAGGATCTGAAGAGGTGCCATATTCTTGAGACCTATCTTTCCAAACACTCAATGAGCGTTGATTTGGGTTTGCCACCCAGGCCAAGAAAATTGATTGCTACAAAATTTCTATGGGGCTTGGAGGCAATACCTGGTGATGATCCATGCTAAGAAAATGTTCAGAAATCTTCTTAATCTTTTCTGATGTAGAAGATATCATATTACAATTTTCCATCATGGTCACTTCCGCTAGATTATTCGAAGGTGGTAGGGAAAAAGTACCCATTAATGCAGGGTCTTTTAGGAGGCCTACTCCGACATTTTGAAGTGATTGAGAGCTTCCATGCATCATTGGAATGCTTCCTGTAACTTGTGAACTGTTGGGGAGAAAGGTTAGTTGGTCAATGATTGTAATTCCGCCTTGGAAGGGAAATGCAATCTTTCTAAAGTATGTTGACAAAACAGCAGCCATAGCATAAATCCATGGCCTTCCCAGTAGGATATTGTAATCGAGGTTTCCATCGATAACTTCGACTTCAATTTCTAGTATTTTTCCCCCCAGTTCGACTTGCAAGTGATTTAATATCCCATATGACGTGTATGTTATCCCATCAAATGCTTTTAATGTAATTGATGATCGCGACAAGGGTGGTGAGCCTAAAGTTTTCTAGCAGCTCATTAACATTATATAGGTAGATGCACCCTCGTCAATTATCGTTGGATAAACAGTTTTGTTGAGTGCTTTTACCTGTATAAGGAAAGTGAGTTGGGCCGGTGACTGAGGTTCATATCCTTTGTGGTTAAAGGCCACAAGATTGGAATCCATTGGGTCAATCCCACCTATTGCTGATAATAAAGATTCCTTTTGGGAGGGGCAATTCTGCAATACTTCAAGTGTCGACATAGCGGATGGTGATTGGGCCAGATCCTCTACTATATTATAATTTTGTGCTACTTGAGCACGAGGATTAAATGTCGATTTATGTACTACTCCCTTTGGCGGCTTTTTTTTTAGTTTAGGAATGATGGGTGGCACAATTTCTGATGGAGTTGTTGTCGAACTACTAGGTTGATCAGTAGCCTTGTTGTTGTTCAACATCTGTGGATTCCCATAATCTTTGTTCCTCATTGATATCAAAGCATCATTTTGCTGCTTTAACACAGATAACATAAGCACCTGGGATGAGGAAGCATTATCGATAGCAACCAGATTGGTTTCTGGGTTAGGAAACGGATCAGTCAACACTGTGGAGGTGCTCGAAGATTTTAAAAATTTCTTGACCTCAGCTCGACATGAACAATCTTTCATCCAATGTTCTTCATTACAAATGAAACATGGTTGACCTGGTTTCTTTCGTCCAGTAGGGTTTTTAGAAGATTTTTCAGGAGGTGAATCTTCTTGTTTCTTCTTTTTGTTTTTCCCTTTCTTCTTGGCCCCTGGTTGCTTCAGTTCTTTGCTTTTGTCGGATGACAGAGCATTAACTTCCGATGCAGGAAGTTTGTAATTTTATTTTTTGCTGGAAACTGCAAGGGGTTTACCAGTTTGAGCCTTTGCGGTTTGCGTACTTGAGATGCCAATCATGCCATCGCTGGCATGAGTGTCCCTGTTTGATTTAGGAGGGGGAGGAATGGAAAATTTTGGTCTAGGAGCATCAGGAATTTTGTCATAGAGCATGCCAGACTGAGTATAAATCAAGTCAAGATATTGTGCATGAGTAATAACTTGCTCTTCAGTGATGACTCCCCCTTTCGCCACATCTTTTGTAATAGAAGGTAATAATGACTTAATAAACCACTCAATGAGAAGTTGATTAGGAACATAGGTTTTCACCATTTGACGACGTCATCACCACTCATGGATATGATTAGATATGTGAGTGGTGTTGTCTGCTTGAAATTGGTAAGGAGTTTTGTTCCTGTTTCATACCTTTTGGGTAATTGAAAGCGGGTTGAAAAGGTAGTGGCAAGGGCACTGAAGTTATCAAATGATGCTCTAGGCAATTCGATGTACCATTTCACTATCGAACCAGTTAACATTCGCTGAAAAAGGAAAAGCCTAATCGAATCATCAATGAGGGTGTTGGATGAACACCACAAATGAAAGTTCATTACATGATTCGATGGATCTTCTCCTGGATTTCCATTGAATTTAGGAATATCTGATGGAAGTTTATGAGTAATCGCCAGCCACCAAGGTGCGTAGGAAATTGGATCATTGGTTAACCTGTTCAAATCTGGTAATCCTAGAGTTGCTACGAAGGGCAACTGTTGATTCAGGTTTGGTGAAGCGTACCCAAGATAAGATGGGATCGCCTGAGCAGTGGGTCTTTGCATACCAGCATAATGTATCTGATGCTGATAACTTTAATAAGGTTGATGGACATAGCCAGTATGGAATGGTTGTTGATAACCGTTTTGACAATACGGTTGTCCATTACCCAAAGCGCCTTGTTGTTCAGGTCCTCGGTAAACTTGTTGGAATTGGGGTTGTTCATATTGCACCAACCATGGTTGTTGAACCATTTGTTGTTGCCCAATACTGGATGATTGACCAAGATGCGTAGTCATAACACCTATTTGAGCCTGAGTCGTTCTGGTTAAGGAAGCACTAATCTGAGATTGTGGTGGAGCCGTAGAGACAAGAGGTTGTTGTACTGCAACCTGAGTAATTTGAGGTTGACATACAACAGGCTGTGCTTGTACTTGTGACACAGTCACAACAGCAGGTGTAGTGGTAATATTAGACATAGGTAGGGTTGGTTGCATTGAATATACAACCCTTGGCTGTTGAGGTAGTATTGGTATCCAACCACTAGATGTAATTCCAATTTGACTCGAATTTTGTTGTGAGCTCTCATATGGTTGTTCTATAGGAGGGAACAATGAAAAAGCATACTGCCCCCTGTATGGTGGCAATCCAGTGCTCAAAGGATAGATGGGTCTTTGAAGACTGGGCTGCCCAAATTGAAAATGGTATGCAGGATCAATTTGCTAAGCTTCAACATAAGAAATGCCAGATAGGGTCCTGGAAGAACTAATGGGAACAAACCATGTCGTAAAAACAGTCCTTGGGTGGACTCCATCTAGTGATTGAGAACTAGTTGGGATGGATGGTATATCGAAAAACATCATAGGAGTGGTAGTAGGAGGTTTTGCTACAGCTGTATCGGATGACACAGTCATAGATGTTGACGGTTGTTCAGACATATTTAGTCTATCCAAAAGATTTCCTAGCAATTCGACAGGAACTTGCGATGAAGGATGATTGAAAGAACTATCTTCAGGAATAGAAGGGTATAAGTGGATCCCAGCTCCAAAATGCAATGGAGTATTGGATGAAAGATCCTCTACAACTTCTTCTATAGCAATCAATCTAGGTGGAAGAGGTAGACTGTCAGCTCTGTAAAATATTTCTGGGGCTGAAGAAGGTATAGTTTCTACAGCGACAGATATTGGAGGGGTGATGCCTTCTGAATTCTAGAATTCAAATCCCAGATGTTTAGGTGAATGAGCTTCACTTTCTGGACCAGCTCTAGATGGAGCTGTTTCAGGTATTGAGGTGTCTACTGTTACACTAGGATCAGTTCTAATGTCCTCTTGTAACTGCGGAACTTCTTCTGTAAAGGCAGATGTACCGAAAATAATTGGAGTAATTGGAGTCTCTGCTGACGTTGAAACACAAGTTTCAAATAGACCAAGAGATTTTGACCCAGTTAAACGAGACTGTTTCGCCCGAAATGGTTTCGCTTCTGGAGTCAAAGATGGTTGACTTGTTAGTCTCCTCGAATGATGGGGTTTTGATTGAATTTCTTCCACGATTGCAGATTACTTGATCAATTCAAAATTAAAAGGGGAAAATGTTATTTCGAATTAAATGAATTTTGTGACGCTTTGACACAACTTGCTTTTTCAATTTTTAAGAGTCGAGAAAAAGCTAAAGGTGACTCTAGTCGCCTTCGATTTTTAATGAGCACGAAGTGAAAAGTGCTCAAATGGACCTTTTCTTTTAAGGAGTCGAAAAGGAACGAAAGTGACTACTCTGGAAATGTAGACAGAGGTATTACCAAACCAATCAAAAGACTGCAATATACACCCAGGTGGTAAATTAAAGAGAAATTACCGAGGACTTTATGTATGGCAATCAATCTTCCCGAATGCTGTGTTCAGTGCATTGCGATTGATAGGGCGGCAAACACGACTTCCTAAGGATAAAGGATATCCACCTATTGTGATCTCCCAATATATACTCAATGGTACGTGGGAGCACAAGTCCGTGCTGGCACTTGTCGTATCAAAGAGGAGGAATCACCCAACCTACGATGAAAATGATAGTTACCAGGTTTTACGATGCTGGAATACGTCTCTAGCCTAGACTTCTAAATGTTGTGCATTAGGTTCCAAAGCGTTTTTATGTTCATTGAGGTTTATTTTATGGTTAATCTTTCTTAAGAAGTTTTCCTTTCAAGGTTCACCGCGTGATGTAGATGTACAATTCCTAAATATGCAATCTAAAATGATAAATAGTCATTTGTTTTCTTTTAGCAATGAAAATCCTAGCTACTAAGGAAAGAAGAGTACGATTCTTTCAATAGAGAGCAGAGAACACACACCAAATGCACTTTTCCTAAATCAACATGCAGTCTAAATGCAAATGAACATGCATGTATTTGTTTTTCTGTTTCCTTAATGTGAGAATGCCAAAAAGAAAACTAAGTACATATCTGAACTACCTTTCTTCAAAGCGACACTTTAGTAATTTCTTTTCAAAAGACGAAAGGAAGACTAAGACGACACTTTCAATTTCGAATGGGAAACTAATTTCGACACTTCAAATACTGACAATTTGAATCAAATATAATGGAAAAATTACAATCGACTGTCTGAAAGAGGAGGACTTTACGACACCCTTTTTCTTGACTCAAAACGACAATTATGACACTTTGGAATCAAAAGGCGACAGTTCGATTAAGCTGCTATTTGCAAAGGAGGACTTTAAATGATGAGAAATACATAAAAACATTCACAATTCCTTATCAATGGAGGCTGAATAATGTAAAGGAAGAAGGTTTCAACAATGATATACTGATCATAGGCTGCAAAACTACTGAATAAAGCTGAAAACAATGAAGAAAAAACCAATTTCTGGAGAGAGAAACAGTCTCATTCAATCATCGCACCTATCCTTAAGGGAAACAGGGATGCATCTCACCTGCTGCATATGGGAGGTGCGATGCATCTAGACTGCCAATGAGAGACAATGCGATGGACCAGAGTATGAAACTGAGCTTGGTTTTCACTCACAATTTGCAGCTAAGTTTAGTGATTTAGGCTAAGCTTATGATGGACAGTAACAACAAAGTATAGGGGTATGATCTTATGAGGTTATTTAGCTACCACTAGGGCACTTAGGATGTTTGCAAGTTAGATGTTCAGTTCATAAACCAACCCGGAGATTGACTAAAGTAGTGTTGATCTACTTTGCACTTGCATAGCAAGTGCAGTTCGAAGGCTAACTGGCTTAACTTCAGGCTCCGTCTGTAGTTTATAAAGCAAACAACAATAACAAACAAAAAACTATTCGTTCCCCAATGGAGTCGCCATTTTGTTTCCGGGAAAACTAGTGTCGGTATTTGATCTGCTACTCCCACTAAGATGGGTAGCCATCTTAGAAACAAACAATTCAAAGCAACTTTTGTTTTCCTTTATGGATGATAGATAAGAGAGAAGCAGAGAGCACCAACCTCAGTCTTTCGCTTGGATCCTTGCTTGTTTCCTCTCTCCTTTGATAGAGCTTCGTCACTCCTTTCTTAATTGTCCTGCTTCAAAGAACACCTGTACAGGAAAAGAAAAAAAATACCATCAAAGCATAGAGATATATAATGCCATAAACAATGTAGAATCATATGTACATTAACCATACAATTGCATTCACAAATACAAGATTTACAAGTACACAAGTATATGGAGGAAAACTCAAATAACTTTATTGATATTAGGAGTAGAAGAGAGGATTACAATCTAGCTGTCTGATCCAGCATCATCCTCCCAACATGAAAGCTCTCTTCACCTCATGAAAAGCAACATCACCCAACAATACAATGTCTCAAAGAGAAACCAACAACATTTCCTTACAAATTACAAAATTCCAGCCTCCTGGATCTCTGGGATGAGGGATCCATTTATAGATGTTTGCAAAGGGGTGATTCAGCTTCTGGGTTTTTGATTAGTGTCATTTCACTGACAGTTCCTGGTTCCACTTGGATATTTCATGATCTCTTACTCATCCCTGGGCGAATTCAGAGAGGCAAGTGTCATATGAGCAGTTTCTAGAAGATTCTCTGAGTTTCCACCTAGAAAACTGCCTTTGCCATTTGTCTACTCTCGCCCATCACACCCTACAGAAGGGATTTTTAGTATGCATTGCACCCCTTGTGTGTAACAGGTGAGATGCATCACACCCTTAACATGGAGTAGTTTGTATGGTCTAGTTTTGACCAGTTCTGAGTAGTTTTTCAGGGAGAACTTCTGGGAAATGATGTAATCAGTTGACCTTGATTCTTTAGGGTTTGAAACAACACTTTTAAAGGTTTGAGAGCCCTTGGTTTATCAACATATTTGATTTGGGTTGCAGTGCCCAAATATGTCTATAACAAGGTCCTTTTGTCCCTCTCATGCTATGCTTAACCTCCTTTTGTTGACCTGCAAAACAAAATTTCCATTTTTTTTTGTATCCATTTTGTTTTTTTTTTTTTTTAAAACAACTAGTATGCCTCCAAGGAGATTGTCATCCTAGTGGCCTGCCCTGGGCGCCTCAAAAGAGGTTTTCACCCAGAGGTTTTTTTTTTTTTTTTTTTCTTGTAAGGTAGAGTGGAATTTGAAGATAGATTTTGGTGAGATGGAGTGGATGAGTGATGAAAGTGTCGTTGGGGGACCTATATCAACCTTCCCTAAAGAATACTCGACCTTTTGACTGACTTCTCCAATCATATTTACTCTTGTAGCTTCTTCTCGACCTTCCTATATATTTTTAGAACTTCGTGTAGTACTACATGAAACTCCTATAGTAATTCAAGACAACCGCTTGTAGTAGAATTTTTTTGTCCATATCTCCTAAACGGTAGGATGGATTGACCTGAAACTTTATAAGCATGTTTCCATCATCATTATGCACCTCTCCATAAGCAAAATTTGGTCAATCGACGCACATATCTCGAGAAAAAACTAAAAATGACTAAAGGTGATGGAGGCTTATTTCTTGGAAAATGTGCATTGGAATTTGCTGAAATTACTTGGGCATGTTACCATCATTCATATGCATCTCCACATGAAACATATTTTTAAATATATTCATGGCTTTCAAGTTATGACAAAAATAATTGTTTTCTCTATGTATTTTGTTTCCTATAGTAAAACATCACATTCATGTAGTTTTTTAGGACAACAAGCAAATTTAATGGGAAAAACTTGCGAATGATAGGTGGATGGTGGAAATAGATGAGGGTGATGGATTTCCATGGCCTTGGCCTTGTTGTAGAATTTGAGCAAAGGAGGAGAAGGTAAAAATTTGAGTTCTCTTGACTAGGTTTGACCTATTTTTTCTTTCTTTGGTGGCAACTTGTTTTTGTTCCTTGTAGATGTTGGAGAGCACCTACATCCATCAAAGATATACATGGAGCAAGGATTTTTTATTATTTCCCTTTTTTTCTTCTAGGCCTACTAGCTGCCTCAAGGAGGTTTTCAACTAGAAAGCCTACCTAGGTGCCTCAAAGGAGGTTTTCAACTAGGATATTTTCCTTTTTTTTTTTATCTTTTTTTTTATTTTTTTCGAACCCCTTGATTGCCTCGTGGAGGTTTTCAATCAATGAGCCAATCTGAAGTGCCTCCAAGGAGATTCTCACCTGAGATTTTTATTTTTTCCCTTATTTTTCATTTTTTTTTCTACCCTACCCTACTTGAAAAACAAAATCACTTTCAAGTGTAAGAATACATCCAATGGATCCATGTGCACATCAAGATGACAAACAAAATGATGTGGAGGCTTGAAATGTATGCTTTGACATGTACTCAAATTTGAGTGATCAAATGCTTTGACTTTGATGATATGAAGTGCAATTGAAGATGAGAGTGTTGTTACAACTTAGTGATTATTTGGAACCAAACCTAAATATAACTTTCATGCCTTGTTTTGATTGCTTATCTAGATCATTCTTCATGTCTTCTTCTACCATGACCTTCAAATCTTCCTCTTTTTACTTATTGTTATCTTGAATACATGGAGGATATGATGGTAACTGTTAGTGTCGGTATCTTCATCCCTCCGTCAGAGATCAAATCCTCTTGTTGCATTTCATATTAGGAGTCCCGCCCAGTCATATGCATTCCATTAGGCGCATGGATCATCTTACGAGAGTGGCTTTCCTACAGTTTCCCTCCTGTCATTTACCTGTTGGTTCATGTTTTTCATAAAAAATTGTACACAGTCACCTTTTTGTCTTAAAGATTCCAGAAGTCTTTACTAGGGTTTTCATTGTTAATTAGGTCTAGGGTTTCATTAGGGTTTTGTCAAAAAATGTTTCAAAGTGTCCAATAATTACCAGCAAGCCATGAGGAGGTTTCAACATCAATAAATTTTATTGCTAAGTGTTCGAAATGTGTTTTTCCTCAAAAATTTGTTTTGAGGAAAAACAGAGTATTTAGCTTTTATTGTACAAAAATCATGAAAATTTTGTTTTCCTCATTGTAAATTCCTTCATCTACACCCTGGTTTCGTTCCTTAGCCCAGAAGCTCCATCACTTGCAAAACATGAAAAGCTCAGGTCATTTAGTTCATTGCAAAACTAAAAAGAAGTGAAAAGTCCAAAAAACAGAGTTTAAAGATAAAGTCAAATCCAAAACATTATGAAAGTGGGTTTCATGAGCCAAAATTTCAAAAGCTCTTTGTTTATAAGCTATTCCTTCATTTGAAAAGTTCATTTGCAAAAGAGAAGCAAGGCAGAGCAATTTTGGTGAGCAAGTGAGAAATTGGGTGAAAAACGCTCCAAGTTAACCAGCGCGGCGCACTGGGCAGGAGGCGCGGCGCACTCACCAGGCGCGGCACATATGTGGGGCGTGGCGCATTGGGCTGGATGCGCAGCATACACAACCAAAGAGCCCAAAATTGCTAGAACTTGCTCCAAATCGCCAAAAATCGCACGGATTTGCCTTGTTGACAAGTAGATAGAGCCTCCATAATTGCTTTTTATCCAAGTTTGGTGCTATATCATGGTGCTTGATGAATGGTAATTGTTTAAAAAAAATCAAACCCTACCATTTGAAATTCCAAGAAAATCGCTGCCTAGGGTTTGATTAACTATTTTGCTACCAAGTCCATCATTCCTCCGTCACTCCCTTATCCAATTTGTCCCTTGATTTCATTATTCCCTAATTTCCTCTACCCCCTAAATTCATTAATCCCCTATCCAAAATTCCCTTTCCCACAATCCCAATTGTAAATCCCCAAACCCTAATCCTATACAAAAACTCCCAAAACATCCCATACTTCCTTAACTAGAATCTATCCCAACAGTCCCTAAATTCTCCACAATTTTTCCCTCCCCTTACAGTCCCTCATTTCACTGTTTCCCTTGGTGGCAAAGGTCAAACACATCATCAAAGGCAGTCCAAGACAGTTTGACATATCATCACCTATTTCTCCAATACAGTTTACCTACCAACAGGCATGGCATCTGATCCTTCATATGATTATGAAGAGGAGACCCAAAGTGACTCACCTATAGAGGGACATGCACCCAGGAGGCCTCATAGGGATGGCAAACATATCAGAGAAGAACCAACCACCCTTTCTGAATTGCAGGCCTGCTCTCTTACCATCTCTTGTTTCCAACATCAGTCATGTTATGAATTTTGTGAGAAGGTTGCTAGTATTTAGTTTCATCATGAGTTGGCTCGTTTGTTTGTACTGCATTTACATGGTGATCAAGCCACTCTAGCTGGTGTCACTTTCACATTAACACCAGAATCCGTTTCATTGGCAATCGGTATTCCCAACATTGGAGAGCCATGGAACAAGAGGCAGAAAATTGACCGACAGTATTATGAACCGTATGTTAAGCCCGACTTCTTGAGACATCTCAAGAGAGAGTTTCCTTTTTGGTACCTCAGAGATGAATATGCTCCTTTAATGAAATTGATCATGAAGTATTTCATCTGTGAGGGCCGGTTCTCCCGTTTGTATGCTTATCATATCCGGCTACTGATGCATTTCACTCGGGTACAGATGATGAACATCCCTTATTTCATGTGCCGAAATGTCAAAAGGATGACCACTCTAGTGCAACACAAAACTCCTCAGTAGCAATTTAACAATATTTATCGTTTTTCTCTTATTAAAATTGTGGTTATTCATCAGCTTGGATTGCAGGGCATCACTTGGGATGATTTCATCTCTCGTGAATTTTTTAGAGCTCCTCAGGGACCTTCAGAGGCTTTGCATGAGACAGGTGGACCTTCTTATCAGCATGAGGGCCAGGAGACATAGGTTGTTAGTATGCCGGTCTTTATTACTTATCAGAAGGGTACTAGGCAATTGTTCGTGGCAGCAAAGCGAGTATTATCTCCACCTGGGGTGGAAGGGGTCTCGCTTCCATCATCAGCACAATAGGTTCAGGACAAAGGCAAGAGGCCAATGCAGGATGAGGGGCCTTCAGGAGAGCGGGACTTTATTCTTATTGAGGATGATGATACAGATATGGGCCTGCAAAGTGCAAATCTTAGAGAAATCATCCAGGAGTAGCAGGCAGATATTAAGTCCTTGTCCCTCAACTTGGAGAGGGCTAGGTGGATCATAAAATACTTGGAGCAGAGGAATAAGCAGCATGAAGATCAGCAAGCAATCATGGAGTTACAAAACATTGGGGAGAATCGGCAGGCTACCCAAAGGAGGAGGGTGGAGTTCACTTCACTTGAGCAAGAGATCAACGCTGATCGAGAGCCTTGGCTCGAGAGACTCAACATCCACTTAGAGAGACTGCTGGACAAGGCCGACAAGGACAAGTCATTGCTGAGACACATGGATTTTCATTACATGGCAAGGAATAAAGTTTGCAAAGCGCAAATAAGGAATTTAAAGGCAAAATTAAGGAAGGCATCAAAGAGGCAAAAGAGGCAAAAGGAGCATGATCGACTCCAGATATTTGCCGAGGCATCCTTGGACCAACATAGCTCTTGATAGAGAAGGTCCAGCCCAAATTTCAAAAAATTTGGAGCAAGTTTTGCATTTTGGAATTTTTTGCACAAAAAACAGAGTTTTCCTCGCTATGCGCCGCGCCACGTGGCACTCGCTTTTGCTATGGGGCTCCAAATCACAAAAAATTTGCATTTCTAGATTTTTCATGAAAGGTTATGCTTGCATACTATGGCCAAGAAATGTGGGCAGGTTTATAGCCCTCAAAGAGGTCAAAAACACTCAAAAAATGACCTCACTGCCCCTATTTTGACACACAGGAAGCAGTCTTGGGAGATTTGATTTTTGATAGGGAAAATGAAGGCCAAATTGAAAATTCCACTTGGGTTGGAAAGTAGACGGGCAGACCTTTCCAACAAGCACATTTGAAGCTACTTTGGACACCGGGAAGGCCTCCAAAAGTGGGTCCAAACAGGTGTGGCACATAGAGAATCAGGCGCGGCGCATAGAGGAAAAATTGCTAGTTTGACCAAGTTTTGCTCTGTTTTTTGCCTAGCTTTGCCTAGTTTGACTTTTTCACTTTCCTAATGGAAAATTTATGATTTAATTTGATGAACATTGATGGATCATGATGTAAATATGTTAGATTTTTACTTGTAGAGGTAGATTCATCAGTTTAGAGGTTGTTTGAAACTGAATGAATCAGTTTCCTTGTTTCTAGAGGCATGTTGTTATGTTGCCTAGTTTCTAGTTCTCAGTTTAGGATCAGTTGGATCAGCTCCTAAACATGTGAGCTATACCCCTAGAGGCAAGGATGAGCTATATTTGTCTATATTATGTTGTTTTTCAGTCATTAGCATGGTTGGACTCTTGAGAAATCCTAGAGCTTTATTGTACACTCACATCAGTATTTTGGCTAAGGAATTGAGACCAGGATTTGCAGCATTATTTGGGATGCCTATGGAATTTGTTTTGGTACAATGATTTCTTATGTATTTGTGAATTTATTCATGTGTTATGTGTATCATTTCTCTGTCATTTCTTCTCAGCTAAAACAAACAAGAGTGTAAGTAGAATACATTGAAATTGCAGTGCTCTACTTGAAGTTTACTTTAGTTTTTGATGTTTTCCACTGTTTGGAGAGGATCCATGGCTTCCCTTGCCCTCTTCAACTCCTCCTCAGTTTGATCCATCCATCTCACTTTATTTAGAGTGCCAAATTCAGTTGCCTACCTTGGCCCATTAAAATCCCTGCAAGACTGTGCCTCATTCCTTACACCCAAAATCTGCCTTTCCCTTAGAGCCCACAAAAACATCATTTTATCAAACAAAATCCTTTACATCTATACCTAGCCTAAGATTAGTAGCTATATCAGTCATCTCAAGCCCTTAGTGACCATAATTAGTTTAGATTGACCCTGAGAGAGCCCTCTCCTGACCTGGTAGGGCTAGCTACCAGGTTGAGCATGGTTTGATGTGGACCTAGAAGCTTACCTTTTCAGCCTGAGGTAAATCTAGGCTCTAACAATAACCATGAGGGAGCTTTCTCAATCTATGATTTTGATGTCTGCTCTTCATCAAGTGCAACCCATGATTCTTTGGTCTTCTCATTCAAATCTTCTTCTCTTGGATGTGGTCCTTTAATGATATCAAGATAATCTCTTTTTTTCAATATTCTTCTTGAGCTATGGTGGATACCATTTAGCTCAAGAGGAGATGTTTGGAAGTGTTGTATCTTAGCATTGTAAGTGGGCTGAGCTACTTCAATGTGTGGGTTTGGAAATAGTGGTACAGGTAGTTGAGTGGGAGTGGATATTTGAGATGAATGTGGTTGGGGTTGTGGTTGTGGTGGAGGTGAATGGTAGGAACAAAATGGAGGATATTAAGGAAAATATTGAGGATATTGTGGATGGCTCCCATAAGTTCCTTGCCAAACTTGTTGTGAAGATTGGTTTTGGGGTTGAGATGGTCAATGTTGCCAAGGAAATGGTGTGCTCCAATTACTTTGATATGCATGCCAATAAGATTGAAATTGTGAATAAGTCTCTTGCATTATATCAGGTTGAATAGTCATTATGGTCCTCTTGGAGGTACATAACATAACTACATTGACAATTGACTTGTTCCATTGCCCTCTTGGTAAACTTCCTTCAACCTTGGTAATGATGGACAATATTTAACATTATGTGATTCTGCATGGACAACACAAATATCAACATCTTCTTTTTCTTCATCTTGCATTCTTAACATTTCTGCTTGTTCTCTTAGATTGCTAAAAGTTTTCATTTTAAAGTTATCAAGAAAATTCCAAGTTTAGCTTGACTTACCGATCTTGATTCTGATTTACCTACTCTTGCCCTTCCTCTTGATATGTGTTTGCATGTTTCACAAATTTCTTCAAATGATAATTGGTATACATCACCTCTACTTATGATATCAAAGAGATCAATTCACTCATCCCTAATTGTTATAAGCAAGAGGGTTTTTAGTGTGTCGGATCCTAAATGATGTAGTTTTTCCCACTTAACATTATACATTAACCACTCTATTAGACCCTCTAGACTCTCATAATCTCTTTGATTCATTCTAAATATTTCTTATTTAATATCACGATTTTTATATTTTTCTAGAAATATATTTTTCATAGCATTCCACGATCTTATTGAATTAGTCCCTAAACTCATGAACCATTTAAGAGCTCTATTCTTCAATGTTGCTGGGAACAATCTCAGTTTTTGAGTGTTTAATAGGTAACCATAAGATCTACAAACAATTTAAAATTCAAAGAGAAAGGTTTCTATATCCTCTAACCTTAGACCATGAAATTTTGGAAGAAAAGATGGAGGGATGTTCTTCATGTGCACGCTACCATGTGTATATTGAATGGGAAATCTGATATGATCTTCCTCATTGTCATCACCACCATCCATTTCTTCTACATTCTTTGCCATCTTCTGCTTCTACCTGAAAACGTGAATGGTGATGTGTCTGTTACTGCATCATGTGATCAAATGGGGGGGTGAGTTGGTGTTGGAGATTTTTTGTTTTTATGATTGAATGAAAACTATAATGCAATGGAGTTTTCTACTTTTGAAATTAAATATGCCTAATGCACAAAGTAAAAAGCAATGAATCAACTAGGGAAGAAAAAAATGCATACCTTGACACCTCCTTGGCAACAGTGCCAAAAGGTGATGAGCCTCGGTATTGCAACAAGAATGTTGCAACTCCCAAGGCTACCGAATTTAATTATCAACCTCAGGTTCGTACAAACTTAAGAGGTATCGACACTATATGTGTAGCATGCAATGTGTCCTTCCTTTTTTTGGAAAAGAACCCTATTTTAACCCTATATGTCACATGTGATATTTTAACTAATCTAAACATGAAATTTGATCTAGAGTGTACTAACTGTTGTGTGCATGTGAAAATATAAAAGAACTCATTTTTTTAATCTTTTTTCTTTATAAATGCAAATGCTAATCTTTCCTTGATATTTGGTAGGGGAGACAGGTGTGGAGGAAGATGGGTACAATGATTTTGATGGCTTGGAGGTCAAGTAGTAGCCTAATCCCAAATTCAATGACGATTTTTCTCAATTCGAGAAAAAACAAGCCGCTACAGGATTTACTACAGGATGTACTAATTCTCCTCCAGGATCCCCTAGTTCTCCTACAGGATCCCATGTTTTACTACAAGATGTTATAGATTTACTATACAAAATTATAATTCATAGAATGACCAAGAAAATCAAATCCAAATTGGATGGGACAGTTTTTTTTATTTACGAGCATGTCTTAGGTCCCCATTCCAAGTGGAATCACTCAAAAAGACCTTTGTTAACCCATGCTAAAAAATAACAGCAAATTACTAGTCGAAAATCTAGAAATTCGAGGACTAGTGAGCTAGTAAATCTAGAAAAATCCTAACCTAATAAAGTGAAAATGCAATGGAGTAATTTTTTTTAGAACTATAATGTTAGAAATCAATTGAAGCTCGTTTGCATGCTTTAAAAAATAGAATAAATTTATTGTTCTTTGTCAAAAAGGAGTTCTAGAAATCTAGATTTGGGAATAAGAAAGCTAATCCAAGTAGCTCAATGATTATTTTGACTTTCCAAATCTTTTCCAAGGATGAAATGATTCTTGTGATCCTGCAAAATAACTTGCATCAACCATCTAACCCAATCCTACAATAAGAAATCATTAATACTAAACGCAGAAATAGAAATAAATAAAAATAAGAGATGCATGTGAATATGAAGTGAAAAGAAGGAAAGAAAATGATACAAAAGGGCTCTGAGGTGTTACACTAAAATTTGTCACCATGACTATTTGCAGTTAGTATGGCTCCATCAACTGTCATACTATCCTCCTTGGCAAGCCTCATACCTCTGCTCTCCATGTCAAACTCCAAGAAAGAGAGAAAGTCATTAAAAATCTATATATCTCTAGGTACGCAGTTTCTCTTAGCCTTACCTGCGTGTACGCACTCCAAGTTCACAATACTTGCGTACTTGTACACTCTGTAAGTAAAGTAATGGGTGCGTACTCCTGTAAAGGTCAAAAGGCGCAAGTTTCACTCCAAAAAAGTTACATGTGGTCATTTCTAGAGCATTCTAGAAGCTTGTTTGACGTGTATGAAGCGCCTCCAGATGGTTCATGTATCCCTACTAAAGAGGAACTTATCCCATCAAGAGGGGAGCTATCCCATCCAAAGAGGGGCTTATCCCATTGATGGTGGACCTGAATAACTTCCTCTAGAGCACTATAAATACAGGCATTGGGCCAGAGGGAGGGGAGGTTGAAAGCTGAACATTCCTAAGGGTAGATGCTGCTGGAATTAGGACTCCCTTGTAAAGCTTGAGAGGAGAGATTCCCATCCTTTCCTAGCCTTATTTGAGAGTGGGTGAGCTGATCAAAGTAAAGGAAAACTCTTGCTGGACCCTAGGAGGGACTTGCACAACACCAAGGCTCAGGTTGTAATGGTTCCTTTTGTTTCCTCTTAATACAAATGAACTCATTTTTCTCAACAGATTGTTATTTGTGATTTGTTTCATATACTCCTTGGTCTGTATGATGGATATGTATTGTTTTATGAGTTTATCAGGTGCTATTTAATCTTTTGGCTTGTTAGTGAATGCAGGTTTCGAAGAGAAGGAGGAGCTCATCCGGATCAGCGAGGCTGGACTACTACAAAGCGTTGAACTAAAGGTATGTTAAAGATCCCCTGATTACTTGTATTTGCAATGCATGTTTAGAGAAAGGTAGCTTTATTTGTCTCGTTTGTCACTAGAAAGCTTTTGCTTCTAGGGAGGTCAGTTGTGTCCGCACTAACGACTCTTTCCGCATGACAAAATGGCGACTCCACTGGGGAATCCATTGATGTGAATGTTGTTTTCCTTTGTATCAAACTTTGATCTGAGAAAAGTCGTTTTTTTTTTCTGGTTTTTGGCTGTCTGACTGTGTTTTTGGGTGGGCTAGCTTAGGGTTAAATTAGATTTTAGTTTTTCTTTGTTTTGCTAGAAGTACGCAGCCTCTGAGTTGAGCACAATGCGTACCTGTACGCACTGCCGCTTTGTGCACAGAGCGTACCGCACCTGTGCAAACAGGTTGCCTGCATACCCTGTCAAAATTGAGAAAATTTCAATTTTCTTCTTTTTTGCCTCTTAGATTTTGTTTTTAATTTGATTTTACTGCCCAGATCCACTGGTTACCTGCCATAAATCTTCAGTTAAGCTTGTTTCATTAGCATTCCTGCTTTAAGCTTTCATCAATTGGGTGTTTTGAGTTTCTTTTTGAGAAATTATTAATTTGATTTCCTTTGGTCATTACTTGGAGGTTTCTCTCAGTCCTTTCACAATTTTGCATCTTTTTGCTTTCGTTTTTGCAAAAAAATTTCCCCCTCATCGTCGGGGGGGGGGGGGGGGGGGGGGGCTAAATTGTGTATGAGTGTTAATCGCCTTTGAGTGTTTTTATTTTATGATCTTTGGAAATATCACCCAATTTTCTCGACTTGCACTTGATTGGTTCTTAGATTACATTAGAATCATCTTGTGTTTGAGAATTCTCTTGCATAGATCACATTTGCATAAATAGAATTCTCATTTTCAGAATATTAATGAAAAATGTGCATAGATTGCATTTGCATACTTTTCAAGTGAATTGTGCATAGATTAAAATTGCATAGTTTACATTCTGAAAAATCAATCGTAGATTTAGATCAGTTTTCTTTGATTTGAATTTACACAAAAATAAAAATAAAAAAATGGTTTGGAATTGATTTGCATTAGTTTTTCTTGATAAAATTAGTGCATTAGAGAATTTGTTATATTTTCTCTTAGTGATCAATTTTTTGCATTGTTGGAAGTAAATGGAAACTCTCTCCTTACTTTAGTTAGGATTCATCGAATTGAAAAGATTACATTATCATATTCGATTGCATTCAGTTGAGTCGGGTCATAACACCATTGGTTTCGTATCCATTTACCCATTTGACTAATAACAGCCTTAATAACACAGTGCTTAATTAAAATTCATCTAGTAATTTTTACATTTCTAGGGCTCTGAAACACCAATATAGCTCAGGCTAGTGTCTTGGAGTAGGAGAGTAATTAACTCTCCAAGACAGCAAAACCAAACAAGTAGCTCATCTTGTGGTAGGATAAATCCAACTGTTTCATTTGTACTCTGGGAAAGCTCCTCTTAAAGGAGAAGCACGAGACCGTGTCCGAACCAGTGAGGGGATCAATCCTCCTTCATTGGGAAAGACGCCAGATACGCACGTACTACAAACGGTAAACCTCGGATTATTGTCGAGGAGCCTGGGGTCACTTGTCGGTAAACCTTGGATTATTGTCAAGGAGCCGGCAAGGGGATTGAGCTTGTTACTCTGCCCTTGCGTGCTATCGGGTCGTAGACTGTTCCCCCAGGTATATTTGTTGTTGTTGGTGACCTTAGTGACCATTATCTTTAGGGTCCTACCCAAGGTGATGGTGGAGGGAAGATCCCACTGTACCTGGAGCAGACGTCGGCTAGACTCACTTGGATTTTTTGGGGGGTTCACTTCACTCAAGACGGTTAAAGTGGAGGAACTTGGTCCAGTCTATTCATTAAGCAGGTTGCCGGGGTAACTGTTCCACCCACCACTTCTGTACTGAATTCTGCGATGTTGGATTTCATCACCAACTAGTGTTTTCAGTCCGGAAGGCTACTGTTTGTGTGTGGTTTGACTCCTAGATTTGATAGCGCGTGTTAATTTGTTTGTTTTTACTTTTAGAGACCATAGGTGTGAATTGTGAATTTTAATTGTTAGGTGTGAATGTGAATTTTTAATTTTAGTTTAAAATTGTTAATAAAATTCACTGAAGTTGAATATAATGGCAAACGTTCTGGAATTTACCAACCTAGGAACCCCTCCTAACGAGAATCCTAGTACTTTTCCTTACTTTGGAAATGTTGGTCCTCCTTATATGGCTACTTTGTCATTACCTGGACTTACAATAGGTTTACCGATATGGTTATTTTCAACTTCGTTGGCCCAAAGTACTCCAATTGTTCCACCTCAACCGAATGCTTCACCTCAACAGAGTTCACCATCTCAACATCACCAACCTTCTGTTGACCCTTTACCTTCTTCGCCTAATTTTTATTCCTCCATTTCTTCCTCTTCGCCTGGTAAAAGCCTTGATGCTAGTAACCAGGAGGCTAAGAAGAAGAAGAAAGGGAAGGAGAAGAAGAAGAAGAAGCAAGATAAGAAAGAAGTCAACCAACCAACCGTGGTTGTAAGTGTTAGTTGTGTTGAGGAAAACTCCAACATGCATCGTAAACCCAAATACCCTTGCAGGCTTTGTAAGGGTGACCACTTCCTTGTCAATTGTCCTGGTATTCCAAAGGTCTTGGAAGTATGGTCAGAAAAATCTCATCAACTTTCCATTGATCCATCAACCAGTGATAGTCAGGTTCCTGGGAAAAAGGGTAAAGTTAGGTTTCCTTGTAAGTTATGCAAAGGGAGTCATCAAACTCACATTTGCCCTCACATGGATGAAGCCTCAACATTGTTGGAAAACCTTACTGTTCCACAGCAAGAATTTCCAGCTGGTTACCGTAAACTTTCTCCCAACCTACCGTCAACTGACAGAGTGATTGATCTAATTTCACATACAGTCGATCACACTCTTCCATTGGAGAGTGAAACTCATGTCACTCAGGTTGATGATCCATTTGTTGATCAAGTGGTTGATTCAATTTCACATTTGGTCGATCCCACTTTCCCTTTAGAGAGTGAACTTCATACCGCTGAGGTTCTTTTTGTTACATCAGATTCTTCTACGCCGGGGGGCATTTCACCTATTTCTACAGAACCCCCTCCAAGTACTGAGGTATTTTCCTTTGATTGGAATAGACTGACAGAACCTCGTCTTCCTTCCTCTATCCCTTTCCAAATCATTGTCAAGGCTGGTAGTAGGGACATACATCGTACTCAGGTAGATGAAGGTGCTTCTGTTAGTATTTTATCCTCAACTGTTTGGAAAGCTTTGGGTTCCCCTCAGCTTGCGCCTATTACGCAGAATCTGAAAGCTTTTAATCGAACCATTAGTGAACCTTTAGGGATCCTTCCTAAGTTTTCTATTACGTTGGAAGGTAAAACTGTCTGCAATGATCTTATGGTAGTTCGAGGTCCCTTGGATTTCAATTTACTCCTTGGGCGAGACTATGTTTATGCAATGAAAGCTGTCGTATCGACACTCTTTCGCGTGATGTCCTTCCCTCATAATGGCAATATTGTGACTGTAGACCAGCTTTCGTTCCCAAGTCTTGTTTCAACTACCAATAATATGACAACCCTAAATGTTCCTGATTCTAAAGTGGTATCTACCCTGCCACGGGTTAATTATGTGGCAACTGGTCCCATGTTTTCAGTTACAGATGTAAGTGAGCCTCTCACTGTTGATTTAGATCCGGTAATGGACATGGAAAACTCTATGGGATTACTTGAACATGATGTTCTTATCCCTTTTGAGTCCCTTGACATGTGTTCCTTCCAGAGAACTATTCTTCCTTCTGACGAAGACCTCTTGGAAGCCATGATCAAGGTGTGTCCATTGACATGTCTTTCTTCCAGTTGGAAGCCATGATCAGTGTGTACGAGGATAGTTTTGTTCCTGTGTCAACCTCGTTAAAAAATGAAATAGGGTGGCAACGAGGAAAGTTCCTTTTACTGTGTCGACCTCGTTAAAAAATGAATCAGTGAGTGTGAGGAAAGTTCCTTTTACTGTGTCAACCTCGTTAAAAAATGAATCAGTGTGTACGAGGAGAGTTTTTTCCTGTATCAACCTCGTTAAAAAATGAAATAGGCTGTTATGAGGATAGTTTCTTTTCCTGTGTCAACCTCGTTAAAAAATGAATCAGTGAGTGTGAGGATAGTTTTTTTCCTGTATCAACCTCGTTAAAAAATGAAATAGGATGTAATGAGGAAAGTTCCTTTTACTGTGTCGACCTCGTTAAAAAATGAATCAGTGTGTATGAGGATAGTTTTTTCCTGTATCAACCTCGTTAAAAAATGAAACAGGCTAGCATGAGGATAGTTCTTTTACTGAGTCAACCTCATTAAAAAATGAATTAGGTAGATTTTAGGATATGTAGGTAGATTAAAGAAAGTAGGGTTTTGAGGATAGTTCTTTTCCTGAGTCAACCTCGTTAAAAAATGAATCAGGTATGAGGATAGTTCCTGTTTCTTAAATAAATACACAGTTACCTATTGTAACTAAATTTTAAGAATAATAGTAATTCAATACTATTTATTTGTATTTAAATAAAATTTGGGGATAATTATTAATATAGGTTATTCAAGAAATTATATTTAAACAATAAATTTATTATAAGGTATTATATGCTTCTATTAATAATAAAAATTAGGGGTTTGACTTTGATCCTCAGGTCAAAATTAGCCGTTGCAATATAACCGTTGGAGTCTCTGCACACTCTATTTAATCAAGCTAAACCAGATTAGTTCTTCAACTTGTCCTGACGATGAACCACACTGGTTGGTTCGAAACGCGTCGACAAAAGGTTGATTATGTGATTTTGCCGAAGATATCTAGACAATGAGTCAACCTCATTAAAACATGAATCAGGTATGAGGATAGTTCTTTTCTTGTGTCAACCTCTTTAAAAATGAAACAACTCCCTTTTCAAGTTAAATATTGAAAGTTAAACCTTCATTCCATCCATCTGGTTGAATGCAATGAAGCCTGGGGGGTATGTACCTCGCTTTGCATCATTATACTGCGGGCATGCGAATTTTTTGAGCATAGTTCCTTGTCTTGTGTCAAGCTCGTTAAAAAATGAAACAAGGGTAGGTTAAGTAGGTAGATTGTAGAGAGTAGTTATGAGCATAGTTCCTTGTCTTGTGTCAAGCTCATTAAAAAATGAATCAAGGATTTTAGAGCATAGTTCCTTGTCTTGTGTCAAGCTCATAAAAAAATGAATCAAGGTTTTTAGAGTAAAGTTTTTGTTAGGTAGATTGTAGAGTAGTTATGAGCATAGTTCCTTATCTTGTGTCAAGCTCGTTTAAAAAATGAAACAAGGGTTTTGAGAATAGTTCTTTTCCTGTGTCAACCTCACTAAAAAATGAAACAACTCCCACAAGTCTTTCCAAGATCTTGAAAGTCAATCTTCATTCCATCCACCTCATTGAATGCAATGAAGCTTGGGGGGCATGTACCTTGATTTGCGTCATTATGCTGGGGGCATGTGAACTTATACCAAGCATAGTTTTTCGTTTCAAGCTTGCGTAAACATGAAACTGATTCCGAGCATAGTTCTTTTCCTGTGTCAATCTCATTAAAAAATGAAACAAATCCTCCTCTATTTGAGTCGAGAGTTTGACTAGATCTCATAAATTGTATATCTAGGTTAGTTATTTCAGTTTTTTTTTGCATAATTTTCTTACAGTTTTAGGATGAGTCTTTCAAATGATCTCGTAATTGAATCTTCATTTCATCCAACTGGTTGAACGAAATGAAGCTGGGGGGCATGCGCTCTAGCAGTTACACTTAGGGGGCATCAAGCACAATTTTCTCTCTGTTTCAAGCTTGTGTAAAAATGAAACTACTTTGAAGCATAGTTTTTCTCTGTTTCAAGCTTTTGTAAAAATGAAACCTATCTCGAGTCAATTTCAGTTATTTTCAAGACTCGTTAAATTCATGAAAATACCGAGATTATTTTGCTATCTTTCATTCTCGTAAAACAAATGAAAATGCCGAGTTCTTTCCGTCTTTTCTTGCTCGTAAATAAAATTGAAAGTCGGCCATATGAGTACATTTTTTATCATTTTTTCGAACTCATTAAACTTACAAAAAAATGAAGACCATGAGTACATTTTTATCATTTTTTCGAACTCGTTAAAACTTACGAAAAAGTGAAACCTTAGAGTCACCTTTAAGCCCTTTTCAGACTCTCAAAATATGAAAAGATTGCCGAGTTTTTCTTTTTAAACTCGTTAAAACGGAACTAAAAAGACGGTCCCCTTATAGCCCTTTTTTGACCGTAAAAACAGGAAAAGATTGCCGGATTTTTGTCGTTTCAAATTCGATATTGGAAATAAAACGACGTGTCCTTGATCGCTTTTTACTTTTCAGGTCAAAGACACTAATCATGAAAGTACTCCTTGGTCGTAAGATCAAGCGGTTCTCTCAAGTATTATTTTATACTTTTTCGGGCTTGGGAGACGCAACTTTACGAAAAAGTTCAACTCGGAGTCTTCTTAAGTTTTTTCAGACTCTCTAAAATTGAAAAACGCCGAGTTTCTCCTATACTGGACTCGTTAAAATTTCACAGTAAAAGACCTGTTCGATTACAAACAGGAACGGACCACTCCTTCTTAGGGTTCGAATCAAAACTAAGTTGGACTCATCCGAAGGATGAGCTTATAATCAAGCATATGTTATCCTCCTCAAGCTTGTAAAAAATAAAAGAGGTACTTGCCACAAATGGTGGGGGAAAGAGAGAAAAATGAGCCCATTTGTTATCCTTTGTCTCAGAAGAAGCCTTATTACCACTCTTGAACACGACACTTATCATTCACCTGGGTTGGGAAATCCTTTGCCTCACAGTTGATCAAACCACATTGAAAGTCTTCAGCCGGGTATTAACTTTGGGTCAAATGTCACCAAGCCCTGTTGTCGTGTCGTTATGTGTTCAAGAGGTCTCTGCAATAAACATTCATCTGCAAAATACCGTCATCCATTTTGACCGTCCCTGAGTCAGTCCTTACAGCTACATTTCTTCAACTTGATCTATGATTTCGTGTTGTGGGCTTGCCTGCAACGGGTCGCTTTCTATCGACATCAGCACATTATCTAGAAAGATGACCTAGGAATTGTCAGTACCTTGAAGTCTGCATGCATCAATGGCAGGTTTCTCACCTTTGACGACAGTTTACATCATTGACTTTCGATCGAAGGATTCCGTGAAATGTTCGACATCAACTCATTCATTCACATCTCATGGATTGTACTGGGTACTTTGAGAACCATTGACATCACTGGTGGTCTCTCTCACGCTTGTTAACAGTTTACATCATTGACTGGTAATCAAGTGGTTTCTACCATGTTCGACATCAACTCATTTGTTCGCATGGATAGAATCGTACCTTTTGGGGGAAGTAGAAATGAAGACCCTGGATCTAGTTTCCACCATCCAGGCTGCGAGGAGTTTTGTATTCATTATACAGTAGACTAACTATAAACAGATGGTTGCGTCCATACTGTGTCTACAAAAGTCTATGATTATGATGTACTGCAAAATCATTCCTGTATCAGAGCAGTAGATAGTTAATTAGTTAAAGTTTTCAATTTGAGTATGGGAATGCCTACCTCAGCGATGATATGATCTTATATATGTATTTTGTGTTGAATACTTGGAGGTTCCGACTGGGCTCTCCACAAGATAATCCTTGAAATGATAAAGTAATTCACCCTTCCTAGATGATATGAAACCCTTATCTACTACAGGCTTCACACTTTAGGGGGCAATCTGTTACACTAAAATTTGTCACCATGACTATTTGCAGTTAGTATGGCTCCATCAACTGTCATACTATCCTCCTTGGCAAGCCTCATACCTCTCCTCTCCATGTCAAACTCCAAGAAAGAGAGAAAGTCATTAAAAATCTATATATCTCTGGGTACGCAGTTTCTCTTAGCCTTACCTGCGTGTACGCACTCCAAGTTCACAATACTTGCGTACTTGTATGCTCTGTATGTAAAGCAATGGGTGCGTACTGTAAAGGTCAAAAGGCACAAGTTTCACTCCAAAAAAGTTACTTGTGGTCATTTCTAGAGCATTCTAGAAGCTTGTTTGACGTATGAAGCGCCCCATGGTTTCATGTATCCCTACCAAAGAGGAACTTATCCCATCAAGAGGGGAGCTATCGCATCAAAGAGGGGCTTATCCATTGATGGTGGACCTGAATAACTTCCTCTAGAGCACTATAAATACAGGCATTGGGCCAGAGGGAGGGGAGGTTGAAAGCTGAACATTCCTAAGGGTAGATGCTGTTGGAATTAGGACTCCCTTGTAAAGCTTGAGAGGAGAGATTCCCATCATTTCCTAGCCTTATTTGAGAGTGGGTGAGATGATCAAAGTAAAGGAAAACTCTTGCTGGACCCTAGGAGGGACTTGCACAACACCAAGGCTCAGGTTGTAATGGTTCCTTTTGTTTCCTCTTAATACAAATGAACTCATTTTTCTCAACGGATTGTTATTTGTGATTTGTTTCATATACTCCTTGGTCTGTATGATGGATATGTATTGTTTTATGAGTTTATCAGGTGCTATTTAATCTTTTGGCTTGTTAGTGAATGCAGGTTTCGAAGAGAAGGAGGAGCTCATCCAGATCGGCGAGGATGGACTACTACAAAGCGTTGGACTAAAGGTATGTTAAAGATCCCTGATTACTTGTATTTGCAATGCATGTTTAGAGAAAGGTAGCTTTATTTGTCTTGTTTGTCACTAGAAAGCTTTTGCTTCTAGGGAGGTCGGTTGTGTCCGCACTAATGACTCTTTCCGCATGACATGAGGCTCCTAAGATAGCCAAACCCAAGGAAAATCAGAGACCTATGGAGGAGAACACGATTTATAAGTTGAACATGACACCAATCTTCAATATTTTCATCAATGCAATTACATCTCTGCAAGAAAATACAATGGAACTGCAAAAATATGAGTTCTCTCCACAAGAAGACTAATGAAAATCTATCCCTAGAGGAGAATTCAACTTGGTACTTATACAAAATGATTAGGAACCATTCCCATGAATGGAGGAAGCTTTTCCCACCAAAATACCTTCATTAGTTGATCTGGTTTCCAATACTAGGAATCTGCATTAAATAACACAGAACACATTCCTAGATTTTCCCAATCATTGGGGTTTCACAATCTCTGACATAATTCCATAATATCTTGTTGATATATTATTTAATAGTGATCCTCCTGTAGTAGTGAGAGAGTCCCTAAATTATCTCCTCTTCCAAATCTTCATAATTTGCCCAACATTCTCATAATATTCCATATAAAAAATAATATTAGGCACAAACTTACAATTATTCATAAACCTTCCTAATGAATCTATTAAAGTTAAAAATAAATTCTCTAATGCAAAAAGAGAGGTTTAATGTGCTGAAGGATGGTCATAGGCTTTAATTTATGTTTAATTTAGAGGCATGGGCCTTAATTTATATCTTATTTAGAGGCCCATCATACCCCCTGCTGAAAGTTCTGCTCATCTTCTGATCAACTTAGTGACCTCATTGTGCCTCATTCATGGCCCCGATGGCCTTTCTTTTGTGCATTAAGAATCTTGGCTGTAAGTTCTGCAAGGAAAATCCCAAAAACATATTTGTGCAAAGAGAACTCCTTGTTTCTTGAGACCATTAGTTTGCCTTCTTCCCCTTATTCAAGATGGTTCCTGAATATTTTTTAGCTTGGCAAGGACTTTCACATCCTTGTCAACCTTCTCCTACCTTCTTCCACCATTTGGAAACCTCTGAAACCTTCAAAATGTCTTGAGATGAGAACTAGGACATATTGTAGTAATTCTTATCAAAACTAAAGGAAACCCACATGAAACCCTATTAAAGCTATAGGAAACCCTTTTTGAGCATAAATGATAGTCTGAGCCTAGGACATGACCTCAACTTGACTCCCATGCCTTCCTCTCATTTCTATAATGTATTTTAGGCCTTGGAAAAAAGCTAGAAAGAGATTAGAGACCTCTTGGAAAGTCTCTTTTCATCACTACAGTTTTAGTTCTGTTTTGATGGTGGATGTCTCATTTCATTTTGCTGCCTTCTTCTTCTCTCTTGTGGCCTAGATGGTTGCCTAATGCCCTTGGATTTCTATGTTTTGATTAAGTCTCCCTTAAGCACTCTCATTTTGGGTTTTAGCACAATTTTTTCTTTCTTCCTTCTTGTAGCAGCATTTTGACTTCCTGTAGTAGTCATTCCTTCTTCTTTCAGAGCCTTCTAACTATATGGGAGTGATGAGAAATGATGTAGGTTTGTGAAAATGAATAGGATGCTCTGTTTGCTTTTGCAAGAAATTTTCAGGGTGAGATAGGGTTTGTTCTTGAAATTATGAAATGGGATGGATGAATGATGGATAGATAGTGAATATGAATTGGATGGAGGGCTTGGAGTGTTGTGGTGACTTGGCCTTTGCAAAAATTTCTTCTTTTAACTGCTGTCCTCATTCCTTGAAATCATCACCCTTCATAATTTCGCTTTTCAACATTGCATGAGTGAAGGAGTGAGCTGCAATTAACTAGTTGAAGACATCTGCGAATACTGACCCATCCTTAGCTTATAAAACCTCATCTCTCATGCATTGACAACAAATTTCTAACAATAATATGCTTAAGAGAAAAGGTGAGGAATATTGCATGCCTGTACCTACTTGATGGTTGTTGGAGAGACATGCATTCTACTGCTGAGTTGATGTTGTTGTGCTTCTCATGGCTCAGGTACTTCTTCTTGACTGCCTTTTTCTTTTTTGTTGATCTTATTTTGTTGATGGGTTGTCTTCTTGTTGATGTGGAGGTGATGACTTCATCTATTGGTGCTGCTAATATTTTTGCTACTACTGAGCTCTAGAGGAGCTTCTTCATCCTTGGAGTCCTTTTTCTGAAGATGGTTGTAAATTGGGTGGTTTCCTTTGTGGGATAGGTTGCTATAGGATACCTACAAGATGTCCTGTAGCTTCCTCTCCCCTAAAATTTCATACTTTATCTCAACGCTGAAGCATAAGGGATGTTGAAATGAGTGGAGAAGGGTGATAGGGAATGGTAAGTGAGAGATGTTGTCTCTGGGTATTGTTCATCTTTCCTTCTTCTCCCTCTCTTCTGATTGTTCTCTTTTTTCTTTTTATAATCTATAATTTTTTTTTTAATTGGTTTCTTTTATGGATGTAGGGGTGACATGGTGATGAAAGGAATGGCTATGATGTGGTGCAGTAAATGGTTTTTCATCGATGCACAGGCTTGTGTCATCCCCTTGCTCGTAGACTACTTTTCTTGGGATTTTCAAGGTCACTGTAATTCCTATAGGAAACTCCTATACGTTTACAGAGAATCCTGTAGAAAACACAAAGTTTGTGTAAGATGAGCTGGAGGGGTTTATATGTTGAAGAACAGGTGAATAGTGGAAGATATGAGATGTGTGGACTGAAACATGGCTCTTGTAGGTCCTTCTGTCCCTCTCATGTTGTATTTATCCTCCTCTTACTGACCTGCAAAACAAAATTTCCATTTTTTTTTTTTTGTATCTTTTTTTTCTTCTCTCTTTTTTTTTAAAGCAACTGGTTTTCCTGCCCTAGGTGCCTCAAAAGATGTTTTCACCCAAACTTTTATTTTTTTAATATTTTTTTCATTTAAGGTAGAGTAGAATTTGAAGATGGATTTTGGTTAGATGGCGTGGATGAGTGATGAAAGTGTCATTGGGGGACCTATATCAATTCCCTAAAGAATACCTGACCTTTTGACCCACCTCTCTAATCATATTTCCTCTTGTAGCTTCTTCTTGGCCTTCCTTTAGATTTTCAGAACTTCCTGTAGTACTACAGGAAACTCCTGTGGTAATTCAGGACAACCTCTTGTAGCATACTTATTTTTTCCATATTTTTGAAACGGTAGAATGGATTGACATGAAACATTGTAAGCATTTTTCCATCATCATTATGCACCTCCCCTTAAAACAAAGTTGGTAAATAGATGCACGGATCTCAAGAAAAACTACAAATGGCTGAAGGTGATGGGGGGTTATTTATTGGAAGCTGTGCACTAGAATTTGCTGAAATTTATTGGGAATGTTACCATCATCTATATGTATCTCCCCGTGAAACAAATTTTTAAATGGATGCATGGTTTTCAACTTATGACAAAAATAAATTTCTTCTCTATGTATTTTGTTTCGTGCAGTAAAACAGAGTCTTGCTGTATTTTTTTAGGACAGCAAGCAAACTGAATGGGAAAAGCTTGAGAATGATGGGTGGATGGTGGAAATATATAAGGTGATGGATTTGCATGGCCTTGGCCTTGTTGGAGCATTTGAGCAAAGGAGGAGAAAGTCAAAATTTGACTTCTTTTGACTAGGTTTGACCTATTTTTTCTTTCTTTGGTGACAACTTGTTTTTGTTCTTTGTAGATGTTGGAGAGCACCTACATTCATCAAAAAGATACATGGAGCAAGGATTTTTTTATTTTTTCCCTTTTTTTCTTCTAGGACTACTAGTTGCCTCAAGGAGGTTTTCAACTAGAAGGCCTACCTAGGTGCCTCAAAGAAGGTTTTCACCTAGGATCTTTTCATTTTTTTCTCTCTTTTTTTTTAAGTTTTTTCCAACTCATTGACCACCTAATGGAGGTTTTCAATCAATGATCCAAGCTGAGGCACCTCCAAGGAGGTTTTCACGGAGGTTTTTATTTCTTTCTCTTATTTTTAATTTCTTTTTCTACCCTACCCTAGAAAAACAAAATCACTTTCAAGTATAAGAATACTTCCAATGGAGCCATGTGCACATCAAGATGATAGAAAAAATGACGTGGAGGCTTGAAATGTATGCTTTGACATGTATCTAGATTTGAGTGATCAAATGTTTTGACTTTGATGATATGAAGCGCAATTGAAGAAGAGAGTGTTGTTGCAACTTAGTGACTGTCTGGAACGAAAGCTAAATATAACTTTCATGCCCTTGGTTTGATTGCCTATCTGGATCATTCTTCATGTCTTCTTCTACCATGACCTTCAAATCTTCCTCTTTTTGTTGATTGTTCTCTTCAATACATGGAGGATTTGATGGTAACAATGAGGGAGCTTTCCCAATCTATGACTTTGATGTCTTATCTTCATCAAGTGGAGCCCATGATTCTTTGGTCTTCTCATTCGAATGTTCTTCTTTTGGATGTGGTCCTTCAATGATATCAAGATAATCTCTTTTTTGCAATACTCTTCCTGGGCTATCGTGAATACCATTGATCTCAAGAGGAGATGTTTGGAAGTGTTGTACCTCAGCATTGTAAGTGGGTTGAGCTACTTCAATGTATGAGTTTGGAAATGGGGGTATATGTAGTTGAGTGGGAGTGGATATTTGAGATGGATGTGGTTGGGGTTGTGGTTGTGGTGGAGGTGAATGGTAGGAATAACAAGGAGTTGGGTATGGAGGATATTGTGGATGGCTCCCATAAGTTCCTTGCTAGCCTTGTTGCCAGCATTGATTTTGGGGTTGAGATGGCCAATGTTTCCAAGGAAAGGGTGTGTTCCAATTACTTTGAGATGTATGCGCATAAGATGTAAATTTTGAATTAGGCTCTTGCATTATATCAGGTTGAAAAGGCTGCCATGGTCCTATTGGAGCTACATAACATAGCTGCATTGGTAATTGACTTGTTCCATTGCCCTCTTGGTAAACTTGCTTCAACCTTGGTAATGATGAACAATATTTAAAATTATGTGATTCTCCATGGACAACACAAATATCAACATCTTCTTTTTCTTCATCTTGCATTGTTAACATCTTTACTTATTCTCTTAGATTGTTAAGAATTTCTGTTTTAAAGTTATCAAGCAAATTTCCAATTTTAGCTTGACTTACCAATATTGATGCTGATTTACCTACTCTTTCCCTTCATGTTTCACAAATTTCTTCAAATGATAATTGGTACACATCACCTCTACTTATGAGATCAAGGAGATCCACTCATCCCTAATTGTTCTGAGCAAGAGGGTATTTTAGTGTGTTGAATCCTAAATGATTTAGTTTTTCCATCTTAAAATTATACATGAACATCTCTATTATATCCTCTAGACTCTCATCTTCTCTTTGAATCATTCTAAAGATTTTTTCTTTAAGATCATGATCTTTATATATTTCTAGAAATACATATTGCATATCATTCCATGATCTTATTGAATTAGTCCCTAAACTCATGAACCATTTAAGAGTTCTATCCTTCAATGTTGTGGGAAACAAACTCAGTTTTTGGGTGTCTAATAGGTAACCATAAGATCTACAAACAATTTAAAATTCAAAGAGAAAGGTTTTCGGATCCTCTAACCTTAGACCATGTAATTTTGGAAGAAAAGATGGAGGGATGTTCTTCATGTGCACACTACCATCACTATCTTGAATGGGAAATCTGAGAGGATCTTCCTCATTGTCATCACCTCCATCAATTTATTCTACATTCTTTTCCATTCTCTTCTTCTACCTACTAAAGTGAATGGTGATGTGGCTCTTACTGCATCACGTGATCAAATGGGGGGTTGGGTTGGTGTTGGAGATTTTTTGTTCTTATGATTGAATGAAAACTATAATGCAATGTGGTTTTCTACTTTTGAAATTAAATATGGCTAATTCACAAGTAAAAAGAAATGAATCAACTAGGGAAGGAAAAAATGCATACTTTTACACCCCCCAACAACGGTGCGAAAAAGTGATGAGCATCGATATTGCAACAAGAATGTTGCAACTCCTAAGGCTACCAACTTTAATTATCAACCCTGGGTTCGTACAAACTTAAGAGGTATTGACACAATATATGCAGCATATAATGTGTCCTTCCTTTGCTTTCATGAGATAAAAGAAATGCTTCCCATTTGTAGGAATGAATGACTGAATTTAAAAATGATTGTAAAGTAACATGAAATCCTCTATCTACTTATTAACGCACTTTGCTTGCAAAAGAACCCTATTTTAACCATATTTGTCACATGTGATGTTTTAACTAATCTAAGCATGAAATATGATATAGAGATTACTAAGTGCTGTGTGCATGTGCAAATATAAAAGAACTCATTTTTTCAATCTTGTTTTCTTTATAAATGAAAATGTTAATCTCTCCTTGATCTTTGGTAGGGGAGACAAGTGTGGAGGAAGAGGGGTACAATGATATTGATGACTTAGAGGTCAAGTAGGGGCCTAATCCCAACTTCAATGATGATTTTTCTCAATTCAGGCTCAAAATAGGCCACTACAGAATTTCCTACAGGATGTACTAGCTCTCTTCAAGGATCCCCTAGTTCTCCTACAGGATCCCCTATTTTACTACGGGATATTACAAATTTAGTATACGAAATTATAATTCATCGAATGACCAAGAAAATCAAATCCAAATTGGATGGGACAAATTATTTTATTTACTATGATGTATTAGGTCCCCATTCCAAGAGGAATCACTCAAAAATACCTGTATTAACCAGTGCTAAAAAATAATAGAAAATTACTAGTCGAAAATCTAGAAATTCGAGAACTAGTGAGCTAGTAAATATATAAAATGGCTAACCTAATCAAGTGAAAATGAAATGAAGTAATTTTTGTTAAAACTAGAATGTTTTTTTGATCTAATTCAAGTGGAACCAACTTGATTGAATTTCGTTAGCATGCTTTAAAAAATAGAAGAAATTTACTGTTCTTTGTGACAAAGGAGTTCCAGAAATCTAGATTTGGGAATGAGAAAGCTAATCCAAGTAACTCAATGATTACTATGACTTTCCAAATATTTTCCAAGGATGAAATGATACTTTTTATCTTGTAAAAGAACTTACATCAACCATTTAACCCAATCCTACAACAAGAAATCATTAATACTAAATGCAGAAATAGAAAGAAATAAAAACAAGAGATGCATGTGAATAAGAAGTGAAAATAAGGAAAGAAAATGATACAAAAGGGCTTTGAGGCTCTTGGGATGGCCAATCCTGAGGAAACTTAGAGACCTATCGAGGATAACAAGATTTGGAATTTGAACATGACACCAATCTTCATTATTTTCATCAATACAATTACATCCCTACAAGAAAATACAATGGAGCTACAAAAATACGAGTTCTCTCCGCAAGAAGAGTAATGAAAATATATCCCTAGAGGCAAATTTGACTTGGTACTTATAAAAAATGATTAGGAATCATTCCCCATGAATGGAGGAAGCTTTCCCCACAAAAATCCCTTGATTAGTGGATTTGGTTCCCAATACTAGGAATCTGCATTAAATGGTAGGGAACACATTCCTAGATTTTCTCAGTCATTGGAGTTCCACAATTTGTGCCATAATTCCATAATATCTTGTTGATTTATTATTTAATAGTGATCCTCTTGTAGTAGGTAGCAAGTCCCTAAACTATCTCCTCCTCTAAATCTTCATAATCTGACCAATATTCTCATTATATTCCAAAAAAATAAATAATATTAGGCACGAATATGCAATTATTAATAAACCTTCCTAATGAATAATATTAAAGCTAAAAATACATTATCTAATGCAAAAAGAGAGTTTTAATGTGTTGAAGGATAGTCATAGGCCTTAATCTATGTTTAATTTAGAGGCATGGGCCTTAATTTATGTATAATTTAGAGGCCCATCATAACCCCCAGCTGAAAGTGTTGCTCATCCTTTGAGAAAGTTAGTGAGCTCATTGTGCCTCATTCATGGCCCTGGTGGCCTCTCTCTTGTGCATTAATAATCTTCCCAATATTCTCATAATATTCCACAAAAATAAATAATATTAGGAAAAAATATGAAATTATTCATAAACCTTCATAATGAATATATTAAAGTTAAAAGTACATTATCTAATGAAAAAACAGAGGTTTAATGTGCTGAAGGATGGTCATATGCCATAATTTATGTTTAATTTAGAGGAATGAGCCTTAATTTATGTCTAATTTAGAGGCCCATCATAACCCCTGCTGAAAGTGCTGCTCATCCTCTGAGTAACTTAGTGACCTCATTGTACCTCATTCATGGCCCGGTGGCCTCTCTCTTGTGCATTAATAAACTTGGTTGTAAGTTCTGCAAGGACCATCCCAAAAACATATTTGTGCAAAGAAAACTCCTTATTTCTTGAGACCATTAGTTTGCCTTCTTCCCCTTATTCAAGATGGTTCTTGAATATTTTTCAGTTTGGCAAGGTCTTCCACATCCTTATAAACCTTCTGCTACCTTGTTCCGCCATTTGGAAACCTTTGAAACCTTCAAAAGGTCTTTATATGAGAACTAGGACATCCTGTAGTAATTCTTGTCAAAACTACAAGAAACCTAGAGAAAAGGTAGAAAGAGATTAGAGACCTCTTGGAAAGTATCTTTTCATTACTGTAGTTTTAGTTATATTTTGATGGTGGATGCCTCTTTTCCTTTTGTTGCCTTCTTCTTCTCTCTTGTGGCCTAGACGGTTGCCTAATGGCCTTGGAGTTCTCTGTTTCTATTAGGTTTCTTTTAAACATTGTCATTTTGGGTTTTAGCGCAAATTTTTCTTCCTTCCCTCTTGTAGTAGCATTCTGCTTCCTGTAGTAGTCATTCCTTCTTTCTTCAGAGTCTTCTAACTGTATGGGAGTGATGAGAAATGATGTAGGTTTGTGAAAATGGAGAGGATGCTCTCTTTGCTTTTTCAAGAAATTTTCAGGGTGAGATAGGGTTTGTTCTTGAAATTATGAAATGGGATGGATGAATGATGGATAAATAGTGAATATGAAGTGGATAGAGGGTTTGGAGTGTTGTGGTGATTTGGCCTTTGCAAAAATTTCTTCTTTTAGCTGCTTTCCTCATTCCTTGAAATCATCACCCTTCATAATTTGACTTTTCAACATTGCATGAGTGAAGAAGTGAACTTCAATTAACTAGTTGAAGGCAGTTGAGAGTGCTGACCTATCCTTAGCTTATAAAACTCCATATTTTATGCATTAACAACAAATTTATAACTGTAATATGCTCAAGGGAAGAGGTCAAGAATATTTCATACCAGTACCTACCTGATGGTTGTTGGAGAGACATGCATGCTACTACTGATTTGATGTTGTTGTGCTTCTCATGAATCAGGTACATCTTCTTGACTGCCTTTTTCCTTTTTTTTGATCTTATTTTGCTAATGGGTTGTCTTCCTGTTGATGTGCAGGTGATGGCTTCATTTGTTGTTGTTGGTGATATTTTTTCTTGCTGCTGATATTTGGAGGAGCTTCTTCATCCTTGGAGTCCTTGTTCTAAAGATAGCTGCAAACTGGGTGATTTCCTTTGTGGGATAGGCTGCTATAGGATTTCCTACAGGATACCTACAGGATGTCCGGTAACTGCCTATCCCCTAAAATTTCATACTTTATCTCAACTTTGAAGCATAAGGGATGTTGAAATGAGTGGAGAAGGGTGATAGGGAATGGTAGGTGAGAGATGTTGTCTCTAGGTATTGTTCCTCTTTCCCTCCTCTCTCTCTTCTGCTTGTTTTCTTTTTTCTTTTGTAATCTGTAATTTTCTTTTTTGAATTGGTTTCTTTGATGGATGTAGGGGTGACATGGTGTTGAAAGGAATGGCTACGATGTGATGGAGTAATTTTTTTTTCATTCAAGCATGGGCTTGTGTCATCTCCTTGCTCTCGGACTACCTTTCTTGGGATTTTCATGGTCACTGTAATTCCTACAAGAAACTCCTGTAGGTTTATAGGGAATCCTGTAGAAAACATAGAGTTTGTGTAAGATGACATGGAGGGATTTAGAAGTGAAATAATAGGTGAATAGTGGAAGATATGAGATGTGTGGATTGAAACTTGGCAATTATAGGTCCTTTTTTCCCTCTCACGTTGTGCTTATCCTCCTCTTACTGGCTTGCAAAACAAAATTTTGCAATTTTATTTTCTATCCTTTCTTTTTTTTTCTTTTTTTTTTTCTAAACAAGTAGTCTGTCTCCAAGGATATTTTCATTCTAGTTGCCTGCCCTAGTTGCCTCAAAAAAGGTTTTCACCAAGAGGGTTTTTTTATTTATTTATTTCTATGTAAGGTAGAGTGGAATTTCAAGATGGATTTTGGTTAGATGGAGTGGATGAGTGATGAAAGTATCATTGGGGGACCTATATAAACCTTCCCTAAAGAATACTTGGCCTTTTGACCCACTTCTCTAATCATATTTCCTCTTGTAGCTTCTTTTCGGCCTTCCTGTAGATTTTCATAACTTCTTGTAGTACTATAGGAAACTCCTGTAGTAATTTAGGACAACCTCTTGTAGTAGACTTGTTTTGTCCATATCTCCCAAACAGTAGAATGGATTGACTTGAAACTTTTTGAGCATGTTTCCATCATCATTATGTACCTCCCCATAAGAAAAATTAGTAAATGGATGCACGGATCTCGAGAAAAACTAGAAATTTTTGAAAGTGATGAAGGCTTATTTCTTGGAAACCGTGCATTGGAATTTTTTGAAATTGATTGGGAATGTTACCATTATCCATATGCATCTTCCCATGATTTTTTTTTTTAAATGGATGCATGGTTTTCAAGTTACGACAAAAATAAATTTATGCTCTATGTATTTTGTTTCCTATAGTAAAACAAAGTCTTCCTGTAGTTTCTTAGGAGAACAAGCAAACTGAATAGGAAAAGCTTGAGAATGATGGGTGGATGGTGGAAATAGATGAGGGTGATGGATTTGCATGGCCTTGGCCTTATTTGAGAATTTTAGCAAAGGAGGAGAAAGTCAAAATTTGACTTCTTTTGACTAGGTTTGACCTCTTTTTCCTTTCTTTGGTGGAAACTTGTTTTTGTTCCTTGTAGATGTCGGAGAGCACTTACATTCATCAAAGAGATACATGGAGCAATGATTTTTTTATTTTTCCCTTTATTTCTTCTAGGCCTACTAGCCGCCTCAAGGAGGTTTTCAACTAGAAGGTCTGCCTAGGCACCTCAAAGGAGGTTTTCAACTAGGATTTTTTCTTTTTTCTCTTTTTTCTTTTTATTTTTTTCCAACCCATTGACCCCCTCATGGAGGTTTTCAATCAATGAGCACATCTGAGGCACCTCCAAGGAGGTTCCACTTGAGATTTTTATTTTTTCTCTTATTTTTCATTTTTTTTTCTACGCTACCCTACTTGAAAAACAAAATCACTTTCAAGTATAAGAATACTTCCAATGGAGCCATGTGCCCATAAAGATGATAGAAAACATGATGTAGAGGCTTGAAATGTTTACTTTGACATGTACCTGGATTTGAGTGATCAAATGATTTGACTTTGATGATATCAAGCGCAATTGAAGAAGAGAGTGTCGCTGCAACTTAGTGACTGTCTGGAACAAACCTCAATATAACTTTCATGTCCTTGGTGTTGAGTCCCAAACCTACACTTCCCTATATACCCTTTCAGCCTTCTTTTTCCATTTACTTCATCCACCAAGCTGTCAAATCATTGCATATTAGTCTAAAAGGAGCTTATGAAATGGTTTCCTAACTATGTTTATGACTGTTGTTTGATTTAGATTTTTGTTCAAGCAGCTGTGGAAACTTGTCACTTTCCGCAGCCAGCTCAAGTTTCCACAGCCATTTTGTTAAAGACTATGTTATAGGTGTCCAATGGAGAAACCGACCACATGGGCAAGCTGCAAGTGACATGTACATGGAGCGTGTCCTCTCAGTTCAGCCAAATCACTCATAAATGGTCATGGTCAACGACCGTCAAAGGAAGGGCCAAACAAGGAGTTTTGCGGGGGCACGACTCTGTTTTGCCCACGTGAAGGTTTGCATGGCACGGTCCTCAATTTCCAGAGGTATTGGCACACCTGTAGATCAACCCGTGAACTGAATCGAGCAACCACCACTCCATGGATTTAACTGTCATGATGACCATAACACTAGATCTCAGGCTGTGGAGATTTACGTGTCTCTTTGGCAGCATAGAATCTAGGAATTAGTTGCAGTATGTTCACTTATAAATAATGCGTTGGTATACGCTAGATAGTTAGCTTTTCAGATGTAATTTTGACTGTTGTTATAAGCCCACTGTACTGTGCTTTACTTTGTCTTATTACTGCACTTTAATATATGAGAAGACAGCATTCCTGAATTCGATTTGTGACTGAGTATTGACTGGCTGAGGTTGCAGAGGGCCCATGTACACCAAAGCTCTGTATAGTTTATTACTTGCTTTCACTTACTATTTTTATAATCATTGCTTGTATATATATTGCGCTGTTCTGATGTTCATTGCTGTCCATATTTCCTTTATGTTTTTTTCATAATTGTTAGCTGATCAGTGCTTCTCTTACAGGTTTTGGTACGCAGCCTGGGCAAATTTACATATTTTTAATAACTACATGAGATCATCTTGTCCTTTCTGCTAATTTTCATTTACTGAGTTTAATTCCAGCATTGTCATTTCTTTTAGTTTTGCTTTGCTTATTTACTTTTCTGCCACTTAGACATCATATTACTCATCTGTTTATGATTTCCTTTCTATAGCCAAGTGACTCAGTTAGTGAGGAATCAGAATATTACTTGTTGTAGTATGATTTAGTTTGCTTTCCTGCAAGTTAGAGATTGAACTACTTATGTCATTTTCAAGAATTGAAATATGAATGAGTAGTTAAATCTTAGTTTCCTTTTATGAAATTTAATTTCCTGCAATTTACATATCATATTACTCAGCTCGTTTATGATTACTTCCTATAGCCGGAGCGAGTCGAAAGGTGAAGGGTCAGAATGTGGGTTGAAGTAGTGTGATTTAGCTTGCTTTGCTTTCAGTCTTTGAGTTGCTTTAAGTTCAATTTTTATTTTCTTTTTCATACAACAGTAAGGATACTGGGCCATTGTCACTAGTTCACTGTTTTGGTACATTTATTTCCTTTTGAGAATTGATTTCATCACAGTCAGTTTGAAACCTTCTTTTTGAGAACTTTAAAGTTTGGAAAATCATTGTAGAAATCACCATTACCATCCACACTTAACTTTCAATTTCGCCATTTCACACTAGGGAATCCACAGAAGATAAACCCACAAACAAACTAAAAAAAACTCAAAAACGACAAAAGACTAAGAAAACGGTTATCTTGCACATATAGTGCACTTCAGTTCATCAGTTTACGACCCCCGGATTGACATTTTAAATAGCAATTTAGGACACACTAAATTGACCAAACATTTTGGCGCCGTTGCTGGGGAAGTGAAACTAGGTAGCCAATTTCTTAAAAAAAATAAGAAAATTTCAAGGAAGGAAAATCGAAAACCTCTCAAAGTATTCTCTCCTCTTTCACTTAGTGTGAACTGGAGGATCAGAAAAGAGAAAGTTATTGTTTAATAATTTCTTGAGTATGCTCTCTTCTTGCACCTAGAGTGACCTGGAAGATCAGAAAGAGAATTATTAGCCTGACTTGAAGAAAAATAAAAATGACATGCATAGAGCAAGAGATTCTAGGGGAAGGTTTTTAGCTAGAGCCAAGAGTTCTATTTTCACAACTGCATCTACTTCAAGGAATAGACAAGAGACACCTCCATCATCTCCAACTCACACTCCTAGCCTTAGGATTCCTGGAATTCAAGAGGCAGTAGTTGAATTAGGAGACTCTCCCACACCATCCATCGAATCTGAATTAGGAAAAAAGATCCTTTCTTTCCTTCTACAGGGAGACACATTGTAATTGAAGAAGTAGAATCACCTGAGGAAGAAGAGGGAGAAATTCCTCCTCGTTCGCCATTTGTAGAGGAACCAGAGGACTCTGAAGTCTCTGAGGAAGCTATCATGACAGAGGAGGTAGTTAACGGATTTGGTAGAGGTAGAGGCAGAGGAGGGGGAGGAGGAAACAATGGAGGAGGTAGAGGTAACAATGGGGGAAATAGGGATGGAGATAACTCATTCGGATTTCCTATAATCGATGAGGATTCTCGAGCAACAATGAAAAATATTTCACCATCTGTCCTCCCAAAATTTCATGGGTTAAGAAATGAGGATCCTGAAACATTTCTATTTGAGTTTGAGGTCGTGTGTCAAACTTATCATTATCTGGAAGACTCTCAAAAACTCAAACTGTTTCCTTCAACATTGAAAGGAGTTGCTTTGAAATGGTTCATGGGATTACTCACCCAATCCATTAGGACTTGGAATGATATGAAACAAACATTTTTGGATAGATACCTGGACTATTGTATGCCCACCAATCACAAGGATGAAGTATTCAAAATGGTGCAAAGAGAGGATGAAAACTTGGAGGATTTACTTGAAAGATTCCAATACAACCTGAAAAGAGAAAAAATGAGTAACTTAGATGAGGAAACCTTGAAAGCCCTTCTATTAAAAGCCATTAGAGATGAATGGATAGATATTTTGAACATGATGGGAAAAGGAGATATATCTCAACTTCCACTTCATGATATAACAGAGCTATGTGTCCATCTCTCAAGGGGAAAATCTAAAACTAGAAAAGGGCCTAGAGATCCTTCTCTCATTAGAGAAAAAACATCTGCAACTGGATCAGTAAGTAGGGCTGAGATTGGCAATATGCTTGATGAATTCAAAACTGATATCTTAGGGAGTCTTAGTGAGCAACTAGACACCCTTAAGATACAAAATAAGCAGAAAGCAGAAGCTGAAGCTTTGGCCATCTTTTGCCCAAAATGTAGAGAGAAACATGCTCTAAGGGAATGTCCCTTGGATGCAAAAGTTGTAGAAACATGTGTGATTTGTTCAGAGAATCATGAGACCAAGGATTATCCTTCAATTCCTGGGTTCAAAGCTGTCTTTCAAGAAGATCCAAATACAATTGAGTCTCTCTGTTTTGTTGCAAGGAGACCTTGGCAGGGGCAACAAAACCAAGGGTTTAACAACTCTATGAACTTTCAAACCCCACCAAATTAGAATCCTTGGCAACAACCTTGGTCCCAACCTCAAAATCCTTTTCAACCATGGGTACAAGGCATGAAAAATCCTTATGGAAGATTTGCTCAATTTTATCAATATCCTCCATCTTTTCAAAACCAACAAGCTCCACAACTTCCAAATCAAAATCCACAACTATCATTGCCATTTCCAAAACAACAACAACCTTTTCAACAGAATCCAAATTCTCAACTCTTGCTTCCATTCCAACAGAAGCCAAATCAACTACCTTCCCAGCCATTGCCAAACCCCAACAATAAAAACCCTCAAAATGCTTACATGGTAGAAGGTCAACAATTTCCTACCTATATGATTGTTCCTCTCAATGATGTACAACTCAGATCTGGTAGAGTTTTAGATAAACCTTCTATAGATGCCCAAAAGCAAAGCATTTCTGAGGAAGATTCTCTTGAAGCCAATAAAGGTTCTGAAGCATCTCTTCAAAACCCAAGCACTCAAAAAGAAAAAGAAAAAGAGTTAACCCCCATAACTCCTGTAGTTGAGAAACCTGCATCTTCATCCACACCTCCTTTTCCTGAAAGATTACAAATTGACAAAGGGGTGGAAAAACAAATCTTGTTGCCTGGCTATGATTTTCTAGATGAATTGAAGAATGTCTGTATCAATATTCCCTTGTTACAAGCCATTAGAGAGATTCCTATTCTAGCAAAAACAATAAAGGAGTTGAGTCTTAAAAGACCAGGAAGGAAACCAAGAGATACAAGAAGAATCCACCTGGTAGGAAAAATTACAGATATCATGATGGGAAAAATTACTATGCAGAAGTATGTAGATCCCGGTAGTCCAATTGTCAAAACACATATCAATGGGGTAGAAATTCCAAATACTTTGATTTATTTAGGGGCTGCTATCAACATTATGAGTAGATAGACTATGGAACAGCTGAAACTTCCTAATCTTCTTTTTACACCTACTCTACTACAACTTGCAGATCGATCAATTATCAAACCAGATGGTGTATTAGAAGACATTTCGGTCTCCTTAGACTCTTGGGAATATCCAATAGATTTCATGATTTTAACTCCAAGAGTAATTTAGGAGGACACCCTCTCATCTTAGGAAGACCTTGGCTAGCCACAGCTGATGCTTTTATCAGTTGTAGGTCTGGGGATATGTATATTTCTGATGGTAGTTCGACAAAATAATTCAATCTGTATCCTCCAACAAAAGCAATTACAGAAATAGGAGATAATGAGTGGTTTGATGATGAGGATACTATACAACCTGTCTTTACCATTTCTGAAGTCAGTGAAGACATTCAAATTCTGAACACATTAGAAAACTTTGAAACATCTTCAGAATATGACCACACACAGTTTCAGTTAGATTCTGACATTGAGTATTTATCATCTAGACAAATGTCTCTTTTCTCTATGGAAGAGTTTGGTAGTACCGCCATTGAGATCTTTCCAGGTAAAACATTGAATACCAACAAAAACTTGGAAAGATCACAACAGGGAGAGCTAACCAAAATCTTGCAAAAACATTCTACTGCATTTGCATGGGAGTATACTGATATGAAAGGTATTGACCCTAAGACTTTCATTCATCACATATACATCAAGGAAAACAGTAGACCAATCAGACAACCTCAGAGAAGGATGAATCCAAACCTTAGGGAGATAGTGAAAGAAGAGCTTCAAAAACTACTCAATGTAAACTTCATTTATCCAATTTCAGATAGCCGATGGGTTTCTCCTTTGGTTATAGTACCTAAAAATAATGGTAAATGGAGGGTATGTATTGATTACAGGGAATTGAACAAAGCAACTTTGAAAGATCACTTTCCTTTACCCTTTATCGATCAGGTATTAGATAATTTAGCAGGCAAAAAGTATTTTTCATTTTTGGATGGTTTTAATGGTTATAATCAGATTCAGGTAGCACCTGAAGATCAGGGTAAGACCAAATTTACCTGTCCATGGGGGACTTTTGCTTACCGAGTACTTCCTTATGGATTATGTAATGCACCCGCAACATTTCAAAGGGAAGTACTAGGAATCTATTCTGATCTAATCCATGATTGTGTAGAGGTTTATATGGATGATTTTACAGTTTATGGTAATTCGTTTGAAGAGGCATTAGAGAATTTGGAAAAAGTCCTTATAAGGTGTAAAGAAACAAACCTATCGTTGAGTCATGAAAAATTCTTTATGATGTTTACTGAAGGGATTGTTTTAGGACATCATATTTCAGGGGATGGGATTAAAGTTGATAGATCAAAAGTTGAAGTCATCTCCAAGTTGCCTATTCCCAATTGTCAAAAAGATGTTAGAAGTTTTCTTGGATTTACTGGATACTATAGAAGATTTATTGAAAACTTCACCAAAATAGCATCTCCACTCTTCAAATTACTTACAAAAGACTGTGAATTCAAATGGGATCCTAATTGTCAATCTGCATTTGAAACTTTGAAAACAAGAATATCTGAAGCACCCATTTTGAGAGGGCCAAATTGGAAACTTCCTTTTCATATTTCTACAGATGCTTCAGATACAGCTCTAGGAGTTGTGTTGGGTCAAAAGGATTTAGTTCCTTATGCCATTTACTACACCAGCAAAAATTTGACTCCCACCGAGTTAAACTATACTGTGACTGAAAAAGAGTTCTTAGCTGTTGTTCATGCAATCAATAAGTTTAGACATTATATAACAGGCTATGAAACTTTTGTCCATACTGATCATTCTGCAATTAGATATCTAATGAACAAACCTGTTACTAATGGCAGAGTTACAAGATGGCTCTTACTTTTACAAGAATTCAATATTACTGTGTTAGATAGACCAAGAAAACAAAATACAGTAGCTGATTTCTTGTCTAGAATCCAAAATACTAATGAAGATTCTCCTGTAGAGGATAAGTTTCCAGATGAGTATTTATTTGCAGTAACTACTAAGACTCCTTGGTATGCAGATATTGCTAACTATTTGGTTACAGGAAAGCTACCTCCACATTTATTTCCTAGTGAAAAAAGAAGAATTATTCAGGAGAGTTCGAATTATTCATGGATTTCTAATGAATTGTTTAAAACAGGGCTAGATTATGTGATCAAAAGATGTGTTCGGGAAGATGAAATGGCTGACATCCTCAAGGCATGTCATGATGAACCATGTGATGGACACTTTGCTGACAAAAGGATGGCCTATGAAATCATTTCTTTAGGATATTATTGGCCTTCCCTTTTCAAAGATGCAAAACAATATGTCAGAAGGTGTGACAGCTGCCAAAGAGTTGGGAGACCGACTCTTTCAAATGAAATGCCATTACAACCACAGGTACTCATCGAACCCTTTGAAAAATGGGCTTTAGATTTCATTGGACCCATTAACCCACCATCTAAACAGAAGAAGTATATATTGGTATGCACTGATTATGTCACTAAATGGGTGGAAGCCAAAGCATTGCCTTCTGCCACTGAAAATTCAGTTGTTCATTTTCTTTATGAGGATATTTTTACTTGTTTTGGTGTCCCAAGAGAAATTGTGACAGATCAGGGAAGTCAATTTACTTCTAACTTGATGGAGAAGCTGATGGAAGAATACAAAATCAAGCATAGAAAATATACTCCTTACCATCCCAAGCAAATGGCCAAGTGGAGTCTACAAACAAAGTTCTCGAGAGCATCATCACCAAAAATGTCCATCTACACAGAAGAGATTGGGCAGAAAGGATTCCTGAAGCCTTGTGGGCCTACAGAACTACATGGAGGAATACAACAGGACATTCTCCCTATGAACTTGTTTATGGGAAAGAAGTCCTGCTCCCCATTGAGTTTCAAGTTAAGACTTTCAAGATGGAAGTCCAGTTGGGGATGAATCTATCAGAAGCCCAAAAGCACATAATGGAGCAGCTGAATGAGCTAGATGAGATCAGATAAGAAGAAATTTTAAGGACTGATCTAGTTCAACATCAAAGAGCTAAGTGGCATGACAGATACATCAAAGAGAAAAAGTTTCAAGAAGGAGATTGGGCGCTACTGTTTGATTCCAAGTTTAAAGACTTCAAAGGTAAATTTCAAACCCATTGGCTTGGGCCATATGAGATTGACAAAGTCTTTAACAATGGAGCGGTAAGAATCAAGACCATTGATGAATTTCAGACTCCTCTTATTGTGAATGGCCACCGCTTGAAAATTATCATAAGCCACTCTCAAAAGAGGAATTTGTCAAGATGTTCCAAGAGAATTCTGCAATAAGGTTGGTGGAGAAGAATCCTTCTTCCCCACCAGCCTAGCCTTTGTTTCTTTCAGTTAAAAATAAAAAAAAAAATTGTATAAGCCTGAAAACCAATCATAGATTAGCGGTCTTATACAGAAAATATAGAGTGAAAATCAGGGACACCTGACACTCTATATTTTCCAAAAAAAATCTCTCCTCTCTTTCTTTTTCCATCTTCACTCCACCTCATTTTCCATTTCACTCCATCTCCATCTCATTCACATTTTCGTTTCACTTCACTCCGCTTCATTTTCACTCCATTCCACTCATTTCATTTTCATTTCATCAATAAAAGTCCCTTTCAGGACTATTTTCACTGAGTTAGTTCTTCTCTAACTATCTTTGTTCAGCTAAGTGGGTTCTGTCCCAGTTTCCGCAGCTGGAAGCAGTTTCCGCAGCCAGAAACGATTTCCGCAGCTACCACCACTCTGTTTTTCAAATTCACAGTCAAAATGTTAGTGCAATAATCATGAAAATGCAGGTGTAATTGAGCAAATGCCATGAAGACATGGAGCATCTCCAAGACATCAAGGAAGAACAGTTGGTTAAAAGCTATGAGCAAGAAATGACAAAGTTTCCAAAGGTATGAGCAATTTTTTTTATCAAATAACAATTAAAGTCATGATTATGCATAGTTATCAAACCATAAAAAGTTCTACTATGTGCAATGATTCGATACGATAGCTCCATTACCCACTCCTATTCCACGATATTACTCCACACACCATGCATTCATTTCTTAATGGTCTCATGATTGATTTTCGGGTTTAAACTCAAGTTGACTGCACTTTCATTTGCCACCTGTACTCATGAGATGTGACCAATCCCATTACGGCTCCTCTCCACCGCATTTCCCACAACCATCCATCAAAATGTGTGATATTTCGTATGCAGCCGTTAATTCAAAAAAAAAAAAAAAATCTCCACTCCACTCCGTTCACTTACCATTTCATTAAAGATCATCCTTTTCATATACACGCATTTCAATTTGTGAACTTATTTGCGGCTGCTCATCCTCTGTTCCGCCTGTAATCTGAAGCATTCCCGTTACCTGCTACCGATTGCAGCCACTGCATTTTACCATAAACCCTGCAACCGAGCTACCTTCCCTCTGCTAAATCCTCACACACAATTGAATCCTCAGTTGAAATTCAAAACAGAGGAAGGAATGGGAAAACTACTAAGGGCAGAGCCAGAAGGACTGAAATATTTAGAAGGTTACCCTCAAGCAAAAGATTTGCTAAAGAAAGCCAAATGGTTACGCTTCATCCAAAAGTTTAAAGGCTATAATAAAGAGGTAACCAAGGCTTTTGCACGGTCTTTCGATGGTCAAATGGTGGAGATTGGAGATTTGAAGCTCACGGTGACCGAAACAACAGTAGCAGCTGCCACAGGCTTACCCCAGGAAGGTGAGCGATGGTTCAAAAACAAAAGCGTGGATGAAAAGGCATGGAGAATTATGCTAAGAAACCCAGGTATGGACACCACTGTGTTTACTAAAGGAATTCCTGTTCATGCATTGAAGGAAGAATGGGCCAGTCTGTTGTTAGTTATCCAAAAATTTGTCACTTGTGAAGGACGCTTTGGTTCAATGTACATGTACCATGCTAGACTGTTGATGAATTTCTTAGAGAATCAGACTCTTAATTTGCCTTATTTCTTACTGTTGAGTTTGAAGAAGATGATTATTACAGTCCAAAAACACATAGGCAATTTAGAACCTCATCTATATCATCATGGACTTGTAAAAATTCTCATTGAGGACCAACTAAAAAAAAAAAAAGATACCTGGGAACAATTCTTGATAAGAAATTACTTCCAAGAGCCATCTGAGGCCTCTGAAAGTAGTACACCAAAGACACTAAGAAAAAGTAGGAGAAAAGAAAAGAGTACCATAGTCCAAGACTCCCCTACTACAGAAACTCAAGAAGTTGGTCAAAAAGAAGAAGAGAACAGAACTAAAGACAAGAAACAGAGAAAAGAGAAAGGAAAAAGGACCATCCAAGAAGTCTACCAATCACCTGAGCCATCCATAGAGGAGGATTATCAACCACTGTCAGAAATATTAGTACATCTTCAAGAACAGGCTGCTATAGCAAAGAAAAAGGAAAAAAGGAAACAGAGTATACAAGAAAAGAGTACTAGTCCACGATACTTAAGGAGAAGCACCAGGCTAAGAGGAAAGGGGAGTAAAACACAAATAAAACAGCCCCACTTCATTGACTTGGGTGGAGAGACACTTGAGAAACCTCCAGCTGGCCGTAGTCCACCTCGTCCTCAGCCAAGCATTGAAACTAGTCCTCCACATGATGAAAGCCCTTCTCGGCCAGAGCTAGAGAGCAGTCCTCCTCCTCCACAAGATTTTGAACTCAGTCCAAGAAAGACACCTGAAGTAGATCCCAATCAACAGGAGGTATATGACTACTTGGAATCTTTAGAAAAATCAGCTGCAGGTCTGAGTACCACTCTGCCACTAGATGCACAACTTCAATCCTTAAAGCAGGAGGTATTTGAATTAGAGGTCCTAAACAGGCATATCAAGCAAGAAAATGAAGCACTCAAGGAGTAGAGCAAAGTAGATAAAATTATTCATGATAACACTATGCTTCATTTGGGACTATGGCAAAAGAAAAACAAGAAACTGAAGAAAAAGTGCAAAAAGTTGAGCAGAGCATTGATCAATCTCAAATTCAGATGTCTAATAAGGAAACCCAGGATGGTGGTAGCACCAAAGAAGAAGAAAAGAGGGCTAGATGTCCTAGCATAAACTTCAGAACATATGGTTTAGAGGGAATGACTAAATTTTGGTTGCATGAGGACATGCAACACCTTCACAGGGGGTATGTTGAGTCCCAACCTGCACTTACCTATATACCCTTTCAGCCTTCTTTTTCCATCCTTCTACTTCATCCACCAAGCTATCAAATCATTGCATATTAGTCTAAAAGGAGCTTATGAAATGGTTTCCTAACTATGTTTATGACTGTTGTTTGATTTAGATTTTTGTTCAAGCAGCTGCGGAAACTTGTCACTTTCCGCAGCCAGCTCAAGTTTCTGTAGCCATTTTGTTAAAGACTATATTACATGTGTCCAATGGAGAAACCAGCCACATGGGCAAGCTGCAAGTGACATGTACATGGAGCGTGTCCTCTCAGTTCAGCCAAATCACTCATAAATGGTCATGGTCAACGACGGTCAAAGGAAGGGCTAAACAAGGAGTTTTCCAGTGGCACGACTCTGTTTTGCCCATGTGAAGGTTTGCGTGGCACGATCCTCAATTTCCGGAGGTATTGGCACACCTGTAGATCAACCCGTGAACTGAATCGAGCAGCCACCACTCCATGGATTTAACTGTCATGATGACCATAATGCTAGATCTCAGCCGTGGAGATTTACGTGTCTCTTTGGCAACATAGAATCTAGGAATTAGTTACAGCATTTTCACTTATAAATAACGCGTTGGTATACACTGGATAGTTAGCTTTTCAGATGTAATTTTGACTGTTGTTATAAGCCCACTGTACTATGCTTTACTTTTTCTTATTACTGCACTTTAATATATGAGAAGACAACATTCCTGAATTCGATTTATGACTGAGTATTGACTGGCTGAGGTTGCAGAGGGCCCCTATACACCAAAGCTCTGTATAGTTTCTTACTTGCTTTCACTTACTGTTTTTATAATCATTGCTTGTATATATATTGCGCTATTCTGATGTTCATTGCTGTCCGTATTTCCTTTATGTTTTTTTCATAACTATTAGCTGATCAGTGCTTCTCTTACAGGTTTTTGTAGGCAGCCAGGCAAATTTACATATTTTTAATAACTACTAACATGAGATCATCTTGTCCTTTTTGCTGATTTTCATTTACTGAGTTTAATTCCAACATTGTCATTTCTTTCAGTTTTGCTTTGCTTATTTACTTTTCTGCCACTTAGACATCATATTACTCATCTGTTTATGATTTCCTTTCTATAGCCAAGCGACTCAGTTAGTGAGGAATCATAATATTACTTGTTGTAGTATGATTTAGTTTGCTTTCCTGCAAGTTAGAGATTGAACTACTTATGTCATTTTCAAGAATTGAAATATGAATGAGTAGTTAAATCTTAGTTTCCTTTTATGCAATTTAATTTCCTGCAATTTAGATATCATATTACTCAGCTTGTTTATGATTACTTCCTATAGCCAGAGTGAGTCTAAAGGTGAAGGGTCATAATGTGGGTTGAAGTAGTGTGATTTAGTTTGCTTTGCTTTCATTCTTTGAGTTGCTTTAAGTTCAGTTTTTATTTTCTTTTTCATACAGTAGTAAGGATACTGGGCCATTGTCACTAGTTCACTATTTTGGTACATTTATTTCTTTTTGAGAATTGATTTCATCACAGTCAGTTTGAAACCTTCCTTTTGAGAACTTTAAAGTTTGGAAAATCATTGTAGAAATCACCATTACCATCCACACTTAATTTTCAATTCACACTAGGGAATCCACAGAAGATAAACCAAAAAACAAACTAAAAAAAACTCAAAAACGACAAAAGACTAAGAAAACAGTTATCTTGCACATACAGTGCACTTCACTTCATCAGTTTACGACCCCCGAATTGACATTTTAAATAGCAATTTAGGACACACTAAATTGACCAAACATTTTGTTTGATTGCTTATCTGGATCATTCTTCATGTCTTCTTCTACCATGACCTTCAAATCTTCCTCTTTTTGTTGATTGTTCTCTTGAATACATGGAGGATGTGATGGTAACCATGAGGGAGCTTTCTCGATCTCTGATTTTGATGTCCAGTCTTCATCAAGTGTAGCCAATGATTCTTTGGTCTTTTCATTCAAATCTTCTTCTCTTGGATGTGGTCCTTCAATGATATCAAGATAATCTCCTTTTTGCAATACTCTTCCTGAGCTATGGTGAATACCATTGACCTCAAGAGGATAATTTTGGAAGTGTTGTATATCAACATTGTAAGTGGGTTGAGCTACTTCAATGTGTGGGTTTGGAAATGGTGGTACAGTTAGTTGAGTGGGAGTGGATATTTGAGATGGATGTGGTTCGGGTTGTGGTTGTGGTGGATGTGAATTGTAGGGATAACATGGAGTTGGGTATGGAGGATATTGAGGATATTGTGGATGGCTCCCATAAGTTCCTTGCCAACCTTATTGCCAAGATTGGTTTTGGGGTTGAGATGGCCAATGTTTCCAAGGAAAGGGTGTGTTCCAATTACTTTGAGATGGATGTGCATAAGATTGAAATTGTGAATTAGGCTCTTGCATTATGTCAGGTTGAATAGGCTGCCATGGTCCTCTTAGAGCTACATAACATAATTGCATTGGAAATTGACTTGTTCCATTGCCCTCTTGGTAAACTTCTTTCAACCTTGGTAATGATGGACAATATTTAACATTATGTGATTTTGCATGGACAACGCAAATATCAACATCTTCTTTTTCTTCATCTTGCATTCTTATCAATTCTACTTGTTCTCTTAGATTGCTAAGAATTTATGGTTTAAAGTTATCGAGAAAATTTCCAAGTTTAGCTTGAATTACTGATCTTGATGTTGATTTACCTACTCTTGCCATTCCTCTTCATATGTTTTTGCATGTTTCACAAATTTCTTCAAATGATAATTGGTATACATCAACTCTATCTATGAGATCAAGGAGATCAATCGACTCATCCCTAATTGTTCTAATCAAGAGGGTTTTTAGTGCATCGGATAGTAAATGATGTAGTTTTTCCCTCTTAACATTATACATGAACCTCTCTGTTAGATCCTCTAGACTCTCATCTTCTCTTTGATTCATTCTAAATATTTCTTCTTTAAGATCATGATATTTATTTTTTTCTAGAAATATATTTTGCATATCATTCCATGATCTTATTGAATTAGTCCCTAAACTCATGAACCATTTAAGAGCTCTATCCTTCAATGTTTCTAGAAACAATCTAAGTTTTTGAGTGCTTAATAGGTAACCATAAGATCTACAAACAATTTCAAATTCAAAGAGAAAGGTTTCCGGATCCTCTAACCTTAGACCATGAAATTTTGGAAGAAAATATGGAGGGGTATTCTTCATGTGCACACTACCATCAGTATCTTGAATGGGAAATCCAAGAGGATCTTCCTCATTGTCATCAACTCCATCCATTTCTTATACATTCTTTGCTATCTTCTTCTTCTTCCTGCAAAAGTGAATGGTGATGTGGCTCTTACTACATTAGTGATCAAATGGGGGGGCTGGGTTGGTGTTGGATATTTTTTGTTTTTATGATTAAATGAAAACTATAATGCAATGCAACTTTCTACTTTTCAAATTAAATATGCCTAACGTACAAAGTAAAAAGAAATGAATCAAATAGGGAAGAAAACAATACATACTTTGACACCTCCCCGGCAACGGTGCCAAAAATTAATGAGCCCCGGCATTACAACAAGAATGCTGCAACTCCCAAGGCTACCAACTTTAATTATCAACCCGAGGTTCGTAGAAACTTAAGAGGTATCAGCACTATATGTACAATATACAATGTGTCCTTCCTTTGCTGTCATGAGAGAAAATAAATGCTTCCTATTTGCAGTAATGAAAGACTAAATTTTAAAATTCTTGTAAAGTAACATGAAATATTCTATCTACTTATTAACACTCTTTGCTTGCAAAAGAACCCCATTTTAACCCTATTTGTCACATGTGATGTTTAAACTATTCTAGGCATGAAATCTGATCTAGAGAATACTAACTTTTGTATGCATGTGCAAATATAAAAGAACTCATTTTTTTAATATTTTTTCTTTATAAATTCAAATGCTAATCTTTCCTTTATCTTTTGCAGGGGAGACAGGTGTGGAGGAATATGGGTACAATGATTTTGATGGCTTGGAGGTCAAATAGGGGCCTAATCCCAGCTTTAATGATGATTATTCTCAATTCGGGCTGAAAAAAAGCCATTACAGGATTTTCCACAGGATGTACTAGTTCTCCTCCAAGATCCCCTAGTTCTCCTCCAAGATACCCTAGTTCTCCTACATGATCCCCTGTTTTACTACATGATCCCCTGTTTTACTACATGATGTTACATATTTACCATACAAAATTATAATTCATAAAATGACCAAGAAAATCAAATCCAAATTGGATCGGACAAATTTTTTATTTGCTAGGATGTCTTATGTCCCCATTCCAAGTGGAATCACTCAAAAATACCTCTGTTAACCCATGCTAAAGAATAGAAGAAAATTACTAGTCGAAAATCTTGAAATTCAAGAACTAGTGAGCTAGTAAATCTATAAAATCCCTAACCTAATCAAATGAAAATGCAATTGAGTAATTGTTTTTAGAACTAGAATGTGGTTTTGATCTAATGCAAGTGCAAACAACTTGATTGAAGCTCGTTAGCATGCTTTAAAAAATAGCAGAAATTTATTGTTCTTTGCCACAAAGGAGTTCCAGAAATCTAGATTTGGGAATAAAAAAGATAATCTAGGTAGCTTAATGATTACTATGACCTTCCAAATATTTTCCAAGGTTGAAATTATGCTTGTGATCCTACAAAATAACTTACATCAACCATTTAACCCAATCCTACAACAAGAAATCATTAATAGTAGATGTAGAAATAGAAAGAAATAAAAACAAGAGATGCATGTGAATGAGAAGTGAAAAGAAGGAAAGAAAATGATACAAAGGGGATCTGAGGCTCTAGGGATGGAAAAGTCCAAGGAAAATAATAGACCTATGGAGGAGAACAAGATTTAGAAGTTGAACATGACACCGATCTTCATTATTTTTATCAATACAATTACATCCCTGCAAGAAAATGCAATGGAGCTGCAAAAATACGAATTCTCTCCACAAGAAGACTAATGAAAATCTATTCCTAGAGGAAAATTTGACTAGGTACTTATAAAAAATGATTAGGAATCATTCCCCATGAATGGAGGAAGCTTTCCCAACCAAAATCCCTTGATTAGTGGATCTGGTTCCCAATACTAGGAATTTGCATTAAATGGCAGGGAACATATTCCTAGATTTTCTCAATCATTGGAGTTCCACAATATGTTCCATAATTCCATAATATATTGTTGATTTATTATTTAATAGTGATCCTCCTATAGTAGGGAGCAAGTACCTAAACTATCTCCTCCTCCAAATCTTCATAATCTAACCAATATTCTCATTATATTCCACAAAAATAAATAATATTAGGCACAAATATGCAATTACTCATAAACCTTCCTAATGAATACATTAAAGTTAAAAATACATTATCTAATGCAAAAAGAGAGGTTTAATGTGGTGAAGGCTAGTCATAGGCCTTAATTTATGTTTAATTTAGAGGTATGGGCCTTAATTTATGTCTAATTTAGAGGCCCATCGATCATAATGCGGGACTTATGTGCGATTGCAATTTGTGATCCATCGCATCGTAACCCAGGTATGCTAGGTGCCGATTACTATAACTGTCTTCCCTTCGCCAATCTGCGATTGCGATCCATTGCATTGCACCTCTGACCAATTTCTGAATGCCTTTCCACCTGTCTTTTGCGAAGTTTGATTGTGATTTATCGCATCACAACCCTTCCCTGCTCGAGGGCCAATTCTTTAACATGATCTGCTTGCAACTTGAAATTTATGATATTCGGGGGCTAATGGTGGCCTACCACTTACTGCCTCCTCATTCACTGAAGGGCCTTGCCACATCACCCAATCCTTCCATGTGTCCAAGTCAAACCTGAACTTTGACTTGCTCTAACTTCTTCATATGAGCTCAGATTTGAGTGTCGTTCATACTACTAGATTTATAATGAAAATCTCTTTGATATGAAGCTAAGTTTATCAAGATTCTGGCACTCTTATTTTGAGGGAAAATGTTGAGCACCTGATCACTCCTCCCCATTGGAAGTCTTTTGGACCCCAAAAGATTACTTTCAATTGACCAACAGGTGAGGATACAGTTCCCTCACCTTTCCAACCTCCATCCATTTGGCTTTTGAAGGATTTTTACCCTTGAGCCCCATTCAAATATAATGAATACCTCACCTTTTCATTGTCCTTGTTATTTTTTCAAGTATAGTGTCTTGCTGAAGCTCATCAAGGAATTCTGGAGAAAAATATTCAATAGAGGGAATTTGAATATTCTCTCCTTGATCTTCAAACAAAGGAGGCTCATATCGATGTGTGTTGACCCATGTCTAATAAATCTCTTGGAGGTTATCGATATTATGTAACTTTCATTGATGATTACTCTAGAAAGACATGACTCTATCTTCTCAAGGCAAAGGACAAAGTGTTTGAAAATTTCAAGGAATTTAGATTCGAAGTTGAGACCGTAACTGAAAGAAAGATAAAAAATTTGAGATTTGACAATGGAGGTGAATACACCTCAAAGTATCTTATATATTACTGTAAAGAGGGAGGCATTAAGAGGGAGCTCATTGTTCCCTACCACCCTGAACAAAATGGAGTAGTAGAAAGGAATAATAGAACCATTAAGGAATGCATAAGGAATATGATATTTGATCAATATATACCAAAATTTATATGGGGAGAAACATCCATGACAACAATGTACATACAAAATAGAAGTCCTCATGGAATCCTTGATAATATGACACCAAAAGCATTCTCTAGAAAGAAGTCATGTGTAGACCATCTCCGAATATTTGGATGTCCTGCATACTTTCATGTTACAAAATAAAAGTGAAATAAGTTAGACTCTACAAGAATTAAAGGTATTTTTGTTCATTATAGTCTCTCATAAAAAGCCTATAGAATCTACATCACAGAAGAAAGGTGAATTGAAGTAAGCATAGATGTCATATTTGAATAAAATATTGCATACAAAATATCTAAAGATATTCCTATTGAATTTGATGAAGAAGATGCACCACTATTTGAAGAAGCAAAGCAACATAACAAGTCACCTACAAATCAAGAATAATAAGGACCAAGTGAACCAATACAACCTATTACTATTCTCGAACTAAGGAAGAGACCAACATGGTTAAAAGCTACACTTGACAAAGTCAAAGGACACTTTTAGAGAAAGAAAGAAGCCAAAAATATACTCAAGTTATGCAAAATACATGACAAAGTTTGTTGGACACCTAATCTTCTATGGGTTGGTGTAGAATGTGAACAACCATGAGAGTCCAAGAGACCTTGGGATGTGGAACCCAATAGTCACAAAAATGTACTATAAATGCATATCATGTCAATAATAATGTATTCAATGTTTTATCATCCACCTTTATTGTTTACATTCCATGTGACTTTAACATGGTATCAGAGCTGTAGGCGTATTCCTACCCTGCTCAATTTGAGCTACTTGTTTTGTGGCCTCTCTACATGTTAGTTTTGTCTTCCCTGTTTGTCAAGATGCCAATTTATTGATAAAAATTTGATCTCCTGGATGAGTGCTCCTCTACCTGCAATCTACAACTTCCATACCCATATTGATGTGTGCTTGCACTGTCTCCTAACGTTTGGTGATTCATTCCATGAAGGAGCGGTATCTCCCACTGTATATAACTAGGAAAATTTAACAATACCACTTGAAATTGTTTGGCTCGACCCTCCTGCACAGTCGGCTTTCCATTGGCTCGACCCTCCTGCATAGTCGGTTCTCCGTTGGCTTGGCCCTTCTCATTATGGTTACGCTGGATATCACAGTGCCAGTTAATACAACATACCTCCCACAACCCATACGCCGGAATCAACTCCCATTGCAAACGCTGCCCATACCATACATGCGTTTTCTGCATATAGATTTATCCACCTTCATAGAACACGTTCACCAAATCATTGCTTCCCTATGTGTTAATACTCCCTCTCTCATCATTCATACCTCCCTGCCACTACATGAAGCTTATTTCTTTCTCCTTTCTGTCGACTATGATTACTGCATTCCATTGCTTCACTCTTCCAACTTCATAACGCTTACACTCCAAACCGCTACTGCACTATCATAATGCTTACGTTCCAAACAATTCCTGGACATTGTTACACCTCCCCCATCCATGCGATGCATCTAACTCTAGCCACTACATTACCGTAGAGTGAGAAGAGAGAAAAAAATTCTTATTGTTCTTGAAACGGGCCCGATCCTATCCGAGTGCAAAAGTTTTCTGGTTCTCCAATTTCTAACTGTTATGAAACCAGCTCACAAAAAAAATAGAAAAGATAGATGAACGCCTTAGAAATTAGCCTCTTCGAGGGGGCAACCTCCTTTACATTACAAAAATGAACAATTCTTGGATGAGACAAATGACAAGGCCTCCTTTCTATATATAGGAGTCTAAGGGGTCATAATATAATCAGAGCTGACACAACAATAATAATGTAAGGGCACAATAATAACAATAGTGGGCTTCTATGGGGCACAATAATAACAATATGGGGACTACATGGGTACAACAATATAATAAGGGCGTTGTACTAATAACAATAAGGGGTTACACTAGTAGTATAGGGGCCTAACATGCCTCTCTCCTTCAAAAAGTATTGTCCTCAACGCTTGAGTAGTTCTTGATGCTTCTGTATAAAATTCTTGTCCTCCCATGTGGAATCTTCAAAGGGTAAGTTCTTCCACATGATGAGATACTATGAAATTGATCGATTTCGTAGTTGTTGGGTTCTTGTCGCTGTGATTGCTCTAGGTTCCAATATGATTTTTCCTTCCTCTTCAAGTTCTGGCAATATTGTTTGAATTCGGATATTCTGCAACTTTTGAATGAGTGGCCACACTTCTTTGTCCTTCTTCCATTCATCCCTTGCTTCGTTTATCCAATCTGGTCGGATAATCGAAATAGCACAAAACAATGCTTCCACATCATCATCCTTTCTTAAGAGTGCATTTGTAACAATTTTTTTTTTCCCTTTTCTGTAGATGATGTCAAAGTCATAACCCAACATATTTGTGACCCATCTTCTCTATTCTTTTAAAGATAATATTTGTTCTAAAAAGTATTTAAGACTATCATGATCCATTTTTAACTTGAAGTGTCTTCCCATTGGGTAAGGTCTCCATTTCTTAAGTGCATGTAGTATTTCCAACATTTCCTTCTCATAAATAGCTTGCTTGGGATGTAGCCGTAAAAATACCCAATCAATTACATCAAAACGTTTTTCACTGTGATGTTGATCTACCTGTTGTTTCATTCGATTCTGCACCAAAGTGGAGTTATCCTTTAAAATTTAGAGAAATTTTTGTTGATGCTCGATGTGATCTTTCTCTTCTTGATATGTCCTTCTATCTTGAGAGTTTGAGGAGTGGTAATTTCTTCTAATGCTTTACAAGATATGGTCAGATTCATTTCTTGATGCTCGATGTGATCTTTCACTTCTTGAACACTTTTCTTCTTGATATGTCCTTCTATCTTGATAGTTTGAGGAGTGGTAATTCCGACAAATGCATTACAATATATGGTTGGATTCATTTCTTCTTTCTCGATGTGATCTTTCACTTCTTGAACCTTTTTCTTCTTGATATGTCCTTCTATCTTGAGAGTTTTAGGAGTGGTAATTCTTTCCAATGCTTTACAAGATATGGTCGGATTCATTTCTTCCTTCTCTAGGGTTGGGGCCTGGCATATATCCTCTTCTTTTGATGTTTCTTGATCCTTTTCTTCCTCCTCTTCATACTCTATGTAAAATAATTTCTTCTCAGCACACTTATGACCTTTAGTGCATTTGCTATTACAATTGTAACAAATCCCTTTTTCTCTTTTTTCTTCTAATTGTTGTGGTGTAAACCTTGTAGGTTGTGGAAGGCTAGGAGAAGAAACACTTCCTGATCCAGGTGGATATTGGTGGCCACCTGCCAAATCCACCTGGACCCCCACCATTGTCTTTCTCAGCATTTTCAGTTTCCTTAATTGTAGCACAATTTACTATTTTTAGCAGTTTTTCGGGTCCTGAACTTTCGGAGCCGTTTTGAGGCCCTAAACGACGTTTTTTGGGGAATCTGGGGGCAACACGAGTCCATGCAATGGACTGGTGTTGCCCGTTCCGACAATGATAGTGCTCGGATAGATCTTTCTAATGAGCTATTGTACGCGTCAAACGGAGATCATATGCCAAAGTTACGACCCCGGGAAGTTGATGTACCAACTTACCCCCAAACAGGGCCCACAGTTTGGCGTTTCATCTCCTAGGGTTAGGTTTTGGAATGTTAAGGGTTTTTCCATTGTTTCTCAACAATAAATAGGCCTTCGAGCCTCATTGTAACACAGTTGGGAGGCATGTAGCCATCACATCTCTTCTCAGAGATAAGCTACCATCGCCCTAGCTAGTTCATTTCCATTTCTGTTTGTAAGCATATTTCAGTATTTTCCATTAATGAAACGAAGTATTATTTCCGCTGCATATTTGTGTATATGGTTATCTCTGTAATTTTTTGCGTTCCTGTTTAAATCCGGATCAGTGGTATCAGAGCGGTCTGTTTTTTCTCTGTTTTTCTTTGCATGTCCCCAACAAGGTCGGGATATAAAGAGTTAGGGCTTGAATTGGTTGAACCTTTGCAAGACCAGCCTCGCAAATCCCGACGGCCTCCCATGGCGGACGAGAAGAAAGACGAGGGGGCAGGAGATCCCTTCAAAATCTTGCTCGAAGAAGTGCTCGAGCGACAACGGAACGCGATGATGGACAACTTTGCGCAGATCCTTCAGCGGCTACCCAGAAGCGGCGCCTTGGCTTCCAGCAGCTCCTCTGGAAACGCCACACCCTTTAAGGTACAAGTTAACTTTGAAATCCCCATATTCCAGGGTCAGATAGACACTGATGCCGTAGATAAATGGTTAAATATGCTAGAGGGTTATTTTTCTGTTCATGAATTTTCGGGTCGGGAAAAGATTGTTTTTGCTCTTCTCAAAGCAGCCCCCCACGTCAAGGACTGGTGGGAAACCTACTGCGAGCAGAAGGATGAAAGTATTGGCTCACTATTTTTAGCTGCACCCACCTGGGATTCGTTCTGAGATGCCATCAAGGAGCAGTACTACTGCCCTGTCGGAAGCTATGAGGATGAATACATAAAGTGGACCACGCTGCGGCAGGGAAGGGACCAAGACGTGCCGGAGTTCACCAATCTTTTCCATACCCTTCGCACAAAGTTGGGTATCAAGGATTCGGAGCAACATTTGATACTCAAATACCGTGGCTGCCTGCACAAGTACATCCAGGAAGAAATACAGTTCCTAAACATCCCCTCGCTCGGCGCAGCATATCGGTATGTCGTCAAGGTTGAGCAGAAGTTTAAACAAAAGAAGCGAGATTTTGGATCTGCGAATCCAAAGCAGGGGAAAGGTGCCCCTAAACCACAGAACAAAGGACAAAGCCAAGGCGAGACAACCCAAGACAACCAGCCAAAGCTGCAAGCAAAGAGAAACGCCGCGAAGCCGAGAAAGGACACTGGAAAATGGTGCGAGTTCCATAAGAGCTCCACTCACAACACAAGTGAGTGTCGGGCCAAGCAGTCACTGGTGGCTGAGCTAAAGATTTCAGAATCAGATGCATGTTCCGACTCTGAGTCAGAACCTGATAAGGGGTATGAAAAAGGGAAGCAAATCATTGATGCGGATCCCAGCGCCACTGTTGCTACCGTAAAGATCCAGAAAAATGAACCCAAAGATCCAGAGGAGGAGGAGCGTCTCTTCCACTCCCAGATGTGGGTAAAGGGTTCCCCGATACAGTTCATTATTGATAGCGGGAGTCAAAAGAACCTCATTTCAGCAAAGGTCGTGAAGCGGTTGGGCTTACCGACCACAGCACATCCACAACCATACACCATTGGGTGGCTTCACCAAGGGCGAGATCTCCGCGTGAGCTAGCAGTGTCGCCTTCCATACAACATCAAGCCCTTCACGGATGAGGTATTGTGTGACATTTCTCCCCTTGAAGTTTGTGATGTATTACTAGGACAACCATACTTGTGGAAGCGACATGCTGTGTATGAATCAAGGCCCCGTGCTGTTATTATTACATTGGGAAATAAGTTGTTCAGGATACCAGAGGTAGCACCACCTGCCGCCATCTCTTTGATTACTGCAAAACAATGCAGTAAGATCATTTCCAAAACCAGGAAATTTGTTTTCCTGATGATACGCCCTCAAGGGAAGAAGAAGACAGTGGCCGCGGCCTCCAAACGGGGTCCCTCTGCACGGCAGCTACAGATGGACAAGATTGTGGAGGAGTACGAAGACATCTTCACCTCCCCGGCAGGGGTTCCTCTGCACTGTCAAGTCAAGCACTCCATCGATCTGACCCCAGGTGCGCCGCTACCCAATGGACCAATTTATCGGCGCTCCGTTCTGGAGAGAAATGAAATCAAGAGGCAGATTCAGGAGCTCCTGCAGAAAGGTCACATCCGTCCGAGTTCTTCGCCCTGTGGGAGCCCGATAGTGTTGGTACAGAAGAAGGATGGGACGTGGAGACTCTGTACTTGACTATCGGGCGCTGAACAAGATCACTGTCCATAATAGGTACCCGATCCCGCGGATTGATGACCTCCTAGACCAACTAAAGGGGAAATATTTCAGCAAGATCGATCTGAAGTCAGGATATCACCAGGTACCAATTGAACCCTCAGATGTGTGGAAGATTGCCTTCAAATCCAAGGAGGGCCTCTTCGAATGGTTGGTCATGCCTTTCGGATTGACGAATGCTCCTGCAACCTTTATGAGGCTAATGGATGACATCTTGCGGCTATTCAGCAACTCCTTTGTAGTAGTATACTTGGATGACATTCTGATCTTCAGCCAGAGTTGGGAAGAGCACCTCCACCACATCCGACAGGTTCTCCAAACACTGCGGCAACACAAGCTATGTGCCAATTTGGAGAAATGCACTTTTGGCATGACCGAGGTTCAGTATCTGGGATACATCATTGATGAACAGGGGGTGCATGTCGATCCAGCCAAGGTCCAAGTCATTCGGGATTGGCCCTCTCCAACCACTCTAACAGAGCTCCGCAGCTTTCTAGGTCTTGCCAACTTCTACCGCAGGTTTGTATTGGGTTTTCTCATATTTCTTGGCCCTTGAGTCAAGTCACCAAGGGCGGGGCGAAAGCAAAATTCTTTTGGTCTGAATCTCAATAGAAGGCATTCAGGGAGTTGAAGGATCGCCTCTGCACGGCACCAGTGCTCGCGTTACCAGATTTACAACAACCATTTGAGGTCGAGACAGATGCCTCTGACTATGCTATTGGGGCATTCCTTACTCAACATGGACATCCAGTGGCATATCACAGTGAAACACTTTCAGACACGGTCCGGAAGTACCCCACTTATGATAAAGAGATGTATTCCATTGTACAGGCCTGCCGACAATGGAAGCATTACATTTTGGGGAAGGAAATGGTCATCCACACAGACCACCGACCTCTGCAGTTCATACAGACCCAAGGGAAGTTGCAAAATGATCGCCATCAGAAGTGGTCTACATACCTGCAAACAGTTTCACTTGAATATCAAGTATAAAAAGGGCAGCACCAATAATGTTTCAGATTGCCTCAGTCGACCACCGATCATGGCGCTAACCACCGTGCTCAACTCTTGTGGGCACGAGACTTCTGATTGGCCACTTCTCTACAAAAGCGACCTAGAATTCGGCCACACATACCAGACACTCTTGGAGGGTCGGCAGGTTGCAGATTTTCACCTCCAGGATGCCCTATTATGCCACCTCGGTCACCTTTGTGTTCCTTCAAGCGAGCGTGCCAAGATGATTTGGGAAGCACACTACAGTCGGGCTGCTGGGCATTTTGGGGTCGAGAAAACAGTGGCAATACTGCAAAACTATTTCTATTGGCCGAATCTTCGACAGGATGTTGGGAAGTACATCCGATCATGTACTGCCTGTGCCATTGCCAAACCGACCATTAAGAAGCAAGGCCTCTATACCCCGTTGCCTACCCCTAGTCGACCTTGGGAATCCATCTCCATGGATTACATGTCAGGCCTTCCTTCCACTAAGCATGGAAATGACTGTGTTTTTGTGGTCGTCGACAGGTTCTCAAAGATGGCCATTATGATGTCCTGCAAGAAGAATATCACAGCAGAAGCCACTGCTAAACTTTTCTTTGAACGAGTGTGGGTGCACTTTGGGATCCCACAGTCTATCATCTCAGATCGGGACAGTCGGTTTCTCAGCACCTTTTGGTCCAGTCTCTGGTCAATGCTGGACACCAAACTCACGAAGTCCACAACCTTCCATCCTCAAACTGATGGCCAGACGGAGGTCGTCAATAGGATGATTGTGCACATTCTGCGCATGTATAACTCAAAGCATCCACGCACATGGGATGAGAGCCTCCCCTACGTTCAGCACAGCTACAACCGAGCTCTTCACAGCTCCACTGGCCATAGCCCTTTTCAGGTGGGTTTGGGATTCGAGCCACTATGCCCCATTGATGTGGCCATGCCACTTGCAGCTACTCACATGAATTCAGCTCATGTCCAGTCCGAAACAGATAAGGCCACCAGCTTCATTGAGCGCATCCAACATATTCGCCAGCAGGTCCATGACATTCTTGAGAAATCAAATGCCAAGTACAAGCAGCGACATGATCAACATCGGGTTCCACACAAGTTTCAGGTGGGCGACAAAGTCTGGTTGCATTTGCAAAAGGAACGCCTTACTGGAGCCTATCGGAAATTGAGACCACTCCGATATGGTCCTTACACCATTACTAAGGCTATGGGAGATAATGCATTTGAGCTCAGCATTCCCCCATTCCTTGGCCTGCACCCAGTATTCAATGTGGACCGCCTTCGGCCATACTTTCCACCATTGCTAGACACATCCGACATTGCAGAACAACTCAAACCCACAGAATTAAATCCAGATTGCATGGAACAAGCTGCAACTGATCGGATCATGGACACACAGATCAAGAACACTCGCCAACAGAATATCCAACTGTATCGAGTTGTCAAAGCGGCCAACTCCTTCAGCAAGGCAAGTGGCTCACCAGGGAACAAGTTCAGCAGAAGTTTCCTCTCATCTCATGGAGGAGCTCAACGCAATGGGGACCATTGCTCCTAAGGGGGGAGGAATGATCCAGGTGGATATTGGTGGCCACCTGCCAAATCCACCTGGACCCCCACCATTGTCTTTCTCAGCATTTTCAGTTTCCTTAATTGTAGCACAATTTACTATTTTTAGCAGTTTTTCGGGTCCTGAACTTCCGGAGCCGTTTTGAGGCCCTAAACGACGTTTTTTGGGGAATCCGGGGGCAACACAAGCCCATGCAATGGACTGGTGTTGCCCGTTCCAACAATGATAGTGCTCGGATAGATATTTCTAATGAGCTATTGTACGCGTCAAACGAAGATCATATGCCAAAGTTACGACCCCGGGAAGTTGATGTACCAACTTACCCCCAAACGGGGCCCACAGTTTGGCGTTTCATCTCCTAGGGTTAGGTTTTGGAATGTTAAGGGTTTTTCCATTGTTTCTCAACAATAAATAGGCCTTCGAGCCTCATTGTAACACAGTTGGGAGGCATGTAGCCATCACATCTCTTCTCAGAGATAAGCTACCATCGCCCTAGCTAGTTCATTTCCATTTCTGTTTGTAAGCATATTTGAGTATTTTCCATTAATGAAACAAAGTATTATTTCCACTGCATATTTGTGTATATGGTTATCTTTGTAATTTGTTGCGTTCCTGTTTAAATCCGGATCACTTCCATAATTATAGTCGTGAGTGATGGGATTCCTTGTTTCCATAATTTCGCTTTCAATTTTTCTTGCCCGCCTAAATGCCTTCTCCAATGAATTAGGTTCCCAAAGATGAACCTCATGTTGAATGTTATCCTTTAAAGTACCTATGAAAACATCAATCCTTTGCTTCTCTGGAATATTGTTTACCCTTATATTCAATTTTTGAAAGTCTTCAATGTGCTCTGCCATTGAACACTCCTTTTTTTAGATTTATCAATTGGCTAAAGAAGGTGTTTCTCGTTGTATCCTCATAATGTAATATCATTTCCTCTGTGAAAATTAACCATGTAACAAGTGGTTTACGAGAACAAAGCCCTTTATACGATAAAAATTGATACGGTTCTAAATATGAAGATGCAATACATACCTTTTGTAATAGTTGCACCTCATGTAGATCAAAATATTGCTCCATCTGTAGTATCCAATTTATCGGATCCTTGCCATCAAACTTCCTCATATCACCTTTTCTTGATTTTAGGAGCTTGACCTTGAAACGACTATAACTCTGTAATTTTAGCTCTTCTAGTTATGAAATTGCGACCTGCAGTAGCCCTCTATGTCCTCTTTCCAATGCCACTAGTTTGATCAAAATTGGATTCTCCAAGAAAAAGTTATGCACAATCTCCCAAGATGACGTGATTATATACCTTTTCAGAAGAGAAAACTTGTATGAAGTGCCACGTGTCACTGTTTTGACCTTTGGATCTGAAAAAATATATATAAGAAACTACCATCCATCATCTTTCTGTAATTTCTTATGAAAATTCAATCTGATGTTTAGAGCGAAATTTATGATGATTTTACCAAGGTGACCTGTTTGGAATGTAATTCGGGGGTATACAAAAACCCTAACTTCCTCAGATTATATCTCCGAAAATATAGCGATACAGGATCTAAAATTCAGCGCTGAGGTTCAAACCAATTTCTCATCAAATGGGTTTTTGTTTTAGCTTATGAAACCTCATAGCGAAAGGGTTATAGCAAAAATCCCACGATGACCTGTTTTAGTTGAAATTCTGGAGCTTGCAAAAACCCTAACTTCCTCAGATCATATCTTCGAAAAGATAGCAAGACAAGCTTTGAAATTCAGACCCAAGGTTCAGCGCAAGTTCTTCTCAAATGGTTTTTTTTCACTTCTAAAACGTTATAGAAAGAAAATTATAGCGAAAATGCCACGATGACCTATTTGGAGCAACGAAACACTAGAATCCAAAGCTCTGATACCAAATGTTATGAAACCAACTCACAAAAATAGAAAAGATAGATGAACGCCTTAGAAGTCAGCCTCTTTGAGGGGGAAACCTACTTTACATTACAAAAATGAACAATTCTTGGATGATACAAATGAAAAGACCTCCTTTCTATATATAGGAGTCTAAAGGGGTCATAATATAATCAGAGCTAACATAACAATAATAATGTAAGGGCACAATAATAACAATAGTGGGCTTCTAACACTAACACTATGGGGACTACATGGGTACAACAATATAATAAGGGGGTTGTACTAATAACAATAAGGGGTTACACTAGTAGTATAGGGGCCTAACACTAATGACTCTGGAATTCACAAAGAGGAGAAAATCATACCCAATTGGTGCAGTTGTTATATCCCACCCCTTTGGTCCCTAGGCATACATCACTCCCAAACCTCCATTGAACGCTTGTCCACTGCAATGCCACACCTACCTTTGTCGAATTCTGCCCATTTCAAATACCTACCACCATGTGCAACACTGCTTGTTGGCAAGGCTCCTTGCCAGCATTGATAATCAGATTCTACCATTTCTCTTGACCATTGCTCGGCGGATTTCGAAAAAATGTATGACTCTTCACACCTCCATTTTGGTCCAACTAACTCTTAAATATCTTGTCAATATATTGCAGAGAAACGCTGGTGTAGAATTCGCAGTCTTAGAAAAATGTGTTGAAGCTTCGATAACCACTTCTAAAATTCTGCGTGGAGGTCTTTGAATAATTTTGAAGATTTGCTTTGTTTTGAAGTACGTGATTTGGTTGATGATTAAATGACATACTGTGAAGTTGATACATTCTTGTATTCAGTGTATGCTCTTTGATGTCTTATGCTGGTTTTGGTTGAGTCTTTGATAAGTCGTTGAATGATGCGTTCATATGGTGAATTGAATGTTGTTCAGCGCATTGTTGGAGGCATATATTTTGCATGTGCGTTGATTTTATTATATATTGAATGCCCTTTATCAATCATTGATTTAAAAGGAGGATATATTTTTGAAGGATGTGGGCATGAATTGTTGGTAATGTTTCACATATATGATGGGCATATAATATATTAAGAGAAATATGAAGTGCGTTGAATGGAATAGAAGACATGTATGTTATTTATGAGTGACCATATATTATATGAGTGGTGACATATATGATGGGCATATAATATATTAAGGAGAAATATGAAGTGTGTTGAATGGAATAGAATACATGTCTGTTATTTATGAGTGACCATATAGTATAATAGTGGTGACATATATTATAATCACTTTCTGGAGTGAGGTTAGTTGTTACAGTAGTGCTTGTTTTGGTGGTTATTTTTCTAGGAAAAGGAGAGTGCCCCTTCTGTTAAAAGTGATAGATTCAGGCACTTCCCACGGTTGCCTATCTCTTGGCAGAGGAAGAGGCAGTCCAATACTTTTGATTTGATTTATTCTTTCCAACCAACATATTAATTAAGGTTTCTATAATTTATATATTAGTAGGGATTGTTGTTGCATATTATACTTCACAAAGATATGTATGTTTAAGAAGACAATTGTAAGTCGTTGTATAATGCAATTGTAGCGACATTGTATCGTGAGTGGGTGTTGATTCTTGGTTCATAGTTGTGATCAGTGTTGGAAATGTAAGTTTGATTTGTTGAGAAGAATGGATAAAATTGATGATGCATTAGAGTTGTTGAATAACCTCATTCATTCCACCGTTCATGATATGGTAAAAATTAGCAAAAATGGTCTCTCTAATATTCGAACTTGTCTACAAAAGGCACAAGAGAAAATTGACTTTTTTAGCTTGAATCTCAGCTTCAGCAAGATGATTTATAGAAAAGACAACATTATGAACCTATTTTTGTTCAGAACATTGAGACAGACACCCATCAATAGCCAGAAAGTCATAAAATCAATAATGTTGAGGTTGATTCAGATTGAGTTCTCATTTCAGAAGCAAGTTTGCATGTACGTGTAGAAATTCAGCGTGCACTTCCCAAGTCGCTCATCATACCTTAGGAAGATCTTGTTCATAAAAAGTACAAAATATGTCTTGGATATGATAAGGAGGTTTCTTTTTACATTCCAGATTACTCAAAGCCCATCCAGTTTCAAAGTGCTAGATTCCTTCATGACAGTTCACCTTCAGCTGTTCCAGATTTTTCCCCTCTTCCACAACAACAACAACAGATTGTGAAATGCCAACACTGTGATCGAGTTGGCGACATGAAATATCATTGTTTTGATATTCATCCATGTAAGCACTGTCATAAAACCAGTCATTCTTCAAACAGATGCTTCAGAAACAAACCTCCTGCAAGAACAAAGATTCATCTTGGATGGATCACTTCTTGGCAATGGGCTTCAACAGCCAAGAAGATATTTCGCTCATACAACATGATTTGTTCTCGAATATTGAAAAATCTTGCAGTTGAGATCAATTTGTCTTCTCACATTGTATCTGACAGGGGGGAAGTGATGGTCATCTACAAGCTTTAAAGCCACATCAAGCGAGCTTGAGCCACAACCTACCATACCAGATTCAGAGTTGTAGCTAGAGATAAAGATGCCCCTGAGCATGCCTTTAGTTGGTGACACCTCTTCAAAGAATTGGGGACACTTCCTCTAGCAGAAGACTTCAGCTTCTTGCTAGTTTTGGAAGAGTTCCATGAATTGCATTAAGAATTCCAGAGTTGTTGGTCATCCTTAAACCATCACAGGTTGAGACCTCCTTTTTCAGGTTTAGGTTCTCCCTTTTATGCGGGGTGAGACCACCCTTTCAAGGTTGAAGGTTTCACTCTTCAAAAAATTAGGAGCACTTCCTCTAGCAGAAGACCTCAGCTTCATGCCAGACTTGGAAGAGCTCCGAGAACTACACTAAGCATTCCAGTGTTGGTGGACATCCTTAAACCAACCTCCTTATACCAACATTTCAAAGAGCACATTCAGGCTGGTGCTGCCATGCATTTTTGCACATTTTTTATTACAACTCTCTTCTTGGACTCATACATACCCCTTCAAATTAAGGGGGAGAATGTTGGACACCTAATCCTCTATGGGTTGGTGTAGAATGTGAACAACCATGAGAGTCCAAGAGACCTTGGATGTGGAACCCAATGGTGACACAAATATACTATAAATGCATATCATGTCAATAATAAGGTATCCAATGTTTTATCATCCACCTTTGTTGTTTACATTCCATGTGACTTTAACAAAGTTGATTGAAGCAGAACCATCTACCTTTGAATAATCTTCTCATCAAGAAGAATGCAAGAAAACAATGCAGGAAGAATATCAATCTATCATGAAGAATGGGGTTTTGGAAATTGTTCCTAGGCCTAGTGACAAATATATTGTCACTTGAAAATGTATTTATAAGATCAAACATCCCTTGTTCCTGTGGAACCTCTTACATAGGTGAAACTGGTCGTTCTATAAACCAGAGGATTAAGGAACATGCTACTGATATTAAAAACGGGAGGACAAAATCCTCAGCTTTAGCCAAACATGAAGAGAAGACTAAGCATCATATATGCATTGAGGAGGCTAGGGTTATCGCTAAGATTCCCCATTTTCATCATCAGAAGTTTAGGGAAGCCATTAAAATTGAGAGGTCTTCTAGTAATATTAATAGGGATGATGGTTGGAAAATTAGTAGTTGTTGGATTCATGCCCTCTCTTCTTAATTCTCTCCGGCTTTTTTTTTTTGATATATAAATAATAATTATTAGCACTCTAATAGAATTTGTTCTTGCATTATAATATTTTTTATGGTAATATTAATATAAATATTAACAATTCTAAATATTAATATTTATGCATAGTGATTATAGATATTGTTTATAAACAATTTAACATTATTGTTGTTTATTAATATGAGTAGGTGTTTATATATATATATATATATTTAATCGTTATTAAATCTGTATTATAAAATAAAAAATATAATATTATTAACCCTAATATACAGTTTTTATATTAATATTAATATTAATTTTTATTCATAGTGATATATATATATATATATATATATATATATATATATATAATCGTTATTATTAGTTTTAATCTCTTGTTATTTATATTAAAAATAAAATAAAATGAATTGAATATTATGAGATATAGCTGTTAGTTAGTTTAAATAATAATATATATATATATATATATATTATATATATATATATATATATATATATATATATATATATATATATTACCAATCTGTCCCCTCTCCCCCCATAGTCAAACATAGTCATTTTCTTCTAGCTATTAGGTTGACCTGTCTTCCTATTTAACCCTCTTCTTGGATCTGTTTCTTCATCGTGTCCTGAGGATGAACGACACTTGCTGGTTCAAAATGCGTCGACCAAAATCTTCAATGTGACTTCTTCCAAAAAATGTCTTTAGACAAGATCAAACATGTCATTGATGGAAGCATAGACTAATAGAAAGTTATATTTGTTGCAATATTGTTCTCTCAAAAGAAGGAATAAACTACAAAGAAACTTTTTCTCCCACTACCATGTATACTACAATTAGATATTTGATTTCATTAGCAACTACTATGGGATGGAATATCCATCAAATGAATGTCAAAACATCCTTCCTAAATAGAACCATAGATGAAGAAGCATATATTGAACAACTAAAAGGCTTTGAGATAAATAGGAGGGAGACAAATGTTTGTAGATTAAAGAAGTCTATATATCGCTTGAAGCATGCTCCTAGGGCGTGGTACGCCAGAGTGGATGCCTATGCTTCAAGAATTGTTGATTTCAAAAGTTTTGTCGATACAAACCTCTACAAAGAATGTACCAGTTATTATACTTTATATGTGGTTGATTTATTTATTATAGGTGTAGAGTGCAGAATTATAGAATGTAAGAATTTGTTGGTAGCCAAATTTGAAATGAAAGTTCTAGGACTCATGCACTATTATTTGGGCTTGGAATTGTGGCAGAAACCTGTGAAATATATCTTGGTCAAGGCATGGAAAAGGAAAGTACATAATCAAGATAATACAAAAGTTCAGTATGTTGGATTCCAAGCCTATGACTACTCCCATGATCACAAATCTAAAGAAGTTGAGAAGCTTCGACTCTTGTCCCACTGATCCTACAAGTTAACGTAAGTTGGTAGGATCTCTGATATACTTGGTGAATAATAGACCTGACATATGTTTCACTTTAAATGTTAGTCAATTTCAATTAGAGACCCGTCATGACCATTGGATAGCTTCTAATCACATTTTAACATACTTATGTGGAACCATTCATCACTACCTAAAGTATGGTGGAAAAGAAATTAGGTTAATAGGTTTTAAAGATTCTAATTGGGGTGGCAGTGAGAAATATGGAAGAAGTACTACTAGTGGCTATTTTAGTTTGGGATCTGCAATGGTTTCATGGATGAGTAGAAAAAAATATCTTGTTTCCTTAAGTAATGTTGAAGTTGAATATGTTGTTGCATGTGCAGTAGTAAAAGTAGTTTGGTTAAGAAAACTACTGTCAAATTTGTTTAAAGGGCCACTAGATCCTACAATGATAAATTGTGATAATCAAAGCAACATCAATATGTTTGAAGAACATGTTTTTCACGTCAGGAAAAAGAACATCAAAAGCAAGTACCACTATATTATAAGTCTGGTGTAGGATAGGGTTTTGAAGCTACAATATATCCCAACAGATGAACAAGAAGTTGATGTGTTGATGAAATCTCATCCAAATCAAAATTTTGCATATTTCAGAAGCATGCTTGGATTGGTGGACATTACAGATTGATTTGATATGGAGAGGTGAAACATCTTGGGGTGACAAGATGCTTTGGAGGACACCTGGTTGGCTCATGATGATGTCTAGATCCCGAATTAGGGAGGGTGGGTTGGTCTTTGAGATCTGACCTTAGATATGCATCTAGATCCCTGGGTTGGTGTTAGAGAAGAAGCCTGATGGTACCTATAGAATCTAAAGCTTAAGTATACCTTAGTCCCACCCCATTAGAATACCATGGTCAGGTATCTAATCTATAGCACTGCGTGTGCTATAACTCGTCATAGATCATATCATTTTGAGTTCATCCATGTATATATATCTATATATATATATATATATATATATATAATATATATATATATATATATATATGTATGTATGTATGTATGTATATATGTATGTATGTATATATAGACATATATATACATATATACATATATACATACATACATACATATATATATATATATATATAGTTAAGAGGAGTGTTGAAAAATGTAACTAGTTTCGGTCTTCATAATTGTACTTGATGAAAAGAAATAAAAAAAATATTATAAAAGAAAAATTATTTTTGAAGCATGGGTTTCATGCTCTTTTATTTATTTTCTAGGTCAAAGCCTCCATTCAAGGCTTCTAGGTTTTGTAAAGAGTCAAAAGAGTCATTTTCACAATTATTAGACCCTTCTTAGTATTTTGTATCATGTAAAAAGAATTATCTTTGAGTCAAAAGTGTTATTTGTCACCTCCACACAAAGTTTCCCTTGTCTTCATGAAGTTGGCATGGATTAGGGCTATTCGACCTAGCAGAAGCAATATAAATAGAGGGAGCTCGATTCATTTGGAAGAAAACACAAAAAGGGTTCGATTTACAAGCAAGAGAGGATGAAAAAAGAAGTGAATTATAAGATAAGGAGACCTAATCCAAGGAAAGAAGAAAATCAAAGTTTTGGAGAATTTCTCTCTCACACGTGTGAGTTTTTTAAGGGTTTCTGGGTAGTTTTTGGAGGCCGAAATTTTAGCAATTATTGCAAGTCTAAAATTTTGTTACTAGGGGTGTGAAATTTTGGATTGGTATAATTTTTTAGGAGCTAACACTTGGAAGGTTTGGAGGAGTTTGTCTACTTGAATGAAGCGTTGAATTGGTGATTGGAGGAGGTCTTTGTCTAGGTTAAAAGGTGTAGAAAATATGTGATAGGTTAACCCAATAATGCAATATAAATGAACGCAGAATACTATAACCTACTTCTACTATCAATTTGTGGAAGCTTAAAGATCGAGCTAAACAATATAACCAGAAGAAGAAGAATTAATGGCACAATACACATGAAAATACTTTGGGGAAAGCCTTAGATAAAACCCCACACTTTGTATTATCATACGTGCTGGAAATACATAGGAATTATTCAAAGCCTTAGCTCTCACAGCTAGCTAGCTCTCAGTACAATCCTCACAGATGCTCACAGGCAATCTTGGCTTCTCTCCAACCTTCTTCTCTGCCCTCCAAGCTCCTATTTCATTGTGTTGTTCCTTGTGGATGATTAGCCTATTACCAAGTGGAAAAACAAGCCTTAAAAGCTGCGCAATCCTCAAGGATGAATCCTTGACTACATGCATGAGTTTTCTCCATGAGAAAACACATGCAACTGATAGTACAGTATCCTTGAACATTAATCTCAACTAGTCTATTTTGAGTTTCTGATGAGGGAATATTCAGTTAACTGAAGTAGCACTAGTTGAGTGCATTAATGCATCAACTGGCTGTTAACTCACTATTAGTTCCTCAAACGGTTTGGAACTAATTTAACTAGACTTAACTCAGTAAACTGAGTTAACTAATTACAACTCAAATATGACTCAATATTATCTCCTTAATTTAAGGGTTAACTCTTGCATGACTTCAGAAAGACTTCTAAATTGAATTTCTCCAACTAATTAATTTAAAATAAATTAATTAATTATTTCCAAGTCGCTGTTAAGACTAAATTCGATTTTAATTCAAAATTTAATTCAAGGACAAATTAAATTGGAATATTCTTGTTGCCATATTTCAACACTCCCTCTCAACAAGAAAGGGATTATCTGCCACCCCGATCCTGTCTCTATGGAACTCGAATTTACACTTTGACAATGCCTTTGTCAAAATGTCAGCATCTTGCTCCTTTGTCGAAATATACTACAGCAACATGATCCTCCTCGCTACACAGTCTCTGAGATGATGATACCGGATGCCAATGTGCTTGGACCTATCATGAAATACTGGATTCTGAGAGAGTTTGATACAACTCTGATTATCACAATAGATCATAGTTGGATTCATCCTTTGATCAAACAAACCAACTAGGATTTCTCGCATCCAGATGGCCTCACATGTTGTCTGACTTGTAGCCATGTATTCTACCTTTGCCGAGCTGAGTGTAACTGACCTCTATTTCTTGTTGTACCAAGGAACTACCACTGACCCAAGGTTGAAAATCCCTCCTGATGTGCTCTTTCGATCTGATGGACTCCCTGCCCAATCTACATCTGCGAAGCCCAGTAGCTTCACTCCCTCTGTCCGTCTGTACCATAATCCATACTGAGATGTGCCTTTGAGGTATCTCAATACATGCTTTTTCACCTTCCAAAACATCTTGGTAGGATGAACCATTTCTTGACTCAGGTGGTTCACCACATAGCACAAATTTGGTCATGTGTTCATTAAGTACATCAGTGAACCCACAAGCTACCTGTACACAGTATCCTCTACCAATTCTCTTGAAGTAGAAACCTCCTTCCTCTAGTTACCTACTAGAGGAGTCTGTATGGGCCTGTACTTCTCCATTGGAATCTCCTACGTATCTTGTTGGCATACTTGCCGTGAGACACAAAAAACTCCCCATCCTTCTGCCACACTTCCATGCCAAGGAAGTAATGCATGAGACCCATGTCTTTCATCTCGAATTCTTTTGCAAGGTCCTCCTTGCAAGACACGATCAACTAATCATCACCAGTCAATATGAGCTCATCAACATAAAGTACGATGATCAACAACTTACCTTTCACCACAATGTCTTTGTGAAACCCAAACTGGTGAAGCAGTTGTCTATCCTAGTGTACCAAGCACGAGGTGCTTGCTTTAGCCCATACAATTCTCTCTTGAGTCAGCACACATGAAACTCACAATCAAAGGTCTCAAAACCTTCTAGCTGCTCTATGTACACTTCTTCCTCAATTTGGCCATTGAGGAATGTAGTCTTCACATCCATTTGATGGATGAGGATCTTCCACCCCATCTATGTTGATAGTGCTAGCATAGATCTAATAAATGAGTACCTTGCGACAAGAGAAAAAGTCTCACCATAGTCAATCCCCTCGACCTATGAAAAGCAACAAGTAAAAAATCTTGCCTTATGCTTCTCCGCACTACCATCAACATCTTGCTTTACCTTGTAAAGCTAACGGGAACTCACAACTGACTTGTTCTCTGGTCTCGGAACCACATCCCAAACACTGTTACGAACTATGGAGTCATACTCCTCCACCATAACATCAACCCAAATCGACTGCTACACTGCTTCCTCAAAGGAAGATAGCTTAGTATCAACACATTCCCCAACAAGGGCCATGCATCCATTGTACCTCTCAGGTGACCTCCTCTATCTGTGCTGAGAAGATGACGCTCCCACATTCTCTCTCGCATCGTCCAACAATCTGTCAGCATCTCTTGTGCACTTCCGTCCATCTCTAGAAGACTCTGCTCGAGTGGATGTCTCCACTCCTGGAACCTATGCATGTGGCTAGTCCGCATTAGTCTGAGGCTCCTCCTCCTTAGGAACCAATAGTTCCTCCACAACCTATAGTTGGAGCTCCCTCTCAAGGGAACCTCGCATGGCCTTTTTCTCATCAAACTTGAGATGTTTGCGAACCACTGTCCTTCGACTGGTAGGTAAGTACACCCGATAGTTGTGAGGTGTATTAGTGTACCCCACAAATATCCCCAACTCTATTGTTGGCTCAAGCTTCTTCCATGCATCCTTTGTTACATAGCAATATACCGATGAGCCAAAGATCTTGAAGTGACCCACATCTGGTCTCTTATTGGACAAAGCTTCCTCTGGTGTCTTCATCCCAAGTGTGCAATGCAGGCTTCTATTCTACAAATAGACTGTTGTGTTGCATGCCTCAACCCACAAGTGAAGTGGTAGGCCTTGGTCATGCAGCATTGCCCGTGCTGCCCCTACAATAGTTTAGTTCTTCCTCTCGACCACCCCATTCTGCTGTGGGTTATGAGGTTTTGTCAACTCTCATTTAATTCCTTCCACTGCACATAAGTCCTTAAACTCTCGAGAGACACATTCTCCATCATTGTCTCTTCTCAATGCCTTGATCTTCTTCCCTGATTCTTTTTCAACCAAAGCTTTGAACTCACAAAACATTGTGAAAGTGTGGTCCTTCTTCTGCATGAAATAAATCTAGCATTTAGGAGAATAGTCATCAAAGAAAATCACATAATACCTTTGCTTCACTATGGATGCCATTGAGAATGGTTCACGAAAATCAGTATGAACTCACTCTAAGATAGCCTCTGTTCGACTGTCTCGATCATGAAAGGAAGACTTGGTGTACTTTCCCAAGGTACAACCTTTGCATGTGTCAACTTGCTCAAGTTTACCTTTGGGAAATCCTGTAGATATCTGCTGCATTATTGTCAAAGCCCCATGATGCAAATGGCCCAACTTCCTATGCCACAACTCGCCAATGTCTTGGCTTTGCACCAATTCTACTTTCGTACTCAATGTTGCACAATCATCTACCTATAGTTTATAAATATTCTTCACCCGAATCCCTATCCTCTTGGTTTGACCCGTGGCTATGTGTCTTAGGAACACCTTTCCTTTACTGAAGACAACATTCTAGCCTTTGTCCTCCAACATCGTGATGGATACCAAGTTCTTCTTCAGTCTAGGCACATACATCACATCTGTCAAGGTGAGAAGAGCTCCATGCTCCCTCTGAAAAGCAACCGTGTCCACTCCTGAAACACTATACCTTTCGTCGTCACCCATCTTTATGAGCATCTTGAGGTCTTTCTTCTCCAAGGCACTGAATAAATTTTTATCATCGGTCATGTGGAATGAGGCCCCATTGTCAAGATACCAGACACAACCCATCATCGATGACACCATGCATGCGATGAGGGTAAATTCCATTTCGAACTGAGAGGCTAATGCCTCACCTTCTAATCCTCCCGAGGATACCTTCTTGGACTTCTTCGACGGGAAATTAGTCACATAATGTCCCATCTTGTGACAATTAAAGCATCTTACTTTAGACATGTCACCCTTCTTCCCTCCATGAGAAGAATTTGATATGAAATGGGAAGCTTTCCCCTTCCCTTTCCTTGCCTTACTTGCTAAGGCCAGATTTTCTTCATCATCATTCTTGGATGAAGAACCATCTTGTGTGCTCCTCCTGATATCTTCCTGCATAAGATCCGACCATAGTTGTTCCCAATCCGACAGTTTCTCCCTTCCATTCATAGAGCCCTGGTAGCTATTCCAACTCTTTGGAAGGCCAAGGAGAGCGAGGCTCACCATATCATCATCGACAGTAGTTATTCCCACACTACCAAGCTCATCTTTGTAGGTGGTGAGCTTGTTTAGATATGTGGGAATAGTATCACCCTTCTCCATATTGATTCTTCGAAGGTTATCCTTGAGCGCCAATTTCCTCTGGTTGCTATTGTTCTAGTAGAGGTCCTTCAATGTCTTCCACATTGAAAAATTAATATCCTTCCAATGGAGACTCGAGACAATGGTCTCTAACTCCCTCAAGGATGATCCTTCTCACATTTGCCACACACTTCTTCCACTCAGCCAACTCTTGTGCATTAGTTGAAGCTAGCTTTGGGATTTCTTGATCAATGAATTCCTTCAAGCCATTGTCTCCTAATACAGCCTCCATTCTATCTTTCCATGCTATTTAATTCGAGCTACCTTCCAAGGTGTTATCTCAAAATCAAGCCTTGGAAGGCTGCTGACCAGGAAGACTTCAAGTAACTATTTCAAACCAATCTTTTGACTAAGGCTTAGCCTCCTTAGCCTGAGAGGGCTCTCTCATAGGGTTATTGATTTTGATTAATAATAAGATGGCTAACTCTTGTGAAATAACAGTGAATAAAATGATTGCTAGAAATACATTAAACAAGATTATCCATTGGGCCTATGGAGTCAATAAAACCTTAGTAAATAATGATACTACCTTTACATAGAAGTCAGGGCATGTGGCATTTAAATGTTCAAAACACAACTCTTATAAAACCACAGTTCATAAATGTGTACAGGAAATCAGAGCAGCATAAGTGAATTCTGAGTGATTACACATCTATGCAACTGTAAAAAACATCAAGGACAAAGTAAAACCACACATCTTGAACATAGAAACACTTTATGAATCCTGAGAAGAAAAGCAGTTCTATTATATTACTGAACTCTATCTTTTTACATAAGCCAAAACACTCCTCTGTTATAAAATTTCCAACCCTCATTACATAGATGTTTCAGCTATATATAGAATCCTTATTCTAACTACTTCGAGCTTCCTCCTCCAGTATGAGGGGAACTCGATAACTGCCTCTAATGACACCTATTAGCTATTGAACTAACTAATAAATACAATAAGGAACTGACTGTAGTGTTTAAGAGTTCTAAATTAACTATGACTCTAACTCCATTTTCCATGCATAATGACTTCTTCTTATTCTCTGACACCTGGTCCTCTTTTGACTTGGCTGAGCTGGATGTTTAATACTCCATAGTGATCTTGAACGCTGAACCTTTCAACTGCTCAGAAGTATTAGGAGATTTCCCTTACTTCTCGGCTCCAGTTTTCCTCAAAATGCTCGAATGTACCAAGCATGTTTCTAGCCTTTAATAACCCATAATATGGAACACTGCCACGTTCTGGATGTGTTGTGAGCTGCATCGATTGACATGTGTGCAAGCAAAAGGTCCTTGTATGCAAAAGATTTGCTACCTCTTGAACGGTGACAACGGGGATACCACGGAACTTTAAAAATGGGTTGAAATATTCCACCTTTTTAAATCCTCCACCTGTCTTGTTTTGATTGGCTATTGTTGTTCCTGCTGACATCTTGTATACCCTTTTGGCGTTTCCTTTTCAAAATTTCCGATAAAAATACAAAACTGCCTGTTCTGTGTTAAAATCATCACCTTCAGCAGTTTCGTAGCGCGCTACGAAACTGCTGAATTATTTAAACAGCTTGCCTTTGGCCCGAGATTTTATATCACCCAAACATTTGATTGCCAAAATCTCCCTTCAATTTTTCATATGTGTAGCAGGGATGTATATTTTTCAGAGCAATAAGATCTAAGCAAAATTGACAAAATTTGGAACTAAAACCTTTTGTAAAGAGAATTATTTAGCAGGTACCTGGCCTAACTGTGCCTTCAGGTCTTCAATTTTCTTCTTCATGGCTCTATTCCTGGCTCTTAGGTGCGTATTTATCTTTCTAATGTACTTGGCCTCTTTGATGGCTGGTACTGTCCATGTATGAAACTGTGCATGGCCATCAACTACTGAATTCAATTGATTTTCAAAGGTTTCAGTCCCTTTCCACAGAGCTTTCCGATAATTGGCATACACGGCTGCATGTTCTCTAGCAGCTTTCCTCAATTTAGCAATCTCATATTTAGCTGCCTCTAACTGGTTCTTTATGGCTGTTATATTATCTCCTTGTGACGTGGTGACTGTTCTGCTTGCCTCTTTTTGCCTAACTTTCTCGGTTTCCTCTGTTTTTGACATTGCTTCCTTTACTTGCTTCCTTGTAATGGGTCTTCTGGGTTTGAACATAAATCCTTCACCTGGCTCATCGAATTTAAGCCTTTTTGAGGCTTTAGACTTCTTGGTACCTTCTTGCGGTGACTGTGTCAAATCAATATGAACTGGTTCACACTGTTCAAATTCAATGGCCTGTAATAAATCACTCAAACTTGCCTTAGACACTGGGCTCTCATCAACAACTATGGCTTTACCCTTTTCTTTGCTTATCTGGCTTCTTGTCCTTACTCTTGAAACTGCTTCAGCTCTACTTGTTTCAGGGACAGTTTTCTTATCATGAGTTTTTTCCTTTGTTGATTGCTGAGGTTGATCCTGAATGATTAGTGGCTTCACTGGTTTGCTTAGCTGTGCCTTGGTTTGCTTTTTAGCTCTTTCTTCCTTTTGTAGCTCAGCTATTGTTAATTCTCTGGCTGGTTGTGGTGTAAGGCCAGTCTTGCTTTGAAATCCAGCCATGAAAATAAACGAATTCCAGTCTCTGCCTATCTTTTGGAGGCCATCTAACACTAGCAACTTGATCAAACCATGATGAAACAAAGAGGTTTCACAGTCCTCTTTCCTTAGCTGCACTTTATCACACATTTTACTCAAACTGCGAAACAAATAAGAAGGAATGTCTATGGAGATTTTTCCCGTGAAATGCAAGAGCAGTTTGAAATGGTAAGAATAGACCTTATTGTACCTTCCTTCACAGGTCAAATATTTCTGTATACAGGTAAGAAGAAGAGCATAATGTTCCTTGACATAATTTCTAGCACTGCTTTTGTTAAATCCTCGTTTACGTATGCCTCCTTCAAAAAATCCTTACAAGGATTCATATCAAACTTAAAATTCTTAAACCATTCTTCTCGTCCTCTTGGGATCTCTGTCACAACAGAAATTGCTTCTGGAGATACCTGTACTTCTAACATGGCTACCTTCGAATTTAACCCAGTGAAATTAAGCGCAAATTCTTTGGTTACCTGCGCATGTCCTCCTTGTAGCTTTTCACAAAAGTTCCAGCACCCGGCATCTTTGAACGCTTTCTTCACACCTTCATCCCTCAGCGTTATGTCCAGGCCCTCAGGTTCAGTCCTCTGGCATTTACCGGATCTGTGCTCTTTCTTCTCCATTTCTTCTTCAAGATCTTCACGCACAAAGTCTAACAGCTCTGGTTGAAATGGTGCTTGAGCCTCGCTTGAAATCCGCCTCGCTTGAAATCCAAATTCTTTGTCACTCATGCAGCACTTACGACTATCATTAAGTACATGCATGGTAAAATCCCTTGGGAATGATATTTCTGTGCATATTAACAGAGCTAGTAGTGGGATAGTGGCAAATGAGTGTTCAAACGTGATACGAGAGGTACAAAAACTGACATGAGTGGACAAAACTGATGACTCAGATAACAGACTTGACCTTTTAGGAAAGATTCGCTGCAAAAAGCATGAATCCATGATTTCGCAGCGCTGTTAGTTTGAAATTCTAATAATGCGCTGCGAAACGGCCTAATCATGACGCGCTGCGAAATTGCTAAACCATAATTGCGCTGCGAAACTGGCCAATGGGATTACGCTGCGAAATCACTAAAGACACGATGACTCGGACATGGATAAGACATGACTATGGAACAATGATGGATGAATCATAACCAATGGGAGTCGAGTATGGTTTAAGTTAAGAACTTTAACACTCAAATCCTAAGTAAGGAAAAATCAAATGAAATCAACCTAACACAGACTTTTGCCATTGGACTAGGGCAGACGATTATATTCATCAATTTTTTTTTTTAGTTCTGAGTGATAACACAAGGCATACTCGAGTCTCAAGCCATAGAATGCCATTGGCCAACTTGAAGTATGATATGAATTCGATTTGCACTTGTAACCCTCAACTTCAAACTTCGAATTATCTTCTCAGTATACTGTTCAAAGCTCTGATACCATGTATAAAATATGTGATCGGTTAACCTGATAATGCAATATAAATCAAGGCAGAATATTATAACTTACTTCTACTATCAGTTTGCGGAGGCTTAAAGATCGAGCTGAACAATATAACCAAAAGAAGAAGAAACAATGGCACAATACACATGAAAATACTTTGGGGAAAGCCTCAGATAAAACCCCACACTTTGTATTATCATACATGGTGGAAATACATAGGAATTATACAAAGCCTTAGCTCTCACAGCTAGCCAGCTCTTAGTACAATCCTCACAGATGCTCACAGTGAATCTTGGCTTCTCTCCAACCTCTCTACCCTCCAAGCTCCTATTTCCTTGCGTTGTTCCTTGTGGATGATTAGCCTATTACCAAGTGGAAAAACAAGCCTTCAAAACTGCGTAATCCTCAAGGATGAATGCTTGACTGCATGCATGAGTTTTCTCCATGAGAAAACACATGCAACTGATAGTTCATTGTCCTTGAACATTAATCTGAATTGGGTCTTTCTCAGAATAGACATGCATGAGTTTCTGATGAGGGAATCTTCAGTTAACTAGAGTAGCACTAATTGAGTTCATTAATGCATCAACTGACTGTTAACTCACTATTAGGTCCTCAAATAGTTTGGAACTAATTTAACTAGACTTAACTTAGTAAACTGAGTTAACTAATTACAACTCAAATATAACTCAATCTTATCTCTTTAATTTAACTGATAAATCCTGCATGACTTCAGAAAGACTTCTAACTTGAATTTCTCCAACTAATTAATTTAAAATAAATTAATTAATTATTTCCAAGTAGTTGTTAAGACTAAATTCGATTTTAATTCACAATTTAATTCAAGGAAAAATTAAATTGGAATATTCTTGTTGCCATATTTCATCAAAAGGGTCTTGGATTGTCTCATCTTAATTTTAATCTAATAGTGGAAGAGTTGGACTGGGTTTTCCCATAGATAGGGGCTTTTCCTGGGCTCATTGTTGATATCTTATGTTCCTTGTTTTTTAATCGTGATGCACTTTTGATTTGGTAATTGTTTGATGAAATATAACCTAATAAAGAAGTAAAAGAAGTCAACATAAATCACAAGTAATTATCAAGAAAGAGGAATAAAAACCTTAATTACTACAAGCATTGATTTCTCAACATTATGAACTCCCAAGAGCTTCACCTGCTCTTTCCTTGGACAATTATGCCCACATATGCAACTTGTGGAGATATTTCCCCAACTTCCACTCTTCCTTAACTATAGGTTTTTCTTCTCTCTCTTATGCAATTTCTACTGCAAGGGTTACCATGATCTCTCTTCCTATTTTTTATATCTGCAACACAAATACTTTATTAATTGGCGATCATTCCTTCTTTGCTTCAATTTGTTGCAGAGTCCTTTCTGCAACCAATATTCTCAAGTTGTTATCACAATTCTTATACATTGACTAGAATTTGGGTGTTAGGTACCACCGTTCATGCACCCAATAAAATCAATGATTTAAATTTCAATGCACTTTTGACTTCAATTCTACTAAGACTCTCATCAAGATGGTATTGCATTCAACAATTTGGCTTTCATTCTTTACAAAGGAAACATGACATAGACTTGGCATGATATGGATTTGACTTGACTTGATTTGGCCTCAATTCAAAATTTCAGCGTTAGTTTTAACTTTTAACTTCAAATTTGACCTTTGGCTTAACCTTTTAATGATTTTTATACATTTTATTCACAACAAATCATCAATGCTTTGTTTGTTTGCTTGTACTTTACACTTTATGCTCACTTGAATTCTTATTATGTCTTGAATAGTCACTTTATTACAATGGTGAAATATATCAATTATGAGATTTGATTGTTGTGTCCACACTAAAACTGAATAGAAATCCACGCATCGTGACAGATGTACTTAGGTGTACCTAAGATCACCTTATTCAATTTTGAGTGGATCTAGGACACAACAACATAAAATTGATATCCTTTTATTAAATATTGGAGCATACAAGTTATCAAGATTCTATTTGAACACTTCGCCTTCACAACATTGTCATTAACACTCCTCAAGCAATGATAAGAAAAAAAATCTAGAATTCCATAAAAGTTACTTGTCTTTTAAATTGACTTCAATTTCTGTATAGCCTTAATTTTGACACACTTACCTTCCTAGACTTTATACTAGAAAATCAAATTTCGCGACTCAAATCCGTTATGATATCACCCTTTACAAAAGTCCTTAAAAAAATTACATAAACTCCTTTTCGTACTTGAATAATTCTCATATAGATCTTCCCTCTCATAATTCTTTATAATCTCTCATATAAATATTTCCACCAAGTCCCTCTCATTATTTAGTGCATTAAAACAATAATATAAAATTTATTTGATGAAAGTAGGTTTCTTCCCTTTTGTTTTATATAAATTTATCTCACTACATATTAAAAAATTATATACGTCCATGATTTTAATTTATCCCATTGTGATGTGAAAGAAAGGAGTTTTCTACAGACACCACAAATTCGCCTAGATGGCAGTTTTCTTGATGGAATTTGGTAAAACAAATTTCAAAAAATCAGAATGTTGGAGTGTTTGAATCATTTTTTGATAGTGGAAATGGATTCAATGCCATCAATAAGTCCTAGGGCATCCAAAATCTTAAAGTTTGACAGTTGTAACCCAGAGTTTCAAAACAATTTGTTAGATTTTGTCATAATTTTGCCAAAATTTCCATTATTTTCCTAGCTAATTTGTGAGTTTTTTTAAAATTATGCTTAAAAAAAGATGAAATACTCATGCGACTCCTTTGTTGTGCACATCTTCATGCAGGATTAAAATCAAACAAAACATCAACCAACACAATCTATTTACTGGTAATTGTAGTCTTTGAAATCAATAAATTATTCATAGATTTCCACACTACATACACCACTTCACCCAAAATTGTGACTCCCTATTCACTTTGAGTCTCTTATACGCACCATATTCTAACTTATTAATTGATCTCAAACTTTAATCATACCAGATTTTATATCTCCCATTCATAGCTTTGACATCCACTCTTGTCTTATGACACCTCACTCTATTAAGGAGGAAAATCCACATTCACAACATATACTACAACTTCTTTCTTCGTGTCACATATAATTGTAACATCTCTTCAATTCATTGGGTGATCACTTTAAAATTGTAAGAATTGGAACGTTGGCCATTTAATGAATCATAACAATCCAACTTTCATGACAATGAACAATAATACAACAATAGTTTCTAGGAGTATAAGTTCTCACCTGTAGCTGTCAAAATTTTGTTTTATTTTCATAACATTGACAACTTCAATAACAACATTAATTAGTTGGAGATGAGATGCATCGTGTTAACTTGAGAGTCTTCTTCAACTAGATCTATACTAATTTCAAATTTTTATAACTTTTTCAAATATTCTTGATATCTCTCTTAAATAGTAGATCTAATTACAATAATTTTCACTCTCATACAATTTTCCTAAAAATATAGGAAAATACATTTAAATTAAATAACTAAATTTAACTTGGGAATCAACCCCTTGGTAAAGGAGACCCTAGGTTAGGTGTCCCTACAATACTTGGACCTTCTCGATGGGGACGATTCTAAGAAAGAGGTGAAAGCTTCAAGAAAAATGTTGAGGGTAAAGAACTAAACATCCTAAGCTTGTGCATCACATCAATCTAGAAGGCATGAGGGACGCCATGGCCATGATCAAAGGCCAAAACTTAAAGCCAAAAATAGCCAACATCGGCCATGCAAAAGTGTTGACATGTATGCTAGATGTATTTATGTGTTTACACAGGTAAATAATGTGTTTACAAATCTACATAATGTCACTTTTTAAGCTTTCTAAGCCGTAATATGCTAAATTGTTTCTTAATATAAAATGTTTAATTCATTAATGCTATGGACATAAAAAGTTCAGAATTAATGTGATGGTTAAGGTAGCTTTAGTTCATTTGAACCTAAAATTTTCTCGATTTCCCATACTTATTCCGTGTTTTGCCTCATACGTGTCTCGATATGAGGCCAAATAACAAAAGAATTTCATTGATTCATCGATGGAAAAAAAAAATTGATATAATTGATTGGTAGAGGAAATGTGGTAGGAACACAATATGCAACAAGGCATGGTTTAAAAGTTAAGTATATTGATTTATGTGGGAAGTTTAAGAAAATGAACCATCTCGATTACAATAAGCCCAGGTAGCGACTAAAAGTGAAAAATTACTTGATTTATAAAAGTTTTCATCAAATTTATATCACCTATCCTCCAGGGAAATGGATAATTAGGGACTAAAAACGAAATTTTACTTCATTTATAAGAGTTTTGATTAAATTTATATCCCCTATTATCCTCCAGGAAAATGGAGAATTAGGGACTAAAAATGAAATTTTACTTGATTTACAAGAGTTTTCATCAAATTTATATCCCCTATTATCCTCGAGGCAAATGGAGAAGTTAATTGCTTTTTTACCATTGACAAGTCAATTTTTATATATTTTAGGTTTTTTTACCTTATAACATTTCATTTCATTTCGTTGGTGTTTTAGTAGTTTGGTGTTGAATTAAAATCATATAAGACAAAATTTTATGATTCAAGTTGAATTTCAAACATTTTTATTAGTAAGGTGAACTATATTTCTGAGATGTGTACATTAATTTTCATTTTAATTATTATTTAATTATTATTTATCATTATTTTTTATATTTTATAGGATTGTAGTTGAATGAGATTTTTGTATATTTTATTAATTAAATTTTTTTGTTTAAATTAAATAGTGAGAAAATTTATTGTAATTTAGTTGTCAAATCAATAATGGTGATAATCATCACTTATTTTTATTTACAAAAATAAAATGTTGGATCTTGGGGTAGACAAGTCGCAGTTGAGGGTGCGCTTATTGGGTCAAGAAATTGGTGTTTCCACCCATTTATAGACATTAACAAGTATGTCTCTCCTTGGGGTAGTCACATAGTGTGTTATTCACATTAAATTGAGGAAAAGGGATTTGAGGCTTGCATTTATTATAATGAGGATGACTAAAAAGCACTGTAATGGGCTAGCCTTGTGGGCCCAAGCACATGATGAGTTGATTACATGGACCTACCATTATGTGGTGGGCTTTCCATGTAGGCACCACATAGGTGCTGCATGGACAACTTGTTGGCATGGTAGGGTTAATGAGGCCAAAGTTTAAACAAGCATAAATTTTGATCTTTAAGTTGAATCGAGGTAAAATTTATATCAATAGAAAGTTATAGTGATATCAATTCTACTTTACGAGAGATATATGGTTGGGGGATTTTGTAACCCCATTTCCATGATATAGCTAGGGGTTGCGTTAAATGAAAGTAAGACCTTCCATTAAGTGGGTTTAAGCTATGGTGTTGGAAGGAAGTGTTACAGAGTGGTATCATAACATGGTTCAATGCTTGGACTTGAATGGGCTTAGGAATATGTAAAGTGAAACTAGAAGAATATGGCCAAAGAGCTCTAGAATAGAGTGTAGTAGCTGAAATTGAATATTTGTTTGTGCTATTTATAACATTTGATCTGTTGTTACAAGTAATTTTGTCACATTTGCTCAAATAGCCTTGAAACCAAATCAATCAACATCCTTTATAACTTGGAATATGTAGAAATTCCTTGTAGATTCAAACTGCATATCGTAATATGCTAAAACAATTGACTTGAATCTACTCTAATCATCAGCGGAAATAATAAATGATTAATGAAATCATGAAGTGTATAAGAGAAAGAATTCAGTCACACATAACATAATGATTTTCTGGGGAAAGCAACAACTAAAAACCCTTTCTATTTGTATAGTGCATTAATGAGAAAAAATGAGAATATTACAATGCTTTCTCAAGCCTGAGAAACCTATGCACTATCTCTATCTATTTCACTGCTTCCAAGACGAGATGAAGCCAATACTTAGTCAATTCTGCTTCCTTCCAAGCTCCTATTTCCTTGTGTTGTTTCCTTCGGAATTAGCCCATATTTAATTGGGAAATCCCATAATTATGAACTGCGCAATCCTCATAGGCCTTCCTATGATTGTATGCACCACTTGTACAATTCAGATGATTATACAACTGATAGAACATTGTCCCTGAACTTCAATCTCAATTGGGTATTTATATGATTTTACATGCATGAATTAATTATGAGCGAGTCTTCATCTTACTAATTAGTGTTGGTTACAACGGTCCACTACTATAGGTTACACCCCACTACCACGGGTTACACCCCAGTCCAGTAAGTTATAATCCACTACAATAAGTCACACTCCACTAAAGTAAGTCACACCCCACTACAGTAAGTAACACCCCATTGTTGTTGGTTACACCCCACTGTTTATGATCCCCCACTAATTCCTCCATCAGTTGGAACTAGTTTAACTGAATTTAACTCACTTAGACTAAATTAAATAATTACAACTCAAAATAAACTCAACTAGAGCTCCTAATTACAGGAGACACTCTACATGACTCTAGTTAGACCCTCAACTCGAATTAATTGAACTAACTAGGTCAAATTAACTTAGTTAACTATTACAGATTGTCATGATATATGGAATTACAATTTAATTCCTAATTTAATTCAAGGACAAATTAAATCAGGATTTTCTTGTTTCATTTTCAACACAACCATCCCTTTGCAAAGCCTAAATCATTATTCCTCCAAAGAGTCCAAATTTTCTAGGTTAATCAGCTCAAAAACCTAGTTTTTTTATCCATCGTACTTTCTCTTCTAGCAACCTGCACTGTTTCATGTTGCATAACTGAGAAACTGCACTGACCAGTGCATGTTGCCTTCATTGTAGGTATGATGGTTCTAGAATTTCAGGACAAATAAAACATAAATTTTAATATTCTCTTTGCATAAGCTTCTAAAGTGATTTTGACCATTTACTATTGATTGAGATCTCTAACTCCTATCCTAAAGGTCTTATCACTTATCCCTAGAGATTATTCCCCCTCATATGTGGATCTAAGTCCTAAATTGGTAAAACCCAAACTACCTTATTTACCCCATAAATTCACCACCTCCCATAGAGTTTGGGTTGCCTTTTGGAGACTCTTACCTATGCCCTAATGTTTCTACTTTTAACCTAAGGATCCATTACCATCCTTGAGTTGTGATTGAAAGCTTGCTTTTTGGCTAAGGAGGGACAAGTTAGGAGGGATACATCTACATGGTCAAGATCTATAAAATGGTTGTAATCTTCTCCTACATTTCATTAATGCAAAATCTTTATTTTCCTATATGTATGTCTATTTGATACATATGTATTTCAATTCCTTCTTGATCCATCAAATAGAGATATTAGTCTATGTTATTTGTATCTTGTAGTTCTCATGCTTGTTATAGTTGTTTTGAAGGTTTCATTTATATTAATTGGAGTTGGAGCTAAAGTTCACAAGCACGAAGAAGAGGAGAACTTGCTTTGGACTCAAGGTAGGCATTTCCTTCATATTCTAATTTCTCTAATGGAAGCATAAGTATTTTGTTTCTATTATTTCTAGATCAATCCAATAGACCTAGGGAATTCACTTTTGTCTGTAGGAAAGAATTTTCATTAAACAACTTGGTGACCATACCAGGGAGCAAGATGTTCCTATAGTGGTTTCATTTTCCAGGTCATTTTAGACCTTTCAATACAAATTAATTGAACTTGTTTAGACAATAATCAGTATTAGGAAAACGTAATTCTGATCTTGGTAGGGCTTTTTTTCATTTTTTGAACAAAATTAGCCCTAATGCACTTTCTGGGTTGAGACAAAGTGACCAAGAACACATGTCTCTCTCTTTTTGTGCAATGCATTGCACTAGTTTCCATACCTAGGATGTGATGGTTCCTGTAGGATGCAAAAATTACATTTTTATGCCTTGCTCTGATTTCTGATTTAGTCCAATGGATTTTCGTGAGTCTCTGAACTAGTCATGGTCTATGTAAAGCCATTAGTGTGTTTACATTTGAGTTTGGTTTCCTTTTGATGAGAGTTTTCTTGATTTTTCTTTCTTCTTGTCAATTAGGGTTTGTAAAATAATTTCATATTGTAGTTTTAGTCTGTGTGATTTCTTCTTTTCAGTGATCTAGCTTCATTTTTCATTTTAATTGCATTTGAAATTTAAATGAAAAGAAAAGGAAAATCTTCATTTCTTGAATTTCATATAGGGTTTTAAATTGCATTGGAATAATGCATTGAAATATTTGGTTAGGAAGCTCTTGTTTGCTACATATTTGATCATTGCATGATATTTATTTTTTCCTTCCCATAGATATGTCTTCATTGAAATGAAAGAATTATTTTCATCATGCTAGTTGCATTATAGGAAGTTCAGGTGAATTTGTACAATGAACCCTGAAATTGGAACTTAATTTAAGATCAACTTTAAAATTCATTCAGTTAGCCTAAGGAGCATTTGGAATGTTAACGACACATATAGAGGTCTAAGCTAGAATACATGTTCCGTCATTGTTAAATATAGGAGTTGTCGTTATTTGTTTGTGTTACATTTTGGGGGTAATAGGTATTCCATGAATGTAAGTATATCATATCATTCTCCACGTACCTTTGGGTATATTAGATGGTGCTCCCCATATGAAAAGTAAATCAGAATACTTCCTATCATATAAGATGAATTAGATAGTTGTACCATGGACTGCACTTCCACGTACCTTTAGGTATATTTTGGAAATTGTTGACAGTGTTGGACCCTCCAACATGTTAGGGGATCTCCCATGTAAGAAGTCCCAACTAGACCTCAGACTGTTTGGAGTAGGAGTCCCAGTAGTGGGTAGTATGATAGGGCATTGACTGTGGTTGCGCGCAGAGGTAGGTAAGATGTCCTTGTTGGAAGCAAAGGTGTGACCTTGCAACAAGTCAAGAAATATGAATGGAAAGTCTGTAACACACGGAAGGGGAGAGGAGTGCACCCATTAGAAGCCTGTAATAGTACGCAACTTGAAAGGGAACACACAAGCGGAAAGACATCACAAGATGGAAAGCATAATAGTTGAAAATCCAAAGTGATGAGTTAAACCAACAACACGCTTCAATAATATTCATACAAACATATATTGAATAATCCATACATACATGCGTAAGTTACAACTACATATATTGTTAGAGTAACTAGAATAGTCAAACTACAATAACAATACATGCATGAAACGTGTTTCCTTTGTTATATTAAAAGAGTGAAAGATCAAATCATACATACAACCATGACAACCACTAGCCCCAATAGTGGAACGTTATAGTCACTGCCACCTGCTCCTCCAAATAAATGTACTCGCTCTACATTGTGGAGAAGCCAAGGCTTGTTACAATACACTCCAAGCTTTCTGTAAGTTATACCTCTCGGAAGCTTGGCTCCCCTAAGCCTGTACAATGAGTTATGAGGTTATATATATAGCAAAGGGTGGGGTGACCCTTGACATTCCCCCTTTGTGACTCTTGAACTACCCTCATAACTCTTAAACTTGCATATGACTATTTACATTCTACTATTGACACTTGGTCTTTCATTTTACAACATGTTTCTAATACATTCTGCACATGTAACCATGTGAGACAAAAATGGGCCTGAGTAAGCCATAGAGGACATCACTAATACTCGACAAGACTAACTCATTGACAAACTCTTGGTGATCATTTGTGGTGAATTGATACCAAGCTTCGTAGTCTGCTATGGTGTCCTCGTACTCCATGGTGACATCCTTCTAAAATCAAACTCTTGCCTCCATAGCATCCAAGTACACTGAGGAACCTCTGTCAAACTCGCCATATAGCATACACATCATGATCTTGAGTGTGGTTAGACCAACAACATACTAGTTCATAATGTATGCACTCATCTGCAAATCTGCGCTGGTGGCTATGTGCATCAACTACTCGAAGTACATGTCCTGCTCTAGTCAGAATTTGTTCTTTACTTTCACCTCAATGAGTGTGCCAGTGGATGGGATCGCATGCATGCACACAATTACATTCATGCTCCTGAAAACTCGTGCATGTGAAGCCTGTAAGTTGGTGATGAGCTGTGGGAGTTCCTCATAGTTCTAGGTTTGACTCCAGATGCATGCCTTCAACTCCACTGCCTTTGGCTTCATCATCTTTGCAAGTAAAATGGGGCTCCCTTATACCTCATTGTCCATATCTGCATGTGATATAAAACAATGTGTATGTATGTCAACATGCATGCTCTCCTAGGAGAGTGTTGTTCCCAACCATTAAGATGGACAACTAAGTTATGCATGGTGACGAACCTAAAGTATAGCTTCCACATGACTGTCTTGAGAGTCGATACTCCATCAAATATCACTTTCTTCAACTTTGCTCTGGTAGATGTTGTAGCTTACTCTTCTTTCTGCTTGGATGCTTGCAATTCCTTATCCATGCATTCATTCTTAGCTATCAAGAATCTCACACTTGAGATGGTGGCTTCGACATATGCCTTTGTAGCATCAACCACTACAAATGGATGTTTGCGCACATAAAACATGATTGCTCATTCTTGAAAATGCGTAGGAGATGCATGGACATCTGGACTGGGCACTGTTATCGGGAAATCTAGTGTCCATTCAGAGCTGCTAGTCCCACTAAGACAGGTAGCTATCTTAGAAACAAACAAACTAAAGCTACTTTTGTTTTCTTTTATGAGAAGTAGATGAGAGAGAAGTAGAGACTACCAATCTCAGTCTTCGCTTGGCTCCTTGCTTGTTTCCTCTCACCTCTAACGGATCTTTGTCACTCATTCCTTGCTTACTCTGCTTCAAAGAGCACCTGTAAAGTCAAAACAACATGATACCATCAAAGCACAGAGATCTACGATCATAAAAAATATAGGACTAGATATATATTGACCACACAAATGCACATATCAATTCAAACATACAAGAATGTGGAGGAAAACTTGAATAGCTTCATTGATAGAAAGAGTAGAAGAGAGGATTACAACCCATTGATCTGACCCAGCGTCATCCTCCCAGCATGAAAGCCCTTCTTCACCTCATGAAAAGCTTAGATCACCCAACACTATGATGTTCCACCAAGGAACCAACAACACTTCCTTACAAAATACAAGATTCTAGCCTCTAGATCTCTTGGATGAGGGATCCATATATATATGTTTGCAGGGGGGTGAGTCAACTTCTGGGATTTTGATTAGTGTCCTCTCTCTGATATTTCTTGGATCCACTTGGAGATTCATGATCTCTTACTCATCTCTGCACAAATTCAGAGAGGCAAGTGTCACAGGAGAAGTTTCTAGAAGATTCCATGATCATCCACCTTGCAAACTGTCTCTACCATTTGTCTACTCTCACCCATTTCACCCTACAGAAGGGATTTTCATATGCATTTCACTTTTTGCATGTAGCAGGTGAGATGCATCGCACCCTTAGCACTGAGTAGTCTGTATGGTCCAGTTTTGACCAATTTTGAACAGTTTTCCATGGAGAACTTCTGGGAGATGATGTAATCAGCTAACCTTGTTCATTCAGGGTGTGAAAAAACACTTTTAGGGACTTAGAAGCCCTTGTTTTATTGATATATATGATTGGTGTTGTAGTGCCCAAATATGTCTATAACAGTTGCCCCCTAAAGCATCAGGTCGAAAATCTTTTGATGTCGGGTGAAATGCTTTATCATGAGGATCTGAGGTTTTTCGAACTGGAAGGTGACCTGTAATAGGATACAATACAACACATTATCTTCATAATATTTTCATGATCTAACTGAGGCGGGCATTCCATGCTAAGCTTTATAAATTAATTTTCATGTACATAGGACAGACAATCATCTGTGTCGCAGACTGATGATTCTGATATAGCCATCATCATTTGATTCAGATGATCATCTGTGCAGTAATGATGTACATTTGATGTCTTTATTTTCCTAAATATATTGCAGCCCGGATGGATGAAACTAGATCTGGGGTCTTCAAATTCATTCAATATTCGCCTGAAGTACAATTCGATCCATGTGAAAAGATGTTCTAGAGTCGAACATGGAAAGACATCGCCTGATTAGCAGCCAATGATGTAAGTTGTTCACAGGTGCGAGAGGAATCACCGATAATGATGATGACCCTCAAGGTACGACAGTACAATTCACGTGGTGTGAAAAAGGGACTTCACGCCGAACACCATGCAAAATCTTTCGGTCGAAGGCCATTGATGTAAACCTATCGCTGGAAGTGAGAAACTTGCCATTGAGGCATGCAAGCTTCAAAGTACTGAAAGGGATGTTCCTAGATCGACTTCTTGGATAATGAGTTGTCGTCGACAAGAAGTGACCTGTTGTAGGAGGGCCTTAATGAATCCCACATCTACGACACAGAACGGAGTAAATTATTTTGTGGAGGTGAAAATGATCTGACGATACAGGGTTTTGGGTGGTGGTCATGAAAGAATGAAGCGAGAAGGCATTACAGCGGATGAGACACAAGCTGGGTTGGTGAATTCTCTGAGCGACTTCTCTTGAACATATCGGCGACACTGAAGTGGATTGGTAGCGTTAACCCCAAGAATGGATGGCATGGTGGATCAATGGTAATATGACCAGTGAATGGAATAACCCAACCCGACTCAATCATGGTGATGGAGTGAAAGTGTCATGTTCAAGAGTGACTTGCTACCAATAAAGTTTCTTTAAGTTTTCTTCCCAAATTTTCCCCAGTCATTGCTTACCAATACCTCTTTATTTTTGTCAAGCTTGAGGAGGATAACATATGCTTGTTCTATAATTTTCCCTTTGGGCAAACTCGTCGCTATGTTTTAACAACCCTAGCAACAGTGAAACTCGTTCTTGTCTACATGGACAAGTTTGTTGCTATTGGTTTTAACGAGTTTAACAACAAAGATAACTCGGTCCTTTTTCAATTTTAGAGAGTCTAAAAAGGGACGGAAAGGAAACTCCAGTAATCCTTTTTCGTCATATAATCCCTTAAGTACGAAAAAGTATAAAATAATATGAAAGGGATGAATTTTCGATAGTTTTAACGAGCCGAACAAGACAAGCGCTCGATCTTTTTGTGTAATGATCCCTCAGGTCCAAAAAGATTAAAATTTAGAGGAGGGATAGCACTTCCGATAGCTTTAACGAGCTGGAGAGGCCAATTGCTCGACAATCTTTTCATATTTTACGAGTCAGATGAAAAGAGATTAAACGAGACTTGTTTTTTGAGGAACGAGTGATATTTTTGGGTAGAAGCTGGTTCCAGGTAAGGTTTGGAATTTTCTAATCACGACAGTGTTAAGAGGATGGCTAACAGAATCACTTGTCATAGCTATTCCTCAAAAGGGTAAACAATCAAATGGAGGCATATGATTGGCTAAAATAGAGTGGAGGTGATGGTAAGAACACAACCAAGGCTCAAAAGCTGATGATAATGCATTCACAATGGTTATTTGCCAGAGGTTGGTTCATTTTTTAATGAGCTTAAACTTTGGTGGAACATATGCTCATTGCTTAGGTTTAATTTTTAACGAGCTTGAACTTTTTGTAAAATTTCTTGTGCCAGTCGTATAATAAGGATGTCTCATCGATAGGTTCAATTTTTAGGGAGCTTGCACCATTCGAAACTTTGCTCCGATTCCTTTCTTTATGTAAGCTAAGAATGACCAATCCTATGAGTTTAAAGGGTTGAGAATCTACAAACTAAGAAAATAAATGGTCGCTTTTCACTTTCCATGCGAAAAGGTTTGCATGCCCCCATGTATAATGAACTAGAGTCTCTAGGATAACCTTCAATTTGCAGAAAAAACATTTGTTCTATTAGGAAAGGCCTACCTTTTAACGCACAAAGCAGAGTTTCCAGGTTACCCTTCAATTTGTAGACAAAGCACTTGCTGTGTCAGGAAAGGCATACCTTTGGATGGAGGTATCTTATTCTAGTCTAATCCCATTTTCCTAAACGGATGGGTGTGTCAGACTAGTTATATTCCTACGCGGAAACCCACCTTATACCTGGGGTTCTTCTGCAGAAGCAGACCAGGGTGCACGCCCCTTGGGTTTCAGTCACAATCACCGAATTACTTGCGCTCATCAGGTGGACAAACTGGAGATTGATGAGACATTCCTTGCATGAAAAGACCAATTAGGAACGGCATTGGACTATTAGTTGTGTGTGAGCCGAGGAATGAAAGCTGGTCTACGAGCTGGACCACTCTGCCTTCATGTGGAAAACACATCACTCGAAAGAGTGAGGAGACAATGGCTCCCATGCTATAAATGTAGTCACACCCAAGGAGTAGATTATAATATAAAGGTCCTTGGACTACCATTACGTTTAGATAAACAATTTTCCCTCTCAAAGTTATAGGAAAATTTGGAAGGATCCCTAATGGTCGACTAGTTCCTTTGTCGAAGCCTGTCATATTTCGCATCTCAGGCAAAAGCAATGGAGAACCAATCACTTTCCAAGCAGTTGAGGAAAGGATACTCACAGAAGACCCTTCATCTATGATAGTACCGACCATGACCATTATGTAAGCTTTTACAATGATTCAGAATGGTACATTAGACGGTAGACGGGGTCTGCCTAGTAGATTCCAATCGAAGGAAACAACTAGGTTGCTCGGAGGTGGGACCGAATAAACAGACGGATACGACTCTAACGAACATCCTTCCTGCGGTAAAGGAACGGGTAGATTTCCCCCACGTTCATCGGAGTCTGTGTTTACGAAAAGAATTTGAAAAGCGTCGTTCTCATTCTCTTTGGTGATTGTATCATCTGAAGATGGACCTTCTGAAGACAAAACTGGGTCGGCTGTCGCCTCGAGCTGTTCACTTTGGTACGGTGTGGACTCAGAGGGTTTATCTTCAATGATAGATGCTTCGACCGACCACAAAGGTGTGTCAGTCGGATTTTCAACTAGCGATGGACTCGGCAAGAGTTTCTTGTACCTAGGAGGAAGCCGTAGCAGTGAAGCAGGACGGTTATCCAAGACTCTTTTAGCTTCGTCCAGGAAGGGACAACGGTGGATGGCACGATCACCTTCGCACAATCTACAAGGAAACTTATATTTTCCTTTTTGCCGAGAGACTTCGTTTTCACTAGTTGATGGTGTACTCTCAACATGATCGTCAGAGGTTGACGACACCGGATTGTGCAAACAAGGAGACCAATCCCTTAAGATCCGAGGGATGCAAGGACAATCTCGATGATAGTGGTCTCCTTTGCAAATGAAACATGGAGATTTAGGTTTGGACGGTGCAGTGTGTGGATTTTCGCTAGATGATGCATGGTTGCCCCTTTTTGCCTTTGGCTCCTTCTTCTTCTTCTCCTTCTCCTTCCCTTTCTTCTTCTTCTTAGTTACTTGGTTTTTAGCTTTACCAGATTCACCAAGCGAAGAGGAAGGAGGGGAGGGAGAAACAAACAAAGCAGAAGGTTGGGGGTAACTCTAGTATCATCTAGTTGCTGACTTGATTGTTCAGGAATCACGGTGGTTTGGACGATAGAGGTCGAGAAGAGCCATACTGGCAAGCCGATTGTCAGTCCTGGAAGGGACAATGTAGCCATATGAGGTGCACCAACATCTCCCCAAGAGGAGAAAGGACTAGGATTTCCCCCAACAGGAAATCCTTGGTTGGTGGACTCCATTTTCTCAACCTAAGACCAACGAGGGAAAAATGACGTTATTCCGATTAAAATAAATTTTATGACACTTTGACACAACTTTCTTTTTCAATTTTTAAGAGTCGAGAAAAAGCTAAAGATGACTCTAGTCACCTTCGATTTTTAATGAGCTTGAAGTGATAAGTGCTCAGATGGACCTTTTCCTTTAAGGAGTCTGAAAAGGAACAAAAGAGACTACAGAGGGATTACCAAACCAATCACAAAACTGCAAAATAATTTTTACGATATGCCAGTCAATCTTCCTGAATGCTGTGTTCAATGCATTGCAATTGATAGGGCGGTAGACACGACTTCCTAAGGATAAAGGATATAGCCTATTGTGGTCTCCCAATATATACTCGACGGTACGTGGGAGCATAAGTCCGTACTGGTACTTGTCGTCTCTGTTAGCCTCCTGTTGCAACAGGTGTTCATATTTCATGATTGACAGATTGAAAGTGCGAAATATGTCATCTTTTCATGCTGCAAGGTTCCATATTTCCTTAAAAAGGCCAAAGAAGAGGTCATGAAAGTGTGCTAGTCCAAATGCCACTGCTGTATTCCAATTTTAATGAGTTATTTCATTTTGATGAGTTTTTTTTAGTTAAGGGAAGGCCAAACAACTTAATCTTGGCCTCCCTAGGTTTCAATTTCTTGTTTTAGAATATAGAGAATGATATCTGTCCAAACAGCTTAGTCTTGGCAGATTTGTAGATAGGTAGAGAATCAAAGGAGCCCAACTGCTTAATCTAGGCCCTTGGCAGAAATAAGTGTAGATTTAGATAGTAGGGCAGTCAAAAGAAAAAAGGATAATCAGGGTCTGCAAGTCTAAGTGCACCCAAACCAAAAAGAAGAAAAAATGTTAGGTCAGTAGGCTGGGTAGGTAGTTTTTGAAGTTGCAGAATGATGATTCATGATCAATTTTGTGTTTCAAAGTGTTGTATCCTTTCAGATCACAATTATGATGCAGTTTTCATCTGGAGGAGCTCAAGCTGGACATCTCTAACTCCCCTTCTTCCTCTTTCCCCAAATCACTTGCTAACTTCCCTGAAGAGGTCAAGATCTGCTTGATAACTCTTGAGTTCATCATCTTCCATTATATTTGCCTAAGTAAAGGTCCTCTTTGCTTAGGAGTACTATTGTTTCACTCTGTGAGTCTTGTTCCCCTTCAAATAGCCTAAGGTCCCTCACCTTAGCACTTTCTTGGCATTTTCACATTAACTCTTAACTCTATTATTTAGCTCCCTAAATCATTCCCCTATCCCATACTATGCAAAAATATATAAAAATCCCAAAAAAATAATAATACCCCCTCCCCGGCACTATAGCCATATTTTCCTAAGTCTGAGAAATAACAGTCCATCTGGGGTTGTTATTAGCCCATCCATGTCCTAGCTGGAATTGGTCTGATATCTGGTCAGACTAACATCCCTTTTCCCCTAACCATAGTCCTACAAAACCCATGCTCCACCTTTATCCTAAAGTCTTGCCCACAAAATATTTAACCCGCTCGAATATAATCCCATAAACCCACTTTCCTAAAGTTTTCCCTCCCCGCCGAATTAAATAAATAATAAACGTGCCGCGGGCCCCGTCCCTTATTCTTCCGCTGCCTCATCTGTTCCGCCAGCCGTCTGATCGCCCACGCCACAGATCTACGGTGGCGGGTCTTTTCCCCTCCGAACTTGTCGATGGTTAGCACCTGGGAGATGGGCTGTTTTGTCGTCGTACTCCCGCCATGTGTCACCCTCTCGCCTGTGGCGGAGCCCCCTCCTCCAAAACCGCCTGCGCATAAAAGGGGTGTGCCTGAAACCAGTTACCGCCTTCCGCCCTCCTACGTCAGCACCATGTCACCTTGCTGCGTCATCTGCCTGCGTCGGCCTCTGGCCACCATACTGCCAAGTCACCCTTGCCACGTCACTTCCACTGTATCACTGCCACGTCATCACCGTACTGTTGACGTCATCCTGCCATGTCACCTCCGTACTGCTGACGTCATCCTGCCATGTCACCCCCGTACTGGGCCCCACCTGCTGACGTCATCACTAAAAAAAAAGGCATGAAGTGCAAATTTTGCAGCGCAGGAAGCCCAAATTCAAAAACAAGGGCAGTTTTCGATGCACGATTAGAGCTTAGCGCTAATCACGCATCGCTAGGAAAAATTAGCTGAAATAGAAAGCCCTTTTCATTGCTCGGCCTCCAGCAGGCCCGAAAATCGCAAAATGACAAGTTTTTTTCCCATAGGATTCAGAAAAGGGGCAAAGACAGTTTTCAAAGCAGCAAAGGGCTGAACAGCGGCCATCAAAAGTTGATGGGATAGATTAAAGCATTCAAAAGATAGAAAAAGCGCACATTCAATTCCAAAGCACATCAAAGAAGCGACAAAGTGTATCAGTGAAGATTTCTCAGCGGCCGAAGCATGTGAACATTGAATGGCCTCCAGCAAAGTCAACAAAAGCAGATCTAGGCCATTTAATGCTCTCAGATTAGTGATTAAAGCATAAGCATTTAAAGCCACATGAGATCGCTGGATCAAAGCCCAAATCACAGTTATTGCAGAAACACTGCACCGAGCCACCGAGGACAACATATTAACTATTTTGATACAGCTGCCCTCAACGCAGCTCAAAGATATTTTCTTGCATTTATTTCTGGATAAGATTAGGTTAAAGTAATTATTTTCTTTCAGACCTGTTTAGGTCAGCTGTAATAGACAATTTTTGATAATTTTCCCTATATATACCACCCTCTGTATTGTTTTAAGGGTTGGTTGGTTGATAATTTTCATCAGAGACTCGCACTGTATACCTGACATGTTTTCTTTAATCAAAGACTGTTGAAAGCTTGGAGAACAGACTGTGTGTTGTGAATTAATGTTTTGAAGAATTGAATGTGGAATTCTTGTGCTGCAACATGAATCAATAAGTGCCTCTTACCTCTATTTTCATTGATATATGCTCATATCATATGTATCACCATCTAAATAGCAGAAAGAAAGATTAGCTTAGAACTTGTTTAACTGCACTCTATGCTCAATTTCTGTTGTTTCTTTATGTTTTCATCCGAACTGAATTATTAATGAATATGAATTCCCTATGGCTCATGTTTACCCTAATTCACCCATGTTTGACAGTTATCTAGGGATTCTTTACTGCTCCTAGATAGAGCTCATTCACCCCTCTATTAAGCTGAAAGGGAGATTCTTAATTGCCTCTCATTCCTTAGCGTTCATTCCATCCTTTTTAGCCTGAAACATTGTTTCGTGTGCAGCTAGCTTGCTCCATATTTCTCTCTTCTGACCAAGAAAATGCATCAGCAGTCCTACTCCTTGACTCCATGCCCAATGGTTTGAAACTGTCATGCTATACCTGCCTCTTTACCTGAAAACATCAATCTTCCCACCAAAACTTAAACAAAACCCCCTTGAACTCAATAACTAGCCTAAAATCATCTTCAACAAAGCTAAATCAGAAAGAGAGATCCCTCTCTGATTGCAGGTGGGCTAGAACCTACAGTCCAAAGATTGGTCTGTGGTTACCTCGCCCGTATCCTTTTTGAGTTGATCAAAAGGACAACCTAAGTGATAACATAATGGTGACTCCACTGGGGACAAATCAATTGTTCAAGCGCTGTATGTTCCTTAAAACTACAGATGAAGTCTGAATATCGGCCAGGAAGCCTTTGAAACTGTTCTTGCTTTGCATTTACAGGATTAAATAAAAGCTGCTTCAGTCAATCTTCATGCTAGTTTTAAGCTGCAGATAGCTGTTCCCAAATTTTGATCAGTTCCTTGCTAATTCTAAAAGCATTCCCAGAAAAATACCAAAAACAAATTCAGAAGTTGGCTCCCAAAAAGAACTTACGTTATACAAGGTCAAATCGAGACCCAAATCCCCCAGCTGCTTTTGAAAATCCGAACTTAATCCCAAAGATCCTTAGGAAGCAAGAAAGGTGAGAAGATTTTGTTGATTTGAGTCCTGAAACGGCTCACCCAAGCTGTGTTCGAACTCCTCTTAAGGTTCTATTTCAGTCGACCCCTGCTTCCCCTTGTTCATCATCCACATCTCAAAGCACTCCTTCCACCCCTCCATTCACTGCACGTACTCCCATTACCACTACTGTTGTTGCCGCTGTTCCAGTTGTTCCACTTATCCCTGTGAATATGGCTAATAGATATGCACCCCTGCAACTGCCTGCTAATCCTGGGGCTTTACATCAAGATTACCAATCTAAAATCACATATTTTGATAGTACTGGTTCTTGCATAGCCCTTCAACATACCAAGAAGATGCAAGATTATTTCGAGGACTATGAGATAGATGATGATGGCGTAAGAATGAAAATTTTTGTTCAAAGTTTAACAGGTGATGTAAGAACTTGGTTCAGATCACTTGCTGCAAATTCCATAACTACTCCGGATGAGCTTTACCAATCCTTTACCAACAGATGGGAGAAAAAGAAAGACCCCTTGCACATACTGGCTGAATACGATACAATTAAAAGAGGTCCTCAAGAGACTGTTTTGGAGTACTGTGCAAGATTCAATAATGTCTATAATGCAATACCACAGAACTTAAGGCCTCCACCTGACCTTGCCTTGTATAAATTCCCTGATGGATTCGACCCGGATATGGCATACCAGTTAAAAGAAAGAGCCCCTCAAACCCTTGCAGACATGAAAAATGTTGCTGTTAGCGTAGAGGCCAACCTGATCGCCAAAAGAAACAGAGCTAGAATGGAAAGAAGAACCACCTTTAAGGAAGAACCCTCAGCCTTAGATCAAAAGCTTGATGCTATTATCAGTGGCATGCAAAGGCTGGGAGATAGAGTAGAAAGTGTTGAGAGGAAAGCATCATGGGAAGGACAACAGTCCAATACCATAAGGAACCCAAATTTCAGGAAAATGCAAAACACAAATACTGGTAGGTCTAGCCCAGACCATGATATAAGACCCCCTTTCCAAGAAAACTATGCTGAGGCATCCACATCTAGTGAGCAAACAGTGGACACTCACATGAATCTGATGGCTCTAAAGGGTGAGCATCAAACTTTTCTAACTCAAGAAGACCAAGCTGAACATGACTTTAGTCAATTTCAGACTAAGTCTGGTGAGTCTTTCGACTTTAAACAAGGTTATGATACTGCTGTGTATGAAGTCCACAAACAGTATAAGCTGAGAACTAGGACCATTGATATCTATGAACCTAGCAAACCAAAGGATGGCAAACAGCCCAACAAGATTAAAGGCAAGGCTATTATAACAGAACCAGCTGATACAACTGTCCCAAACCTGCAGCAAGTGACTGTAGAAGACATAACAGAAATACAACCTTCTATTAATCAGCCTTTTCCACCGTCTTCCTCGAAAGAGAATTCGAGCAGCGTTCCAAAAAGCCCTCCTAAAACTGAAAAATTGCAAGCAATTACTTCCCTTAGCAATGAAAAACAAGAAGAAATCTCTGACACTCCACTGGAAAAAGGAAAGCCTGCATCTCATAATACTAAAACCCAATCTGAAAAATCATTTGATTTAGAGGCTGAAATAGGTAAATTGAAGATATCTGTCCCTCTCTCAGAACTTTCCAAACATGATGTGTATAGGCAACAAATTCAAAGATCACTTCAAATCCCAGAGAATAAGGATGATGTAAATGTTTTAGATGATACCCCTGAACTGTTGTTTGGTCCAGAAGTTAATGGAAAATCAACATATGGACCTGTTCCACCCTTTTATGTCAGTTTGCATATACATGACAAAATTTTGCACAATGCTATGTTTGACTCAGGAGCCTCACACAACCTTATGCCCAAAGCAGTTATGGAAAAGCTAAACCTTGATATTACAAGGCCCTACAAAGATTTATTCTCATTTGACTCAAGTCAAGTCAAGTGTTTAGGCCTCATCAAAGACTTGTGTGTCTCCTTAGTCCAATACCCAAACAAGACCATCCTCATGGATGTGGTGGTTGCTGACATTCCACCAAAGTACGGTATGCTCCTATCAAGATCATGGGGAGCAAAGCTCCAAGGATCCCTTCAATTAGACCTCTCCTATGCCACTATTTCAGTCTTTGGGCAACCAAAGAGACTGTATAGAGAAACGTTGATGAAATATGTGGTAAGTAGTGAGAGCAAGCCTGAAAATTTTCCCATTTACTCAATCCATTCTGATATGGATTCTTTTATTTTATTCAATGATGAAACAAATCCTCCCACTGATGATAAGCCGTTGGCTTTAGAACCAGACACACATATCAATGAAGAATCGGTTGCCCATACTGAAGAAACTGTCAAAACAGCTAATGCAACCAGCATGCTAGAAGAACCTCCCCAAACAGAAATTTCAAATCTGCCCAATCCTAAGTTGGCTGACACTCTTAGTACTAATCACAAGCAATAAATCACATGGTATTTAGAGTTTGATGGCTCTGTCAAAAGGTTAGGAGCAGGGGCAGGTGTCTGGATTCACAACACACATAACAGTCACGCTGAAGGTCATGCCTACAGACTGAACTTTAAATGCACCAACAACATGGCAGAGTATGAGGCTCTGCTTTTAGGCCTTAAACTGCTCAAAGCTCGAGAAGCTGCAAAAGTGTCTATTCTAGGTGACTCTGATTTAATCATACAGCAAATGAAAGGTAACTTTGTTACCAATGACAACAGGATTAGGGCCTATAGGACTGCTGCCACTAATATACTCAATGCATTCACTGAATCCAAGCTTGCCAAGATTTCAAGAAATCATAACATTCATGCACACAGCCTAGCCACTTTTGCTAGTGCATGCAAGCTTCCCTTTGAGGCATATCATCACATCACTGCTGAGATAAAACATAGGCCCACTGTCCCAAATAACATTAGATTGGCAAGTGTTCGAAAATGATGCCCAAAATAACAATTTTCTCACTCTTGAGCATGAGTTTTCAAATACTAACATTGACATGGATGCTATGGACAATTCCCAACAGCAAACAAATGAAAATCAACAGGCTGTGACAACTACAACAGCCAAACAAATCCTGAACCCAACTGTTTTTGACAAAACAAACATAGAAGAGCTGGAACAAATGCATTTGGAGGAAATAGCCAAAACAAAGGCAGAGATCATTGACTTGAAGGACAACTTTCTACCTGTTGGCCTAACTCTGTTAGAAGACATGTTTGATGCTAATGATGTCCCCAAAAAGCCACAAATGCAACCATTGAATGCTGCTATAAAAGAGCACAACATTGGGACAGCAGAGAATCCCAAAATGATCAAATTGTCCAAAAATCTACCACCTGATCAAAAGCCCAAGTATGTTGATTTATTCAAAGAATTCCAAGATGTATTTGCTTGGAGTTATGAGGACTTGAAGTCCTATGACACCTCAGTGATCCAACACACCATTCCCTTAAAACTGAACCAAAAGCCCTTCAAACAGAAATTAAGGAGAATCAATCCCGTGCTTCTCCCTTTGATTGAAAAGGAAGTGAAAAGAATGTTTGAAGCAGGTATCATAGCACCCATCAGATTTTCTGAATGGGTATCCAATCTTGTTCCCACAAGAAAGAAGACAGGCGAGATTAGGCTATGCGTAGACCTAAGAAATTTAAACCAAGTTTCCCTAAAAGACCACTACCCATTGCCCAAAATGGACCACATCCTACAAAGAGTAGTGGGGTCATCTAGAATCTCTTTGCTAGATGGCTTTTCAGGTTTTAATCAAATACTTGTTCACCCGGATGACCAAGACAAGACAGCCTTTACCACACCATGGGGAACATTTAAGTATGTAAAGATGCCATTCGGACTTAAAAACGCTGGTGCCACCTTTCAAAGAGCAATGGATATTGCATTCGCCAAAGAAATACATGATTTCCTAGTTGTCTACCTTGATGACTTAACCCCTTTCTCCAAATCTGATCAGGAACACCTCAAACACTTGAGGCAAATATTCATGACATGTAGGAAATATGGCATTTCCTTGAATCCCAAAAAGTCTCTCTTTGGCCTTGAAGAAGGCAAACTACTTGGCCACATCATATCAAAGGATGGGATTAGAATTGATCCTGAAAGAATCCAAGCCATCCTCCAAATCCCATATCCAAGAAACATAAAAGAGCTGCAAGCATTCCTTGGAAAGATCAATTTCCTAAGGAGATTTATCCCAAATCTAGCTGAGCTAATAAGATTGTTAAGCAACATGTTAAAGAAGGATGCCAAGGTAAAATGGTCTCTTGAAACCAAGCAGGCCTTTGAGGGCATAAAATCTGCCTTAACCCAAACCCCTGTCCTCACAAGTCCACAATTTGACAAAGATTTTATCATTTTTTCTTTTGCATCTGATCACACAATAGCTGCTGCCTTTTTGCAAAAGGATGACTAGGGCAATGAAAAGCCATTTGCATTTTTTAGCCGAGCCTTAAGAGATGCCCCTTTGAAGTACCTAATCATGGAAAAATAGGCTTATGCCCTTGTTAAGGCCATCAAGGGCTTCAGAGTGTACATTTTATATTCACATGTGATTGCCTATATCCCAAATGCTATGGTAAAAGACATATTAACCCAAGAGAGATTAGAGGGAAAAAGAGGCAAGTGGATTGCAAACATCCTTGAGTATGACATAGAAATAAAACCAACCAAGCTGATAAAGGGACAATGTTTAACCAAACTGATGTCTGAAACAAATTTTCAGGCCTTAGACATTAACCAACTGGACAATGAACAGGAGCTGGCGACTCCACAGATCAGTGAAACCTTTTTGCAATCTCCATGGTATGCTGATATATGTTTTGTATTGTTAAACCTGTTTACTCCCCAGGATTGTCCAGAACCAAGAAAAGATTTTTGAAAATGAAGGCTTTAAAGTTTTGTGTTATAGATGGTGCATTATTTTGGAAAAATCATGAAGGCATATTGCTTAACTGTTAACCATGAATGAAACTAACAATGTCATGAAAGAATTCCATGCAGGTGACTGTGGAGGACATCTATATTGGAAGTCCACTGCTGATAAAACTTTAAGGGTTGGTTTCTATTGGCCCTCTCTTTTTGCAGATATAAAGAAGTTTGCCATTTCATGTCACAAGTGCCAAATCTTTGAGGGCAAAAGAAAACTGTTGCCCTTACCCCTTAAACGCATCTCAACCGAAAAACCTTTTCAACAATGGGGTCTTGACTTCATTGGAGAAATCCATCCCTCATCCTCAGGCCAGCACAAGTGGATTCTAATAGCCACCGACTATTTCACTAAGTGGGTTGAAGCCATCCCATGTAGGCAAGCCAATGACACCATCGTTATCCAATTCCTTGAGTGTAATATCCTTTCTAGATTTGGCTGCCCTGAGAAGATTATTACTGACAATGCCGCTGCTTTCAAATCCAAAAAGATGATCAATTTTTGCCACAAATTTCATATTACCTTGGGCCACTCTACAGCCTATTACCCTCAAGGTAATGGCTTGGCCGAATCATCCAATAAGAGCCTCATCAACATCATAAAGAAAGTGCTAGAAGAAAACAAGAAGAACTGGCACAAAAAGCTGGTAAATGCCCTATGGGCAGACAGACTCTCAACAAAGAGATCCATTGGGATGAGCCCTTATGAGCTAGTATATGGCATGGAGGCCAGATTTCATTCATCCTTGGGCATCCCTACTATCAGACCGTTACAGGAGATTCAGGCTGAACCAAATGACATTCAACGAAGAATCAATCAGACCATTCATCTTCAGCAAACCAGAGAGCAAGTTTATGACAGAGTTCAAATTTTGCAAGAAAAGCTCAAAAATATGTTTGATAAGAGAGTTAAGGCTGAGGATTTCTACATTGGCGACAAATTTCTAAGGTGGGATTCACGAAGAGAAGACAAGGGCAAACATGCTAAGTTTGATTTTTTATGGAAAGGGCCATTCGTTATTTCTGTTGTTCAGGGAAATAACACATATTTTCTCAAATCTGTAGAGGGCAGCACTGCTGAAGAAGGCCCTGTGAATGGCCGTATGCTGAAACATTACCATGATCCCTTTTAAAGGGATACAATGCAGTTCTGTATATATCTTTTTGTACAGTGATATTTGTATATATTAGCACTTTGTTTTCATTTTAGATAAGCAGACCGATTGTTAGAGGAGCAACAGTAAATTTTGTGAAGACACAGCCAATGCAAGTACTCCATCTTTAAAGCTCTGATTCTGCACCAATTTCAGCAAAACAACAGAGTAGCATTGTCTTATCATAGCAATTCATGGTAAAAAGAAACTGTTTGCAGCTTGCAATTTTCAGTCAAGAAAATGTTAATAAGAGAGGAGCAATTTTTCAGCAACTGTTTTTAGACCAGAGCTAGAGGAAATACATCAGTTTTGATCCATGTTTTTCAAAGGCACAATGCTCAAACAATATTGTCCATAACATTAAGCATGCAGAAGAAAGCAGGCGATGCTATACAGTTCATAGTAATTCGGTTGAGGAGAAGAACTGTCCATATTTCAAAGTTTCACACTCTTAGCAGCCACCACAAAGAAGTTTTTCAGTCTACAGCAACAACAGAAGATCAAGGCAGTCTGACCTGCTGTTCTTGGCTTTTCACAAGGAAAATCCATCCCCAAGTGGAGCCACTGTTAGCCTCCTGTTGCAACAGGTGTTCATATTTCATGATTGACAGATTGAAAGTGCCAAATATGTCATCTTTTCATGCTGCAAGGTTCCATATTTCCTTAAAGAGGCCAAAGAAGAGGTCATGAAAGTGTGCTAGTCCAAATGCCACTGCTGTATTCCAATTTTGATGAGTTATTTCATTTTGATGAGTTTTTTCAGTTAAGGGAAGGCCAAACAACTTAATCTTGGCCTCCCTAGGTTTCAATTTCTTGTTTTAGAATATAGAGAATGATATCTATCCAAACAGCTTAATCTTGGCAGATTTGTAGATAGGTAGAGAATCAAAGGAGCCCAACTACTTAATCTAGGCCCTTCACAGAAATAAGTGTAGATTTAGATAGGAGGGCAGTCAAAATAAAAAAGGATAATCAGGGTCTGCAAGTTTAAGTGCACCCAAACCAAAAAGAAGAAAAAATGTTAGGTCAGTAGGCTGGGTAGGTAGTTTTTGAGGTTGCAGAATGATGATTCATGATCAATTTTGTGTTTCAAACTGTTTTATCCTTTCAGATCACAGTTATGATGCAGTTTTCATCTGGAGGAGCTCAAGCTGGACATCTCTAACTCCCCTTCTTCCTCTTTCCCCAAATCACTTGCTAACTTCCCTGAAGAGGTCAAGATCTGCTTGATAACTCTTGAGTTCATCATCTTCCCTTATATTTTCCTAAGTAAAGGTCCTCTTTGCTTAGGAGTATTGTTGTTTCACTCTGTGAGTCCTGTTCCCCTTCAAATAGCCTAAGGTCCCTCACCTTAGCGCTTTCTTGGAATTTTCACATTAACTCCTAAGTCTATTATTTAGCTCCCTAAATCATTCCCCTATCCCATACTATGCAAAAATATATAAAAATCCCCAAAAAATAATGATACCCCCTCCCCAGCACTATAGCCATATTTTCCTAAGTCCGGGAAATAACAGTCCATCTGGGGCTGTCATTAGCCCATCCGTGTCCTAGCTGGAATTGGTCTGATATCTGGTCAGACTAGCAACCTTTTCGCCTAACCCTAGCCCTACAAAACCCATGCTCCACCTTTAACCTAAAGTCTTGCCCACAAAATATTTAACCCGCTCGCATATAATCCCATAAACCCACTTTCCTAAAGTTTTCCCTCCCCTCCGAATTAAATAAATAATAAACACGCCGCGGGCCCCATCCCTTATCCTTCTGCCGCTTCATCTGTTCCGCCAGCCGTCCGATTGTCGGCGCCACAGATCTACGGTGGGCGGGTCTTTTCCCCTCCGAACCTGTCGATGGTTAGCACCCAGGAGATGGGCGGTTTTGCCGTCGTACTCCCACCACGCGTCACCCTCTCGACTGTGGCGGAGCCCCCTCCTCCGAAACCACCTGCGCACAAAAGCGGTGCGCCTGAAACCAGTTACCGCCTTCCGCCCTCCTACGTCAGCACCACATCACCTTGCTGCGTCATCTGCCTGCGTTGGCCTCCTGCCACCATACTGCCAAGTCACCCTTGCCACATCACTGCCACTGTATCATTGCCATGTCACCGCCGTACTGCTGACATCACCCTGCTGACGTCATCCTGCCATGTCATCGCCATACTGGGCCCCACCTGCTGACGTCATCATTAAAAAAGGCGCGAAGTGCAAATTTTGCAGCGCAGGAAGCCCGAATTCAAAAACAGGGGCAGTTTTCGATGCGCGATTAGCGCTTAGTGCTAATCGCGCATCGCCAAGAAAAATTAGCCAAAATGGAAAGCCCTTTTCATTGCTCGGCCTCCAGCAGGCCCGAAAATTGCAAAATGACAATTTTTTTTCACACAGGATTCAGAAAAGGGGCAAAGACAGTTTTCAAAGCAACAGAGGGCCGAACAACGGCCATAAAAAGTCGATGGACAGCTTAAAGTATTCAGAAGACAGAAAAAGTGCACATTCAGTGCCAAAGCACATCAAAGAAGTGGCAAAGTGTATCAGTGAAGATTTCTCAGCGGCCCGAAGCAGGTGAACATTGAATGGCCTCCAGCAAAGTCAACAAAAGCAACTCTAGGCCATTTAATGCTCTCAGATTAGTGATTAAAGCATTTAAAGCCACATGAGATCGCTGGATCAAAGCCCAAATCACAGTTATTGCAGAAACACTGCACCGAGCCACCGAGGACAACATATTAACTATTTTGATACAGCTGCCCTCAGCGCAGCTCAAAGATATTTTCTTGCATTTATTTCTGGATAAGATTAGGTTAAAGTAATCATTTTCTTTCAGACCTGCTTAGGTCAGCTGTAATAGACAATTTTGGATAATTTTCCCTATATATACCACCCTCTGTATTATTTTCAGGGTTGGTTGGTTGATAATTTTCATCAGAGACTCGCACTGTATACCTGACATGTTTTCTTTAATCAAAGACTGCTGAAAGCTTGGAGAACAGACTGTGTGTTGTGAATTAATGTTTTGAAGAATTGAATGTGGAATTCTTGTGCTGCAACATGAATCAATAAGTGCCTCTTACCTCTGTTTTCATTGATATATGCTCATATCATACATGTATCACCATCTAAATAGCAGAAAGAAAGATTAGCTTAGAACTTGTTTAACTGCACTCTATGCTCAATTTCTGTTGTTTCTTTATGTTTTCATCCGAACTGAATTATTAATGAATATGAATTCCTTGTGGCTCATGTTTACCCTAATTCACCCATGTTTGACAGTTATCTAGGGATTCTTTACTGCTCCTAGATAGAGCTCATTCACCCCTCTGTTAAGCTGAAAGAGAGATTCTTAATTGCCTCTCATTCCTTAGCATTCATTCCATCCTTTTTAACCTGAAACATTGTTTCATGTGCAGCTAGCTTGCTCCATATTTCTCTCTTGTGACCAAGAAAATGCACCAGCAGTCCTACTCCTTGACTCCATGCCCAATGGTTTGAAACTCTCATGCTATACCTGCCTCTTTACCTGAAAACATCAATCTTCCCACCAAAACTTAAACAAAACCCCTTGAACTCAATAACTAGCCTAAAATCATCTTCAACAAAGCTAAATCAGAAAGAGAGAGCCCTCTCTGATTGCAGGTGGGCTAGAACCTGCAGTCCAAAGATTGGTCTGTGGTTACCTCGGCCGTATCCTTTTGAGCTGATCAAAAGGACAACCTGAGTGATAACAGTCTCAAAGAGGAGGAATCACCCAACCTACGATGAAAGCGATAGTTACCAGGCTTTACGATGCTGGAATACGTCTCTAGCCTAGACTTCTAAATGTTGTGCGTTAGGTTCCAAAGCGTTTTTATGTTCATTGAATTTAATTTACAGTTGATCTTTCTTAAGAAGTTTTCTTTAAGGTTCATCACGTGATGTAGATATACAATTCCTAAAATGCAATCTAAGATGATAAACAGTCGTTTATTCTTCTTTTTGCAATGAAAATCCTATCCACTAAGGAAAGAGAAGCGAGATTCTTTCAACATAGAACAGAGAGCACACACTAGATGCACTATCCTAAATCAAAATCAATAAGCAGTCTAAATGCAAATGCACATGCATGCATTTGTTTTATGCTTTCTTAATGTGTGAATGACAAAAAGAATGCTAAGTACAAATTTGAATTATCTTTTCAAAGCGACAACATTAAAAATTTTCTCTTCAAAAGACGAAAGGAAGACAATGATGACATTTTGCGATTTTGAATTGAAAACTACTTTCGACACTTGAAAAACTATTAATTCAAATCAAATACAAGAGTAACAGTGTAATTGACCATCAAGAATAGTAGGATTCTTTTCTTTGATTGAAAATGACACTTGCGACACTTCCAAATCAAAACACGACAGTTCGATTAAGCTACTTCTTTGTAAAAGAGAACTATAAATGGTGAATAATACATAAAAACATTCACAATTCTTTGTATAATGGAGGCTGAATAATGAAAAGGAAGGGAGTTTCCATAGTGGTATAGTAATCACAGACAACAAATCTCCTGAATAAAGCTGAAGAGAGTGAAGAAAAAACCAAAATCTAGAGGCAGAAACAGTCTTATTTGATCATCGCACCTATAACACAGGGAAACAGGGATGCATCTCACCTACTGCACACGGGAGGTGCGATGCATCCAGATTGCCAAGACGAGAAGTTGCGATGGTACAAGGTGATGAGCCCCAATTTTGGTACAATTTGGGCTCATTTTGGCCTATTCTACTTGCTCAAACCATTCATTTTTTATTGCTTATGCATGCATTTCTTAGTTTATTCATGTTGTTTGTAGGAAGAAGGGTAGGCACTTTATCTACGTGACTAATGCATTATGATTCCAGGTTTTGGCATTAAAAGGGAGCAAGAGACAACGAAAAAGGAGATAAAGAGACAATGAGGTGGCACTGCTGGTTTTTAGGAGAGGATGTCCACGGTCTTGGGACATTCCTCGTGATTCCCACCAAGAACTCCGAGCTCCAATCCATCTCCCCTCCGAGCTTAAGAAGCAGGCAGCTGTCCTACAGGAACAGCAGTTATAACTGTTCTACAGGAACAGTAGTTATGACTGTCCTACAAGATCAGCAGTTAAACTCGAAGTTGGACAGCCGAGCTCCTGAAATCAAGGATACTTGTTGGATCATCGTTTTTGTATAAGTATAGAGGCCTTAGCCTAGGATAGGTTGTTGAAACTCTCGTATTTCTATTGTAATTTTGTAGCACAGTTCAGTTTTCGTTCCTTTTTGTAAGCCAATTTGGCATGACATCAGATTATGAATAAAGAAGGCAGTTTGTGATCTAGTTCTGAGTTTCTTAAGGAGACTATAGCTCTCAGGTTAGGGCCCAACCTGAGAGCCATAGATCCCCTCTGCTGTAGTGTTGCTTCCATTTCATTTCAGCACTTTGAGCTTTTCATTTGCACATGCAATTCGAATTACAGGTTGTTAAGTTGGTCTTTTTCATGAGTTAGATAGGATTTGCTTATGGTGAGTTTGTTTACAATTTTTTAGTGTAGCAGAGGATAGATATAGTCCATTGGAGCTCCAACAAAAGGGTTGTTAAGGCTCACTACCATCTCATTTGGGATTGGGGTGCAGTCCATGACTAACCACCAAAAACACGCATTTCTTTATTTCATGATTGCTGCAAACACAGTCACGTTATGTTAGATGCTTCCTTGTCATTCACACCTGCACCACACTCCTTTACCACAGCTTCATGCACATTCTCCTTCGCGTTTTGGATTGCTGTTCATTGAATTTACAAGCACAGGTAGTTTAGGTTAATGCATTTTCGGTTTGGTAACAGTCACAAGCATTTGTTTCACTTGCACTGCCCTCTCTCGTCCATTACTTCATTCTCCATCTTGATCAGGCATGCAACACATCTCCTCGACCTTTACCCCGCTCTGTTATCTCCCAAAGTCTTCCACTCCTCACGTAACTTCATTTCCTAGCCTTTTGTTGACCTAGCCCTCAATCTTCCAACCTACTCCCTACACTCATTTTCATCTCATTCTCCACTTCTAGAGCCATCACCAGCCTCATTCCCACCTTGCACATCTCCCCCTACCATTCCATCACTCCTCCATCTCTTCAAACACTCACGGTAGGTCATCCTGTAGCAGTTTATAGACATCCTGTAGAAACCTCTAAGTATCCTGTAGGATCCCCTGCAGACATCCTGTAGGAGGCCACTCACTCAGTTGCTGAGCTTCTGAATGTGAGGAACCTCTGTGGATGGATGCTAAGGATCCCTAGGGACCTCTCCTAGCCTTCCCAACCTGTCCCACGTTCTTCCCTTCATTTCCATCCACAACCACCAAACCCTAATTAGCACACAATCACAATCATTCCACACACTTAAAGGAAAAATACAAAAACATGTCTTTTATGATGCAAGCAGCTTAGATCCATGCATTTTACTTATTAGAGGTAACAGCAGCATTGGTAGAAGTTTCCTTCACATTCTTTGCATTATAGAGGTTAGACTAGTTAAATTAGGGTTTCCTAGGTTTACATGCTTTGATTTGCTTTCAGTTCGTTTTTGTCAAGTAGATTAGTCTCCTTTGAGCTAGCTTTCGTCCATCATTGATAAAGCTTCTTCTGTGAGCCTATAGAAGTTGGCTTGAGCCCTAGAGGACTTGTGCCAGCTGACCAAGTGACAGCTGCGACAAGAGCTAGTACTTGTGCATACAGCACTGTCGCTTCCAAGTTTGTACGAACTACCGGTTGATAAAATGAGAGACGGGAAGCCCCAGGAGTTGTAGCATTATTGCTACAATACTGGAGCTCACCATCTTTTTGGCGCCGTTGCCGGGGAAGCGTCAGAGTATTAGTAATTGTTGCTTTTCTTCTACTTTCGTACTCTTACTTCTGCTCAGTAGTTTATTTCATTTCCATTCTGCCAAAGTAGCTTAGTATTTCCTGCTTTCATAGATTAGCATTTCCTGCTTTCATAGACTAGTATTTCTCGCTTTCCTAGATTAGCATTTCCTGCTTTCATAGCTTAGTATTTCCTGCTTTCATAGCTTAGTATTTCCTGCTTTCATAGATTAGCATTTCCTGCTTTCATAGACTAGTATTCCTCGCTTTCCTAGATTAGCTTTGTAATTCTGCAATTTCATTTGAGCAATATAGTTAGTTGTAGATCACTTTGTTTCAGTTTTGCAGGTACCAAAGAAAAAGCAAAAGCACTCAAAAAAAAAAAAAGTCCTTTCCATTTCATGCCTCGTAGGAACCGAGATAGATCAGGCAAATTCCTACCTAACACCCCCACCACATCACTTAGTCACCCTTCTCTCTTCTTTGGTGACAGTGACCCAGAGGAACCTATAGGTGAACATCCTGAGATATACCAAGACCCTATAGAAGAAGAAGAGTTAGAGACCACTCCATCCGAAGCTATGGCTGACAATAGAGAAGATGAGAGAATAGAAGGAGCTTTCCCCATCCGAGAGACCAATGGAGAGATGAAAATGAAAAACATTAGCCCCTCTGCTTTGCCTCACTTCCATGGACTGACCACTGAGGATCCTGATACCTTCCTATTTGAGTTTGCTGTCCTCTGTAGAACCTATGACTATACTGAAGATGAAAAAAAGCTAAAACTTTTCCCTTCCACTCTCAAGGATGCAGCATTACGCTGGTTCATGGGTTTGCCTGGGAATAGTATCACCACATGGGCTCAGATGCAGCAAGCCTTCAACACCAAGTACCGGGATTATTGTAGGTCCAAGGAAACGAAAGGGGAAATCTTTCGGATGACCATGGGAAACGATGAGTCTTTAGAGGATTATGAGGAAAGGTTCCAACTTAGTTACAAGCGGGCCAGGTGCACACTTGACCCTGAATCCCTTAAGTTGGTTCTGCTCCGAGGAGTACCTGAAGAACTCTTAGATACCCTTCACATGTTAGCTGGGGGGGACATTTACCAACTGCCTTATGAGGACATCAAAACTGTGTTTAGAAATCATTTTAGGGCAGCTAGGAAACGAGGTAGAGGAAATCTCCTCTCCACTGGTGTCCCTTTCTCCAAACATGAGTTTACAAACCAATTATAAGATCTTAAGAGTGAGGTGAGACAGACCATTGCCATGCAGCTGGACACATTCAGGATCCAGCAGAAGAAAGAAGAAGCTGAGAGAGCCCTGGCTGTCTTCTGCCCTAGGTGCACAAGAAGACATCCTCAGAACGAATGCCCATTGCATTCGGTTGAAGTGTGTTTTGTTTGTGAGGAGGACCATCCTAACAATCAGTGTCCCACCTTACCTGGGTTTAAAGCCATGTACCAAGGGACTGAAGCCCCCACTGAACCTCTCTATTTCATCAACCAAAGGAGACCACAAGGATCTAGACCCTATCAGCAGGGAATGCAAGGGGCACCACAAGCCTATTACAACCCCAACCAATCGACTCCTATGCCTTCTTGGGGTCCCCCTGCTCATCCTTCTTGGTCCATGCCTCCTCCATGGTCTTATCCACCTCAGTATCCTACTCAACCCACTACTCACTCATATCACTCACATGCCCAGTCACAGCCTCAGTGGAGTGCACCTCAGTCGGGGTGGAGGCCCTAGTACAACACTCTTCCCGCCATTCTGCCTCCACCTTCAGTTCAGCCACAACCATTACCTCCTGCTCCTCCAAGGCAACCTCAAATGCCTGCTCAACCGAACCCGAACCCCAACAATAGACAGGCTCAGCAGGTATATACTGGGGAGACCTCATGCCCTACCTATGCTGTGGAGATCCAGGAGATCAATCTTAGATCTGGAAAGACTCTTCCAGATCGCCAACCTCCTCCCCCAGAGGATGAGGAAGACCATCAGGAAAGTGAACCAAAGCCTATTCCACCCTTTCCTGAGAGACTTACAACCACCACACAACCCAACCTGGAAGAAGATGAGCTTCTGGGAGAGCTCAAGCAGTTGTGTGTGAAGATACCCCTTCTCCAGGCCATCAAGGATGTGCCAATCTATAACAAGCTAGTTAAGGAGAAGTGTTTCAAACATCCAGGCAGACGGAAGAAAGATGCTTCAACTATCAATGTCATAGGACAACTATCTGACCTTATGCTAGGACAAGTCATCTGCCCAAAGTACTTATATCCTGGAAGTCCTGTAGTAGATGTCCACATCAATGGAACCATCATACCCCACACCCTGATTGATCTGGGGGCTGCCATTAATGTAATGACCAGGGATACCATGCTCAAGCTCAATCTTCAAGGTTCCTTGAGGAAGACCTCGACAGTACTGCAATTAGCAGATCGCTCCACTGTGACTCCCGAAGGGATTGTGGAGGATGTCTTGGTCTCTATTGACTCTTGGGAGTATCCTACAGACTTCCTGGTTCTGCAACCAAAGGCAAAGCTTACTAGATATCCCCTCATTTTGGGAAGGCCTTGGTTAGCCACTGCAGATGCCTATATCAGTTGTCGTGCCGGAAATATGACCATAAAAAATGGTCCTATGTCCAAGCAACTTGTCCTATACCCTCCTGCCCAACCCTCTTTGGAGCATGACTTACCACTCTGGTTGGAAGAAGGAGAAGAAGATGAGGTGTATTCAGCACCTCTGTGTACCATAGAAACCAATAGAAGAAATCCCCCAACCGAGGATGATTTGATCGAGAACTTGATCCAAAACCCACCTACCAGTGCACTACCTTTAGAAAATTGGTGGAGGATGCCCAAGCTAGCACCTTAGTGGATCTTTGTACAACCAACCCTGTCACTCCCAGAGTTAAGAGTGTGGAGTTCGGCCCTGAGAGAGCATTGAAAATCAGCTCCTCCCTATCTCCTTCTCAGGAAAAGGAGCTGTGCAACCTGTTGGCCAGCCACCTAGATGCTTTTGCTTGGAGCTATAAGGAGATGAAAGGAGTCCATCCTCGGTCTGTACTCTTCATATATACATCAACGAGGACTGTAAACCGGTTAGGCAACCTCAGAGGAGAATGAATCCAGCCCTTAAAGACATTGTCAAGGAAGAATTGCAAAAACTGTTGGGTGCCGGATTCATCTACCCCATCTCAGATAGTGAATGGGTGTCCCCTCTAGTGTTGGTTCCCAAGAAGAATGGGAAGTGGAGAATCTGTGTAGATTACCGTGAGCTGAACAAAGCTACCAAGAAAGACCATTTCCCTCTACCTTTCATAGATCAAGTGTTGTATGGACTGGCAGGAAAGAAGTTCTTCTCTTTCCTGGATGGGTTTAGCGGGTACAATCAAATCCAAATCAGCCCGGAAGACCAAGATAAGACCACCTTCACTTGCCCTTGGGGTACCTTTTCCTACCGAGTCCTTCCCTTTGGGCTATGCAATGCTCCTGCTACTTTCCAGAGAGCTGTCCTAAGCATCTTCTCGGAGCTGGTCCATGATGCAGTGGAAATCTATATGGATGACTTTACTCCTTATGGGGCCAACTTCCAGGAAGCATTGTCCAATCTGGGGAAATTCCTAACCAAATGCATTGAGATGAACCTGTCCCTCAGTCCCGAAAAATGTGAATTCCTGATGACTGAAGGGACCGTGCTAGGCCATACCATCTCTAGCCAAGGATTACAGGTGGATCCTAACAAAATTGCTCTAATCAAGAAGGTTCCACCTCCGCAAAAGGTAAGGGATGTTAGGAGTTTTTTGGGATTAGTGGGATACTACAGGAGATTCATTAAGGACTTCAGCAAGATCGCCTCACCATTGTTTGGCCTGTTGGAAAAAGATGTGGAGTTTAAGTGGACTGACGATTGTCAGAAGAGTTTGAATGAGTTAAAGGACAAGTTGGTGTCAGCACCAATCTTGAGAGGTCCAAACTGGGCCCTACCTTTCCACATCCACACTGATGCCTCGAACAAAGCCATAGGTGCAGCCTTAGGACAAGTTGAGCAAAAACTTCCATATGCCATTTACTTCGTTAGCAAAAATGTGTCCAAAGCAGAGCTGAATTACACTGTAACCGAGAAGGAGTTCTTAGCTGTGGTCCATGCACTGAACAAGTTCCGACATTATATTACTGGTTACCAGACTTTTGTACATACTGACCATGCTGCTATTAGATATTTGATGAATAAACCCGATGTGAATGCTCGTATTATTAGATGGTTACTTTTATTGCAGCAGTTTGATCTAACCATTGTTGATAAACCAGGTAGAGAGAATGTTGTTGCTGACTTTTTATCTAGATTGGATTTGTCTGCAGGTGAAGATGGGATGGTGGATGACCAGATGCCTGATGAGCATCTGTTTGCTATCTCAGTACTCTCTCCATGGTTTGCTGATATAGCGAACTACCTTGTTTCAGCTCAGTTCCCTCCGCACCTCTCTTCAAAAGAGAAGAGCAAAATCATCAGAAAAAGTGCCTCATTCAATTGGATCGGGGGCAACCTGTTCAAGCTTGGCCCTGATCAGATCTTAAGGCGTTGTGTAAGGGAAGAGGAAGTCTTTGACATCCTCCTCACCTGTCATGATGGGCCTTGTGGAGGACATTTTGCAGCAAAGAGAACTGCCTTCAAGATCCTGCAGGCAGGCTACTATTGGCCCACACTTCATCAAGATGTCAGAAGATATGTCAGCCAGTGTGACCAATGCCAAAGGATGGGGAAACCAACCCAAAGGGATGAGATGCCTCTCCAACCTCAAGTGACTCTTGAGCCATTTGAGAAGTGGGGCATGGACTTTGTGGGTCCAATCAATCCTCTTCGAGGCAGAGGTCTTACATCATTGTGTGTACTGACTACTTGACAAAGTGGGCAGAGACTAAAGCAATCAAAGCAGCAACAGAAGAGAAGGTGGTCGAGTTCTTAAGAGAGAACATATTCTACAAGTTTGGCTACCCAAGAGAGCTGGTGACCGATCAGGGGAGCCAGTTCACATCCAACGTGATTGAAGATATTCTAGCTCATCACAAGATCAAGCACAGGACTTCCACCCCCTATCACCCTCAAGCAAATGGGCAGGTGGAAGTCACCAATAGAGCATTAGAAGGGATCTTGACCAAAGTGGTGAGAAGCAGCAGAAAGGACTGGGCAGATCGCCTAGTTGAGGCCACATGGGCTTACAACACCACCTGGAAGACCACCACCGGCTTCACACCTTACGAGTTGGTCTATGGGAAGAAAGCTTTGCTATCTATTGAGTTTGAGTATAACACTTTGAGGATGGCAGCTCAGCTGGACCTAGATCTCAGCCATGCACAGCAATAAAGGTTATTGCAGCTGAATGGACTGGATGAGCACCGCATGCAGGCCCTCCTTGCACCCTTCACTCAGAAGATGGTTCACGATCAGACAATGTGTCATGATCAAATCTCCATGACAAGCAGTTCCAGCCGGGAGATTGGGCTTTGTTGTATGACTCCAGATTCAAAGATTTCAAGGGGAAGTTGAGAACCAGATGGCTAGGACCATATGTAGTGGAACAGTGCCATGACAATGGATCTGTCCTCATTTGAACCATTGATGAGGAAGCCATTCCCATGCTTGTCAATGGGCACCGATTGAAGATCTACAGAAGACCTCTCTCAAGACAAGAGTTTATCAGCACTATGGAGAAATCTGTTTTGGTCATAGAGAAGGGTTCTGCCTCCACTTTGGGCATACCCTGAAGAGAAAAAAGAAAAAAAAAAAAAAAAAAAAGAGAGAAAAAATAATAAAGATCCTTGGGTGAAAACCTCTCTGAGGCGCCCAGGCTGGCAGTAGGGGTGAAAACCTCATTGAGGCGCTCCTATTGTCTTTCAAAAAAAACAAGAAAGTTAAAAAAAAAAAAGATCCTTGAGTGAAAACCTCTTTGAGGCGCAGGGCAGGGCAGGTAGCAAGGGTGAAAACCTCTTTGGGGCACCCCTGCTATCTTTTCAAAAAAAAAAAAGAGAGAAAAAAACAATAAGCACAATAAAAGTTTTGCATGCAGATGTTCTATGGAGGAGAAGAAGCCTCTCCACTCCAAGCCAGGGGCCTTCATCATGCTATCAAAGGATGTCATCAACACCTCCTCCAAGAATAACAATGCTTTTCAAGGTATGTGCAATTTTTATCATGATTTGGATCTTCTACAGGAAGATACAGTTTTCTACAGGAACAGACAGTCTTCCTACAGGAAGACGCAGATCTTCTACAGGAAAGTGCAAAACTTCTACAGGAAGCTCTGTGTTCTACAGGAAACTTCCTGTAGAAGGTTGCGATGGCCGAAATGTGTTTCAAGTGAAGATCTAGCGACTGAGGAGTGGATTGAACGCATGCATGCCACTGATGGCACCCCTGAACATTGCTATTATCTTGCTCCACCATCCTCGTCACCATGCAACCAAGATCCCTGCAGTAGCACAACAAAGCAATGAGTTCTCGTGAAAAAAACATTTGTCAAAGAAAAACCAAGCACCGAGAGCCATACCACATCAACGTTATGCATCAGAAGCGCTGGGATCGTGATCTAGAAGCCAGAACCGCCAGCATGCAGCATGTACCCAAGGAGAAAGGACTGTGACAAGACCCCTCGCGGGGATCCTGTAACAGTCCAACCTGCTCGAGTGAATACCGTCCACAGCACCGCCATCCGAGATAAAACACAGGCGCATGAACGTGAAACCATCCACTCCAGCGTCAGCAACGGTAGCCATGTGCCTCTGGGTCTGTGAAAGCCGCGTGCAGCAGGTAAATCCATCGTCCACAAACTGGAAATCATGTGCAACCGCGCGCAGGTAAGTGTTCTAATCCTTCTCTCCATCAAATCGCATGGATATTACTTTGATTTGTTTTGCATGGCATAAAGGTGAATGGTTGAGCGGCCGTAAGGCCAGTTGACTGGCCACATCGGCTAGTGAAAGGATAGTCAGATGATGAGGTGGCAGCCACGACAAAAGACACATGTAGCACGCGCGTGAAGATTAGTCCCGTCAACCGTGAAACGAGTTTAACCGAAAAGGGCGGCGGCAGATATGTGGGAATGAATGCGGCAGCAAGCAAATGTGCAGGCAGACGATGGGTGACGTCACCCAACGGTCCGGCGGGGACAGCTCACCCCCCGTGCCACGAGCTGCGCCGATTCAAAATCTAATCGGCTCGATTAAGCGTGTATATCCATCAACCTCACTTCAAAACTCGAGTAGCTCCTCTGATTACCTCTGCATGTTGATACGCCAAGCTCTCGGCTACCTGAACGCTGGTAAGGCACCTCTCGATCGCTGTCCAACTATAGCTCCCCCCAAAGTCTGCGCACTGCTCCTACAGGAACAGTTTCTACAGGAACGCAGTCCTACAGGAAGCAGTATCTACAGGAAAGCAGTCTCTACAGGAAGGTGAAGTCTTCACGTAAAAAAGGTGGCAGAAAAGAGGTAACCCTGAAACTCCTTCTGCAATTGGCTTTCAAAGGTGGCAAGGTCATTATTCACAGTCTGGTCATAAAAGATATTGGATTGCCGTGCCCATACTATCGCTTCTACAGGATAGCAGTATAATTAGACCGTGGTCTGTGAATTCATTGCATGCTCTGTCTATAAGACCGAATTTCCTTTGTATCTACCGCCTTTGGTCAAAACCACTGTGTTCATCATGCCTGGTGGGTTTATCAGGCGAGAGCCCACTGATTCAAATACACTAAGAAGAAATCTGGCAGTGGTTGAGCTCTTCACTAGAGCACAATGGATGCCTTTTTTTGATAAACTACAGGGCTACGATGAGGAAGTGGCCGAGGAATTCTTGCAGGCCCTGAGGCCAAAATCCAAGGTGCTGGCCACAGTCAATTTCAGAGGCCTAAGCCTCAAGATAACCCCGCAGTCCATCAGTAGAATCACTGAGCTTCCTATGGGTCTCCCGTGGGATAAAGAAGAACGAAAACAGAGCCAACAAGCGAAGAAGGAATTCTTCCCACCTGAGGAAGAATTCTCTGAGGATAAAAACGGGGTGAGGAGGACCAGCCTGTCACCACTATGGAACGAAGTCAGTTTGCACATTATGAAATATATTACTTGTGAAGGCCGGTTCAGTATCGTGTATGCATATCACTTCCAGCTCCTCACTGAGTTAAGACACGGAATTGACCTTCCTGTAGAGCAAAAACTAAGCATCCCTTATTATCTCTTGCAGTCCCTAATGAAGTGTGCTACAAAGCTAAGACAGGGCATCCCTGATCAGATAGCCCATCATGGGTTAATAAAATTGCTTGTGGAGGATGCACTGCAGTCATATAAAGTTCCCCTCTCCTGGGAGTCGTTTAGGAATCTAACACGAGATGGGGACATTAAAATGTTGATCGAAGATAGTGGCTCCTCCAGCACTGAAGACGAGGAAGCGGTGGCTGAGGAAAAGAAGGCTGAAGAAAAAGCTGACTCCCCCATCCTGTCAGCACGAGAAAGAAGGTCAAAAAGCAGAAGAGACAAAGTTGGGGCAGGCCATGTCAGCCCAATTACCTCTTTAGCACTCACAAGCAAACAAAAGGATCAAACCCCTGCAGCAAAGCAAGTAAAAGTAAACACACCTACCACTACAGGAAAGGAGAAGCGAGCTTCTACAGGAGGCATGAAGATCAGTGAGAAGCAGGCTTCTACAGGAAGCCCAAAAGCAAAAACCAAGGCTTCTACAGGAAGCCCAAAAGCAAAAACCAAGGCTTCTACAGGAAGCCTGACAACAGCTTCTACAGGAAGCACAAAAGTGCAAAAACAGGCTTCTACAGGAAGCCATGCAAAACCAAAATCTGAGAAGCAGAAGGTGGATGTTTTAGCCAGAGAGGCAGCGGCTGTATTAGCTGGCCTCAGTACGCCACCTAAGCCAAAAGGAAAGAGGAAGAGGGACCCTCCTCTCTACTTCAAAGCACGTAGAAGTGTTCGGATAAAAACAGGGAAGCCACAGAAGCAGTCCAGCAGCCCAATTGTCATTGAGGACACCCCTGCTTTGCCCAAAGAACAATCCCCCTCAAAGGTCACAGTTACCTACGAAAAGGGAAGCCCGAAGAAGAGCACATGGCAAGACCGAGTGGACCTGTTGGATGAGAAAACCAGGCTACAGGAAGCTGAAAACGTCCTACAGGATACCTTGGCTCGACTACAGGAAACCGAACAAAGAGAAGAAGGAGGACCCTCATCACCAAGGGCGGAGGAGGCAGAACTACCTGAAGAAACAGCAAGAGAACATATACCCGAACCTAGCCCTTCGCCCAATCTGAATTCATATTATACCTTCTTGGAGGCGGGCAAGGTCATCCCACAAAAATTTACTGTACCCCTATTCTTTGAATTAGAGAAAGAAAGAGTCCGCTCCCATACATGGATGCAAATTGCCAAATCAAAGGGGGTGGGGGACATAGGCCCTCTACAAGATCAGCTCAGGGAGGTCAGGAGCGAGTTCACCATGGCCAAACATGTGGCTAGTTGCCAGCAGGCACTTCTACAGGAAGAAAACCAGAAGTTAAGGTTGCAGCTACAAGAACTCAAGGCAGGGGCAAAAACATCCTCCAAGGGCATCACGAGTGAACAAGAAGGCAAGAAGGAGCTGACCACCAATCTTGAAGGGCCAAAGACACTTCTACAGGAAGAAGAACATCAGATAAGAATTGAAGTGCAAGCCTTAAAGGAACAACTGCAACAAAAGGAAACACAATTGGCTTGCACGGCCAGTTGGGCCATGGAGGCCCTGCAGTGCAGACATCCTGCAAAGTCTTATGGGTTGTACTTAAAGGATCAGTGGCTACAGTTCTAGATAAACACACTAGCACAAAGAGGTATTGAGCAAATCCATAACCCACAGCAATTTTCTGAAATATGCAATACTAGCTCAGCAGAGGACAAAGCCAAGCTAGCAGAATTCTACATCCACAATCTAGTTTTGCCTAATGAAGTCTCTTGGGATCCCAATATCGCCTTGGGCGATCTGCAGTTGATGGCTTTTGCTTCGTGGCTGAATCATGAGGATCAGAGAGCCACTGAAGAAAAATCGGTCATGAGCCGAGAAGTGAGTGAGCCACTGTACATTCGGGCAGAACCAGAGGATCCGGTTGCCCTCATCTCAGCCCGCCAACAGTTATCCAATGATCCCACAACTTCCTTGAAATTTATTGACCAGCAAGCCCAAGCAATAGCCCACTTTGAAGACATGGACAAATTATTGGGAGAAACGGCTGCCCAGGCTTGTGCACGTAGGTGGCATGCCTTGGCACATAGTTTGAAGATCCGGGAATACCATACCCCGACCAGAATGAGGGAAGCATTGGAAGAGTGGACCTTTACAAGAAATCCGTGCAAAGACTTCAGGCCAGCTGGATTGGCCTTAAACTCAGCCCTCCATTGCTGCTAGGATGGTTGAAGGAAGTACAGGAAAGGATGACCAGGCACAATGGGAAAACGTGGAAAACGCAACAGGGTTTCATATCGACCAAGAAGACATCACCACAGAAGCTTGGGATGTAAGGGGAGCAGTGAAAGCCATGAAGGATGAGGATCTTGACTAAGTTGCTCAAGGATGAGCAAATGGTTCAGCTGGGGGGTGATGATGAGCCCCAATTTTGGTACAATTTGGGCTCATTTTGGCCTATTCTACTTGCTCAAACCATTCATTTTTTATTGCTTATGCATGCATTTCTTAGTTTATTCATGTTGTTTGTAGGAAGAAGGGTAGGCACTTTATCTACGTGACTAATGCATTATGATTCCAGGTTTTGGCATTAAAAGGGAGCAAGAGACAACGAAAAAGGAGATAAAGAGACAATGAGGTGGCACTGCTGGTTTTTAGGAGAGGATGTCCACGGTCTTGGGACATTCCTCGTGATTCCCACCAAGAACTCCGAGCTCCAATCCATCTCCCTCCGAGCTTAAGAAGCAGCCAGCTGTCCTACAGGAACAGCAGTTATAACTGTTCTACAAGAACAGTAGTTATGACTGTCCTACAGGATCAGCAGTTAAACTCGAAGTTGGACAGCCGAGCTCCTAAAATCAAGGATACTTGTTGGATCATCGTTTTTGTATAAGTATAGAGGCCTTAGCCTAGGATAGGTTGTTGAAACTCTCGTATTGCTATTGTAATTTTTGGAGCACAGTTCAGTTTTCGTTCCTTTTGTAAGCCAATTTGGCATGACATCAGATTATGAATAAAGAAGTCAGTTTGTGATCTAGTTCTGAGTTTCTTAAGGAGACTATAGCTCTCAGGTTAGGGCCCAACCTGAGAGCCATAGATCCCCTCTGCTGTAGTGTTGCTTCCATTTCATTTCAGCACTTTGAGCTTTTCATTTGCACATGCAATTCGAATTACAGGTTGTTAAGTTGGTCTTTATCATGAGTTAGATAGGATTTGCTTATGGTGAGTTTGTTTACAGTTGTTTAGTGTAGCAGAGGATAGATATAGTCCATTGGAGCTCCAACAAAAAGGGTTGTTAAGGCTCACTGCCATCTCATTTGGGATTGGGGTGCAGTCCATGACTAACCACCAAAAACACGCATTTCTTTATTTCATGATTGCTGCAAACACAGTCACGTTATGTTAGATGCTTCCTTGTCATTCACACCTGCACCACACTCCTTTACCACAGCTTCATGCACATTCTCCTTCGTGTTTTGGATTGCTGTTCATTGAATTTACAAGCACAGGTAGTTTAGGTTAATGCATTTTCGGTTTGGTAACAGTCACAAGCATTTGTTTCACTTGCACTGCCCTCTCTCGTCCATTACTTCATTCTCCATCTTGATCACGCATGCAACACATCTCCTCGACCTTTACCCCGCTCTGTTATCTCCCAAAGTCTTCCACTCCTCACGTAACTTCATTTCCTAGCCTTTTGTTGACCTAGCCCTCTATCTTCCAACCTACTCCCTACACTCATTTCTCATCTCATTCCTCCACTTCTAGAGCCATCACCAGCCTCATTCCCACCTTGCACATCTCCCCCTACCATTCCATCACTCCTCCATCTCTTCAAACACTCACGGTAGGTCATCCTGTAGCAGTTTATAGACATCCTGTAGAAACCTCTAAGTATCCTGTAGGATCCCCTGCAGACATCCTGTAGGAGGCCACTCACTCAGTTGCTGAGCTTATGAATGTGAGGAACCTCTGTGGATGGATGCTAAGGATCCCTAGGGACCTCTCCTAGCCTTCCCAACCTGTCCCACGTTCTCCTTCCTTCTCCATTCCATCTGCACAACCAAACCCTAATTAGCACACAATCACAATCATTCCACACACTTAAAGGAAAAATACAAAAACATGTCTTTTATGATGCAAGCAGCTTAGGTCCATGCATTTTCACTTATTAGAGGTAACAACAGCATTGGTAGAAGTTTCCTTCACATTCTTTGCATTATAGAGGTTAGACTAGTTAAATTAGGGTTTCCTAGGTTTACATGCTTTGATTTGCTTTCAGTTCGTTTTTGTCAAGTAGATTAGTCTCCTTTGAGCTAGCTTTCGTCCATCATTGATAAAGCTTCTTCTGTGAGCCTATAGAAGTTGGCTTGAGCCCTAGCGGACTTGTGCCAGCTGACCAAGTGACAGCTGTGACAAGAGCTAGTACTTGTGCATACAGCACCGTCGCTTCCAGGTTTGTACGAACTACCGGGTTGATAAAATGAGAGACAGGAAGCCCCAGGAGTTGTATCATTATTGCTACAATACTGGATCTCACCACAAGGATGAGACTTTAACTTGGTTTTTGGTCACAGTTTGTAGCTTAGTTCAGGGATTTAGGCCGAGCTAATGATAGTCAGTGAATACAAATCACAGGGGCTGATCTAATGAGGTTACTTAAGCCACCACCAGGGCAATTAGGATGTTTGCAAATCAATTGTTCAGTTTATAAACAAAACCTGGAGATAGAATGAAGCAACATTGATCTACTTTGCAGTTGCATAGCAAAAGTAGTTCAAAGGCTAGCTGGCTTGACTTCAGGCTCCGTTTGTAGTTTATAAAGTAAACAAATATAGACAAGCAAACAAGCTATTCGCTCCCCAGCGGAGTCGCCATTTTGTTATCGGGAAATCTAGTGTCCATTCAGAGCTGCTAGTCCCACTAAGATGGGTAACTATCTTAGAAACAAACAAACTAAAGTTACTTTCATTTTCCTTTATGAGAAGTAGATGAGAGAGAAGCAGAGAGTACCAACCTTAGTCTTCGCTTGGCTCCTTGCTTCTTTCCTCTCCCCTCTAACAGATCTTTGCCACTCCTTCCTTGCTTAATCCGCTTCAAAGAGCACCTATAAAGTCAAAACAGCATGATACCATCAAAGCACAGAGATCTACGATCATAAACAGTATAGAACCAGATATATATTGACCACACAAATGCATATATCAATTCGAACATACAAGAATGTGGAGGAAAACTTGAATAGCTTCATTGATAGAAAGAGTAGAAGAGAGTATTACAACCCATTGATTAGACCCAGTGTCATCCTCCCAGCATGAAAGCCCTTCTTCACCTCATGAAAAGCTTAGATCACCTAGCACTATGATGTTCCACCAAGGAACCAACAACACTTCCTTACAAAATACAAGATTCCAGCCACTGGATCTCTGGGATGAGGGATCCATATATAGATGTTTGCAGGGGGGTGAGTTAGCTTCTGGGATTTTGATTAGTGTTCTCTCTCTGATAGTTCTTTGATCCACTTGGAGATTCATGATCTCTTACTCATCTCTGGGTGAATTCAGAGAGGCAAGTGCCACAAGAGAAGTTTCTGGAAGATTCCATGATCATCCACCTTGCAAACTGTCTCTGCCATTTGTCTACTCTCGCCCATCACACCCTACATAAGGGATTTTCAGTATGAATCACACTTTTTACATGTAGCAGGTGAGATGCATCACACCCTTAGCACTGAGCAGTCTATATGGTCTAGTTTTGACCAATTTTGAGCAGTTCTCCATGGAGAACTTCTGGGAGATGATGTAATCAGCTGACCTTGTTCCTTTAGGGTGTGAGACAACACTTTTAGGGACTCAGAAGCCCTTGGTTTATTTACATATATGATTGGGTTTGCAGTGCCCAAATATGTCTATAATAGGCACTCAACATGACTACACAACAATGTGTTGTGACTTGTCAAAGGATATGTTGTGCACATCTGCTTTTGGATTGTCTTCAAGTTTTTCATTGTCTCCTTAATCACTTAAGACTTGATGATACAGGTGGATATTGGTGGCCACTTGCCTATTCCACCTAGACCCCCGAATCAGTTTCATCTATTTACATATTCATTTGAACATTTACTATTTTGAGCAGTTTTTCAGGTCCTGAACTTCCGAAGCAGTTTTGACCCCCTAAATGACATTTTTTGGGGTCCATAGCTAGCTAATAGCCATAGGCAGTGGCCAAAGGTGATACTTGTAGTACTCGATGAGACCTTTCCAACAAGGTATTGTATGCACCAAATAGAGATAATATGACCAAGTTATGACCCCGAGAAGCTGGCTTCCTAATTATCCCCAAAGGGGCCCACAAACTCTTGGTGTTACATCTCTTGGGTTAGGGTCTTAGTTATTTAGGGTTTTCTCATGTTTTCCAATAATAAATAGGCCCTTGAGCCTCATTGCAACACAGTTCAGAGGCATGTATCTGTGACATCTCTTCTTAGAGATAAGCTACTATCACCTGAGCTATCTTATTTCCATTCTATTTGTAAGCATAGTTCAATATTTTTCTATTAGTGAAATGAAGTGTTTTTCTACTGCATCTCTGTGCTTATGATTATATTTGTAAGTTGTTGTGTTCATATTTAAGTTTGGATCAGTGGTATTAGAGTTGTATGCTCTTTCTCTTTTTTCTTTGCATGTCCCCAATGAGGTTAGGGTATAAGGAGTTAGGGCTTGATCTTCTTGAACCATTGCAATATTGGCCTTGCAAAACCCGATGACCTCCCATGGCAAAGAAAATAAAGAAGAGGGGGTAGGAGGTCCTTTCAAAATATTTCTCAAGGAAGCCCTAGAGCGATAAAGTGACACAATGATGGATAAATTTACCCAAATCCTTCGATGACTACCCATAGGCGATGCATCTTCATCCAACAGACACTCTAGAGGTGCCACTCCTTTTAAGGTACAAGTTAACTTATATATTCCCATATTAGAAGGTGTGATAGATGAAGACACCGTATATAAATGGTTAAATCTGTTGGAAGGATATTTTTTAGTTCATTACTTTTCCAATTAGGAAAATATTGCTTTTAAACTTTTCAAATCTGGCCCACACGTCAAGGACTGGTGGGAAACTTATTGTCAAAAAAAAGGAAGAGAGCGAACCCTCATTGTTTTCAACCACACCCACTTGGAATTATTTCTGAGATGCCATCAAGGAACAATATTACCTTGTCAGGAGCTATGAAGACAAATACATAAATTGGACCATGCTATGGCAAAGAAGGGACCAAGATGTGCCAGAGTTCACAAATATTTTCCATACCCTTCGCACAAACATGGGTATCGAGGATGCTAAGCGGAATTTGGTGCTCAAGTACCAATACTTTCTACACAAGTACTTCTAGAATGAGATGGATTTCCTAGACATTTCCTCGCTCGACACGGTGCATCAGTACATTGTCAAGATTGAGCAGAAGTTAAACAAAAGAAGCGGGACTTTGGATCTACAAACCCAAAGCAAGGAAAAGGCACCCCAAAATAGGAAAATGGTGTGTGTTCCATAAGAGCTCGACTCACAATACAAGTGAGTGTCGGGTCAAGCAGTCGTTGGTGGTCGAGTTGAAGGCTTCTGAATTAGATGCAGGTTCCGACTCTGAATTTGAACCCAATAAGGGAACTGAAAAGGGTAAGCAGATCATTGATGTGAAGCTCAGTTCCACAATGGCCACCACCAAGATCTAGAAGATTGATCTGAAGATCCACAGGAGGGGGAACACCTCTTCCACTCTCAGATGTGGGTGAAGAGTTCTAGCTCAGCTCAGTCTTGTCAGCAGCAGGAGCCAAAAGAACCCCATTTAAGTAGAGGTTGTTAGTGCCAATCTTTGCAGCCTTCCTCCAGTGATCAAACATGCTCTTACAAAATGATTTTAAGATGTCAAGTCAAATTTTACATTTCAGTGAGTCTTCAAGCAAAATTTGGTCACTAGGCATTAGGTCTAGGGTTTGCTTTTACTCTTGTAAAATTTGTCCAAATGTCGGTCCATGTCACCATTTAGCTGAGTGTACCATCATTCAAAGGGTTTTCATCATCATGTTAGGTTCTGTCTAGTCAATTTAATGTCTTAAATTGCTCTACATAAATTATCAATCCGGGTATCGTAAACTGATGAAGTGTGGTGCACCATATGTGCTTAGTTAACCTTTCTCTTACTTCGTTGTTTTATAGTTTATGTTGTTTTTGGGGTTTTGTTCTTGTTGGTTTTCTAAAGTGTTTAACGCAAATGGAAATCCTATTCTAAGGTCTTAAGAATACTTTTAAAGGACAAGTATGGATAAAGATTTCAAGACAAGGCCTATGTCCCTAATGGTAACTTCCAAAACTTAGCACTTCAAAATAACTTAAAACATGTTATTGATGGAATTAGTATTTAAACAAAAGTGTAAATATACAGCTAGTCCAATCAAAATAAAAAGCAATAACCAAACAATGAGCTAGTGACTATGAGACCCAGTATCCTTGTTGCTTCAGCAGAAGGACAAGACGATTCTATCATGTCATTAGTCATTAAAAGGCTATGTGCATCAATAATCTACAATCAACTTGAAAGAAATTTATGTACAGCTAATATACAGAAGCATAACAAAATTAATGTAAAACAACAGTAATAAAAAAAACTTGTTATGTACAACTAATATACATGATGAAATAAAACGCAACATTTAAATGACAACGGTACAGCTAATATACATGAACCGGAAAAAAAATAATGCAATAGTTAAAGGACAACTGTACAAGGCTTTAGTGAGCAGGGGCCCTCTGCCACTTATGAAATCAAAGCAAAATTGAACACACTTGCATGAATTAAAATTGCATGAATGAAAAATCTAATCTATCAAACTTGAAAGAAATCAAATAACATAATGAAATCAAAGCAATATTTAAAAAATGAAATCTACTCCACCTTACATTCTACAAAGCAATATTTACAAAATTAAATCTACTCTACCTTACATTCTAATATGCTCCATGACATCTACTTCACATCTCCTTCCATGTTGAGAACATCAAAGCTTTATTCAATTTTTTCAAAAGTACAAAGTACAAAAAAGTTCTCCAAAGCTTTCAAAAGCCATCAAGGAAGAACTACAAACTTAAGAACTAGGGACTAAAGACTAACAAATGAAGGAGAGAGATCTCCTATTTATACAAAAAGATGAGAGCCATCTCATTAATGATAGTCCATGAATCTCTCTCTCTACCTCTAGAGTCCTAATCAAAATAGGAATTGATAAGACACATGTCTTTTTAGAGTTACAATACAATTAGGAGATGTGACACATATCCTCATGATCCCATGATTCTTTTCACTCAAATTCGAATTTGGCCTTGGGGTGCCACATAAGGGTCTTCTAGAAGCCTCCTTTCAACCTACACATGTCAACAATCTCAACCCATTTGTTAGGTATAAGCATATGCACATTATTTTCTAATGTTTAACCACAAATTCACTTAAAATGCTTAGAAATAATAAAGATTGGAAAAACATAAAGGTGGCCCAATGATAATGAAAGTGGGATGAATGTGGTGACATAGTAGTGAAATGGAGGTGAAATGGAGGTGATATAATGGACATAATAGTGAAAGTGTAATGGAAATGAATGACATTTCAAGACTCAACATACCCCCCAACTGAAGCTATTACATGTCCTCATGCAATATATATTACATTAACTCTTTTGATCCTTGAGATTTGGCTTAACTTTGCATGATAACATTTGATAACTTCATATTTCTGCAAAGTATTTCACTTGAATTGCAACATGGTTGGTTCTTGTGTTACAACCATTTTTTTTTTTTTTTTGCCTTCTATTTTGATCTTTGAACTTTGCATAATGATATTTTGATTATTGTTGCAAAGTATATCTTTATTGGATTGCATGATGGTTGGTTCTTGTGTGACAACCATGATTTTGTTTGTATCCAATTTATCCTTTAAGCACTTTTTCAAAAGCCATTGTATGCTCATAATAGCAATGTAATAATTAATATATGTTGGAAGTATGTGAGCTCATGAATATGATATGGACATGGCAAGATATGAATATGAATGTATTCCCCCCCCAACTGATGGTATTGGCAATTTTATGAAATGAGGAAGAGAAATGTTTTTCCAACAATTATCATTCTAGCTTTTTATGGAATTCTATGGTCAAAAGTTAAAAAATGCCGTACCTTCACTTACCCTTTGGAATGGATGAGTTGTATGTGTAGTGGCTGAAAATTTCTAATCATATTCTTCTTCAAGTGGCTGAACAAGAGGAGCCATGGATAGAGAGATAAGATGACTTTTTATTGCTTCTACTAAAACTTGCTGAATCTGCTCCAAAATGCTGAAAATAATAGTCTTCATGTCTTCAAAACTCATTGGCACAATTCCTACTATGTGAAAAGATGTTCTGATGTCGAACATAGTAGGAAATTATTGGCTTAGTGGCCATTAATGGATGCCACTAGTCAACACGAGAACTCTCACCATTGATGACAATGAGAGTCAAGATGCCCAAACACATCTTGCTAGGTACGAATGAATTTTCTGAAGTCGAGTCACCTAGAAGATCTGACGAACAAGGGACATTAATGTATTCCCATTGTTTGTCAGCATGAGGACTTGCCATTAAGGCATGCAAGCCTCAAGGTGTTTTTACAAAGAACTTAGACTCAAAGGACTATGGACTCAATAATTTGCATTGAAGTAGGGCTTATTTGCTGAATGAAAATGACAGGAAATGGAAGATGAAAATGGAAAATGGAAATGGAGAGTAGAAACGACAATGGGCAATAAGCATATGAATGAGCCTCTTGCTTTTATTTGTGGGTTATGAATGGGCAAAAAGAGATGGAAAGTGTATGTGAATGTAAATGGAAAATATGGAGGAAAATGAGATGAATGGTTTATTATGAAGTATGGATGTGATGGATGGATGTGATGGAGATAATAGTATCTGAAAGTTTTTCAAGTGTTTGGATCTAATTTTGCATCAGCATATTTCCTCTTTGTTGCTGATCATCCTCTTATGAAACAAATTGGTCTCTTAGAGAGACACCATTCTCTTGTAGTCATTTGTCCTTCCTCCTGGAACCTGCAAAAAAAACTAATACTTTTTCTGCAATGGAATGTAAGATTATCAAAGGAGAGAGGTGATCAATCTCTCTAGTTATGATATTTACACACAAAACAAAGAATTTGTATTAATGAAACAAGTTCTCAAAGGAAAAATCAAAAGAATTTATACCTGCTTTGGAATTAGTGCCTCAAGTTGAATGTTGCTTACTTTCAGCAATTTATTTCATTATTTGCCATTTCAAACTCTAATGATGGTTTTCTCATTGTGTAGATCTTGTTGAGATCTTTCCAATGATACTTAAATCATTAAAATCTGATTTTGTATGAGAAAGATAGGCTGATTTGAACAATGAGGTTTTTCTGGCTGCGGAATTGGAGAACAGCTGCGGAATTGGACTTTAGCTGCGGAATGTGCACAGTTCTGTAGCTAAAAATCTTGGATACAAAATTAGCCATTCATTTTTCATCATCAATCCAAAATTAATCAATACCTTCAGAAAAGTGAGAAAATAACTTGTTCATTTCATTGATTCAAAATTATTGTTTTTTTCTTGACATGTAGCGACTTAGTGTGGCGACTTTGTGATAACACTCAACTTGACTTCCCTTTGACCGGGGTCTTTTTCATCAAATTTGACCGAATGAATAGGACACCATCCATGTACTGAAATTCCCCTAGCTACCCATGTGGCTTGTTTTGCTTGATGACACCTGCAACCTAGAGTTTAACAAAACAACTGCGGAAAGTTGGGCCAGCTGCAGAAAGTTGAGCCAACTGCGGAAAGTTGAGCCAGCTGCAGAAAGTTAAGCTAACTGAAACAGTCAACCATCAGTTTTACACATATTTTGGATTTTTTTTCAAGCATAGCTTTTTTCTCTTCCGTACTTTCCTGTGGAGTTTCTGTAACCTTAAAAGCGAGTGATTCATCTTTAAAACAAAGGTTTTTAGTTGAAACAAAACCAATCAAAAAGATATTGATCCCTTCTCTAATTGAAAATGCCAGTGTTACTACACAATAAGCCCCAGGCTTCCCATACAGACAACAGATAAAATCTGATAAATAGTCAATGATACTAAGGTCGTGCTCAATAATAACATAATTGTTTGGCCTGAGCAGGGACTGGACTATTTGTGCAGCTTTATGCTGTAACAATACGTTGTTTTGAGCCAAAGTATGCAATTGTAACTCGTTGTAATTTTCCACCAGAAAAGATTTACTATATTAATTTTTCAATTTGAAGTGGTTTCATGACATCAGATGTGAATTGAGTGTGCGTATATGAATCACGGTTTTTTTTTTGTGTAATAAATGCCTAACGGTTGACTAGAACTTCCGTTGATTTTCTATGGTTTGTACGACACATTGGTTTCAAGATTCTTGTAGGAATTTACAGGGTAAGTTCCACAGAAGAATACCAAAAGGACACCGCTCACAACCAGATCTCAAATCAATACACCAGTATTTTTGACGTGGTTAAAACCCTCAGAGTGCAAGGAGGGAAACAGTCCACGGCCTGTCCCAACGTGGGTACAGACAATTTATTAATCAAAGAATGAAAATTTACATAAGCTTCTCTCATGCACGGATTACCCGAACAATGACCCTCCATGCGCTTTAAATAGAACTCATGGACCAATCGGTGTCAAGCCACGGATCAAGTGTCGGTAATACCGAGGTGAGAGTGAACCGTCGGATCACTACATATCGTGACCGTCGGATTGTAAGTTACAAAATGTACAACGGTAAAGAAACACACTTTACCTAACTCTAACCTAACTCTATACTAGACCAAGTTGAACTTAACTATATCCTATGTGTCGGAATATCCTAACATCCCCCTTAAGAACAACTTGGATAGGATTGAAGGATTTACAAATATGACACAATAGGAGAAGGAAGGAGGCACTAGAGCCTATCCCCCCTTAGTGACAACTTCCTGAACTCCAAGCATATATCGAAGTTTAGTGAACTTCGCCTCTGTGAGAGCCTTTGTGAAGATGTCTGCAACCTGATCATCCGTTGGACAATATTGCACTTCAAGAACATGGTCAAGAATGAGCTTTCTGATGAAGTGCATGTGTAGTTCAATGTGTTTGCTGCGCTGATGCTGGACTGGATCTTTGCATAGCTGAATGGCACTTTGATTATCACACCAAAGTGTGGTTGGATGCTGCTGCTCAAAGCCAAACTCTGATAGGATCTGACGAAGCCACAAGGCTTCCTTACTAGCTTCCACGGCACCACGATACTCTGCTTCTGCTGACGAAAGAGAAATGGCAGCCTGTTTCTTACAAGCCCATGTAATAGGTCCTGAACCAAGAGTGAAGACATAACCGGCAGTAGACTTCCGATCATCAAGGTCACCAGCCCAATCAGAATCAGTGAAACCAACTAACAGAGGAGCTGCTTTGGCACTGTAATGAATCCCAAACTGTATTGTACCTCGAACAAAACGAAGTATTCTTTTAGCTGCTTCCAATGACTTTCACGGGGGGTTTTGCATAAAACGAGCAACAAGGCCAACAACAAAGGAAAGATCAGGACGAGTATGGGTTAAATACAAGAGTTTTCCGACAAGTTGACGGTATAAGGTAGCATCAACTTCAGGAGAAGTACAAGAGACTGAAAGTTTGACTCCAGACTGAAAGGGAGAAGGGGCTGGCTTACAGTCTTCCATGTGAAAATGACGAAGAATATCACAAGCATACTTGGACTGGGAAAGGAAAATACCCTCTTGGGATTGCAAGACTTGAAGACCGAGAAAATAGTGTAAGTGTCCTAAGTCTGTCATTTCAAATTTCTTTTTAAGGCTGGACTTCACATGGTTTATAAGGTTGGGATCACTACCAGTAAGAATAAGATCATCAACATAAAGAACAAGGATGATGAAGAGAGTTGCCCACTTTCTTGGTGTAGACAGTATTGTCAGAATGACACCTAGAAAAGCCAGATTCTAAAAGAAAGCTATCCATTTTGGCATACCAAGCTCGAGGAGCTTGCTTGAGGCCATAAAGGGATTTCTTAAGGCGACAAACGAGGCTGGAGTCTGTTTGTATGAAGCCAATGGGTTGTTCCATATAGATTTCTTCCTGCAAGTCCCCATGCAAGAAGGCAGATTTAACATCCATTTGATGTACTTCCCATTTTAAAGAGGCAGCAAGGGAAAGAACAGGCGGATAGAGTTCATTTTGGCAACTGGAGAGAAGGTTTCAGTGTAGTCAATGCCTTCAACCTGTGAAAAGCCCTTAGCAACTAGACGAGCTTTATGTTTGTTAACTTTCCCATCTGGTCCATACTTGGTTCTGTAAACCCATTTGCATCTAACAAGTTTGCGTCCCTTTGGTAGAGGAACAAGATCCCATGTATCATTTGTCATCAATGAATGATATTCTTCATTCATAGCTGTTTCCCAATGTGGATGGCCTGAAGCTTCTGCAAAAGTGTCAGGATCATGATTCACTGGAGCTTGAGCCAGTAAAGAAGAGGCTCTTTCAAACTGAGAACGTGTACGTCGCTGATCTGTAGGATCACCGGCAAGATCACCTGCTGCATCCCGAGTAGCACGGACCCATCTTGGAAGTTGAGGATCCTGAGAAGGTGGGGAAGATTATCATCCTCGCTTTCATCATCAGAAGAAGAAATGTCTCAAAGATAGAAGAGATAGGAAGAGGTGGCACATCCGCCGGACTAGGCTCGCAGGCCGATTTATTTTCATCAAATTTTACATCTCTTCTAATGATAACATTTTTGGACTTAAATGGAATAAGTCTATAGCCTTTTACATCTTCAGAATATCCAACAAAAGTACATTTCTCACTCTTAGGTTCTAAAGCTTTATGCTTTTCATCTGGAATATGGGCCCATGCTTCACTTCCAAACACACGAAAGTGACTTACATCTGGTTTAATGGAACTCCAAGCTTCTTCTGGAGTGATATTCTCTAGAACCTTAGTAGGAGTGCGATTGATTATATAATTTGCACAATTAATTGCTTCGGCCCAAAAACTAAGACTGAGTCCTTTAGATTGCAGCATACAATTAGCCATTTCCTTTAAAGTGCGATTTTTCCTTTCAGCTACACCATTTTGTTGTGGAGTGTATGGAACAGTATGTTGCATTTGAATGCCATTTTCGGTGCAAAAGGTGATGAATGCATTTTAACATATTCTCCACCATTATCAGTTCTTAGCTTAAGAATTTGATGTCCAGATTGTTTTTCAACGAATGCTTTGAAGGCCAAAAAGGTGGTAAATACTTCGCTCTTGAGTTTTAAGAAGTATACCCAAGTGCGTCTAGAGAAATCATCAATGAAAGTTAAGAAGTACTTGCAGCCAGAGAATGAAGCACAGGAAGAGGACCACATAAATCACTGTGCACAAGCTGTAAAGGGGCTGAGGCGTGCCAAGAGGCACGTTTGTCAAAACTGTCCCGATGATGTTTTCCGAGTACACATCCGGAACAAACACCATCTTTGCAAGATACCATAGGAAGACCTGTCACCATGTTTTCTTTACAGAGATGCTGAAGGGAGCGATAGTTTAAGTGACCATACCGCTCATGCCAAAGTTTGCTCACTTCATCATTATGAGCAACAAATACTGAGGGAAGATGGGATGACCCAAAGTTGTGAAACTTATACACCTTTGGAATCATCAGCAAGACCAGTAGCTAGAATCTGTTTAGGATCTTTTAGATCCTTGATTACAACATCATGAGGTGAAAATTCAACGATTTTACCTTCACCTGAATGAGTTATCTGATAGACAGATAGAAGGTTGCAGGATAAGTTTGGAACACATAATACATCATTGAACTGACCATTGTCTAGATGAACAGTTCCAGTCCCTACAACATTAAGAGATCTATCATCACCAACATATATATTTTTGGTGTTACAATCATTTAAAGAAGAAAACATGGCTTGGTTTTTGGCCATGTGACAGAGGCTCCAGAATCAATGAGCCACTCATGAGAATGAGAAGAAGAAGAAGATACATTTAATGCATAACTAGACTGAGATGATTGACGATGACATGCAGAAAATGCCGTTCCGGAAGTTGAAGTTGAAGTAGGCTCCAGATGGATGTTATGTTTCTTCATTGCGGCTTCCAAGGCTTCCATCTTCTTAAAGCATTTAGATTCTAAGTGGCCATCTCGATTACAAAAGTTACAATGTCTTTCAGTCTTCTTCCATTTGTTTTTATTGGGTTATCATATTGCTGAAATGATCTTTCATCTTGAGGCTGAGTTGGTTTAGGACCATTCTTTGAGGATAAGACTTCTTAGGATTCTTTGAATTTGGATACTGCTGGGCGGCTAACGCTTTTGTGGAAGAGTTTCCAAGATTAAGAAGACCAAGGTGTAAGAGTTTTTCTTGTTCTCTTATTAAGGAATCACAAAAGGAGTCAAAGGAAGGGGGCTTGTAGTCTTTGCCTTGACAAATGAAAGCTTCCCTGGTAGAATGGAAAGTGAAACAAATACAGAGTAGGTGGTCCCTAACTTAGTGAGGATGGAATAAATAAGGTTACCATCATCTTTCTTAACTTTAACACCTTCCAAGAGATATCTAAGGTTCTTGAATTTTGACAAGAAATCTTCAATGCAAGAAAAATTATTAGGATCCAAAGTAAGCAGCTCATTTTCAAGTTGATGGGATCTAATTTCATTTTTAATCCCAAAAACTTTAGCAAGTTTTTCTAATGCTTCATGAGGAGTTTCAATTTCTGCAATGTGGAATCTAAGATCAGGAGAAACAGACATTCCTATCAAGCCACGTGCTTGATCTTGTCGATTTTCCCATTTTTCGGCCTTGTCTTCATCTTTGGGTTTCTTCTCTTGGTCTGTGGCTATTCTGAAGAGACCTTTACTTCTAAGTAAATCCCCATGTAGGCGACCCATTGGAAGTAGTTAGTGCTGTCAAGAATGACTTGGCATGGACTTTCCATTTTTGAAAAACAACTGAAGCTGAAGATGCTGAAAGTGAGTGGTCCAATGGATAGATCTCGAAAAAATAGGCGGTTTTAAAAAAACGGCTCTGAAAAAGGCTTCGGATGAAGAAGTTATGGCTTTTTGAAAAAAAAAATTGTTGACGTGCGGCAAAGTGCGCGAATGTGCGGGAATGAAAAAAATCCGCCCCCACAAAATGGAGACTTGAAACCAAGACCTCTACTCTCTTAAAAGGTCTTTGAACCAATTGATCTATACAAAAGATTTGAGAGAGAGAGAGAGAGAGAGAGAGAGAGAGAGAGAGAGAGAGAGAGAGAGGGGGGGGGGCCTCGATTTGCGTGCTTGCCTTGGGGAAGACTCTTTTCCCTACAAAACACAAAAACACAAACACCCAACACGAATATCCAAAGAAAACGAACCTTATGGCTCGAAGTTAGCTTTAGCCAAAAAACTAGAAATTTAAAAAAAAATCTCAAAGTTAGCTTTTAGCCGAAAAACTAAATATTTTCCTCAATGTTTCTGATTTTCCGAGATCACACTAAGGTGCAGGGAAAAGAGCATACGCATGAGAAAAATCCTTTCTTTCTGTTTCTGATTTGCCCAGATCGCACAGAGTCGCAGGGCAAAGAGCATACGCAGAAATGAAAGGTATAGATCCGGGAAAAAAAAAGGCTAAATAAACCGAAACCGAAATAAGCAGAGAGAAAATGACAGTAAACTGCAAAAAAAAACACTGTATATACCTCCCGATCTGAAAAATGACGCAGCTAGGGCTACCGGAAACCTTTTCGCGTGAAACGAAAGGGGTTCCTCACTGAAACAGATGTCCGAATGCAACAGAGCAGTCCTCTCGGCCCGAAAGCAGTCAGAAACAGCAGATCTAGGAAACGACAGCCGCATGCAGTTCTACGGCTTCAGATTTGGATCACCAACGGACGCGAGCCCTCAAATAGCTCTGATACCATGTAGGAATTTACAGGGTAAGTTCCACAGAAGAATACCAAAAGGACACCGCTCACAACCAGATCTCAAATCAATACACCAGTATTTTTGACGTGTGTTAAAACCCTCAGAGTGCAAGGAGGGAAACAGTCCACGGCCTGTCCCAACGTGGGTACAGACAATTTATTAATCAAAGAATGAAAATTTACATAAGCTTCTCTCATGCACGGATTACCGAACAATGACCCTCCATGCGCTTTAAATAGAACTCATGGACCAATCGGGTGTCAAGCCACGGATCAAGTGTCGGTAATACCGAGGTGAGAGTGACCGTCGGATCACTACATATCGTGACCGTCGGATTGTAAGTTACAAATGTACAACGTAAAGAAAACACACTTTACCTAACTCTAACCTAACTCTATACTAGACCAAGTGAACTTAACTATATCCTATGTGTCGGAATATCCTAACAATTCTCCACATCTGTTTGTCTACAAGTTCTGGTTTCAGCATGCATATAACATTGTCTTCCCTATTCCATTTTCTCCCAACATTTAACCGGATGTAATGGAACAGGTACAGATGGGTGGCAGCGACTTCATGGGGTTTAATGACAGAGAGTCGTGTTCAATTGGAATACGTCTCTAAACAGGTGTGAGTTTACTAAGATGGAAGGTGTGTAATCAGGTTTTAAATGCCAGCATACAATTGATTCCCAATCAGAATTCCCTTCCTCAGGCACGCTGAATTCAATCACACATCAAACTATCAGTTAATTAACTCAAATTCCATTTTTCTTCACGCGGCGGCAAAAAAGAGGCTCCAAAGAACCAAGGATTTCGCCCATACCGCCACAAATTTATTCAAACGGTTTCTGGGTTAGCTAACTAACCCACCTGGAAAAAAAACCCATGTTTTATTTTTTTAAAATTCGACTCCATTTGGGCAAATCGAACGTTTAAAATATGACGTTTTTCTGTGTTTACGTTTTTCTGTGTTATTATGTTCATTGTTTTGCATTCGACCTGCTTTACAGGTTTTGTATCTTTTTCTCTCAAACTAAAATAGAAGTCTGACCCATTGTCTTTGATCCAGTTACCAGAGGAGATTAGAACAAAAGGCATTCCCAGAAAGCTACTTTTGTCAATCTCAATCTCAACAGACTTTAATGATGCATCTCCAGCAAACCCCTCTTTAAAAGGTGTTTCACAAGCTAATTGCAAAAGATTCAACTCTTCAGGTAAAATGTCCAATGGAGGTGGCATCCACTCCCTAGCTGAATGTTTTGACAAGCCCCAGTGTAGCGTAAGTTGTCCTTCCATATCTGTAGTCAACCTTACATGGACCTTGCCTCTTGGATTTTTTATAAGAACCAGGAGTTCTTTATCCCCAAATTTGAAGAACTGACCGACCATCCAAGGCTTCCATAACCTGTGAGCACAGTTCAAGTGCACTACGCTTTTCTGGCTCAACATAAACTTTGATATTTTCCTTCTTATCAGGAAATTTGTTAAGCATCTGTAGTATATCACGTTTTTTTTTTCGTTGAATGCGCTGAAAAGTTTTTGGCTTTCCTATTCTATCTACAGCTTTCTTTTGAGTGTCTCCTGATTGTAGCTTCTATTTTTTTTTTTTTTTTACAAATGTTCTTGCAGGTTTGTTTCAGGGCCAATGTTTGGTCAGGGAGGCGGATTTTTATTGAAGCCACAATGAAAACTAGGAATGGAGATAGCCATAGATTGCTTTTCTCTTTTTTTTCTTCTCTGAAATTGTAAAATTTTATAAAAAGGATTAATGATTTTCAATTTCAGGCAGCAAATACTTCAAGAAAAACATGCTAAAAACAAGACTTTGACTGAGGTCTTAGGCTGATTTTTCATAGATCTGAGCTAGGTGACTAGGATAGGATCCATGTTGGGACAATTCTAGAGATGCCCATGTGGTCGGTTTTTTCATTGGATGCCTGTAACCTCCTAAACCTTGAAACAGCTGCGGAATTCACAGCTAGCTGCGGAATCAAGGTAGTTTCCGCAGCTAAGTTGCAAAACCTTATTAGAACAGGATACAGTGTTTTGAAGACCACTACAAACCATAACCAGACAAGTTTGGACAATTAGAACCTATCAAAGAAGTTGAGTTTCATTATTTTTTTTTTTTTTTTGAATCAATTGAAATGTTGAAGTTTATTTTGTCTCCCTTTTTTTTTCCTTTTTTTTACATAACAATTCTTTTTCTGATCCTTTAGATTACAAAAAGTGCAGGAGGAGAGCATACTCAAGAATTATTATTTCTTTTTTTTTTACTTAACAATCCTTTTTCTGATCCTCCAGATCACACGAAGTGCAGGAGGAGAGCATACTCAAGAATTGTTAATTTTTTTTAGATGTAAGAAATAAGGTCCCCTAATTACACTTCCCCAGCAACGACGCCAAAATGTCTAGTCAATTTAATGTTTTAAATTGCTCTCCATAAATTATCAATCCGGGTATCGTAAACTGATGAAGTGTGGTGCACCATATGTGCTTAGTTAACATTTCTCTTACTTTGTTGTTTTATAGTTTATATTGTTTTTGGGGTTTTGTTCTTGTTGGTTTTCTAAAGTGTTTAATGCAAATGGAAATCCTATTCTAAGGTCTTAAGAATACTTTTAAAAGACAAGTATGGATAAAGATTTCAAGACAAGGCCTATGTCCCTAATGGTAACTTCCAAAACTTAGCACTTCAAAAGAACTTAAAACATGTTATTGATGGAATTAGTATTTAAACAAAAGTGTAAATATACAGCTAGCTCAATCAAAATAAAATGCAATAACCAAACAATGAGCTAGTGACTATGAGACCCAGTATCCTTGTTGCTTCAGCAGAAGGACAAGACGATTCTATCATGTCATTAGCCATTAAAAGGCTATGTTCATCACTAATCTACAATCAACTTGAAAGAAATGTATGTACAGCTAATATACAAAAGCATAACAAAATTAATGTAAAACAACAGTAATCAAAAAAACTTGTTATGTACAGCTAATATACGTGATGAAATAAAACACAGCATTTAAATGACAACTATACAACTAATATACATGAACAGGAAAAAAAATAATGCAATAGTTAAGGGACAAATGTACAAGGCTTTAGTGAGCAGGGGCCCTCTGCCACTTATGAAATCAAAGCAAAATTGAACACACTTGCATGAATTAAAATTGCATGAATGAAAAATCTAATCTATCAAACTTGAAAGCAATCAAATAACATAATGAAATCAAAGCAATATTTACAAAATGAAATCTACTCTACCTTACATTCTACAAAGCAATATTTACAAAATGAAATCTACTCTACCTTACATTCTAATATGCTCCATGACATCTACTTCACATCTCCTTCCATGTTGAGAACATCAAAGCTTTATTCAATTTCTTCAAAAGTACAAAGTACAACAAAGTTCTCCAAAGCTTTCAAAATCCATCAAGGAAGAACTACAAACTTAAGAACTAGGGACTAAAGACTAACAAATGAAGGAGAGAGATCTCCTATTTATACAAAAATATGAGAGCCATCTCATTAATGATAGTCCATGAATCTCTCCCTCTACCTCTAGAGTCCTAATCAAAATAGGAACTGATAAGACACATGTCTTTTTAGAGTTACAATACAATTAGGAGATGTGACACATATCCTCATGATCCCATGATTCTTTCCACTCAAATTCGAATTTGGCCTTGGGGTGCCACATAAGGGTCTTCTAGAAGCCTCCTTTCAACCTACACATGTCAACAATCTCAACCCATTTGTTAGGTATAAGCATATGCACATTATTTTCTAATGTTTAACCACAAATTCACTTAAAAGGATTAGAAATAATAAAGATTGGAAAAACATAAAGGTGGCCCAATGATAATGAAAGTGGGATGAATGTGGTGACATAGTAGTGAAATGGAGGTGAAATGGAGGTGATATAATGGACATAATAGTGAAAGTGTAATGGAAATGAATGACATTTTCAAGACTCAACAGGTTCCAATGGGTCATTTTACACCTTGTTCATGCTTTAGTTGTGCCTAGGTAAGGTCCATTTCCTTCTCCTAGGGTTTTGAAGGTAATTTCTCTTGGATGGTCAAATCATTAGCAAAATTTGTATCCGGATGTTCATACACCTTTCCCTATCCTTAATGTACCTTATTAAAGACTTCCCATCACTGAGATCCCCCTGAATTCCTCATTTTTGCACAAACCCTAGTTTCTTGCTACAACTTGACAATTTTCTAGGCTAGGCCTGTGTTTTGCCCTTTTGGACCCCTTCCCCTCACTCAATCTTTGAAATTCCACTTTCTGCTACTTCCTAACATCCCTCCCTACTTCCCAAAATTTTCTCAAGAATTTAGAAGCCCCTTATCCCCTTCATTTCGCTTCATTTCGAAAAATCCCCTGTTCCACACATCGGGATAGGTTTGACTTGAATGATGTTTCTGAGCAAGAAAAGATGAATTTGGGAAAAATGAGAGAGTTTTTTGTCCAAAATAGGCCAAGGAAGAAAAAAATCCTTCACTTTTTACACAAGTGTCATGGTTTTAGAGAAATGTCAAAAATACAGTTGCCTCGAGAGAATTGATGCACCTCTGAAGTGACCTTGGGAAAATCAATTTTTCTCCTAGCTTGGTTGGCCAAATGACTTGTTTGATAAGTCAAATGATAACGCGACACAAAGATATTTCCAATGAGCTATCATGAGCTAAATTTGGAGTTGAGGAAGACCTTCAAAAGTTGACTGCAACAACACTTTGCCTTTAGGCAACCTCATTTGGCATATTTTGACCAGTCTTGGGATATTTGATCTTCTATAGATAAAATGAACTCTAAATTCAGAAATTCTAGTTGGGATGGAAGGTAGACTCAATAACCTTTCCAAAGAGCTATCCCGTACCCAATTTGGACACCGGGAAGGCCTCCAAAATTCTCCTGCAAAACGCTCTACGCACTAGGTTTGGTGGTGTGGCGCACTAGGCAACTGGCGCGGCGCATTGGGCTGCGATTTCCAGTGTAAATTTACATGGGCGCGGAGCACATAACTAGCGTGGCATGTTGGGTTTGATGCGCAGTGCATATAGCCAGCAAGCCCAAAACCTTCACCAATTCACTACAAATCGCCCGAAACTTGTGGATCATCACTTGTTCAAGTAGGTTGAGCCTCTACCACTGTTTTTCATCCAAGTTTGATGGTTGTTTCATGGTGGTTGATGTATGGAAATTGTTTAAAAGAAATCAAACCCTATCTCTTCAAAAGTTTCAAAGGAAATTTCTGCCTAGTGTTAGTATTGACTGTTTTGGCTACCAAGTCCACTTACCACTCCCTTACCACTCCCTTACTCCATTTTTCCTTTTATTTCCATATTCCCTAAATTCACACACCCCTAACTTCACTAATCCCATATCCCAAATCCCATTTCCCGAAATCCCACACGCGAATTCCCAAACCCTAGTCCTATACTAAAAACTCCCAAACTATTCTCTAATTCCCTGTTCCCTTAACTAAACCCTACCCCAACAGTCCCTAAGTCCCTCACTATTTTCTCCCTCCATAGTCCCTTATCTCACATTCCCTTGGTGGCAAAAGTAAAAAACATCACAATCACCTAATTCTCATTAAGAAAACTCACCCATTAACAAACATGGAGTCTGATACTTCATATGACTGTGATGAAGAGACATACACTGGAGCAAAGAAACAAGCAACTTGAGGATCAACAAGTGATTATGAAGTTACAAAACATTCGGGAGAATCGCCAAGCTGCCCAAAGGAGGAGGGTGGAGTTCACTTCACTCGAGCAAGAGATCAATGCTGATCGGGAGTCTTGGCTTGAGAGAGACAACATCCACTTAGAGAGGTTTTTGGAGAAAGCCATCAATGAGAAGAATATGTTGAGAAACATGGCATATCATTATTTGTCAAAGAATATGGTGTGCCAAGCTAGAATCAAGAGCTTGAAGGCCAAATTGAAGAAGAGATCAAAGAGGAAAAAGGAGCATGATAGACTTTAGATATTGACAAAGGCTTCCTTGGCCCAGTACAATGTTTGATGGAGAAGACTCAGCCCAAATTTCAAAAAAATTTGGGCAATTTTTGCATTTTGGAAATTTTTTGGAACAAAAACAGGATTTTCTACGCTATGCGCCGTGCCACGTGGCGCTCACTTTTTCTAGGAGCCTCCAAATCACGAAAAATCAACATTTTTGGATTTGGCATGGAAAATTATGTTTTCCTACTTATGGCCAAGAAATCTGGGCAGGTTTTGAGCCCTCAAAGAGGTCAAAAACACTCAAAAAATGAGCTTTCTGCCCCTATTTTGACACATAGGAAGTAGTCTTGGGAGATTTGATTTTTGACAAGGCAGATGAAGGCCAAATAGAAACATTCTACTTGAGTTCGAAAGTAGATAGGCATACCTTTCCAACAAGCACACTTGGAGCTCATTTGGACACTGGGAAGGCCTCGAAACGTGGGTCCAAATAGGCGCTACGCATAGAGAATCAGGCACGACGCATAGAGGAAAAATTGCCAGTTTGACCAAGTATTGCTTTGTTTTTCGCCCAGTTTTGGCTAGTTTGACTTTTTCACTCTCTTAATGACAAATTGTGATGTAATTTCACGTAAATTGATGGATCATGATGTAAATATGTCAGAATTTTCACTTAGTAAGGTAGATTCATCTGTTAAAAAGTCGTTTGAAACTGAATGGATCAGTGCCCTAGTTTCTAGAGGCGTGCTGTTCCACTGCCTAATTTCTAGTTCCTAGTTTAGAATCAGTTGGATCAGCTCCTAAACATGTGAGCTCAACCCCTAGAGGCTATGATGAGCTATGATTTTTCTATATTAGATGGTTTTTCAGTCATTAGTATGGTTGGACTTTTGAGAAAGCCTTGAGCTTCATTGTAAACTCATATCAGCATTTTGGCTAAGGAATTGAGACCAGGGCTTGTAGCACTCTTTGGGATCCATGTGGAAATTTGTCTTGGTACAGTGCTTTATTTTGTAATTGTGAATTTTCTTAGGTGTTATGTATGCCATTTTCAATCTTGTTTCTTCTTAACCAAAACAAACAAGAGTGTAAGTAGAATCCATTGAAATTGTAGTGATCTACTTGAGGTTTGCTTTAGTTTCTTGATGTTTTCAGTTGTTTGGAGAGGATCCATGACTTTCCTTGCCCTCTTCAACTCCTCACCTGTCTAATCCTTCCATCTCATTCAAATTGAAGTGCCAAAAACAATTGCCTACCTTGCCCCATTGAGATCTCTGCAAGACTGAGCCTCATTCCCCGCACTCAAAATCTGCCTTTCCATCTGAGCCAACGAATCATCATTTTATTCAATCAAATTCTTGTACACACATACCTAGCCTAAGATCAGTATTTCTATCAGTCATCTCAAGCCCTCATCGATCATAATTTGCTGAGATCGACCAGGAGAGAGCCCTCTCCTGACATGGTAGGGCTAGCTACCAGGTTAGGCGTGGTTTGATGTGGACCTGGATCCTACCTTTTTCAGCTTGAGGTAGATTTAGGCTCTAACAAAGGTCATGAAGTAGTTAGGCCTAAAGACTACAATGCATCCACAATTGTACACCATCGGGTGGCTTCACCAAGGAGGAGATCTTCACTTCAACCAATAGTGTCGCCTTCCCTACAACATCAAGCCCTTCATGGATGAGGTACTTTGTGACGTTGCTCCTCTTGAATTTTGTGATATATTTTTAGGAAAACCATACATTTGGAAGCAACATGTTGTATATGAGTCTAGGCCTCACTCTGTGATTATTACTTTGGCTAAGAAGTTGTATAGGATATCAGAGGTAGCCCTGCCTACCACCGTCTCTTTGATCACCACAAAGAAATGCAGTAAGATCATTTCCCACACCAGGGAAAAGTTTAAGGGATAATATTCGTAGATGGGCTAATTTTCCATGCTTTTTCCATAAAAAGATTCACCAATTCCCATTTTCTCCTAAAAATGATTCGCCAAAATTTATAAGAAAAAAAAAATTACCTTCAAAATCACCAAAAACTTATAGATACTATATAAAATCATTAGAAGTTTTAATATTTTTACTGAAATATCACCAATAATTTTATAATTTTCATATTATGGATTAGTAAGATTTGCCAAGGTTTCTAGTATTTAAGATATATTTCCATCCTTAAAATTTTCCCTGTCCCAGACCAGGAGATTTGTTTTCCTTATGATTGGCCCCTAGGGCAAGAAGAAGGTTGTGGCCATGGCTTCCAATCAGGGCTCCTCTGCACAAAAACAATGGACAAGGTCATGGAGGAGTACAAGGATATTTTTGCCTCACCCACAGGGGTACCTCTGCACTATCAACTCAAGTACTCCATCGATCGGATCCCAAGTGTGTCGCTAACCAATGGACCGATCTATCAACACTATGTTTTGAAGAATGATGAGATCAAGAGGAAGATTCAAGAACTATTGTAGAAAGGTCACATCAGGCCAAGCTCATCACCTTGTGGGATCCCGGTTGTATTGGTATAGAAGAAGGATGGGACCTGGAGGCTCTATATTGACTATCGAGCGTTGAACAAGATCACTGTCCGGAATAGGTACCAAATACCATGGATTGATGACCTTCTGGACGAGCTCGAAGGGGCCAATTATTTTAGCAAGATTGACTTGAATTTAGGTTATCACCAGGTGCCTATCGAACCCTCCGATGTGTGGAAGACTTCCTTCAAATCCAAGGAGGGCATTTTCGAATGGTTGGTCATGTCATTTGGATTGACAGATGCCCCTGCAACCTTCATGAGACTAATGGGGGACATCTTGCGACCCTTCACTAATGCCTCATGGTGGTTTATATAGATGACATATTGATCTTCAACCAGAGTTGGGAAGATCACCTCCACCATGTTCGACAGGTCCTTCAAACCCTGCGACAACACAAGCTATGTGCTACCTTGGAGAAATGCACCTTTGGTCTGACCCAGGTTCAATATCTAGGATACATCATTGATGAGCAGGGTGTACATGTGTACCCATCCAAGATACAAGTCATTTTGGATTGGCCAGCCCCAACCACTCTAATAGATATTTGCAAATTTTTGGGTCTTGCCAATTTCTACCGTAGATTCATGTTGGGGTTCTCTCATATCACTTGGCCTTTAATTCAAGTCACCGAGGGCAGAGCGAAAGATTTTTTTTTTGGTCAAAAACCCAACAAAAAACTTTGTCCGAGTTGAAGAATCACCTCTATTATGCACCAATGCTCACATTACCAGACCTGCAACAACCATTTGAGATCGAGATAGATGCCTCTGACTATGCTATTAGTGAGGTTCTTACTCAGCATTGGAATCCGATGGCTTACCTCAGTGAGACACTTTGATAAATAGTCTGAAAGTACCCCACTTATGACAAATAAATGTATTCATTTTACAGGCCTGCCATTAATGGAAGAATTACATTCTGGGGAAGGAAATGGCCATCCACACAGACCACTGACCTCTACAGTTCATACAAACACAAGGGATGTTACAAAATGATTGCCATAAAAAATGGTCAACCTATCTGCAATAGTTCCAATTGAACATTAAGTATAAGAAGGACAACAACAATAATGTCATTGATATCCTCAGACCACCACTAGCCATGGCGATGATCACTATTCTTGACTCTTGTGGGCATGAGACATTGGGGTGGCCACATCTTTACAAGAGAGATCTAGAATTCGGTAGTATATACCAAACACTCCTGGAAGGGAAGGACGTTCCAAAATTTCACCTTAAGGTGAGCATGCCAAGAGGATTTTGGAGGTGCACTATAGTCGGGTTGTTCGACATTTCAGAGTAGAGAAAATAGTGGTAGTATTTTAGAAGTATTTTTATTGTCCAAAACTTCGTCAAGATGTTGGGAAGTACATTAGATCCTACACCTTCTGAGCCATTTCCAAACCAACCATTAATAAGCAAGGCCTATATACTCCTCTACCTACTCCTAGCCGATCTTGGGAATCTATCTTCATGGATTTAATGTTAAGACATCCTTATACTAAGCACATCACTGATTTCATTTTTGTGGTCGTCAACAGATTCTTTAAGATGGTCATCATGGTGGCCTGCAAGAAGAGTATCACAGTAGAGACCACTATTATGCTCTTATTTGAGCGAGTGTTGGTACACTTTGGGATCCCATAGTCTGTTATCTCATATTAGGACAACGGATTCCTGAGTGGATTTTGGTCATGTCTCTGGTCGATGTTGGACACAAAAATTACTAAGTCTAGGACGTTCCATCCCCAAACTGATGGCCAAATAGAGCTTATCAACAAAATGATCATACACATTCTACGCATGTACAACTTGAAGAATCCACGCATGTGGGATGAAATTCTCCCCTATGTTCAACACAGCTACAACAAAGCTCTCCACAACTCAACATGCCACAACCCCTTTCAGGTAGGGTTGGGATTTCAGCCATTATGCCCCATTGATGTGGCCATACCATTTGTAACGACTCAGGTAGATTCGACTCATATTCAATCTGAAGATGAAAGGGCTAACAGCTTCAATGAACGTATTTAACACATCCACCAATATCTCCATGCTATATTTCACAGAGCCAATGCTAAGTACATGCAACACCATGATCAACATCGAGTTCCGTACAAGTTCCAGTTGGGTGACAAATTTTGGCTACATTTGTAGAAGGAGCACCTTACTAGACCCCACCGCAAGATTTTATTGCTCTTATATGGGCCATACACCATCACCAAGGTTGTTGGTGACAATGCATTCAAGCTCAACATCCCATCATTCCTTGTTTTGCACCTAGTGTTCAATGTAGATCACCTTCAGCCATACTTTCCACCATTGTTGGACACATCTGACATTGCAGAACAACTCACACCAATAGAGCTCAACCTAGACTGCATGGAATAGGCCACAACTAATCATATCATGGACACACAGATCAAGAACATTCACCAACATAGGATAAAATTATATTGGGTTGTGAAAGCAGCCAACTTCTTCACCAGGGTAAGTGGTTCACTAAGGGACCAGGTTCAACAGAAATTTCCTCACCTCATGGAGGCTCTACACGCAATGGGTACCACTGATTCGTAAGGGGGGAGGAATGATCTAGGTGGATATTGGTGGCCACCCACCTATTCCACCTAGAATCCCCAATTAGTTTCATCTGTTTCCTTGTTCATTTTATCATTTACTATTTTTAGTAGTTTTTTGGGTCCTAAACTTGTGGAGTAGTTTTGACCCCCTAAACGATGTTTTTTTGGGGTTTGTGGCAAGCCCATGGCTATTGGAAGGGGTGTGTAGTGAAACCTATAGTACTTGGTGATACCTTTCCAACAAGGCATTGTATGTGCCAAACAAAGATAATATGACCATGTTACGACCCTGGAAAGTTGGCTGCCCAACTAACCCCAACGGGGCCATCAAACTCTTGGTGTTACATCTCCTGGAGTTGGGGTTTTGTTTGTTTAGGGTTTTCTCATGTTTTCCAATAATAAATAGGCCCTTGAGCCTCATTGTATCATAGCTCAGAGGCATGTAGCTGTGACATCTCTTCTTAACGATAAGCTACCATCGCCCGACCTATCTTATTTCCATTCTGTTTGTAAGCATAGTTCAATATTTTTCTATTAATGAAATGCAGTGTTTTTATGTTGCATCTTTGTGTTTATACTTGTATCTATAAGTTTCTGCATTCCTATTTAAGTTTGGATCACTTGCTTTACTCCCGGATACGGTGAAGTTTGTGGAGTGACCTCTAAGTCCTTGGGCATGAGGTCTGTATCCTGATTCTGCTACAACTAAACCACATTTGTGTCCATCTTCTCCAACATATGTTCAATCTCTTGAGAAAAGTCCTACTCCTGTGACTTCTCACCCTGTTTTATATCTACCAGCTCTTTTGATTCAATAACATGTATTTGTGCAGTTTCATCAATGTGTGCCCATTGTGCTTCCTAGTTTTCTTGTTCCTGTTGTGCTTCCTTCTCCCTTATGCACAACTCTTGTTCTTCCCTTAGTTGTTACTTCACCTCCTACAACTTCTTCTCTACCTTCTCCAGTTGCTACTTCTCCCTCTGTCTTTACGAAATCCTTCTATTGTGTTGTCGCTTCTTTGCCTCAATCTCCAAAGCTGCTCTTACTACAAGTGGATCTTCCCTGAACTTGTAGCTTTGTTCTGCCTCTACAATGTCGAAAATATTCCTTTTTCCTTTGTCATGCCTAGGTCTACAGTCGTCTACTGCTACTAATGTTGTTGCTCTATCAAGTGCTACTGCCTTGTGTGTTGCTAACAATTCTATGCCCACTCTGACTCGTTCATTGAGCCTTGAGGAGTTGTAGCAGTATGTCCATGGGTCTTCCTTAGGCCAATGAAATGCTCCATGGATCCAAGGATAATACACTCTCACATAGTGTTCCTTCTTAAGAAATTTGGGTCATATGGATTGAAACTTTGGGTGTCGAAGGTGAATCTCTTGAATTCCTCCGTCTCGGCCTCAACTTTCTTGAGACTCTGGATCTCATACAACTCGATCTTCAAAGGAAGAGCGGGTCAAGGTGCCTTCTTCTTCCTATGTAGTCTCACTAACAACCCTATCAAGATGTGGTATGCAACCTCTTGCATGACCATCTTGTCCATGGAAAACTTCGGTAACACATGCAAAGCCTTCTCCACGTTGTACATCCGATGAAGGTGCTAAGGGGTGAGGCATACCAATATGATATGTTAACCAATGCACCCATTGCTGCCTGTGACATGTAAGGCAGATCCTGCTCAAAGATCCTCCTATACACCTAGGTGACGAATTGGTATGATATATGTAGTATAACTCCACAGAAGCTGCACTTGGAGAACAACCTGCAATAGATGTGCATAGAGGTTTCTAAAGGTGTCCATGCCCAACCCAAGCCAGGGAACTGCTGATGGGCATAGATTGCATGAAGAATGTAAGTGAACATGAACATATTTTCTTTTTGACCGTTGGGCGGATGCTAAGAAATTTTTACTTGCCACTTTAGCTGGAGAGCCAACATGTCGAGCCAATTGGAAGGTCTTCCTTCGTTAGCCAGCTGATCTAGCACGATCACCCAAATCTATGGGAAGGTTTTTGTACTCTTTTGGCCATATAAGCGGCATGCGGAGATGACCATGAAATGGTAAGCCTTCCAAAATTTCTTTACCTTGTATACCTGGTTTGGTGTCATCCTAAACTTAGATGGCTCTCTCACCCAGCTCTTCAAGATGGCTCTAAGTTCGCACTGCTGCTGGGATTTGTGAATAGTGCATTGATTTTGTTAACTGGCTGCAGCAACTGATATATCTCTGCCCTAAAGGTAGTAATTTTTTTGCCACTAACGCTTCTCAATACCATTTTCTCTAGATTAGTATGCGAGACAATCCAGTGGATCATGTCTGTGCATGGAAATGTGGGATACCTGCATGCAACCCGGTACAAGCCAGACATGTGTATGTTGACATAGACTCTGTGGTCCTCCAGATTCTTCTCAAAGGTTCCCGAAGAGATGTCATTGATGTCCTGCCATGTGATCTTGATCTCCTTGTCTATGAACAACTTAGTATCTTCATAGATGAGTGAGCTCACAGACTTTTGATTGACCACATCTCCAGTTGTGCTCTCAATGGTGTCCTTTGACCTTGCTCTCTTGGAAGCCATTGTACCTATATTGTTGAGAGATTGATGAAAACCTATGATTCTTTGAGATAGAGAAACACTCATGGAAAGAAATAGTTATTTGAAAACCAAAAGCAACTTGATGACTCACATGCAACACACCTGATTGATTGACTCAGAAAATTGTGCAGTTTTCTTTGGGAGAGCTTGGGAGACTAACTACTGAAACTACAGAGTGAATAGTCTAGGATGCCAGTGAATTAACTGACTACTGAAACTATGAAAAGCACAATCAATTTTGGCCTACTGAGGAAACGAACTATGCAATGCGCAATTTCAGTCAACATGACTACTGCTCGAGAAATTGCACTGCATAATCTCAGGGCCAACTGAGGCACTGCCTCTCAAAATTGCGCAGAGAACATCCTCGGAGGCCAATGCGAGGAAAGATCTACGCATTTCTTGGGAGCAAGGTGGTGGGCTCCAGTATTGTAGAAATAATGCTACAACTCCTGGAGCTTCCTATCTCTAATTTTATCAACCCGGTAGTTCGTAACAAACTTGGAAGCGACGGTGCTGTATGCACAAGTACTAGCTCTTGTCGCAGCTGTCACTTGGTCAGCTGGCACAAGTCCGCTAGGGCTCAAGCCAACTTCTATATGCTTTCAGAAGAAGCTTTCTAAATGATGGACGAAGACTATCTCAAAGGAAATTGACCTACTTTGCAATAATGAACTGAAAGCCAACAAAACAGGGAAACCCTAGTAAACCCTAATCTGACTAGTCTAATCTCTATGATGCAATGGTGGGAGTGCAAACTTCTAGAAATGATGCCATTACTTCAAGTGATATGAGATGCATGAATTTAAGCTACTTCTACTGAAAAGAACATTGTTTTTGGATTTTTGCTTAAGTGGTTGGAGTTATTACGATTTTGTTTCTTATTAGGGTTTGACTGTGCAGGGGTGGTCCGAAGGAAAGAAACCTTGGGCAAGGTCAGGAGGGCTAGGAGAGGTTCTAGAGGATCCAAAACATCATTCCATATAAGTCCACAACGTTCAGGTGCTCGACAACCAAGGTTACAGGTTTCTATAGGATGTCTGCAGGGGATCCTACAGGAAGCTTGGGATTTCTACAGGAAGTCTGCTAACTTCTACAGGATGTTCTGTGGTTGGAGTTTTGGGTGATGGAGGAGTGGAGGAGTTGTGTGGGTGGATAGGTAGGATGGAAAGGAAGCTTATGATGGCTCAGGGACAGAGATATGAGATGAGGAAAGAATGGGTCAAGTTGGTTGGTGGATAGAAGGGTGGAAGCAATGAAAAGTCCAAAAAGATGGAGCTACGTGAACAGTGGAAGCGTTGGAAGGCAAACGAGCTGAACAGAGGTTAGGTAGGTGGCTTTAGGCATGGTTGAGAAGAAGAAGAAGATAACAGAGTGATGCAACGCAGTGTAAAGGAAACAAATCTGCACAAAACCGAGAATTCATCAATTTATCCTAACTGTGTTATTAAATCAACGAACATCAATGTATACTTCAGAGAAAAATCGTGCATGGAGTTGGAATGAGGAAATACTGCTCAAGATCAGAATGCATGGATGGATCTACAATTGAAATGACTGTGTTGCAGCTTGAATGAAAGTGTATGACTGCGTTTTTGGTGGCTGGTACGGTCTACACCCCCCAATCTCTAAACAGAGATGGCAGTGAGTGCACTATCAGCCTTTTCTTGGAGCTCTAATGAATGCTGATCCTTCTACTCTAATATAAGCAACTAAAAGCACTTGAACCATAAACTAATCCTACTCAATCACATAAAAGAAATCAAATCAGCAGACTGTAATTTCTAAATGCATGTCAAAACAGAGGAATAAAGTGCTGAAAAGAAAGACAAGTAACAATACAAGGAAAGGGAGGTCTATTGCTCTCAGGTTGGGCCGTAACCTGAGAGCTATAGGTCCCTTAAAAACTCAGAATTGAATCAAAAGCTGTCTGCCTTTATTGAATAATCATGAGTCTAATATCATGCCAAAACTGGCTTACAAAAAGCAAAAACTGAGCTGTAGCTCGTGCTTATAAATTGCAACAGTAGTTCAAAAGTTCAAAAAAGCTCCTATCAAAGGCCATGGCCTTAATATTTATGCATGATGAGGATCAAGCTGGCTTCCTCAATTAATGGAGCTCGGCTGTCCAACTAAAAGTTAAATTGTTGTAGACTGTTGTTCCTGTAGAACCCGTTGGCTGCCTTTAAGCTCGGTGGGGAGAGCTGTTGGAGATCGGAGTTAGGGTGGAGATCACGAGGGAGGTTATTTAAGGCTGTAGAAAACCTCCCTATAAACCTGCAATGCCACCTTTGCTATCTCCTTGTCTCCTTCTGCGTGGTCTTTGCTCCCTTTAATGCCAAAAAACCTGAAATCATCATGTATTAGCCACATAGATATAATGCCTGCCCTTCTTCCTACAAATAACACGAATATACCAAGAAATGAATGCATAAGTGATAAAAGATGAAGGGTTGAGCAAGGTAAGTAGGCCAAATGAGCCCAATTTGTTACCAAAAATTGGGGCTCATCACAAGGCAAGGCCTTCCATCCCATAAATGTGTAGTGAAAGTTAGGCAAGGCAAGGCCCGGGCCAAAGCTGAACGTTGACCTGCTGATGGGCGACTAAAAAATAGTAAGGACTGAAAGCATGTGCAATGTTGGGTGCAGACATGAGTGAATTAACATGCATGCAATCAGTAAGTTCAAGATTTAGTGAGATGGGAAAACAACGAAGTGTGTGAAGAAAGTCACCACAATGACGACCATTAGTGTAGAAATAGTGTCATGCATGTGACAACAAGGAAATGCAATGAAAAACTTGAAATAATGCTTCTAAAAACTAACATTAAAAACGGGCATTCAATAAAACCAAGCAAACATCACTGACAAAAACCAAAATGTAAAAAGCAACATAAAAGAAGCAAAAGACATGAAAAGCAGACTTACCCATAAAAAGTTATGATGAGTGTAACGAAGGTTCCTAGATGTGTTGGGAATGCCAGAGCTGCAAGATTGAAAGTGAAGAATGAGATCTGAGGCATCAAATAAATATTTTTGACAAGATCAAGGCTTATGACGTGCATTCCATAATTCTAGGAAAAAGCGACACTTGGCGGGAAGTTTCTAAAATGGTTTTTGCATGTAACCCACATCTACTAAAAATAGATCCCTAAAATCTAGGGGTTTTTTTTGATTTTTTCTTTTCCTTTTTCAGGAAAATCTACCCATGCATGCAAGGAAATATTACACAGTCCTGGAGGGAATCGGTCAACCTGTGAGCACATGTAATAGTCAGCATGCCTTGGGATGACTTCTGCGTAGTTTCTGGGTTGGGTGGCTCTGGCTTCCCCTCAAGCTCTGCGCGATTTTTGAACTGATGCAGAAATTTTCCTTCCCTAATAAAATTGCATAGAGAAACCCATCACCAGGCTTGATCTATGCAATTATGGAGGGAAATTTTGGCTGCTAGGATGCACTACACAATTCCAGATAGCAAGGATGGTTTCCCTCTAGTGCTACCCAGTTTTCCAAGTAAGCACAAGAATCTATTTGAGGTCAGCTCGGAGGTGAAAGACAAACAAGTTAATGAACACAAGCTAATAAGCCAAAGAAACTGAACTAAAAGCATATGTACCTGGTCAGTGTAAGACATACTGCTAAGGATGGCTAGTAGGGAGGCTCCAAAATGAAGCTAGGGAAAAATTTTGCAGGGTGTTTGTAGCCGCTACAACATTGGTGACACACTGGTAGAACTCTAGCTCTCTGAATGGACCTTGTTTCATGAAAAGCAAGTCTAACTCCTCCAGAAGTATTGCTTGATTCTTCGATCATTGTGGTTTGCATACTAGCTTGAATGAAAGATGTAGCACCTGCCATTCTCTTAATTGGTCAGCACACATTCCAAGCCAAGTAAAATTAGTTATTTCGATTAGGTATGAGGTGCATATTGGTGCATAAGTAATATGAATGTCAGAGTTTAAGTTTCATCTATGGTGTTGCTCCACTGCCAGCAGTCATGGACAATACCTCGATGAAGTCACACAGCAACATAGAAATCGCTCCGCTGCCAATGATCCTGGTTAGTACCCGACGGAGTTACTTGCATCACCTCTCTCTGTAGGAATGATTTCTCTTCTTTTGCCTTATTCTTTTTTTTTTCATTTTTTTCATTTTTCAAAGAACTATGCATAAGCACTTATTTATTTCAGAGGCAGAAGAGGGATCCCGACTTATTTAGAGCAGAAGAGGTTGTTCCTTTAGAGAATTATGTTATATATACCTCTGACATATTTGTTAAGCTGTTTCCACTCACCTTACTCTACTTGACTAAGCTGGAAAGGGTTAACCCAAAAACAACCGATTAGAGTAGGTGGAACTAGTTAGAGAGAAAGTGTTGTGTTTTCACCAATATTCACTTTGAACAGAACGCAGTTTCCATTGTATATCATTGACTGAAGGCAACAAGTTCTACATAAAGAGAGAGGACAACATATAACCAAGTGTTGATAGTTGTACAAGCCCTCTTGTACTTTACCCTGCTTGTCTTAAGAGTCACACATGATTGCACGCAAAACTAACCTATAGACGTAAACAAGCAAACAAAACAATAAAGAAAAGAGCATAAGCAAATGCGAAAGAAAAGAAAGTAAGCAAAGCAAGAAAGCAAGCAATCAAACAAAAAAACAAACAAAGCAAACATGCATGTAAGTAAAAAATACACAAAGCAAACACTAATGCTAGTCCTAAGCTAACAATGCATGGGCCTGATCACGTGAAGTGATATTTCCAATGTAGCCATTGGCACATTGGTTGACCCATGTTGGTGAAGGCATGGTTCATTAAAAGGAAAGTCATGCGAACCAGAAAACATGAAATATATAACAATGAAGAAAAATAGACTCTAAGTTTAAATGCATCCACATAAAAGAAAATAATGAAAGTGCAAGACAAGCATTTTGTGGAATTAACATGGTGCTGTCACAAACTACGTGCAAATGATAAGCATGCACATTCTTTTGACATTGACAGACAAGAAAACATGAGAAAGAGAGACAAATTATGCCTTGGAAGTGTGCTTGATGTGTACGATTCCTCCAATGCATGAGTCATGGGGTCATGTGATTCAGGTGGAGGAACGTAAATATGTGTATTGTATTGATATTCAATGCATACAAATGAGTGATGAGGATCCTTGGGTTGTTCAACAACTTCCTTATTGGAAGTGAAATCAACCTTATGACAACAACGGCCTGACATAACCATCAGCTCAGGCTGAAGTGCCTCGACAGCCTGTGGGTTTTCGGTTTCATCGACAGATAGATCATCATAAACAGGAAGATTTGAAAGATCAACAAGGATTGAATCAATATCATGATCGAATATAGGAGTAAAGAGATCACGAAAGCTATGATCAGAAAAATCAATGAGTTTTCGACATCCTCATGGTTTGATAAATCATACGTAGGGGTAGATGAGAAGCAAGGATGTTCACCTTTTGCATTTCCGAAAATAGTAGATGAAAAATCGAGTGGATTATCCATAAAATATTTGCCCTCTCCGCTATCAAATGATGGACTAACATCAGGTGTGTTCTGTGGATGATTGGAATTATATGCATCTGAGGATGAATTTTCACAAGGAAAATCAGAGATAGTAGCATCACCAAAGATTTTAGGAAAAATTGGAGGAGGCACAAAAAGAAGGAGGTCATCCTTCACTATGGATTCATGCTCATATTCCTAGCCATACTCATTGTAAATGAAAGCACAGGTTGGTTTTGCAACATCAACTCCGTCGATAGCTTGATCCTCATTCACAACAAATGTGGAGTCTGGAATGGAAGAACACAAGAAAGTGCAATCTGGAGGACCAACAGAACACGGGGATGAAGGTTGAGGTAACAAGTGCATATGAAAATCCATGGGCTTTCCAACCAAATCTGCACAAAAATTGAGAATAGTGGGGGTGGGAGGATGTGATGGTTAAATAGACTTATGTGCATGCTCTCCGACATCACCCTACGGGGGTGGAGTTGTTTGATGAGGGGAAGGCGGACAATCACTTGTGACAGTGACTGTGTCCACTTGAAATTGTGCATCTCCATCACTAAAGTATGCCGAGATGGGTTTGAGCTATTTATTCACTTTTGGATAGATTGATTTGATACATACATACTCAAATATTTCGAAAAGATATTTGAATTTCATCTTACTTTTCAGAGCGTCAAAACAGAGAAGATGAAAACGATCCCAAAATTCCATTACAGATTCATGTGGGACCTTCTGTTGTCATAACTTTTTCTTATCAAGTGCTTGAGGATTAAAATGGTGAAAAAAAATTCTATTTAATCACTGAATTGTTTGAATGAGTGCACGAAGTTATGAGGTAGTATGTTACACCATAGCAATAAGTAGTTGCGAAGTGAGTGTGTGAGAAGTATATATGCCTGAGTTTAAGTGGTACCTTCCAAGATCTCCATGAGTGCATGGAAGTCATCTAAGTGGCTAGGCCATGCTACTTTTACTTCACCATAATACGTGATTTGTAATAAGTTATCCTATAAATCCCTCTTGATTTCAAATATACATCAGTTGTACAAACATTTCTGAGGGTGAACTGTAACAAACTCCATGATAGATGTGTGAAGATTCAAAACATATTGTGAGGACTCAAATTTTCATCTAGCCCTCCTTCTAGCATTCGAAATGTTGATGGTGCTCGACCTCCCAACATGTTAGGGGATCTCCTCGCTAAGAAGTACCAACTAGACCTTAGTCCATTTGGAGTAGGAGTCCCAGCAGTGGGTAGTACGGTATTGCCTTGATTGCAGTTACGTGTAGAGGTAGGTAAGATGTCCTTGTTGGAAGCAAGTGTTAGACCTTACAACAAGTCAGGGAAGATGCATGGAAAGGATCTAACACATGGAAGGGGAGAGGAGTGTGCCCCTTAGAAGCCTGTAATAGTACACAACTTGAAAGGGAAGACACGAGCTGAAAGACATCACAAGATGGAAAGTAGAATAGTTGACGATCCAAAGTGATGAGTTAAACCAACAACACACTTTGATAAGATTCATACAAACATATACGAAATAGTCTATACATACATGTGTAAGTTACAACTACATACATTGTTAGAGTAACCAGGATAGTTGAATTATAATAATAATACATGCATGAAACATGTTGGCTATATTATATTAAAAGAGTGAAAGATTCAATCATACATATAACCATGACAACCACTAGCCCCAATAGTGGAACGTTACAGTCACTGCCTCTTTCTTCTCCAAAGAGATGTACTTGCTTTGCACTTTGGAGAAGCCAAGGCTCGTTACAATAATCTCCAAGCATTCTCTAAGTTATACCTCTTAGAAGCTTGGCTCCCCTAAGTCTGTTTAATGAGTTATGAGGTTCTATATAGAAAAGGGTGGGGTAACCCTTGAAATTCCCCCTTTGTGGCTCTTGAGCTAACCTCATGACACTTCAACTTACATATGATTCTTTACATTCTACTATTGACACTTGGTATTTCACTTTACAACATCTTTATAATACATTTTGCACATGTATCCATGTGAGATAAAAATGGGCTTGAGTAAACCATACAAGACATCACTGAGACTCGAACAGTTGTGGGAAGACCAACTCATCCACATCCTCTTCGTGATTATTGGTGGTGAAATGATGCCAAGCTTGGTAGTTTGTTATGGTGTCCACATACTCTGTGGTGACATCCTTTTGAAAGTGAACTCTTGCCTCTGTAGCATCTGGGTACACTGATATGATACCTTTTTCCAAATCGTCATATAACATGTGCATCATGGTATTGAGTGTAGCCAGATCAACGACATATTGGTGCCTAGTGTCTCCTCTCATCTAAAAACCTACATTGGTGGCTATGAATATCAATTGCTTGAAGTACATGTCCAGATCTAGTTGGATTTGGTTCTTTTCTTTTGCCTCCATGAGTGTGCCAATGAATGGGATCACATGCACGTTCACAATGAAATCCATGCTGTTGAACACTCATGCACGTGAAGTCTGTAAGCTGGTGATGAGATGTGGGAGTTCCTCATAGCTCTGGATCCGACTTCGGATGCGTGCCTTCAACTCCATTTCCTTTGGCTTCATCATCTTTGGCAAGTACAACAAGGCTCCCTTGTACCTCATTGTCCATATCTACATGTGATCGACAAAAGTGTGTATGTCTATCAATATGCATGCTCTCCTAGCACAGTGTTTGTGCCAACGATTAAGATGGAAAAATGACTTATGCACAGTGACGAACCTGAAGTACAACTTCCGCATGACTATCTCGAGAGATCATACTTAATAAAGAATCACTTTCTTCAACTCCACTCTCGTAGATGTTGTAGCTTGCTCTTATTTCTACTTGGCCGCTTGCAATTACTTAGCCATGCTCTCATTCTCATCTCAGCCATCAAGAATCCCACACTTGAGGCAGTGGCTTTGGTATATGCCTTTGTAGCATCGACCAATGCAGATTTATTTTTTCTCACATTAGACACAATAACTCGTTCTTGAAAATTCGCAGTAGTTGCATGGACATCCGGAGTGGGCACTCTGCACGACTCTAGAACCCTATGTTGTGACTCTTCAAAGGATACGTTGTGCACATATGCTTCAAAATTTTCATCAAGGATTTTAGTGTCTCCTTAATCACTTGGGACTTTCTCTAATCCCAGATCTGGTGAAGCTTGTGGAGTGACCTCTAGGTCCTTGGGAATGAGGTCTATATCCTAATCCTGCTTCGGCTAAACCACATCTGTCTCCATCTACTCCAACATCTATTCAAGCTCCTGAGCAAAGACCTGCTCTAATGACTTCTCACCCTGTTTTCTACTTTCCAACTCTTCTGATTCAATAACCTATATTTGCACAGTTTCATCAATGTGTGCACATTGCACTTCCTATTTTTCCTATTCTTGTTGCACTTCCTTCTCCCTTTTGTGCAGCTCTTGTTCTTCCCTTAGATTTTGATTCACCTCTTGCAACTTCTTCTCTGCATCCTCTCATTTCTGCTTCTCCCTCCATCTTTGTGTAATCCTTCTGTTGCATTGTCACTTCATTGCCTCAATCTCCAAATTTTCTCTAACTACAAGTGGATCTTCCTTGAACTTGTAGCTTTTCTCTACCTTTGCGCTTTCAGAAATTTTCCTCTTGCCTTTGTCATGTGTAGGTCTATTGTCCTCTGCTGCTACTGATGTTGCTGCTCTATCAAGTGTTTTTGCCTTGTGTGCTACTAACCATTCTATAGCCACTCTTACTAGTTCATTGAGCCTTGAGGGGTTGTAGTAGTATCTCCATGGGTCTTCCTTAGGCCAATGACATGCCCGGTAGATCCAAGGATGATACACTCTCACACAGTGTCCCTTCACCAAGCAATGCAGGTCATATGGATTGAAAGTTCTGATGCTGAGGGTGAATCTCTTGAATTCCTCTATCTTGGCCTTAGCATGCTTGAGACTCTAGATCTCATACAACCCGAATTGCAAAGGAAGAGCGGGCCATGGTGCCTTCGCAGTCTCGCTGACAACCCTATCAAGATGTGGTATGCAACCCCTTACATGACATCTTGTCCACGGAAAACTTTGGTAACACATGCAGATTCTTCTCCACGTTGTACATCTGGATGAAGGCACCAATGGGTGAGGCATACCGATCTGCTATGTTAACCAATGTCTCTATCGCTCCTAGTGACATGCAAGACAGATCCTTCTCAGATATCATCCTATACACAGCGGTGACGAAGTTGTCTGATAGATGTAGTATGACTCCATGGAACCTGCACTTGGAGAAAAAATTGTAATAGATGTGCACAGAGGTTTCTAAAGGTGTCCATGCCCAACCTAAGCTAGGGGATTATTGACGGGCACAAATTTCATCAAGAATGTAGGCGGATTTTCTTGCTAAATTTTTGGTGGATGTTGAGCATTTATTACTTTCCCCTTCAGCTGAAGAGCCAACATGTTGAACCAATTGAAAGGTCTTCCTTCATTAGCCAGTTGATCCAACACGATCACCCAGCTCTATGGGAAGGTTTATGTACTCTCTTTTCCATATAAGTGACATGAGAAGAGGACCAAGAACTAATAAGCCTTCTACAACATCTTTGTCTTGTATACCTAGTTGGTTGTCATCCTGAATCTAGATGGCTCTCTCACCCAGCTCTTCAAGATGTCTCTTGAGTTTTCATTGTTGCTGGGATTAGTGAAGAGTGCATCCATTTTGTTCACTGATTGTGGAAAGTGACACATCTCCTTAAAGTTCTATACCATGAATGTAGCAAGTTTTGTTCCACTGACATTGCTAAATACCATTGTCTCTGGATCAGTATGCTAGACAATCTAGTGGATCATATCCACGCATGGAAATCTGGGATACCTACATGCAACCCGATACAAGCCACACTTGTGTATGTTGACATAGACTTTGTGGTCCTCTAGATTTTCCTCGAAGGTGCCTAAAAATATGTCATTTATTTCCTACCATGTGATCTTGATGTCCTTGTCTATGAACAACTTAGTATCTTCATAGATGGGAAAGCTCAGAGACACTTGCTCGACCACATTTCCAGTTGCTCTGTCAATGGTGTCCTTTGACCCTGCTCTATTGGAAGCCATTATACATTTACTTATGAGAGACTGATGCACACCTTTGATGCCTGGAGACAGAGAAACACATGGAAATAAAACTATCAGTTCAAAACGAAAAGCAACTTGAGGGCTACCATGAAACATGCCTGATTGATTGACTTGGAAAATTGTACAGTTTTCTTTGGGAGAGGTTGGGAGACTGACTGCTAAAAAAACACATAGGATAGTTCAGGCTGCCAGTGAGATGAATGATTGCTGAAACTGCACATAGCATAGTCCATCTTGGTCTGCTGAGCGTTGGAACTCTACAATGCATAGTTTTAGTCAGGATGGTTGCTTCCTGGGAAATGGCACTGTCTCTCATAATTGCACACAGCACATCCTGGTAGGGTAGTGTGAGGAAATATATGTGCAATTTTTGGGATCAGGGTAAGGCCTTCCATCCAAAAAATGTGTAGTACAAGCCGGGCAAGGTAAGGTCTGGGCCAAGGCAACTCAGACCTATCAATGGGTGACTAAAAAATAGTAAGGACTGAAATCATGTGCAATGTTGGGTTCAGACATGAGTGAATGAAAATGAATGCAATCAATAAGTACAGGATTCTGTAACATGGGAAAACAACGAAGTGTGTGGAGCGAGTTGCCACAACGGAGACCGTCAGTGAAGAAATAGTGTCATGCATGCGACATTAAGGAAAGGCAATGAAAAACTTGAAACAACGCTTATACAAGCTAACATGCATTGAAATGACAACAAGAATTCAATAAAACTAAGAAAACAACATTCACACAAACCAAAATGTAAAAAGCGACAAAAGAGCAACAAAAGACATGAAAAGTGGAATTACCTAAGAAACGTTGTGATGAGTGTGTCGAAGGTTCTTAGATGCATTGGGAATGCTAGAGATCCAAGATAGAAAGTGAAGAATGATATTTGAGGCATCGAATAAATATTTTTGACAAGATCAAGGCTTATGATGCGCATGCCACAATTCTATGAAAAGTGACACTTGGAAAGGGGTTTCTAAAAATAGGTCCCTAAAATTTAAGGATGCTTTTTTTGCTTTTTTTCTTCTTTTTATTTTTTCATGAAAAGTTTCCCATGCATGCAAGGAAATATTGCATAGTCCTGGAGGGCACCAGTCAACCTATGAGCACATGTAATGATCAGAAAACCTTAGGATGATTTTTATGCAATTTCTGGGCTGAGTGCCTCTAGTTGCCCCTCAAGCTCTACATGATTTCTAGACTGAAGCCAAGGCCGCCTGCCAGAACTGCACAAATTATGAGAGAAAGCTCGGTGATGGGCTACTCTGCACAATTTTCTTATGGAAGGAAGCCTACCCTCTTTGCGCGATTCAAGAGAGTAGTGTTGCCTACCAGGATGCACTGTGCAATTTCAGATAGCAAGGTTGGTTTACCTCTAGTGCTATGCAGTTTTCCAAGTTAGCACAAGAACCAGTTTGAGACCAAATCATGGGAGGTCATCTTACAGGTTAAAGAAAAACAAGTTAGCGAACACAAGATGATAAGCCAATGAAACTCAACTGAAAGCATAAGTACATCAGCAGTGTAAGACATGTTGCTAAGGATGTTTGGTACGGAGGCTCCAAGATGAAGTTACAGAAAAATATTGGAGGGTGGTTGTACCCGCTACAACAAAAGTCCCCATTAGGTTGCTATTTTATTGTAGGTAACCGAGTCAATTGCCTTGCTTACTGTGATACAAAAACAAATTATTTGGGTAGATTTATTGCACATATTGGGAACAATATATTGCATTTAACAATGAATAACAACCCCATGATTCACATAGAATGCAAATATTGCCTCCTTTACCTCTTGCGGAAACATTTGGTTGTCGTAAGAATAAGAAAGCATGAACTACTGAACCTTGTACTTCAGAAGCTACCCCTTATAGAACCACATCTAAGGTTAATTAGCTAGATTCATCATTTCCCATAAGTATTGAACCCAAAATTACATATTTACCAACTGGTGAGTCTGACACAGTCGAAACTAAAACCCTTAAAACATTAGAACCTAAGGTCATTGAACCTAAATTTCTAGATTCAGATACTTTACAACTTGAGGTTATACAACCTAAGGAACCTCAGATAACTAAATTGATTACTTCAAATACTTCTTCTTCTCTTCCTCTATATTTGTCTCAACCACAACCTCTATATTTTAGCCCTGATGGTGAAAAAATCCCACGTAGTCTTTTGGGTATTGAAGACATTATTGAAAAAGTCTACTCTCGACCTTCATCTCTCATCCATTTAAGAGGGACCCATATTTACATTGCTCATTCGTTTCTTACCCCTCCTACTCAAGCACAATCTCCTTCACCTTAAACTCCTCGTTTTAATTCACCTTTGAACTTCCTTTAGAAAACTGCTTTGAGAAGTGAAACCATGACTAAGTCAATGATGGTCTCTCAACTCGTGTTTGTTATCATGAGTGAATAGTCTAAATTTGCAATGAATTGTATGTTTGTAACTTCACGAGAAACTCATTTGTATGGCGGTATGTGAGTAGCACCTAGCTACTAGTCATTGTCTGAAACCTTTTTTGGTGCATTGACTAATCCATGGACTTCTCCTTTGTCATCCTAATCTCGAATACCATTTTGTCCCTCTTTGACAAGTATCTCACAATATATTCCACCTATTGTGCCCCAACCTCCTTTGGAGCAACAATATGATCCATTTATCAGTGGATTGGGGCACACAATAGGTTACTCTTTCCTTCGCTAGGTACTTTCCTCCTTGGTCCAGAATTTTTTTGCTTATAGATGCATCAGAATTACATGTAACAGAGCATTTAAAAACCATAGGAAAATACACATATAAAATGAAAAAACACATAATCATGCATGAGATCAAGACATAGATGTTTGATTACGGATTTCATCCAATTTGGACTACATCTCGGGGCCTTTCTTAATAGTGGGGAGGCCTTGATTCATTAAATGGAATGAAAAGAGAAGAAGTGCATTAAGATTTTACATAAACACCCTTATACCTCCCATATGGAAGATAGATGACAAATGGAGAGCCCATCCCTAGAAACAGATAGTATCATTGAAATCCTGGTGAAAAATCGTGCATAATCGCCTATCCGAATACCCAATTCGAAGAAATGAAGCTTCTACACCTTCTCAGAACCTTCTGATTTCTGAAGTGAGCTTCCGACCACCTACCAGAAGCAGGTACCTCTACTCTACTCTGTAAAGTATGTGGCATTCACCTCTATTGCTGTGAAGATAGCCCACTTTATATTCTAGTGGGCAGATTCCTTCATAAACTGGGAAGTTTTAACAAATGACAAGTTTAGCAAGTGGTTCGTTTCAACAATCGACATATTAGTCCGAAGATAGCTCATAGTTATTTCAAACAAAGGATCTCTAGCCTGGAATTGCATGTAGGTAACAAACCTATCATACATGGAAAACCTCCATTGAAAATAGTTCACAGACCATTTCGCATTGAATCCATTAAATTGACAGAATAATATAAATAATCGACACTTTAATCCATAATTGATGTAATAATACAAATAATCGATGTATTTCCCCGAACCCGATGGCTTTTATCATCGATGGCCATAGTCTTTCAACGCCGCAAATTGCAATCATAGAACTAGGGGTGATTCTCCATAACGACCACTATACTATGCGATGGGCAATGTGTGAACTAACGAACTCAATGAAACTATTAACTGCAACCCATAACTATATCACATCCGAGATCCATCACAATTCTCAATCGGCGTGGCTAAGGGGTAACATATATACGGGACTCTCCGTTGTGCGATATGTGATTGTGCTATCATAATTGCAACCCTAACTACCGGGGGATGATTTTGTAACTGATGTTCCTTGCAATTTGCAATTGCGATTATCACATCACAACCTGGTACACTGGGGGACGATTTCTTTAACGTTGTGACGTCTTCATTCTACGATTGCAATATCTCAATCGTAACCTATTCATGTTGGGGGAAATTTGAGAACCTTTAACTTCTATGATCTGTGAAACATAGGGCCAATGGTGGCCTGCCACTTGCTGCTTCCCCATTCACTGAGGTTCTGCCACATCATCTTCTTCTGCCAGCTATCCAAGTCAAACCTGAACTTTGACTTTTTCTAACTTCTTCATATGGGTTTATCTTGGAGTGTTGTTCACATTGTTGGAATCAAGATGGCGAGCACTTTGATTTGATACTAAGTTTATCCAAATTATGAAATTTTGAGTTTTTAGCCTTCTTACCATGCCACTAGTACATTTTAGAGATCTACCTAGATCAATCCTCCTAGATCCTCCTGGATCCATCCTCATGGACCCTCCTCGATCAATCCTCCTGGATCCTACTCTTGGATCAATCCTCCCCACTAAGAGAAGCTTTTGGTCCTCCAAAAGCATTAAATAATTTGCAACTGCTTTGTACATTGTCTGCACCGCAAGTGTCCTAATAGGTCATCCTTCCTTCTCCTTCACCTTTGTCCTTCAGAGCTGTTATCACCACAAGAAACTCACCTAGGTTGCATATCGGTGATGCTCGGGAACATTACAAATTCAACAAAATAGTTGGATAAATGGTGGATGAATGGAACAAATGCTGCATATTCAAGCCAGATAACCACTTCTACTATGATTGACCCCAGACATGGGTGAACACCCCTAGACTACAAGGCTTTTAACCACCTATTACTCACAGTTTGAGGATAAGGTGATAATGGAGAAGACTGACCACACCAGCAGATGCACAGGACCCTGTGATGGCCGGCTGTAACTAGTTAAGAGGTCTGTAAATCTAGTTTCTAATACACAGACATGATGACAACTCTCTATGCATTAAACAACAGAAACCTACACACATGTTCAATGATACATGCTAAATCCTAACACAGAGGTGGGATGACAGCCCCTCTAATGCTAAACATTCACAGCAATAGAACAAATGAAAACAGGCATAGCCTGGAACAAGAAAGAGAAGTGGAAAGTGAGCGATAAACAACAAAAGAAGCTTGTATTAGCTGGAAATGAAGACCAGACGCTGCAGGTTACAAAGTAGTTACTGTCTCCAGAAGTTGAACCTTACAACAGGGTTCTCTTCATCTAACACTCAACAATCCCACTACATCTATTTTTTCAGTATATATGGTGTCTCATTACACAATCTCTTGGTTAGCTATGCGTGGAGGGGCCCATAAATGGCCACCAACCACATTTACATTCAGAAATGGGGCTGCTGATACGATTATGGCTGTGTTGTAAATGGATTTGACCTCTCTGCGCGTGCTCTGCAGTCCTCCTTTGAGCAGGTGGCGTGAAATACCAAAGGAACCATAACCATTGAATTCACTGATCAGATAAACGATGTCCCGCTTCCTCCTTGGCCATACTTTAATTAATGGCAGCTGCTGAATCATTAAAACGGCTCAATCATGACTGCTTGGCTTTAAAACAGTGAAACACTGCCACTCTGTTCATTCTCACCCATCACTCTGAAACGCTGGTCAACCAAACTTTTACTCCACATGACATTTATTTGCTACAGGCCGGTTGCTGTCCGTCAACCGTTGATCTGCCCTCAAGAAATCGAACAGTTGAGGTGCATATTGGGAGCCCTTTCCTGACTGTCCTTTACGTCCTGATAGAGAGGCTATTTTGGAACCGTAGAGAGGATGTGTGGCACTGTTATATTGCATCAGGCTCGCTTGTACGAAAACCACTTGTCGAGCAAAAGCGGTCCGATAGGTTGGCGGTTTTCCTTATAATTGGAAACACCTAACACTGTTGCAAACATGGGAAAATTTGCTTTTGGCGGACCTGAAATAACATGAGATACAATGTTGAATACCCGTCGGGTCCGGCTCATCGGATCAGAGGCATGTCATATGTAAAGGCCCCGCCCATTAGAAAATGCCAATAGCGATATCACCGCGGACCCGATATTTTATCAAACATAATTTATAGCGCCATCGGGTCCGACCCATCGGGTCGCAAACATAAAAGGTCCATGCTCCATTGGAAGTGCCGATAGCGATATGACGATGCGATATCGGCGATCGCTCGTCGACAATGTATCATGTCGCTGCCACTGCCTCCCCCGACTTGCGATATGTCGACGCGATCTGGACCGTTGATCGGCCAGATCTAACGGCTGAGATTAAAGCGGATCCTTAAGCCTATAATTTGATTTTTACATGGTTTTTGGGGTATTTTTGCCTCCCGATAGTGTATTTCTGTCCTCCAAAGGGCTTTCCCCTTGCAACTTTTTTGATCGGTGGGCAGCTTTTTGACATAATCCAACATTTGAGGATTTGAACCGCCAACATGGATCTTGGGCATGATTATAAGTATATTTGCAGCCTTTGAAAGCATTTGGAATCCATTTTTGATCCTTTTGAATAGCAAAGCTAACAAGAGCCATAAGTGATGAGCCGACACCTACATCTCCTGCAAACCTGTAGCATAATATCTTGCAAATTACATGTTTCACTATATGACCAAAAATGAACCAAGCATCCCATATTTGCCACGAGTTTATAACACATACTCTGTGGTCAAGTTTACATAAAAATGGAAACAATACTCCAGCTATTAATACAAGGCCAAACATCATTTTTGCTTCAACAAGTGATGGAAAACACATCATCACTGCAACACATGATTTACAAAAATAAGTCCAAACACTATTGTTTCTTCAATGAGTGATGGAAAGAAATCATCACTTTCACAATTTTAAATGCAACACAAAATAAAGCCAAACATCATTGTTGCTGCAATAAGTGATGGAAAACACATCATCACTTTTATAGTTTAAAATGCAACACATGATTTGGAAAAATAAGGCCATGACATTCTACCACACCTAGAAGAACCATCTCTCACTTATCAAAGTGACTAGGTCATCTCCTTGTGACGCATTCATTGGTCGAACAATTGTTTCACTTGGTTCGTGCACAGATGCTTTGTCCTTGCAATGCTTCTCTGGATGGAGCCTCCAACATGAGGCTCTTTGATGACCACCTCTGTCGCAATGAATGCAATAAGCCTTCTTCATCCATATCTGCTTTACCTTCTTCTTTGCTTGTTGTTGAGAGGGTCTTTCACGCCTCATCCTTTTTCGTGTTGCTATTCTCCTCTAGCACTCAATAGACACATGGTTATGCAATCCACAAAACTGCAGGTTCTTCTATGCCATGACTTCTGTTCATTATTAACAATATGGTTGTAATAAAAATTAATGTTGGAATATCGAGACTTTTTATACCTTTCTTGTTGGTCTCTGGTATGATAATGGGAAAGAGAGCTTGACTCAACTCTTTCTCTACAATGCATATTGCCATAGGTTTATGGTGATGTATTCCCATCATCCTCTTTCCTCGATGTTGGCTTGTTGGGGCCTGACCCAGGTTTGGAGTTAGTTAGCCAAAAAAATCTCGGTACTATTGGCCCTTTCGGCCACAGTCCGCGGAGCGTGGACTAAGGTCTCACCTGAAGTAGTATGGGAGGGTGCTAGAGCCAAGTTTCCACACCCTTGAGATGTCTAAGAGGTTTGACTGGTCTCACTGGGTGTCCTTGCATGCAGGTTACCTCGTGCCCTTCTCTGTCCCTTATGCCTTGATATATTGACTTTGTGTAGCCATAACCAGGGATTGTGGAGTTTCTGCGATGCTAGAGCCACATTCGGGGATATTACCCACGTCCTTGATTATCTTCTTATACCAGTTAATTACCTTTGCGTATTTGGATTCCTTATGTTATAATTTGTGATACAAAACATTTAAATAAGCTCGGACAAGATATAAACAGTATATTTGCAAATTATACACAAACATATATTGAAAAAGGAAAAGATGCATAGAAATATGGTAAACTTTCTCTTTATTGATTCTTCCAACTGTTATGGACTCATCTTACCCTATGCACTCAGCTACAGGGGTCCGCACACTCAGCTGCGGACTACTAGGCCTCTGCGCACTCAGCTGTGGAGACTTCTCCTACTCTACGAATCATAGACTCACCCTACACCTAGACTCAATTCATTCCCTTTCCCATTCGGTATCCTTCATCTTTAAAACTTAGAGACTCACTCTATTTATACAATCCCATGGTCCACTAACCATGGATAGGTCTATCTAGCCGACATTACAGTACAAAAACTAGGGCAAACAACCCTGTGACTCTATTGTAATTTTGCGCCCTGCGCCCACAATTCGCGGAGCTTTTACAAAAAGATTCGGTAAAAACTATCTTGGGGGGATTCCATGCCCAACGAGCTCCCAACACAAACATCGTGACTCTCCGTTGAGTTACTCTGTTGGCATAGAGATCTTTTCCAGGATTCCCTCCATTTCTGCTCGAACTGCGGTAAGGTCAGTAGCACACTGAGCTGCTTCCCACTGGATCTGTTGCATGCGTTGTTCTAAGACCACGTTGTTGGCAGTGCTTCTCTACATCTGTATGTGTACTCCTTGCACGTTTACGAGCTTGCCTTCAATTTTTGATGTGATAGTGAATGCCTCGTCGATCAAAGACTGAACGTGCGCCTTCAGGACTGCTTCCTTATGTCGTGCCACGTCCACTTGTTCCTTCAGCACTTTGGCCTGCTGCATCCACGCGAGCCTCTAGGTGAGGGCCACCATTTGCACAGTTCCTTTGACACTGTTGTACTGTTGTTGGAGTTCTCGACCTTTGTCTTTAAGCATTGGATGATGGGATCCTCCTATAAACTTATGAGTACTTCCAATGACTCTTCCAACATGTCGGTGTAGTCCTGCACTGCATTATCAATTTCATCTAGGCCCATTGTAATAGCGCTAGCGTGCTGTTCTCTGACTTCTGGAGGGGTGGACGACTACGCCTTTAACCGCAACTTGGGGATCTAGAGCTTTAGATCCAGCTGAACCTTTTCAGTTCCTCCCGCGTCTCTCGTACCCCTACTGCTAACCTGATGACGCACGCCTCTACTGGAGTGTCTGTTGGGATGGCCAACTTCGGGACGCTTTGACCAGCGTCACTTACTAAATTTTCCAGCTATCGATTCTACGACACCATTTCGTCTCGTTGCAAGCTCAACTGTTCCATATTGATTTTCTGCTCGCTGATGACTTGTAGTGCGCGGCTCTCCCTAGCCCGCAGTTCTGCAGTTATCCCATCTTGCAGAATGTATAAGGTATCCCGTACAAGCACAACCAGGTTGATGCCAAGACACTTCATTACGCTAATCGTAGGCCTGTCGGCCTCATTTGTTGTCACTAGTTCCCCTTCTGGCAACATGACGATATTCGTCACCCGGGTGCACGTCATCTGTTTTGTTGTCGTTGTTCTGACTACGAGGCTGGTCAAAAGGGTACTAGTCTGAGGAGTGTGCACCTGCAACTCTTGGAGCTGCGTCTTGAGGGCCCCCAATACAATCTGGTACTCCAGCATGAAATCCTGGAGGGCCTTGGAGGTGACACCGGGCACTGTTTCACGATGTCATGCAAATCACCCTTAGTAAGGGTGATTGGGTCCATAGACAATTTTTATGCCTTGACCTTTTTGCGCAGACCTGTTCGCTCGATCGAGTCTAGGAGTTTGAACTGTGTTGATGCGGTTTGTGGGTCCGTGCCTCCCCCTTCTTCATCTACTTCATGTTCATGTGAAGGAAACTTTTGGCCCTCGCGTGACCTAACGGCTACCTCTTGTGCTACTACTGCTACTACCTTATCCTATTCAGTCATTGTTTGTGCAGTGTTCTGTGCCATCCGTGCTTCGGCTTCCACTGCCTCCTTCCTTCATTTTTCTACCAACTAGGTTATGCGCAGTTTGGCTTCTTCTTTCTAACTTTGTGGCACCGACTTCTCTATTTCCGCAATGTTTGGGGAACACCACTCTTGCGGCCATGTCTCCAAGATGTTGACGATGACATCATCTGTAGTGACAAAGGGTAGCTTCCTCCATTGTTTGTCTGGGTCTTTGCGCGCTATGATGTATATATTGTGGATGTTTGCTTTAAATTCCACAAAACTCTGCAGCCTATTGTAGATAGTGGGAGACAATTGCGGCTTGCAGTTGATCCCCATTCTGAGGTTCATCTACATGAACAACCATAATATTTTACTATCCTAGATCCTTTCTACATTCTTTGTGGCCTAGAGTGAAGCATACTTCGTGGCCTCAGATAGATTCCTGTCAATTATGGGGAATTAACTGTCTTCAGGCAATTCTCCTGCCACGAGAACTATGGACAATAGAAGCCATGCATAGTGGAACATTTTTCCATGTTCCTGAGCTTCGCGGAAATTCTCCAAGAATTCCTTGCAGAGGAACTCAGACCAGCTGAATTGGACTCCCTTTGCACACTGTCTGGCAAGTGCTACCACAGGCACGGGTACCTCGTCTGCGTGGCACTTGCGCATAACCTTACCGGCTAGTATTTGGATCACCACTCATACTGCTTTATCATGGATGCTGGATATGGTGTAACCCATCTTCTTCTTGGTCAGCTTGTACTTCTTCTTCATGGCCTCCATGATGGCCAAATCACTGCTTTTTCCTTCTAAGATGTCTGCAGGGTCCTACCATTTGCATGGAAGCCTAGAAATTTGGTGAAACAAGTCTGCTATGATGGAGATGGGCTCCTCCATTCACAAAAACCCATCATGCACCAGGAAGAGCAGCTGCCTGATGACAAAAATGGTTATTGGGACGCAATGGAAATGTGGCACCCAAAGCATGTTAAGTAGTCTGGCCTTTTCCACTCCGCGTAACCACTTTCACGGCTCTAATTATGTAACCCCCATCGCAGTGTTCTGCTTGGGCCTCATGAGGTTCACGGTCTCAAGGTGAGTGAACTTCTCATGGTCAGCGAGGTCCCAATCTTCGAATTTCAATCACGGCACCTATCCTAGGTGCGTGCCCTCAAAATATTGTTGTCTAGGAGGAGCGGGGTCTGGAGTGGGCTTTTGGTCTCATCAAGGTCCTTGGGAACTTTACCCTTTCTTTTCCGTGGGGGGATATAGGCGAGAATTTTTTTTGGGGGGTGCATGGGCTCAACTTCCTCCCCCATGCCTTCGTCCTCATCCTCTTCGATAATCAAGTCCTATAGGTCTTCACCTTCTTCATCAGTTTCTATGGTGGCATCTTTCCCCTTGTCCCCCATTGACAACTTGGTGTGCATCGAGTTCCCCAAGGACACACGTATGGGAACCATCGCTTGTTTGTCCTTCTTCGGTCATGGTGTGCATGATGATTTCAGGATTTCTGCCACAATCGTGGTGCCTTCCGGAGCATCCCCCACAGTCAGGGCCTGCGCAGCCTCTTCCACGGTTTTTTCTGGGATTCTCATAACTTCCTCAAATGTTGTCATCGTGTTCAACTAGAAATCTAGAACTCATGAACTCAAGGGCTCAATCAATTCTTGGCACAAAATAAATAGGGCTCTATTCAATAGCTCAATTCACAAATGACCAAGTGTTGTTTCCTAGGCCGCCCTCTGTAACTTATAGTGCCTTTTGAATTTCAATTTGACTGTTCCCCCCACATCCGGTTATTTAATGCTCCCTTGGCAGCAAATTTTCCCAAATCTTGCCCGTAAATTGCATCTTAAATACCTGCCGCCCACTCCATTTGGCCTCAAGTTGAATACCCCATCGTGAATAGTGACTTCAACGGTCACTTTCTTGCCAACCCGTGCGGCAGTGCAGCCACCAGTGCATGGTCACGAACCTTGTGACTCTTTGTTTCTATGTGCAACTTCAACATCATGTAGCTCCTGGGTAGAGTAGCTTATAGTCCCGTGCTTCCTTTCTGTTATCACTGAAAAAATTCCTAAATTTTGAACATCAGTTTGATTCCAAAGGATTGGTGTTAGTCTTAGTCTAGCCTTTCCATGGTTTGTTTTAGATCCTAGGACCTAGAAGGGAGTCTTGTTGGCATTGTCAAATAGGGTAAACACTCTGGTTTTACCTATCACCGATCCCACATCACACCTAAATTTCCATGTGTCAAACTTGTGTCAAGGTTTTCTTATGCTACAAAACTACCTAGGAGTTTTCGTAGCGCAAAACCCAGAATTTGCACTGGCTGCGCTCCGAAACTGCTGTAGCTGCACATCATGATTTTGTGGGAAAATTTTGAGAAGAAAAAATAACTCTTTTTGAAGATGGGCTGCTGCAAAGGATTACTTATAGGGTTTGAACATCAAGCAAGGGAAAAACAAGGAAAGGAAAGACATTTATGAACTCCAAAATTTATGTTATGAAAACAACAGTCATTTTGTAGCTCAGACAGTTTGTCTTGCTTTAGGTAGAATCTAAGGGGTTTGTCTTAACACAAGTGTAGGATCATGGTCTATGGTTAATTTAATGCATTTCATGTGATTAAAACAGAAAACATGGTCAGCAGAAGGATTCAAAGACAAGCATAAGAATGAAACTCTAAAAAGGAGGAACTCTGTCTTCTTGTTTTTAGCAGTCAACTTCCAAGGGGATTCCTGAGCCATTGAAAACTCATATTTAAAAAGTGAAATATTTTTTTATTCCTAACATAATTGACTACAAAAACATCTTTTAGTTTCTTCAAAAATATTTAAAATATTGGAGAAATTGATGAATCAACTTGCGCTACGAAACTGCTGTAGGAGCATTTTTTCAGAAATCACAATTTTCCAGTTTATACCTGATATTCAAAGATAGCTTTTGGATAGTAGGAAAGGTATTGCAAAAAAAGAAGAAGATTTTTTTGTTCAGCATAGAGTGGCCTACAAAAGCCTTCTTCAGTTATTCAAAATACATTTTTTATGAGGAGATACAAGCTCTGTCCCAACACCTATTTTTCAGCCAGAACAGAGCAGGAAACAATCTCCTAGTTTTCAGGACAAATGAAGGAGAAGTTATTAAAGGCTAGCTGGAGGGTTATGGGCATCATCAAATTCGAATTCATGGAGTTATAGGTGTCAAAATGAATTTTTAATTCCTAGATAAGGTTGTTGTGATCATAATAAGGAGTTACACTCCTAGTTGTATTAGGTCTCTAGAACTGCTAGTTAACAGTCAGTTATATTAAATAGTTGGTTTTAAGTGTCAATAGGTGTCAAATTAGGAAGAATTCGAATTCACCTCATGCTAGAGGAAGGAATCTAAGTCATGTAATGAACTCTATATATGGAAGAAAATGTAATGCACTAAGGGTTGGAACTTTTCAGAGAAACACTCATATTGTGTCATTGTAGAAGATTATGTTTTTATGAATACAGACTTTGGCTTTACTTCTCAGGATTCAGAAAGAGTTCAATGGTGGCTTATTTTACATTTTTCCTTATTTCCTTATTTGCAGTAGTATGAATGTATAATACTTAGAACTTATTGACATGTTCTAACTTCCTTCATACATTTATAGACTGTGTTTCCTACATGTCTCTATGTGTTAACTGATATATTGAACTTTTGGTGTCCTGACTTCCATGTTCAGCTAATACTGTTGTCATACTAAGATTTTATGATTCCATAAGCCCAATGGATGTTTATTGACTGTGTTTCAACCATTTACACTTCTTCATTTGTTTAATAGAGTTAGCCATCCAATCCATTATCAAAATCTTTAACCTAGTGAGCGAGCCCTCTCAGGTTGAGGAGGCTAAGCTTAAGCCAAAAGTTGGTTTGAAATAGTTATTTCAGAGTCTTCCATATTAGCAGCCTATTAGGGGTTGATTTTGTGATAACACTTCAACTGCTTAGAGCACTAAGACTGTACTTCCCTCAGCTAGTCAGGTGGTCGCACCACCTGTGTAAAGTTTCATCCTGTCATCCATCGCATTCTCCAGGAAATACCTGTCTTTCATTGTAACAGATAGTATCCCGCATGTTACCCTCTGCAATGTTCTACCGTGGTCGATTTGCTTAGTAATGAGTGGTTCAAGCCAAGGCATCACACTGATCAATTCGTGACAATAGGTCTCAAACCGATCAGCGTGACCATGTGCACCTTGTTTTGTCACCCTGGTCTTCTCATCAAGAAAATCTTCCTTTATCTCGTCCTCCAACTTCTTGACTTCCACTTCTACCAAAGCGCTTTTCTTTCTTAATCACACCCTTTCCTTCTCAAGTTCTTGGAGCCTAAAATTTCTCTGTTGGACTTCTTCCTCAGGTCCCAAGTGTTCTGCTTCTTTTGGTTGTGCGATCCCTTCTTTCAATGTGTCGTGAGCCATCATATCTACTGGTGCTATCATGCACAAACTAGGCATTTCATGCTCCATGGGAATTAGGGCGGTTCCCTCATATTCCAACCTCGGAGGTGCCTACGCTATCAGGTTCTTGCACGCAGTCCTACAGGCCCATAGAACCATTGGTAAGCACATGTCCCAGTTAGTCCACTCCGCATTGTGGACCTTGTTCAGTGCTTCATATACTTTTTTAAAGGCTTTCGCAGATGTCCTTTGATGCACTTGGTATTTCCATACTCCTTGGTTCCAACCAGAGGGTTTTTTCGTGCCATTGCCTTACCTGCACTTGATTACTGATCGTGTCTCCTACCGCACCATATGCTTGTATCCACCTGGATAGGTGGGTGCACAGGCCAGTTCATATGACAATCTTATCTTTTAATCATATTGGTGGCTTCACAAACTATATATGCATCATTCTTTTGCATTCGTTCCAGTCCTAAAAACTTCGTTGGTGCGTACCCCACCATCTTGTGGGCGTAGCGTGCAGTACCCATTTCAGAGCATCAAAACACTGCTGTTCTGGTACTTATTTTTCAAATTTAATTAGGAAGTCATCCACCTTGATTAACTCATCACATGTAGGCAAATCTCTTAGCTTTGTTGCTACGAAGCACAACGATCTTGTCATCATGTTACAGTTGAGCATGGTTACCTCATGTAACCGGGTCTTCCATCGTTTTATCTCCTTGTCAGAATCTGATGTGCAGGAGCATTCGCGCTCCTAGGAGAGTCGACCATCCACAGTTGGGTTTACCCAGTCTTGCTCCCACACAGTTATCTTGTAGATACAACCTAGATCATCATCATTTTCGTGGTCGTGCACTGACTCCATGTAGCGTGATCCTTCTACAGGGTCTAAGGGTACCACTACGCATAGTGACCTTTTCTCAAAGATCATCTTGCACTTCTTCAGATTTATCACTCCATTCATGTCAGTGGCCCAATCTATTCCCAATAGCGTGGGGTAGGGATTGCTGTCATCAACAATCTCTATTACCTCAAAATATGCTAGTGCGCTTGCTCCTTCAACATCTACTATGATTCCCTCCAATCTCCCCATAGGTTTGTTCTTTTTCTGATTCACCATTCATAGCTGGATGGGAGACCATTGCAATGCAGGCCTGCCCATGCACTCCCATGTCTATTTTGGCAGGACATTCGCATCCAATCCTAGATACAGAATCAGTTAGTCCATCTCATATTCCCCAATCTGCGCAGTCAATCTCATCTCTCTCCCTATTCTTGTCATGTGTTTCCCGAGCTTTTGGACTACGCGCGGTTCTCCTAGTGCAGTCCTAGTGCATCTAGTTATGAGTTCTTGTAGTCCCTTTAACACTTTGTTGTCGCACAGCAGCTTCATGCATGTCTCCAAGAATGTAGTGAGCATTGATGGGTCCATTTCCAGCTCTAGTTTATCTTTAGCTCCCGAAGTGGAGGCTTCCGCGAAGCTCTTCTTAGCTTCCATGAAAGTCTCCTTAGCGCTCTCAAAATCAAATTCTAGTTCCTTCGTTGGAGCCTTGCAAACCCAAGTACTTTATTTAGGTCGCTTGCCTTTGTCATCCCCTATCGTAATTCCACTTTGGAGCACAATATTTAGATTCGAGTCTTCCTCGCATGGTTCAGACCTCGTCATTTTTAGGTTCTGAGTTGGGGGAGGTTGGAGAGTTCCCTTATCATGCAACCTTGCTATCAGTGTGGGAAAATCCTCTATCTCATGATCAAACATTGTTCAATACAAACATGATGGTCGCGTTGGATTTGTGCAATTGTGGGCATAATGTCCTAGCCCTCCACAATTGTAACATATTAGTTTTCCGTGACCTCTTCCTGGTCCCCCTCCACCTCGGCCTCGTCTGCGCCCCTAAAATATGGTTCATGCTATCCCTGCGTTATGGTCAAGGGGTTGCATTTCGACCTGAACCCTATACGTAGGGGTCTGGTCCATCATTAGCTCATAACTCCTGCAGGTGTGCTCATCATGTCCTACAAACCTACAAAAACTGCAGAACAACTGTTGTGAATTCTGCGTGTACTTCTGTAATAGATGGAAATTATATGTAGCCTGCTTTCCTCCTATTTGACAAATCACACACCATAGTGTAGGCACCATGCCTAGTCCTACTTGTGCCTCCGATCTTAGTGGCATTAGCCCTCCTCTCGCAAGGTTATTCACAAACATTGGGCAATGGTCTTTGTCGAGCCCCTGACCCTTGCATTTTATGCACCATACCTCGTCGCGCACCTCTAGGCAGGTTTTCCTATTGTGTTTCAAACTTTGCATCTCCAAGCACAAGTGTTTTAACTACGCGTGAATCTACTGAACTCCCAAGTTGGGATCTTGTATCAGGATCTCATGTAATCTCATTGCAACCTCCAAGGCCTCGGCCTGAGTGGCTAGCCTTTGTTGCAACAGTGCATTTCGTATATGCGGCGTTAACAATGCTACAAACCATTCGCGGTGTTGCCCATATGTAAATGTCATATTTGCTTTGTGAATTGTGCACTTCAGTCTTTGATCTAACTCCCACAAGGTTTCGCCTGGTAGCATTATGATTTCCTTGAACCCAATGATTGACTGTGCCTCTGACTTTGGCCTGCTAAATTCTTTGTTTAGTGATGCTTGAATATCCACGATCCCCGCATTGGGATTGTCATTGGAATGCTTAATGTACCAGGTCAGTGCATGATCCTGTAGAGCATTGAACAACATTGCCTTCTTTATATTGTCATCCATGACTCACTGTGCTTCCCATACAGCTTTTATCACAAACCAAAGTTGGTCCAGATTTTCATTCCCTACTCCCTTAAACACTGGTAGCTTTATTGCGCTCGCCATACTGCTTCGCGGTGGTGGCGGGGTTGGTATGGGTGAAGACGAGGGTGAAAACGGTGATACTGGAGGTGGCGTTGGTGGAGTTGGTATGTGCAGAATTCTCTATCTTATCAGATTGATCACACTTCTTGGCGAGACTTTTGTGAGCTCTTCTTCACCCCCTCACGGAGGTGAAATCAAGGGGCTAGTTTCTGGTTCTGCACTACCCTCGTTTCTGTAGATTTTCCCACTTTGCGTAGCCCCAAACATCAATTTATTCACATAACCCACTTTTCACACAATAGCATTTTTGTCCAAGTGTTTAAATACTTAACGTACTTACCTCGCGGTCCTTTGAGGAAGCGTCATTCTGCCTCGCTATGACTGATTGAAGTATCTATTGCAAATTTGGTGATGAATCCTCCAATGATTTGATCGAGCAAATGATTGACAATGACACGATCTTATCCTCTAATTCTTTGAGTCTGTGTACCAATTCTGGAGTCCACACAATCGTTTTTTCAAGTTTACACCTTCCTTCACTATTTTCTAGCTTCACAATCCACTCATACAACTCAGTGGGGAAGGATGCAAAGAAAATTTCATAGATTCCTATTTTCCTACATCGCAAACTCATGAATCTTCCTGTCCAACCAATCTTCAATTCCTTTCTTTATCAGATTCCAGTGATACGACATCAGACATCTCTTATGTAGATCTCGGTCCCGGCAACAGAACCATTTGTTGGCTTGTTGTGGCCTAACCTAGGTTTAGAGTTAGTTAGCCAAACAAATCCTGGTACTACTGGCCTTTTCGGCAATAGTCCGTGGAGCGCGGACTGAGGTCCCACCTGAAGTAGTATGGGAGGGTGCTAGAACGAGGTTTCCACACCCTTGAGATGCCTGAGAGGTTCGACTGGCCTCACTGGGTGTCCCTACGTGCAGGTTACCTTGCGGCCTTCTTTGTCCCTTATGCCATGATATACTGTCTTCGCGCAGCCATAACCAGGGACTCTGGAGTTTCCGTGCTACTAGAGCCACACCCAAGGCTATTACCCATGTCCTTTCTTATCTTCTTATACTAGTTAATTACCTTTGTGTATTTGGATGCCTTATCTTATAATTTGTTATATAAAACATTCAAATAAGCTCGTGCAACATATAAACAATATATTTGAAAATTATACCCAAACATATATTGAAACAGGAAAATATGCATAGAAATATGGTAAACTTTCTCTTTATTGATTCTTCCAACTATTACGGACTCATCTTGCCCTGCGCACTTAGCTGCAGGGGTCTACACACTCAGTTGCAGACTACTAGGCCTTTGGGCAATCAGCTGCAGAGCCTTCTCCTACTCTATGACTCAAAGACTCACCGTACACTTATACTCAATTCATTCCATTTCCCATTCAGTATCCTTCTTCTTTACAACTTAGAGCCTCGCTCTATTTATACAATCCTATGGTCCACAGACCATGGGTAGGTCTATAAAGCTAACATTACATTACAAAAACTAGGATGGACAACCCTATGACTCTACTATAATTTCATGCCCCGCATCCGCAATTCGTGGAGATTTTACAAAAATATTTGGTCAAAACTGTCTTGGGGGGATTCGATGCCCAACATTTGACAATTTGAACAATGTCATGGAAGCTTCTGACATCTTTGAGCATTTTCCTTTACTGCACCCGAACCTTGCAAATCTAGGTCTTTGCTCCACCTCAAATGGTTGAGTTATGCCTTTGATATTAACACCAAGTCCTTCTTCTTCCTTGTACCTCTTCTAGGTAAGGAGTCTGATGTTTTTCCTTGTAATGGGTATGTCAACAGTTCCAACAAAAAATATACCATGTGAAGATGAAACTGAAGAGAAATCAAAATATTTTACCTCCACTGTCAATTTGAAAGAACTGATGAGGGCTTCTCATCATCTGTCATTGGTGGTTCAGGGGATGTTTTGGCACATTCGCTAACCTCCTTCCTAACATACTCAAGTCCTTCCTGATGGGGTTTATGATGTCTTAACCATTAATGTCGAGGCCCTTCCCCTCATACCCCATTCTCCTTAAGAGTTTGGAGCTGATTCTTGTGGTATGGTTTTGAAAAACAACAAAATCATCATTAGGAAACATACATGGAGTCAAATAGTTTCTTTTTACCTAATGGGGGTTATGCTACAGCTTTTCCAAGGCCTCATCCTTAGTTTGTAGCTTGCCTAGTAACCTCTATTTCTCCTCTTTCTCTTCCTCTAGAAACCTCCTTAATTTAGCAAGCTCTACTTAAAGACTCTGGTTGTTACGCCTCAAATCTTCTAGGGCTTCATCTGTGGTTTGCAACTGAATCTGCAATCATTGCCTCTCCTCTTTCTCTCCTCACAGTAGCCTTCTTAATTTAGCGTTGACTTATTGAATTCTCTAGTTAGTCTCCCCATTCAAGGAAGGTGATGAATAAGATGCATAATCACTAGAAGATGTGCATGATGCATCACTCTCTGATCTCTCTGTCTCCTCCTCTCTTCTCTTCTCATATGCACTATACATTATTTCCACCATTTTTTCCATTCACAAGAAAGTCTCATGCGTTTCTTTATCATTCCCCATGGCTTCACAGTTGGTCATTCATGCTCGTAATTCTCAATAGCAACAAGACCGCTTCTTGTCCTAACAAGCTTCAACATCTGCCATGTCTCCTATTTGTGATGCACGCCTTTTGAGACTTATTTCTGGCTAGCATACTCATGAAATTCACATCAACTAAGCCCTGCTTAGATACCACTTGATCTATGATTCTTTTGCTTATAGATAAATCAAAATTACATGTGATAGAGCACTTAAAAACCATAGAAATATACACATATACAATGAAAAAAATACATAATCATACATGAGATCAATACACAGAGATTTGATTATAGAGTTCATCCAATTTGAACTACATCTTGGGCCCTGCTCAATAGTGGGGAGGCCTTCATTCATCAAATGGCATGAAAAGAGAAGAAGTAGATGCATATTTTACATAAACACCCTTATACTTCCAATTTGGAAGGTAGATGGCAAATGGAGATCCTAGTTGTAGAAACTAATAGTACCACTGAAATCCTAGCGAATAATCATGCAGAATCAGCTATCTAAACACCCAATTCGGAGAAATGAAGCTTCTGCACCTTCTCGGAACCTTCTTATTTCTGAAGTGAGGTTCTAGCCACCTACTAGGAGCAGGTGTTGCCACTCTCTGCTACTCTCCCCTCTATCACTATGCAGATAGCCCAATTTATATTCTGGTGGGAAGATTCCTTCATAAATCGGGAAATTTCAACAAATGACAAGCTTAGCAAGTGGTTCGTTTCAACAATCGACATATTAGTTCGAAGACAACTCACGGTTCTTGCAAACAAAGGATCTCTGGCCTAGAATAGTATGCCGATAAAAAACCTATCATACATGGAAAAATCTCCATCGAAAACAGTTCACAGACTGTTTCGCATTAAATCCATTAATCCGGTGGAATAATATAAAGAATCAGTGCTTTATTCATTAACCGATGGAATAATACAAAGAATCAACGTATTTCCCCGAACTCAGCAGCTTTTATCAATGAGGACCATAATCTATCGACACCATAAATCACAATTGGAGAACCAAGGGAGATTCTCCATAATGGTTGCTGCACTATGTGGTAGGCGATGTGCAAACGACGGACTCGATGAAACTATTAACTGCATCCCATAATCGTATCACATCCGGAATCCATCGCAATTCACAATCGATGGAGCCAGGGGGTAACATATATATGGGACTTTGCGATGTGTGATATGCAATTGTGATATCGCAATCACAACCCTCACTAGCAGGGGCTGATTCTGTAACCACTGTTCCTTGTGATCTGCGATTGTGATTACCGCATCACAACCCGGTACGCTAGGGGCCGATATCATTAATGATATGCTCTCTTTAATATGCAATTACGATATTGCAATTGCAACCTGGTCATGCTGGGGGTTGATTCGAGAACCTCTAACTTTTAAGATCTATGAAATGCGGGGCTAATGGCAGCCTGCCACTTGGCGCTTCCCCATTCGTTGAGGTTCTACCACATCATCTTCTTCTTCCATATGTCTAAGTCGAACCTAAACTTTGACTTGCTCTAACTTCTTCATATGAGCTTGAATTTGAGTGTCATTTGCATTGTAGGAATCAGGATGATGAACACTTCAATCTAATGCTAAGTTTATCCAAATTATACCACTTTTAGTTTTGATCCTTCTTACCATGCAACTGGTACTTTTAAGAGATCCACCTGGATCAATCCTCCTGGATCCATCCTCTTAGATACATCCTCCTTGATCGTCTTAGATCATTCCTAGGGGGCATTTTCCTCCATACACTCCTTATCCCCTAACAAGCGAGAAACTTATTGCTATAATTTTCCCATTAGTTGATCAAATGCTACAAGTTGGTACTCCACTCTATTTGAGTCCTCTTCCTATAGTTCCCCCATTTCAAGGAATGGTTTCTAGTCTTGAAGTTCCTACATCTATCGATCAACTTGGTTTGGTATTAACTCAAAGCCAAATGTCTCAAACTGTCCCAGTTATGCCTAGGTTCCTACTTTCCAATCTATTCAATTTGTACCTCAACCTACCCAAGTTGCACCTCAATTAAGTCAACCTATTCAAGTTGTATCCCAAATAAAAACTACTCCAACGATATCTTGGATTTCTCAAATCACATTTCTTGATTTTAGGTTAAATTTCTTGAGCAGTTGCAATTATATCACCATATTTCTACATGCCAAAATACCAAACTGAATCATTGTAAGCCAATGCCACTGAATACCAATATGAGTAATTGAACCATTGAAGGATTAAACTACTAAATACTGAAGAAAACCAATCACCGAATAACCAATTGTGAATCACAAATGAATACATTGTAACTAGACCAATTTCAATGTGCTAAGAATAAAAAATACAAATCATTGAATACATCAAACCAGAACAATCCTTCTAATAACTTTGTTTTGCCAAATAATATTAATATTGTCAAATTCCAAGACCTTATAGTCAACAATCCAATACAACCATCTATCAACCCAATATTCTCAACTCAAGTCAATACACTATCAAATTTCATTTCAAACTAAGGTTCGTGCACTATGTCAAACATCTAAGCAAAAACTTCTCATTAAGTCAAGCCAATATTCCCTTGAAACTTTTACCACGCAATGTTAGATAATGCTCATAAATCTAGAAGATGAGAATGGATAGTAGAAAGCGTAAATGATCTATGCCCAACAATATGTTTCGAAAATCATGTATCTGTTGGCTAGTTGAATTGTTTATGAATTAAACATTCAAGTACCACATTAATTGTCAACCTGGGAAAGTCTTTTTATTGCAAAGGCTACTGCGTACTGTATGTACTTAAATTCTGAAAGCATTAAAAAGTTGTAGTATACGTGATCTTTACGCTAAGTTATCACAGTACAAACAAAATGGAAACAATTAATTAAGATTACAAATCTGGAAAGTAAAATGATGGATGCTCTGCTGGCAGAGGATCAGGACCCTATCCTCCAGGTGAGGATGTTCAGCACCTGCCCCTGTAACCAGACTGCTAATACACACTGCACTCTAGTTCACCGGTGAAAGATCCTTGCACACTTTAGACGATTAATGAAACAGAGTACTAGCAAAGCAGAAATAACAGAGGTAATGCTACAGAATCCAAACAGAGTATCAACAGAAAGAAAATATCACACACTTACACACTTGACAGAAAAGTAAATGGGCGAATCTTGTGAGGAAGGTGGGCCCAGTCCCTCTCACAAGATTCCCCGGAACACAAAGGCTAAATTAGATGCTCAGAACAGTCTTCTATTCATCTGCCAAAAAGATTCAATTACAAAGATGTTCAGCCTTGCTGATGTTTCCTGAGTCTTACTTACAGAATTTTCCCCAAAAAGATGATCCCCTACTAATGTAGATGTCTCCTCTTTATAGAGGAGACATCTATTACAATAGATGATTACAGTTCATTCAGTTACCCTTGTTCTACCAAAAATAAGAGTTACAGACTGCTGTTACAACAGTATAATCATACATTCCTTCTTAGGTTCTGGCTGTTACACAGCTGGTAACTGTCTTCGACCGTCTTCTTGGGATCTTCGCATTCCTTTGCCGTTTCCCCATGCTGCTCCTGATTAAACAATGATAACTGTGTTCCGCCCACTTTAGGTAGCTGTAGATCATGCAGCGTCAGCGTTCCTCGGATAGTTGCCGGTTGTTGTCCAGCTATTGCAAAATAACCTGCTTTGGATAGTTGCTGTTACTAACTGTAGCAACTTCGTAGTTGCTGCTTCTGGTGTTGCAGCAACTGCGTAGTTGCTGTTTCTGGTGTTACAACAACTATAGATTATAATTCCTGCAGGCTTAAGACAATTACTTGACAATTTAATCAGCTTTTCAAAATAAATACAAAGATACTCGTGAATATGCGATGAACAATTAAACATATAGATATGCGGGAAGTTATCTCGTACCTTGGGGTGATTAAGTCATTATGCGGTCAAGGCTTACAACTTATGACTCAAAAAGATAATATTATTGGCAAAAGTATATGGTCAAAATAGGTCAATTCTGGGTCCTAACATCCCCCCCAACTGAGGATATTGCATGTCCCCATGCAATGTTCATTCTGAATCGGAATCGGAATACTGGGATGAACAGTGAAGATTACTCAGGCAATAGTTATAGGCAGTAACATCAAACTTCTGTCTGAACCCGCAGTCATTCTGTATCTGTCTCCAGGCTGCTGCTTCTTCCTTGTTAGATAACCCAAACTGGCCCTTATATTGTTCGCCAGATAACCATAAAAGCGGAAATTTGAATCTGTAGCCGATCCAGTTTTCGGCACAGTGCTGCATGCAACGAATATAATGCGGTACCCTTGAGAGTGCTACCTGTAAATTAGATGGGTTATAAGGATGATATTCTTGCCTTTCTTTGGGACAGTTTTCCCAGAACAACTTATTTGCTTTAACAGCCAAGGGTGCCTTAGTTTTCAGATAGTGCTGGCAATCTTTTAGGACTATTGTTTGTAGTCCCCTGATGTGGTCTCTCATCTCAGAATTATCCACCATTGCTTGATGCTGTACCAGGAAGGTAGCTGCGTTCTGTGGCTCAGCCCTAATCCATAGAAGACAATTTTGTTCATTATGTTGAGCTGAAACAAAGGCGTTCTGCCATGTGAGCTGGTTGGCCAAGAAGGAGATAAAAGCCCTCAGCTGTATATCACCCACCACAGGTAGCATATTCATATTCCTTTCTTCAGAGACAGCTTCATTATGAAGGTAAAGTTCACATAAGAGGTTTTGATCATTCTTAGGTGCTTCTGCGAATGTTCGCATGAACTGCTCTGACGTGACTACCTGATGAGGTCTTCCCTCCTTCACCGCCTTAATCTGTAAGAATGCCAGTCTTTCCCTCAAGAATGTTGCGTAATTGAAGGAGGGTTGCCTAGTGGCAAGTAATCTTTGGAATAATTCGAACATCTGGGACAATCTGGCCTTTAATTCCTTGATCTCTTTATACTGGGCTCTACATTGTTCCAGTGCCTCCCAGTTCTTGTAAGCATGGTCAAACCATGTCCCCTTTTGTTGTTGGAATGCCCTACCTTGAGATTGCTCGTATTCTCTCCACCATTTCCTCTTTAATGTTTGGAAGCTATCTGTTTCTGTACATACATTCTTAACAGAGGGAGGCTCTGTTTGTGTGAAGATATCAACGAGGGTAACCTGCTCTGTTGGAATAGGCTGGAATGATCCAGCATCCTTCTCTGGCATCTCCTGCTCTTGTTGCACTGATTCATTTTGTTCTTTGGTGGTTTGGGTGGGCCGGGGTGAATCTGAACTTTTCTCCTTATTTTCTTCCACTTCCTCCTCTTGTTTCATGACAGTCTGAGTAGGCCTGGATAAGTCTGAGTTTTCTTCATTTGCTGATTCTTGTACAACTACTTCTTCCATAGTAACTTGGGTAGGCCGGGGTGAGTCTGCATTCTCTTCTTCCTCATTTTCTATTTCTTCCTGCATGCTTTCTGAAGAACTTGTTGGTTCTTGTGTGTCAACAAGCTCTTCTCTTTGGTCCTGCGCAGTCTCTGGGGAATTTACTGATGCCAGTTCTTGTGTTTGTCCTTGTGCAGTTCTGAGGAACTTACTGGTTCTTGTGTGACAGTAAGTTCTTCAGTTTGTTCTTGTGCAGTCTCTAAGGAGCCTGTTGGTTCTTGTGTGACAACAGGTTCTTCTTTCTGTACTTCTCCTGTTGGTTCTTGTGTGACAACAGGATCTTCTTTCTGCACTTCTCCTGTTGGTTCTTGTGTGACAACAGGTTCTTCTTTCTGCACTTCTCCTGTTGGTTCTTGTGTGACAACAGGTTCTTCTGACTGCACCTTTTCTGGAGAGCCTGTTGGTTCTTGTGTGACAACAGGTTCTTCTATTTCAGCAGAGGACTGTGGCATTTCTGTTTGCGTAACAGCAGGCTCCTCCATTTCATCCATATCGGCAGAAGCTTCCTTCATTGGTTCTGCCACAACCTTATATCCTGCTTGAGCATATATTTCGCCACAATTGGCACACACATATTCCTTATCCTTGCTTCTTTCTGCCGCAGATGCCACTCGTGCTAGAATATGGAGGCTGAATTCTTTTTGGTATGCTTCCCTTACCCTTACTATCTCCTCCTGGTAATCCTGAATCTGAGATTTCAGGAATTCAATTTCTTCCTGCAGTGCTAGTATAGTGGGCTGGTCTTGTGGAACGGCAGATTCCCATGGGGGCAGAGGTTGTGCTTCATGATTTTGATCAGTATTTCCCACAGGTGGTTCTTGTGTATCACCCGGGGTAGTGGCTGTTTCTTGTGTTGCAGCCACTTGGTCACTATCACCTTGGGTGTCGACAGCTGGTTCTTGTGTGTCAGCTGTCTTAAGATATGATGTCACAAAGCTATGAACGCTCTTCATCTCAGCTTCTGAGGGTGAGGGAGAAGAATTTTGAGGGCTAGCAGGAGTGCGGATCCTTGTGACGATGGGCGGTGAGCTGGGGGAATTAGGGGGTTTAGCTGCTACCGATGATCGAGTTCTTCGCTTCGGTAGGGAGGCAGGGAATGCAGGCATTTTTCTCTTGAGGTTGATTTTCTTTAGAATAGGTACAGTAGCCGGAGTAGCAGGTGCCTTAGCTGAAACCCTTGTTCTTTTTCTTTTCAGTGGGGTTTTCTTTTCTTGCTGCCTTTTTTGTTTCAGCATACTAATAGGAATATTGTCCTCAGAGTCATCAGTAGAAATGCTAAATACGGAAGTGGAAGGGTTGGTTCTATTGGGAGATGGGGTTGTATTCATGGTTGTTTCTACTGCAGCTTGTTCATCCTCAGCGACTTGCGGGGGTGTTTGCTGGGGTTGTTCAGGAGCGTTTTCTGCTTGCTGAGGGTTCTCTAGAGGAATTTGCTCAGGCATGTCCTCTGTTTGCTGAGGAGGTTCTTTGTCTCGCTGAGGTGTGTCCTCAGCTTGATGAAGAACTTCCTCTTCATGAGGGATTTCATGCTCCGGCTGTGGAATTTCTGCCTCTTGGTGGGGGTTAATAGGAGGTGGGGGGTTATTTAGAGCAAAAGCTCTATTAATCAGTAATTGGGTTAAGCGGTGGTGTTTTAGGGACAGAAGTGGATGCTTCGCTCTCATAGCATAATATGACATATTTTTGAGACAGCCCAGTAGGTAATATGGCATGTTAATTAACTGTCCATTCCTCAAATGATTTAACAGAACAAAGTCATGTTGGTAGATTACCTGGTAGCGCCCTTCACATGTTAAATATTGCTTGACGAACTCAGCGATTTTTGGCCATGGCTGAGGTAACGACCACAATGCCACCCCTCTGCCCTTGGGCTCTACGTTCTCTCCTGGTCGGAGGAAATCCTGCTGTGCGTTGAGAATCAGGTGCTTCCTGCTGAACCACCGTATGCCGTTGGTTGGGAGCCCGGTAGCTTGGGCTATGAATTCCTCTGTAACTGGAATTTGGACCCCCTGGACAACAGAGAATCCATCCGTTAAGTTGCATGCGAATTCCAGAACTTGCTGCTCATCAAAATCCGGGAGTCTGCTGAAGTAGTCTATCCATCCTGCTCGCAGGAAGATTTGATAAATCTCCGGAAAGAGTTCCAGGACTGCTGTCGAGCCGGGTTCATGAGTAATGAGGGTTCCGCCCATAGCTATTGTTTTAGTAAATCTCAGAGTCCAGAGCCGGTCCTCCGCTTACAGTTCAGAGTAGAACATCACAAATGGTGGCATGCCGAAATCGGGTAAGTTTACATAATACCGGGAGAGGTAAGGGTGGCGGTAGTTAGCGTAATATGTCATTATTAGAGTTGCTTTGGTAATCCCCCCCTTCCTACGTGTTCATGACATGATTAGAAGTACCATCCTATCAATCTTTCCGCATTATCTAATATTTAATGTTCACACATAACCACTCGTACCTTCGTATTTACCTTTTTTGATCGCTGCGTCAAAAGGTCTCTTCTTGTCTTGTCGGATCGTAATGATTACTGCGGATCTTCAAGCATGGGAATTACCGGTGATTTGTAATGATAACGACGGAAAGTAGTGGTGGGATATTGTAATTATGACAAAAAGTGGTAGATTTGTTTCTTGGGGTTGAAGTGATAAGACTATATTCTCGTACATGAGGGAATATACTGGAAAAGATACTCCGGGGTCGGAAAACGGTGTTGTAGTGCTGGAATTGGTGTTGCAACAACAGAAAATCGCTGTTGCAGCAACAGGGAATAATATTACAGCTTTGAGAGAGAAAGCCGTTTTCAAAACGGGAGATGTAGTGGAGTATGGGAATACTGTTGCAGCAACAGAAACGGTGTCGTGACAATAGAAGTAGGAAGTGATGTTGCAGCAACAGGAATTATGGTAGGGAATGGTGTTGCAGCAATAGGAATTCTGTTGGGACACAAGGGATGATGTTGCAGCAACAGGAATTATGTTGGGACACAAGGGATGGTGTTGCAGCAACAGGAATTATGTTAGGACAACAGGGAATAGTGTTGCAGCAATAGGAATGATACTGCAACAACAGTAGTGGTGTTGCACAACAGTGGATGGTGTTGCAGCAACAGGGAATGGTGTTGCAGCAACAGGGAGCGGTGTTGCAGCAACAGGGAGCGGTGTTACAGCAACAGAAGCTCGACATCCATAAAATAACTCCCTTGAAGCCTTTGTTCCCAGCTACTCCTCAGGCCAAAATCTGCAAAAACTGAAATGTAATATCGTAATCCTTGGCAGGATTTATTAGTTTCTTAAATAAAATAAAAGAATATCTAACCTAAAAAAAAAAAAAAAAAATTCATAGTAAATAGAAATTCAAGTGCTTTGAGGGGCTGCAAGTTCCCCCAGAAAAGAATACTGTTTTATTGTCATGCAAGTGGCTTTAAAGTCCTCTTTGGAAACCGGCCGCTGGTATAGCCGAAGTCGGTAGCCATTCACTAACAGTGGTGTTTTGCTCCCATCGATTGTCAATAGTCTGACTGTTCCATTTGGGAAAACAACGTCCACTTCGTACGGCCCTAACCATCTTGTTCTTAGTTTCCCCTGAAAATTTTCGAAACGAGAATCATACAGTAAAGCCCAGTTACCTTTCTGGAACTGCTTTTGCTTGATGGTTCTGTCATGCCATCTGCTTCTTTGCTGTTGTATCACAGTTGTTTGATGGATGGCATCCAGTCTTTTCTCATCCAATTCCTGAAGCTGTTGCAACCTGGCTGTCTGTGCATCAGTTAAATCAAGGTTAACAGCTACAGCAGTCCTTAAAGTTTTAATCTCGAATTCTACAGGGAAAATAGCATTCTTTCCATAAACTAGTTCATATGGTGAAAAACCTGTTGTGTTCCTCCAGGTAGTCCTATAGGCCCATAGAGCCTCGGGCAACCTCTGAAACCAGTCCCTTCTATTCTCCTTTATTGTTTTTGTTAGGATGGCTTCAATGACCTTGTTGGTGCTTTCCACTTGCCCATTTGCTTGGGGGTGGTATGGTGTGGTCATTTTATGCTTGATATGATATTTTTGGAGTGTCTCTTTGAAGCCATGAGAATTGAAAGGAGGTCCTCCATCAGTGACTAATTCTCTGGGTAATCCAAATCTAACAAAGATTTCTTCAAATAAAAATGTTAATACCGCTTCTTCATTAGCTCTAATGAGTGCTTTGGCCTCTACCCATTTAGTCATGTAATCCGTGCATACTAATATATAGACTCTTTGATTAGATGGAGGATTAATGGGACCTATGAAATCTAGTGCCCATTTCTCGAAGGGTTCAAGAGTTACCTGGGGATTGAGTGGCATTTCATCCCTATGGTTCGGCTGGCCCATTCTCTGACAGCTGTCACAAGCCTTCACATATCTTTTAGCATCTTTGAACAGTGATGGCCAATAATACCCCATTCTAAGTACCTTGTGAGCTGTTCTTTTATCTGCAAAATGTCCTCCACAAGGGCCATCATGACAAGCTTTCAATATATCATAAATTTCGTCTTCCCCAATGCATCTCCGGATTTCTTGGTCTATACCTGTGTGAAACAGACACCCACTTATCCAGCTGTACCTAGCACTTTGCTGGATGATCTTTCTTTTCTCTCTGTGTGATAGGTGTGATGGTAACTTTCCTGCAACTAGATAATTAGCAATGTCTGCATACCAAGGTGAGTGAGCAGAGACTGCAAATAAATACTCATCAGGAAAAGAATCATCTACTGGAGCATTTTCATCAGTTTTTAAACGAGAAAGGAAATCAGCAACTACATTCTCTTTACCTGGCCTATCTACAATTGTGATGTCAAATTCCTGCAATAGTAATAACCATCTGGTGACTCGGGCATTTGTAACTGATTTATTCATCAAATACTTGATAGCCGAGTGATCAGTATGCACAAAAGTAGTATAGCCAGTAATATAATGTCTAAATTTGTTAATAGCATAGATAACTGCTAGAAATTCCTTCTCGGTAACTGTATAATTTAGCTCAGCTGGTGTCATGTTTTTACTAATAAAATAGATGGCATAAGGGAGACCATTTTCTTCCTGACCCAGGACAGCTCCTATTGCTGTATCTGAGGCATCAGAGGAGATATGAAAGGGTAGTGCCCAATCAGGTCCCCTCAAGATAGGAGCTGCGGACAACTGATGCTTAAGTTCATTGAATGCATTTTTACAATCATCAGTCCATTTAAATTCAGCATTTTTCGTTAGCAACACAAATAGAGGAGAAGCTATCTTAGAAAAGTTCTTAATGAATCTTCTATAATATCCAGCATGTCCTAGAAAGCTTCTTACATCAGTTTGTGTTTTGGGAATAGGGAGGTTCTGAATTACTTGTATTTTAGCTGGATCAACTTGAATTCCTAAAAATGAAATGAAATGACCCAACACAATACCTTGGTTCATCATCATATGGCACTTTTCAGTGCTTAAAGCAAGGTGTGCTTCAATACACCGCTTAAGTACTTTTTCAAGATTTTGCAGTGCATCCTCAAAGGTCACTCCATAAGGAGTAAAGTCGTCCATAAATATTTCCAATGAATCATTTAACATATCAGAAAAGATCCCTATCACTGCCCTTTGAAATGTTGCTGGAGCGTTACACAACCCAAATGGAAGTACTCTGTAAGCAAAGGTCCCCCATGGGCTAGTAAATGTGGTTTTGTCCTGGTCCTGGGGTGCAATCTTAATCTGATTATACCCGCTAAACCCATCTAAGAATGAAAAGAATTTCTTACCTGCTAAATTATCCAATACCTGATCAATGAATGGTAAAGGGAAATGGTCCTTTTGAGTGGCTTTATTTAATGCTCTGTAATCCACACATACTCTCCATTTCCCATTTTTCTTGGGTACAATAACGAGTGGGGAGACCCACTCACTGTCAGATATGGGGTATATAAATCTTGCATTTAGGAGCTTTTGACGTTCCTCCTTTACGATTTCCCTAAGGTTAGGATTCATTCTGTTGGATACCTATACGAATAGGTTTCATATTTCATGATTGGCAAATTCAAAATGCCAAATATGCTCTGCTTTGCTGATACAAAGATCACATATTGCCAAGAGAATACTAGGTGTGTAAATAACTTGATGTTGTCTAAATTTTGATGGATTGTCCAACAGCATAATCTGGATCATGCCATGTTTTAAATTTTCAGTTGTAGAATAGAGAAAGAAGTCTGTCCAAACTGTTTAATCTTGGCAGACAAGTAGCTTAGGTAGAGAAGAAAGGCTCCCAACTGCTTAATCTGGGACCTTGGAAGCAATAAGGGCAGAAGTAGATAGAAAATCAAAAGGAAAAAGCCAAAGAAAAGAAAAGGTAAATAAGGGTCTGCAAGTCCAAGTGCACCCTCCAAGAAGAAACAAAAAATGCTAGGCAAGTAGATGGGTAGGTAGATGGGGTTGCAGAAGGGGTATTCCTTTCAATTAAGTGTTTGAGAATCTGTTCACAAAGGCAAACCAGTGGATACAGGGGCCCCTCTTCTACATCATGTGCAGCAAAGCAAAGGAGCATGTCTAACTTCCCAACTCCCCCTTTCACATTCATTACTAACATCCCTTCAGCAGTTGAGATTCGTGGAAGAGTTTGAAGTATTATGGTGGTTCTCATGCCTTTAGAAGCCACATTTCTTGTCTAAAATCTTTTCATTTTGATCTACTCCCTAAACTAAGTAAGTTTCAAGCAAACTTAGTGGGTTTTCCCCTCATCTACCCTTTTCATACATATTAACCTCTAACTCTATTTTATGTAATTCCCCTATGCTACCTCTCCCCTACTATTATAACACCATGGTGTATAAACCCCCAAGCATTCTATAAATATCCTCCTTTTAGCATTATAGCTAAATATGTTTGTCTAAAGGGAGACTCCAGTCCACCAGGGGCTATGGTCAACCCTGTCTTGGGGCTGCTCTAACCTCTGGTTAGGAGCAACAACCTTTCCCCTAAGCCCTCACCTTCCCTCTGCTCAAAAACGCCACTAAAAACCCTTTTTCCCCCTGCTAAACCCACTCCTAAACCTCTTTTCTTTGTAAAAACCCTTATAAAACCCTTGAAAAACCCAAAAATCCCCAAAACACATGCAAAAACCCATTACCCCAAGGTTCTCCGCCCGAAATATTTAAATTAAATATTTTAATAGGCCAGCGGGCCCCCCCAAACCTGCACGATCCGTCGGAGGGCCCGCCAGCCGTCGATCTTCCGCCACCCATGATCTAACGGTGGGCGGGTATTCTTGGGCCCGGATCTGCCGACCTTTAGCGTCCGGGGAAAGTGGTATTGGGCGCCGTACCCTGGACGCGTGTCAAACGCTGAGGTTGTTCGGAGCCCCCCTCCCCGATACCGCCTTTGCCCAAAGGTGGTGCGGGGAACCCGCTTACCACCGTTCCTTTACCGCCTCCCCTTATGTCATCACTACGTCAGCATGACGTAGCGCCCTCCTCCGCCCCCGCGCCATATGATCCTACACGTAGTCCTGCCACCTTATCCACCCGCCACCGTGTCCTGCCACCCTGGCCTACACCTCAGCAGCCACGTCACCTCCGTACCCGGGCCCCACCATGACGTCATGCTGACGTCATCGGCGGAAAAGCGCCAATAGCATGTTTTTTCCAAATTTGTCATTATAAACGACCAAATTAGCCGTTTTTGGTCATTTTCACGCACAAACGACGTAGCCGTTGTCAACCAGCTGCCGCGAAAATTTGTTTCCAGCCATCAAATTCAAGATTCAGACCGCTACAAGTCAAGAATTCGACTGCATTAAGCCTCCACAGCCCGGCCCGCAGGCTTCCAAGCTAGTTTTTCCAGGTATTTCACCAGACTTCCCCATTTTTGCCCATGCATTCCATTTCTCTATAAATTCACCATTGAAGACTGGTAAAAATCCTAAATTCAACTCTGTCTGCTACCTAAAAGTGAGCCAAAGCAACCTGCATTACCCCAGAACTATAATTCGACATTGAAGCAGTCGTTCCACGGGCTGAAACCATAAAATTGTCCTCGAGGTGCTCAGCATTGTTCCCTTTTGCCGAGTACAGGCCAACTGCAGTTCCTACTAAAGAAAACCTCATACCCTCTGCAAATTGCCCTGAGCAGTTCACAATTCCTGTGAACTTGCTAAAAAACTGCAGAAGTAAGACTGTGTGTTTTTCATTATAAAACACAGTTCAGACATCGACTACAATTGACCTGGCATTTTGAGCTCTTAAAACTTTGCAAACCATTGCCATCACCTTATTTCAAAATCAAGTTTTACAATGGCTACTTCCGCATCCTCATCCCTCAGTGTAGCTCCATTAAATCCACCAAATAAAGAGTTGGAGGCCTTGGCATTTGCTGATAAAGACTATCTTATTGAAGACTTTGATGGTAACAGGGACTTCTTGCAGACCTTCTGTCAATTAGGAGAGGACTATAAGGATGGTCATGGTACACATGGGATATGGGAGTCAAACCTACCATACTACTGTCTCCCTGCTGTAAATGTCTTCCCTGAAATCATTCACCTATGTGTTGAAAACTATGATGTGCAGCACAGAGCTATTAGCACTCCATCCGGGAGGATCCTTTTCTACATTAATGCTGAGTCCATCAACAAAATGTTACATTTTGATCAGACAGAGTTGCTAATCCCATTTTCCATGAACTATTTGCTGGACACTGGTGCCAAGATGACCAGTGAGGAGATTCAAAAGGTCACCAGGGATTTCATGAGACCTGAATGCCAGCCTACAGAGCCACCTCCCTACCTGGGTGTCCATTTCAATGATGTGGGTAGGCTTTTACTGGACATGATTGCCTATGTGCTGGGATACAAAAACAGTGAGCATGTGGATAAAACAATGCTGGTATTGCTGTCTGCTTACAGTCCACGCCAACCCCCTGCCCGCAAATATAACTTTGCTAAGTTCATAGCTAACAAGATTCATGATCAGCTGAGCAAAGTGGATAGACAGGGTGTCTTCAGGTACTCGGCCTACATCTATCACCTCTTCATGTACTATCATTCTGAAGCCTTCCCATGCTACATCAAAAGGCTGGATCACAGAGGGGAAAGAAGATCTGTCATCTTCTGGACCTCTGTCTATCACAAGGTCACAAACTCACCCTATACCTACTGTGAATTTGTTGACCAATTTGTATACCCAGTCTCTTGCCTGTTGATGAGGTCCCCTCCTCCCAGATTATCAAATGAGATAAAGAAAGCCCTGCAGCTTTCCAGAAAATATAAAATAGGTGACTGGTACCTATATGAGAACCATACTGTCATTAGGATCTATGGCTGTGAGCTCTGTCCATACAGGCTCCCAAAATATGTACCTATGAGGTTATTTGCCTTGGAGTATTATAGGAAATTGATTCAGTCCGACCTCACCCATTTCCACAACGCCAAAAAGAAGGCCCACCTCAAGTTCAAACATCAGTTGGGCCCCTTCATCATGAACAAGAAAGAAGGGTGGGAAGATGCAGACCTGATCCTCAAGGATAAATACAAGTTGTCCTATAGTTTTCGGTGGGTCCATTATGACCCTGAAGGTTTCATCACTGCTAGGAGAAACAAGTATAGCCTTATAGGCATTAAACATTGCCAGTACTCTCACATTGAAAAATATGCCAACCTGCAAGAATGGCAGATGGATACTCTAGTTGAAAATCTAACTGAGGAAGAGAGAATGCTAAAGAATAGGAGGGAGCTTGAAAAAACTATTGACCTAGACTATGTGCAGCAGGTACCTTTCAGACCGCCTTATTCAGTAGGAGAAGGGACCTCGGCCACAAGGACTGCACCACAGGCACCCTCTACATCAGCACCGGTGACAGACAAAGGCAAAGGCATGATGGGTGCAGGGGAGGAAGCAGTGAAGGAAAAGTCTGCCCCTGTAACAGAGCAGCAGCCAGAACAGCAGCAAGGGCAAACTGTCCTACCACAAACTGAGCTACCAGCAGCTCCAGCACTGCAAATTCCACCCCTACAAAATGAGCCAGTAACTGCTCCAATTTTACAAACCCCAGCACATGAGGAGAGGGGAACAAAAAGAGAGAGAGAAGAGTCCACTCCTTTCAGTGGATCCTCCCACCAGCCAGAAGCCAAAAGGCAAAGAGCAGACTCTCCAGAGGTAGAAGACATTACTGAAGATGTCTTGGACAGTGCAAGAAAAGACAGGGAGGGCAGTCAGCATACAGGTACAAGCTCCTTTCAGCGGGAGCAAACTTTACAGCTCGGTTTGGAGGTGTCCTCTTCTTCCCAGCAGACCAAGAAGCCCAAAAGCACTAAGGCTTCTTTCAAACAAATAAAAGCTCAGAATGAGCTGCTAAGGGCTGAGGTCTACAAGAAATTCATAGATGCAACACCAGCCCAGCAAGAGAGATTAATGTCGGTATATGACATTCAGCAGGAAAAATTGCTCCTCAGCCACTTCAAGCCCAAAGGGCCGCAGCCTAAGACAGCTGCAGATTTTGTAAAGACAAGGGTGGAGGTCCTAGCCAGAGACATACATCCCATGGACCAGATTGAACTCCACAAGCAAGCTGGAGAGATGGTCTATGCAACCTTGGTAGAGAAGGCCACCATGGCCCATGAGCTGAAAGAGTCCCTAAAAAACACCAACACCCAGTTGGATTTTGAGAGAATGTCCTCTCAGGCCAAAGACAATAGAATAAAGTCCCTTGAGGAGATCATCATTGATCTAGGACATGATCCTAGTGATCCAACGGGTGTGAAGGCCCTCATGAAGAAGAAAGATGATGACTTGAATGCATTGAAGAAGAGGTTGAAGCTGCAGCCCACAGAGCACCCTCAAACAGCAGAACTTCAAAAGCAAAAACGGGCTGAGGACCAACTAGACCTCCTAATGCAGCAAGACCAGAGGATCAGGGAATTGGAGAAAGAGCTGGAAGGAATATTACAAGATAAACAGGCAGAATCCACTTCCCAAGCTCCTCCAACTACTTCAACAACAGCAGCAACTTCAGGGGCAGCAGTGCCCCCCTCAACAGAAGCAGCAGGAATAACAACAGCGCCAGAAGCCAGCAAAAGTGTAGAGGAGCTGACCAAGGCCATCAAGGTAATGGAGCTCCAAGCCAATGAAATAAAGAAGGCCAAGGAAAAATTGGCAGAACTAGATGCCAAATATGACAAGTCAAAGGTAACTGTAGCAGAGCAGGGCAGAGAAATAAAGGCCCTAAAGGATAAGATCAAGGCCTTAGAAAAAGAGCTAAATCTGGAAACAGCCATGGCAGACATAAAAAGGATCTTATGGGCAAAAATTGGCCATTGCATCACCCAACAATGGAGATCAATAAAAATGATGCATGAACAGATGGACTTGTTGAGCCAAGCACAAACAGAAATCAATAAGGCCAAAACACTGCTGCAAAACAGACCAGAATAGGCCAACAGAATGATAGACTTCTTGAACAGGAAGGAAAAGGAGGAACTGGCAGCCATAGGTATTCCCAACAGAACAGAAGCCGTCCTCACTGCCAAGAAAGTGCTCACTCTCAGGAATTACGTGCAAACTGTGGAGAGGAAGTGCTATGAGATCACAACAGATGTGGAGGAATTCAAGGTCAAGTTGGCAGTGCTGCAAGCAAAAGGCTTGCCCAGCCTCCTAACTGGTGCAGGAAAACTAGTCTCCCATGATCAATTTGCCAACTAAATGGCAACATACATTGAGAATCAGATTACTGCATCTGGCAGTACATCTGAACAGACAGGGCCTCCCTCAGGACAAAACTTATATGACAAACTGGAAGGCATGTTCTTTATTGAGAATGAAGTGAATCACCTCTTTGAGACTCCTCCTAATTTCTACAGGTATACGGAGGCCGATGAGACCTTAATAAAGATTAGGAGGCATCAGATGCCGAAGGAAGATTGGTGGCAAGCAATGCTCCAAATTCTGCCACGGTAGCTACAGTTGTTTGGTCACTTCCAGCTCCAGGTTACTACAAGACAACAGCATGATAAAGTCAGCATTAAAAGCAACTGAATGCTGACTCAGCATATAGACTATGACGGCTAGCCAAAAGATAAAGAAATGCGCAAATTTTGACAGCGTACCCTCAGCCGACTCTAACTGCCAGCAAGTCAACAAGTTCTGATCATTTTTGACAGCTAAGGGAACGAAAGTTATTACAGCATTAACTTTCTCAGCTGCTACACTCCAGCGGTTGGCATGCTATTAATGAAGCATTTACTCTCTATTTTCAGATATTTTCTTATGTATAACTTTGTATATATATACTCCCCTTAGTAACGCATAAGGGGTTGGTAATTTTTCACTCTGAGGCATGTATATTGTTTACCTTTCAGAATTGTTTAATACAAAGAGCTAGATCAGCTCAGCGATTTCCTGGAACTATGGTGTCTTGCTGATGATTCATGTGTTGATGCAGAATTCCTATGTTGTCTGATGAAATAACAATTTTTTTCCTTAATCTCTGTTCTTGTCTTTCTTATGTTCATCTTACCATACTCATGTTACACTAAGCTAGCAGTAAAGAAAAAGAATAGTGCAGGATTTGTTATATGACACCTTGTACTCAATTTTTACTGCTGTAAATGTTTGTCTTTCAGAAATAACCATGAACATGAATTCTTAATTGCTCATGTAGCTGGTGATTCTATATGTATGAATGTTACCTAGAAATTCTTAATTGCTTCTAGGACAATATTCTCACTGTCTTCTCTCTAACAGTTTACTGTAAGATTCTTAAGTGCCTTGCATAAACTGGACACAACCCACCCAAACACTTTATGAAAGTTTATTTCTCAGACACTAACCTCACTCTGCAGCATCACTACAGCATCACACTGGACCTCAAACAGTTAAAGGACCACTGACTCCATAGCCCAATGGACTAGAACACTTTGGAGAATGCACAAGCACCTTGACTGAAATTATCATCCAACCAAACACCAAAAAACAAAGGTCTGAACAACATAACTAGCCTAAAATATTATAATAACAGAGACAAATCATAAAGAGAGAGCCCTCTCTGGTTGCAGTTTGGCTAGAAGCTGCAATCCAAAGATTGGTTCGTGGTTACCCCGGCCGTATTCCCTTGGGAGTCAAAGGGAACAACCTGGGTGTTAACACATTCTACGCTGGGGTTGACAGACTGGTCGGGATCCCTCCTTAATATAGATACGGTGAGTACATAGTTCAGGGGAGATCCCTTTCATGTCTGTGTAATCCCATGCAAATGCCTCCTTGTTTTCTTGGAGTAACTTTATTAATTGCTGCTTTTCATTATCAGTCAGATCAGGATTTATATTTAATGTTTTACCAGGTTCGATTTCAATTGTTGTGCTCTTGGAAGGGCTTCCTACTACTGTCTGAAATATGTTTTCATCTTTCATGTTCTGTTGGGATTCAGATTCTAAGATTGTCGTGAAATGATTGTATGTTTCAGGACTGACCGAAGAGGGTTCAGAAATAAAACTGCTGATTAATTCATCCTCTGTGGAGTCCTTAAAAGTCAAGGCTTGTCCAATGGTTAATATAGGTTGGGTTTCCTCATCTTCGTAGTCTACCCAAACAGAGTTGTCAGTATTAATCATGGGTGTAGCATGAGGATAGAGGGTGAGCTGTTTGGTTTCCTGTCCATTAGAGATGGTCATTGATCCTGATCTACAGCTGATAAAAGCATCTGCTGTGGCCAGCCACGGTCTCCCTAGAATCAACGGATGACCCCCCAACTTTGTTTTAGTTTGTAACACCACAAAGTCAACCGGGTAATTCCAAGATTCTACAGAGATTATGAGATCTTCAATGACCCCCTCGGGTTTAATTGTAGAGCGGTCAGCTAGTTCTAAGATAGTTGGGGTTTCCCTGATGAAGTTTTTCAACTGGAGCAATTGTGCTGTTTCGAGTGTCATAATGTTTATTGCAGCTCCTAAGTCTACCAGTACTTTAGAGATATAGGTTTTTCCAACCTGGACTGTTACTGTAGGGTGGCCAGGGTCACCATACTTCACAGGATAATCTTTTTCAGTCATTAAGGCAGTTAATTCTCCCATCACATGAACTGTGAGGGGATCCTTAGCCTTTCTCCCAGGTTTCTTTATGCAAATGTCTCTAATAGTTCTGGCATAAATAGGGACATCTCGTAATGCTTGTAATAATGGGATTTTAACATACAAGTTTTGTAGCTCTCCTAACAGGTTAAAGGTCGGTTGTTCAGGTGTCTTAGTGAGAGCTAGCCGTTCAGGGAATGGCGGATCTATTGCTTGATCATTACTATTAGGTGCTGATTCTGCTGGTTCAGCATTATTGTTAGCTGGTTTCTCTTTTCTAGTTTCTTCTTTGTCAGAGTCAGTAATATCATCTATAATAGGTTCAACAATTCTCCCTGAGCGAAGATGGATGTCATTACATTGCAGGGGAGAAACAGGATGATTCTGAATATCTATCACTTGCAGGGCTTTATTATTATTTGGATTGGGGTTAGGTTGCACAGGCAGCTGTGGTCTGATTGCCTGGTTATTCGGAGGAGTATTAGATGGTAAGGAAAGAGACTGTTGTTGTTGAGGAAATGGCATCTGTGGGGCTGCCCAGTTTGGATTCCATTGATTAAAATATGGTTGCTGGGGAGCCCACGGATTCCACATAGCAGGATCAGGAAAAGGGAGATTCGGTTGTTGCATAAGTGGAAAATTCATAGGATTAAAGGGTGGGTACTGCATTTGGTTCATGGGTGGGAAATTTGTTTGAAAAGGATTACTATTCCAACGACTGAATGGTGTGTTAGAGCTCATACCTTGTCTTTGTGGCCATTGCCTCCTCTGTGTCATCAGGTATACTGCTTCAGCCTCTTCTTCGGTTGATTGCAGTGCTGCTTTGATTCCAGGCAGAGTGGGGCATTGCTGAGTCTCGTGGTCCTTCTCACAGATTGTGCAGATAGGTATCTTATCCAGTGGGCATTCCCTGAGTGGGTGCTTTTCTCTGCATTTGGAACAGAAAATGGCTAGAGCAGCTTCTGCTTCCGCCTGTTTCTTTTTAATCTGCAGAGCATCAATTTGTGAAGCAAAAGAACTCAACATCTCAGTTTTAAATTCTTCTAATAAGTTACCTATTTCAGCTCTCGTTGCTCCTCCACTGGCTGACTTCTGAACTCTTGAATACACATTATCCCTGCTTCTTGATCGATTCCCTGCTCCTCTTGAGCATCTCATGCAGAGATTAATAATTTCATCAAATGGTTCCTTGGAAATGTCCCCTTTTCCTAACATGTTCAACATATCCAAGCAGTCATCACGTACCCCTTTCAGTAATATGGTCTTTAAAATATCTTTACTCATATTAGGATGTTCGGACCTCTGCAGATTATACTGCAGTCTCTCCACAAAATCTTCTAAGCTCTCATCCTCCTTCTGAACCATTTTGAACAATTCTTCCTTCCTTTCTCTTGTTCGACAGTAGTCTTGATATTTGGCCAGGAATCCTTCCTTCATCTGGTCCCAGGTGGTGATTGCCTGAGCTCCCAAGCTCATAAACCACCTCAACGCATTCCCTTTTAGTGTTGCTGGAAACAGTTTCAGTTTCTGATTAGGACTTATATAATCATAACTCCTACATAGTATATCGAATTCAAAGAGGAATTCATCTGGGTCTTCTGAGGATAACCCATGGAAGTTGGGTAATGCCGAGAGTGGAATGTTCTTCATAGGAGTTGTTCCTCTCGGGAGATCCCCAATGGGGAATTCCAGGGTAGAGAGTGAATTCTCCCCCCTTCCTTCTGTTCTGTTATCCTCCATTGGTCTTTTTCCTGAATCGCTTGCTTTATCTTCTGTGTCTTCTGTTTCCTCAGGTTCTTCTACAGGTTCTTCTACAGGTTCCTCAGTGTATTCTGGTGCTTCCAGCTTCCTTTCAGGTCCTAGTACTTCCTCCGTCTGTCGATCTGTTTGTGAGGAATGTTGGATCTGAGGTCTCCGGGAACTCGTCCTCTGTGATGTTTCGGCCTTTGAGATGATTTCGTCGATGTAAGTCTTTCTTCCTCCCTTGCCGCCTGCGAAATTAGGTTTCTTGCGTCCTCTCATGCACCTGTTATTTTTACAAAGAAATCATTAATACTTTCAGAAACCTTTAGTTGCCTTCCCCGGCAACGGCGCCAAAATGTTGGCTAGTTGAATTGTTTATGAATTAAACATTCAAGTACCACATTAATTGTCAACCTGGGAAAGTCTTTTTATTGCAAAGGCTACTGCGTACTGTATGTACTTAAATTCTGAAAGCATTAAAAAGTTGTAGTATACGTGATCTTTATGCTAAGTTATCACAGTACAAACAAAATGGAAACAATTAATTAAGATTACAAATCTGGAAAGTAAAATGATGGATTCTCTGCTGGCAGAGGATCAGGACCCTATCCTCCAGGTGAGGATGTTCAGCACCTGCCCCTGTAACCAGATTGCTAATGCACACTGCACTCCAGTTCACCGGTGAAAGATCCTTGCACACTTCAAACAATTAATGAAACAGAGTACTAGCAAAACAGAAATAACAGAGGTAATGCTACAGAATCCAAACAGAGTATCAACAGAAAGAAAATATCACACACTTACACACTTGACAGAAAAGTAAATGGGCGAATCTTGTGAGGAAGGTGGGCCCAGTCCCTCTCACAAGATTCCCCGGAACACAAAGGCTAAATTAGATGCTCAGAACAGTCTTCTATTCATCTGCCAAAAGGATTCAATTACAATGATGTTCAGCCTTGCTGATGTTTCCTGAGTCTTACTTATAGAATTTTCCCCAAAAAGATGATCCCCTACTAATGTAGATGTCTCCTCTTTATAGAGGAGACGTCTATTACAATAGATGATTACAGTTCATTCAGTTACCCTTGTTCTACCAAAAATAAGAGTTACATACCGCTGTTACAACAGTATAATCATACATTCCTTCTTAGGTTCTGGCTGTTACACAGCTGGTAACTGTCTTCGACCGTCTTCTTGGGATCTTCGCATTCCTTTGCCGTTTCCCCATGCTGCTCCTGATTAAACAATGATAACTGTGTTCCGCCCACTTTAGGTAGCTATAGATCATGCAGCGTCAGCGTTCCTCGAATAGTTGCCAGTTGCTGTCCAGCTATTGCAAAATAACCTACTTTGGATAGTTGCTGTTACTAACTGTAGCAACTTCGTAGTTGCTGCTTCTGGTGTTGCAGCAACTGCGTAGTTGCTGTTTCTGGTGTTACAGCAACTATAGATTATAATTCCTGCAGGCTTAAGACAATTACTTGACAATTTAATCAGCTTTTCAAAATAAATACAAAGATACTCGTGAATATGCGATGAACAATTAAACATATAGATATGCGGGAAGTTATCTCGTACCTTGGGGTGATTAAGTCATTATGCGGTCAAGGCTTACAACTTATGACTCAAAAAGATAATATTATTGGCAAAAGTATATGGTCAAAATAGGTCAATTCTGGGTCCTAACAGTATCATTATCTCATCAATTATCAACAAACCATACCATTGATCTAGGATATAGCCAGAAGCACTACTATTACTACATACTAAGGAGAAACCATGGCATAAGTTTATAGATTTAGATTTTTTTGTAAACGACAATAAATTTTTCCAAAATCATTACAAAGAACCTTTCAGTATGTCACACAAGTATGTCATAATACGTTAAATCATGCAAGCTCTGCCAAAATCATTGAGTTATCAAAAGAAATATGTAGCATATGCACAACATACTAATGGATATCTACATACAAACAAGGATTGAACCATACTCCTTGTTATCAAAAGGAAGAATCAAAACACATATCTCTATATACTTTCATATCTATATGCGGTTACTTCTGGAATGATCTATCAATCATATAGAGCACATACAAACTCTAATGTTAGCTCAGGAAACTGAGACCAAACATATCAAGGAACAGTATTGAAAATTGATCTCTGATCATATACCCTATCAATGCAATAAAAAATCACTAAAACATTGTATCATAACCTTACATATTTTTTCAATAGATCCATAATATATTGAAGATAATCCATACTAATATTTGCATGAAACAATGCCAGATCTTTGCAACATTAGTCATAACTCTCTATCTATGCATACCCATATCATCAATTTTAATATAAGGACATTCTTCAACATTTTCAAATCAATAAAAGGACGAGTCATTAGCCTCTGCAACATAAATATATTTATGTCTAAACATAGTGTGCACTAGAGACCCTTGTCTTTATAATCCTATCTCTGAAAGCACTGCATATTCATCTCAAAACCCCACAATATAGTTAGCACTTTGTCTATCCTCAATCACTACATTATCTAGATGAAAAAAATACAACCATTGCTCCATTTTTTTATCAACCCTGGTCCCCTATACACCATACATATCTCTGCATGCAAAGGTTAAGCTACTATTGCCACAAAATCCAAACATCATCTGTATATACTACGATCTGAAAAAATGAGGACAAAAGAGTTTCATAAAATGTATAGATATGATCCATATTTTTTTCATTTCACCTACATAAAATAGGTTATAACATATATCTCTAATTCCCATTCATATCCATATCTTCAAGTACACAAATATGACCTTCCTCTTGCTCCTGGTAAGCACTTGCATCAAATATTTATCACAAGGATTTCATCTATTGCTCACTAATTGCTCTAGATCAATTTCCTTATATAGCTTTCAATCCTTCCAATGCCTCAAGGAAAAATCTATTGAATTGTGATTACCATAGGCACAAATACAATTGTAAATATTTGACCAAATCAACACAACCTTGCGCACAAAATTGAATGAGAAAAACCATGGTTTCATGCACAAAACTTTGGTGTTTTCATCTACATGCTTGGCCGCTCCCACAAGGAACCTTCCATGTAGTTGGGAGGCCTATTAGTCACACCCATAGGCATATTTTCATGTTTTTGGGGATTTTTAGATGCACTCTTAAGCTTCCTTCCCTGTAACTCGGTTTCAGATAGGTAAAATTATTTTCTTGGTCCAAAACTTGCCCGATCATCTGCTAGATGTTCTTTAACACTTACTCATGCCTATGAAGGCTTATCAAATATTTTTAGGCCTCATATACCTTTTCCTTTACTGATATTATGTACTTTATAATTGTTAACAAGCAATCCATTCATGCAAATTGTGATGACATTTCAATCATGCACTACGTACTATGATCAACTATGCTAATTTATTCAGAGCATGAAGAGATATAAGAGATGAACAAGTGATCAAATATAATCCTATATTTAGACATATTTATAACCATAAAAACCTATTAATTAAGTACATCAATCTTGTGCTATATATATGCACAAAAATCCATGAAAGTTTCACACATCAAGATAAGGTAGACATCAGAGTAGGTTGTCGTCAAGGACAAATCCACATCCATAATGCCAAAAAAAGAAACCTATCCCTAGCAATGAAATCAATATGCCTCACGTTTGATGAGGAAAGTGAATGGGAAGAATCATGAATTTGTTGGGAATACCATCACAAGTTGATTGTACTCATAATTAAATTTCCAATGATAGGTGGAATTCCACTTAACTCCTCACGATTGAGGAGATATGCCTTCTCAAAGATGAAGCCCCAAAAGTTGGTCATGGTGCCCAAAATGAATGATAAAAGGATGCTTTATGTTTGGTAAAAATTTGGCATAACGTAATTCATAGATATTTCTTATGGATCTTCAATATTGATAAAGTTAGCCCTCAAAAAGGAATTTTTCATGTTTTTAAAATGATGTAAAGGAGGATTACTTTCAACCCCCAAAAACATGATGTATATTGTTGAAATACAAGTTTTCTTCACAAGAAAATTTGAATTTATGGGATAGGTTGGGTCCTTGCTTCAAGGCATGATTGCCCCATTTTCATGTCCCTCCATCAAGTATAAATTTGGGCCTTGGTTCCGCTCAAAGGAATTCAATTTAATGCTCATCCCTAGAAAATTTCATCTAATATTTCTAAGGCCAATGAAGTCATGCTAATGTGAGAATTAGGACAATTTCTTTAAGGATTTGTCGGTTTGAATTTTTAATCCTTTTGTGGTCATTTTTATTAGACAAAGGTCACAATTCTAAGGTTAGTTTGGACCCCTACTAAGGCATTTTGTTTCAGCCATCCTATGGAAATGTTTCAGACCTGTCCTAAGGAAAATATGTGCCATATTTCGGTCCTCTTCTGAGGAAACTTTTTCCCCCTCTAAGGTAGGGAAAAAAGAGTTCCTAAGGAATCTTAAGGAAATTTTCAAAGTTGTTGTGAGCAATTTTAAACCGAATTTAGACTAGGTGTGTGTTTATTTCGACCATCTTTCTGAGGCTTGTTTCAACCATATCTGAGACTGTTGAAAGGCCGATACTAAGGCTAGTTATGGGCCAGAATTCAACTAGTTATGAGGCCTATATTTGGTCTAAGTTGAAGCATGATTTTAGACCTCTTATGAGCCAACTTTTAAGCTTATTTTCAGACCTATTTGAGGTAGAAGAAAAATGCATATAGTTGATTATCCATAATAGATGCGAGGACATATTTTATCTGTAACTTTTGGATTTTCTAAAGGTCATTCTAATCCTAAGAAAGAGGCCACATTATTTCCATATCAAGCCACAATATAATTTAATGATTTGAATTTGAGTTTGAGGATTATCTAGCTCAGATTATTGTGATCCTAAGAGGCATATCAAGATTGTGTTTGGCATCAGAAAAGAAGAAAGTTAAGGTCGTAGTTAAAGGAACTAAGATAATATTAAGGTTTGTTTGAAAAGGCATATTAAGGGCTAATAACATTTTTTATTGATCCTATTATACTGCTTGATTAATTGAGGAAGTGTAAATCCAAATCATCGAAAGTTGTTGATGTTGGGTGTTGAGCTTGATTATATTCCTTATTCATAGGTTTTGTTTCAATCGTGTTTGGATCCTAGTTTTTAATGGGGGGCGTGGGGATTTCTCCCCCACTAGTGCTGCAAGAGGGTCCAAGTGGGTTGGCAGAATGCTTTTGAGTCCCCCATCTCAGTAAGGGTTTGGGGGCAACGCCCCAAAGAGAAAAATTCCTTGTAAAAATATTGTAATTTCGTAGTCAATCTGGACTATTCATTAGGTGTAAGATCTGATAGTAGAAGTTATTTTAGTTTATGGTTTCTTTCCCTAGAAGGAAACCCTCAGTTTATATGAGGGAATTGTATTATGATTGTGTATTATTCTGTGAGAAAATAAGAGGAGACTGTGTGTGAGCGAAGAGGAAGCTACATTGTATTTTTTGTAGCTTGTATCCCTTTAGATTGTTGGATAATATAAAAGGAAGGATTGGCTATTTCTCCATGGATGTATCTAAAATTGGATGAACAACATATATCTATGTCTCTCTTGTTTTATGCTTTTTTTTTCTTCCAATATTTTCGTTTCATTAATATATTATTTAATTTCTAACAAGTAGTATTAGAGTCGAAGGTCCATTTGGTTGATAAACTCGCAGGAAAGAAGAGTTCATGGTTTGAGTGGGAGAAATGGAGGAAGATGGTAGGTTTAGGGTAGAGAAATTCAACAGAAAAAGTTTCCAGCTATGAAGATGTAAATGGAGGATTATTTCTATCCGAAATATCGTTACCTACCATTGAGTGGAATAGAAAAGAAGTTGACAAGTATGATGGATGAAGAATGGGAGATTATCAATAGAAAGGCACCAGGAACAATATGATTATGCCTGAGAGTGTCGATGACCTTCAACATTTCAAAGGAAACTACAACGGAACATATAATGAAGGAATTGGCCAAACTATATGAAAAACCCGCATCCTTAAACAAGGTATTTCTTATGAAGCATTTACGTAATATGAATATTTCAGAAGGTGGATATGTTGTTGATCATTCAAATGAATTTAACACGGTTACCAATTAGTTAAGCTATGTAGGGTTATATTTTGATGATGAATTTAGGTATATGTTGTTTCTATGCTAATTCTCATAAAGTAAGAATGGATTAATCATGTTTATTATTTATTCTTTCTTTGGATCTAATTTGATGATGTTGTTGGTGCTATACTTAACAAGGAAATGCAATGGAAAATCTCAAGTGAGACATTAGGTAATTCTTTGACTGCAAAGACTAGGAGAAGAAAACTAGAGAGAGGAAAGAGCTCAAGATATCACAATAATTCAAGGAAAGGTAGATCCAAATCCAAATTGAAAATAGTGTGCAATATGGGAAGAAAGAACACCTGAAGAAAGATTGTAAATCTTGAAAGGGAAAAGAAGGAGATGGAAAACAAGAGAACAATCAAGAATGAAAGTAATGGGTGTCGTGTGCAAGATGATTTGATTATTTGATTAGAAAATATTATTGATGCATAGGCGGTAGATTCAGGGGCTTCATTCCATATGACACCCCATAAGAAACATTTGCATGACTATATTGAAGGATATTTTGGACAGATTCATCTAGGTGATGAAAAACCCTGTAAAAGTATTGGAATGGGTAAGGTACTTACAAACAAAAATAGAGAGCAATGGCTATTAAAAGAGGTAAGGCATGTTCCAGATCAAAAGAAAAATCTAATTTGTCCAGGGTCGTTGGGAAGTGAATTTTGTGTAACTACTTTTATAGATAAGACCTGGAGGGTTTATAAGTGATCCTTGGTAATAGCAAAAATAAATAAGGTTGGTGCATTGTATTTATGAAATGGTATATTTTAATATATTAATGTTTTGACATCCATGGGTTCATATAATACTATTATAGACATATTTGGGCACTTCAACCCCAAACTTATATTTCAATAAACTAGGGCTCATCAACCCTTAAAAGAGTTATTTCACACCCTAAAAGAACATGGTCATCTGATTACATCATTACCCAAAAGTTCCACCTGAAAAACCATCTAGAAATGGCCTAAAATGAACCATATTGACTGCTACACTGGCCAGGTGCGATGCATACTAAGTGATACACTACTTAGGTGCGATGCATACTGACTAGGCCTTCTGTAGGGTGCGATGGGCGAAGGTGGACAAATGTTCGAGACAATTTTCTAAGTGGATTCTCATGGAATCTTCTAGAAACCTCTCCTATGACACTTGCCTCTCTGAATTCGCCCAGGGATGAGTAAGAGATCCAAGAGATCTCCAAGTGGAACCAATTGTAACAAGTGGAATGACACTAATCAAAACCCCAGAGATGAATCACACCCTTGCACCCATCTATAAATGGATCCCTCATCTAAGAGATAAGAGGTTGGAATTTCGAGAATTGCAAGGAAGTGCTGATAGTTTGCATTTGAGGAAAGAGCATTGTATTGTTGGTGTGATCTTGTTATTTCATGAGGTGAAGAGGGATTGATGTTGGGAGGATGATGTCGGATCAGACAACTGGGTTGTAATTCTCCCTTCTATTTAATAAAGTTCTTCAAGTTTTCTTCCATATAATTGTGCAATTGTGAATGTTATCATTTGTGAATGCTATTGTATGTTCATTACATATCTGATTCTATAATGTTTATGGTATAATAGATCAATATGCTTTGATGGTTCTTTGTTACTGTGTTTCTACAGGTACTCTCCAAGCGGGATAAGTACGGAGAGGAGTTGCAAGCTCTGTCAAGGGGGAGAGAGATCAAGCAAGGGTAAGCGGAAGTTCCAGGTTGGTTCCTTTGTCTTTCTCTTATCTATTATACATAAAAGAAATCGTGAATTGCTTTAAACTATTGTTTCTAGGGTAGCTGCCAAACCTAGAGGGCTAGTCGTTCGAAAAGACACTAGTTTTCCCAGAAACAAATTGGTGAATCCACTGGGGACCGAATAGATGTTTGTTTGTTGTTATTGTTTTTTTTATAAACTATAGACAGAGCCTGAAGTCAGCCAGGTAGCCTTCAAACTGCTCTTGCTCTGCAATTGCATAGTAGATGAATGTTGCTTCAATCAATCTCTGGTTTAGTTTATGAATTAAAAATTTGACTTACAAGCATTCTAGATGCCTTTTTGGTAGCTTAATAACCTCTCAAGACATTCCTCTATACTTTGCTCTTTACTGTCCATCATAGCTCAGCTTAACTCATTGAAAACAGCTACACTTCTGAGCCAAAACCCACTTCAGTTGCGCTCCCTGACCCATCACACTATCTGTCACTATAAACCAGTATGCATCACACCTCCCGAGTGTGTAAAGTGGGATGCATCCCTATTTCTGTGAAGCTTAGGTGCGATGACTGAATGAACCTACTTCCATTCTAGAAATTGGGGGTTTTTGTCCTTGTTTTCAGTTTTGATTAGCCATTTTTGCTACTTATGAATAGTGCCTCATTACTGAAGCCTGCTTGCATCACATAGATCAGCCTCCATTTGATTAGGATTAGTAAATGTTTTTATGTATTTGTCCATCATTTACAATCCTTTGTCAAAAAGTTGCTTAAATCGATCTATCGCTTTGGTACAAAAAGTGTCGTAACTGTCGTTTTGTGTCAAAAAGAGAAGTGTCATGGATTCTTCCTTCCCTGGATAGTTGATTGAAATTTTTATCATGTATTTGATTTGATTTGTTGATATTCGAAGTGTCAAAAGAATTTTCTATTCAAAATTGGAAAGTGTCATCTAGTCTTCCTTTCTCTTTTGAAGAAGAAATTGTCAAAAATGTCGCTTTGAGTAAAATATTTTAGATCTTTGCTACACTTAGTTTTCCTTTTTGGAATTTTTCACATTAAGGGGAACGAAAAACAAATACATGCATTTGCATTTGCATTTAGTTTGTGTGCGAAAAATGATTTAGGAAAATGCACTAGTGTGTGCTCTTTGCTCTTTGTTTGAAAGAATTGTAATCTTCTTTCCCTAGTAGCTAGGATTTTCATTGCTCAAAATAAACAATGATTGTTTATCATTGTAGATTGCATTTTAGGAATTTCAAATCAATATCACGTGGTGAACCATTGAAATACAAACTTTAAAGAAGATCAACTCTAAAATAAATTCCAATGAACCTAACAACGCTTTGTAACTTAATGCGACACATCTAGAGGTCTAGGCTAGAGACATGTTCCGGCATCGTAAAAACTAGTAACTATCATTTTCATTGAAGGTTGGGTGATTCCTCCTCCTTGATACGACAAGTGCTAGCATGGACTTGTGCTCCCCGTACCGTCGCGTATATATTGGGAGACCACAATAGGCTTATATCCTTTATCCATAGGAAGCTGAGTCTGTCGCCTTATTGATCGCAATGCACTGAACACAGCATTTGGGAAGATTGACTGCTGTACATAAGTCCTTGGTAATTTCTCTTTAATTTATCACCAAGGTGTATATTGCAGTTTTGCGATTGGTTTGGTAATACCTCTGTCTATATTTTCCAGAGTAGTGACTTTCGTTCCATTTCGACTCTTTAAAAGAAAAGATCCATCTGAGCACTTGTCACTTTAGGCTCATTAAAAATCGAAGGAGACTAGAGTCATTTTTAGCTTTTTCTCGACTCTTAAAAACTGAAAAAGAAAAATTGTGTCAAAGCATCTTTAATATTAATTGAAATCGAAATAACATCCCTGTTCCTTAGTTGATCTTAGGTTGAGATATATGGAGACAAATCCAGGATCCACCAATCAAGGAATCCCTTTTGAGGGGAATCCTAGTCCTTTTTCTTCTTGGGGAAATATTGGTGCTTCGTATATGGCCACATTGTCCCTTCCGGGAATTACCATTGGCCTACCAATATGGCTATTCTCAACCTCTGTGGTTCAAAATACCGTGATTCCTCCACAATCGAATCAGCATCTAGTTGATACTGAAGTTGACCCTTCGCCTTCTTCTTCGTTTGTTTCTCCCTCCCCTTCTTCCTCTTCGCTTGGTGAAAGTAGTGATGCTAGTAACCAAGTGGCTGAGAAGAAGAAGAAAGGGAAGGAGAAGAAGAAGAAGCCAATTCAGCAAGGGGGCAACCATGAATCATCTGGTGAAAATCCACACATTAAATCTCCTAAACCCAAATTTCCTTGCATAATTTGTAGAGGAGACCATTTTCATCGAGATTGTCCTTGCTTTCCTCGGATCTTGAGAGAATGGTCTCCCCGTTCGCACCGTCCGGTGTCATCAACCTCTGGTGATCATGGTTACAACACACCATCAACTAGTAATATTAAATTTCGTGGACATAAAGGAAAGGTCAAAATTCCATGTAGGTTATCTGAAGATGATCATTCCCTTCACCGATGTCCTTTTTTGGATGAAGCCAAAAGAGTCGTGGATAACTGTCCTGCTTCACCGCAACGACTTCCATATGGCTACAGGAAAGTCTCCCCAAGTCCTTTACTAGTTGAAAAACTGACTGACTTAAATCAACCATTGGTCGAAACCACTCTCTCTGAAAGTGAATCTTATGAGTCTATACACAACCAAAGTCAACAGGTCGAGGTGACAGTTGACCCAGTTTTTCCTTCAGAAGATCATACCCTTTCCAAAGAGAGTGAGAACAATATCGTTCAAATTCTTTTTGTTACTTCAGAGTCCGATGAACTTGGGGGCAATCCACTCATTCCTTCACAACAAGAGGAAAATCCCCCATTTCTCGTAACTCAAGGGGTTAATTCACCTGTTTATTCGGTACCCCCTCCAAGTATTCTAGTCACTTCCTTTGAATGGAATCCATTAGGAAGATCCCACCTTCCTTCTTATGTACCTTTCTGGATCATAGTACAAGTTTACAAAATGATCGTGTCTGGAACTATCATAGATGAGGGTGCATCAGTGAGTATCCTTTCCTCAACTGCTTGGAAAGCGCTTGGTTCGCCATCACTTATTCCTATTATGCAAAATCTGTTACGCTTTAACAAAGGAACCAGTCAACCGTTAGGGATCCTTCCTAAGTTACCGATCACTTTGGGAAGGAAAACCGTTCATCTGAACGTGATGGTAGTCCCGGGGCCATTAAATTACAATCTACTCCTTGAACGTGACTATGTTTATAACATGGAAGCTATTGTTTCAACACTCTTTCGAGTGATGTGTTTCCCGCATGAAGGAAAAATTGTCACTGTTGACCAGCATTCATTTGCCCATCCAAGCATAGCTCCAGGTCAATCATCATCCCTAAATGGTCCTTTTGCATCATCGGTATCTCTTGAACCTTCATTCCATCCACCTAATTTCCATGAGTAGTCTGGTGAATGTAACAAAGCTTGGGGGCATGCACCCTTGTCTATTCTGTGGACACACACAGCTGAAAATATAATTTTCCCTATAATTTATGTGATTGGTCTGACACACCATTCACCTTTGTCTATTCTGCGGATGAAGCCAAGGAAGTGTTTTGTCTATTTTGCGGATGAAACCATCTTACCTAACCTCAGTAGTTTTCATATGTTTACAGGAGACTCTCCTTTCCATCATGCTGGGGGCATGCAATTTTTTTTTTTTCCATTTTTCAATTTCATTTTCTAGTTTTTTAGTTTTGTCATTTCTAGCTTTTTCGTTTTGTCTTTTCTAGATTTTTAGTTTTGTCGTTTCTAGCTTGCGTAAAAAATGAAAATAAAGACCGAGCATGATTCCCCCATGGTTCAAGCTCATTAAAAAATGAACCCACTTTCAAGTAATTAACCTTTGTGATTTCCATGCTATCAGCCTTTTGAGCCTTGGTTGTGTACCGCTCATCACCTCCATTCTTTTTGTCAATCATATGCTTCCACTTGGTTGTTTACCCTTTTTGAGGAACATATGCAACAAGTGGTCTTGTTAGCCAACCTCTTCCCAGAAATGACCATGTTTTGAGAAGTTCCAAGCTTACTCGGAACCAGTTTTCTACCCTAGACACCACTCATTCCTCAAAATTGAGTCTCCTTCAAACCCTTTTCAGACTCGTTAAATATGAAAAGACCGGCCTCTCCAGCTCGTTAAAGTGATTGGAAATGTCATCCCTCCTGTATATTTTAATCCTTTTTGTACCTGAGGGATTATCTCATGAAAAAATTTGAGCGCTTGTCTTTTTCGGCTCATTAAAGTGATCGGAAAAGTTATCCCTTTCGTATTATTTTATCCTTTTTCGGACCTGAGGGATTATCTCACAAAAATGTTTGAGCGCTTGTCTCTTTTGGATTGTTAAAGTGATTGGAAAAGTCATCCCTTTCATATTATTTTATCCTTTCTTGGACCTAAGGGATCAATTTACGAAAAATAACTTCTGGAGTTTCCTTTTCGTCCCTTTTCAAACTCTCTAAATGTCATGAAAAGGACCGAGTTATCCTTGTCGTTAAACTCGTTAAAACAATAGCGACAAACTCATCCATTCTAGATGATACAGAATCCCCTTTTCGTCCCTTTTCAAACTCTCTAAACATGAAAAGGACCTAGTTATCCTTGTTGTCAAACTCATTAAAACAATAGCGACAAACTTGTCAATTCTAGAAAAGACTGAGTTTCACTATCGCTAGACTCGTTAAAACATAGCGACAAGTTTGCCCAAAGGGAAAATTATAGAACAAGCATATGTTATCCTCCTCGAGCTTGAAAAAATAAAGAGGTACTGGTCAGCAATGACTGGGGAAAAAGGAAAAAACTTGAAGCAATTTCTGGTAGCAGGTCGCTTTTTAACATGACACTTTCACTCCATCACCATTATTGAGTCAGGTTGGGTTATTCTGTCGTTGGTCATCTCACCATTGGTCTTCCACACCATCCATCTTTAGGGGTGAACGCTACCAATCCATCTCAGTTTCGTCGATATGTTCAAGAGAAGTCATTCAGTTGAGAAACCACAACCCAGTTAATGCCTTATCCATTGCAATACCTTCAACCTTCATTTTTTATGACTGCCATTCCTGAACCTTGTGTTGTCAGATCGTTTTCACCTCCAGAAAATCATTTTCTTCGTTTCATGTCATAGATGTGGGATACATCAAGGCCATCCTACGATGAGTCACTTCTTGTCGACATCAGCTCATTATCTGAGAATTTGACTTAGAAACACCCCTTTCAGTACTTTGAATCTTGCATGCCTCAATGGCAAGTTTCTCACTTCCAGCGATAGGTTGACATCAATGGCCTTCGACTGAAATATTTTGCGTGGTGTTCAACATCGGATCATATATTCACACCACATAAATTGTGCTGTAGTACCTTGAGGGTCATTATCATTATCATTGATTCCTCTTGCGTCTATTAACGGCTCACATTATTGGTTGGTAATCAGGCCATGTCTTCCCATGTTCGACTTCATAACATCTCTTCACATGGATTAACTTGTACATTGGGCGGAGATTGAATGAGTTTGAAGACCCCAGATCTAGTTTCATCCATCCGGGTTGTGATATATTCAGGGATATAAAGACATCAAATGTACAAAGAAGCTGCATAGATGGTCATCCGAGCCAAGGATGATGACTCTACATCTGAAGAATCACAAGTCTGCATCTGCAGATGACTATCTGATCTATGTACATGAAATGAATTTATAAAGTTGAGGATGGGAATGCCCACCTTAGCTAGATCATGAAAATTAGATTATGATGAAGTATTGTATTGTATCTTATATAGGTCACCTTCCAGTTCGAAACCTTGGATCCTCATGATAAAGCATTTCACCCAACATCAAGATTTATGACTTCATGCTTTAGGGTGCAACAGTTATAGGCATATTTTTGCACTTCAACCCTAAACTTATATGTTGATAAACTAGGGCTCATCAACCCCTAAAAGAGTTGTTTCACACCCTAAAACAACATGGTCATTTGATTACATCATTCCCCAAAAGTTCCACCTGAAAAACCATCCAGAAATGGCCTAAACTGAACCATATTGACTACTACACTGGCCAGGTGCAATGCATACTGAGTGATACACGGATCAGGTGTGATGCATACTGATTAGGCCTTCAGTAGGATACGATGGGAAAATATGGACAAATTTTTGAGACAGTTTTCTAAGTGGATGCTCATGGGATCTTCTAGAAACCTCTCCTATGACACTTGCCTTTCTAAATTCACCTAGGGATGAGTAAGAGATCCAAGAAATCTCCAAGTGGAGCCAATTGTAACAAGTGGAATGACGCTAATCAAAACCCTAGAGATGACTCACACCCTTGCACACATCTATAAATGGATCCCTCATCTAAGAGATAAGAGGTTGGAATTTTGTGAATTGCAAGGAAGTGCTGATAGTTTGTATTTGAGGAAAGAGCATTGTATTGTTGATGTGATCTTGCTATTTCATGAGGTGAAGAGGGATTGATGCTGGGAGGATGATGCTGGATCAGACAACTGGGTTGTAATTCTCCCTTCTATTTAATAAAGTTCTTCAAGTTTTCTTCCATATAATTGTGCAATTGTGAATGTTATCATTTGTGAATGCTATTGTATGTTCATTATATATCTGATTCTGTATTGTTTATGGTATAATAGATCAAGATGCTTTGATGGTTCTTTGTTATTGTGTTTCTACAGGTACTGTCCAAGCGGGATAAATATGGAGAGGAGTTGCAAGCTCTGTCAAGGGGGGGAGAGATCAAGCAAGGGTAAGCGAAAGTTCCAGGTTGGTTCCTTTGTCTTTCTCTTATCTATTATACATAAAAGAAATCATGAATTGCTTTAAACTATTGTTTCTAGGGTATCTGCCATACCTAGAGGGCTAGTCATTCAAAAAGACACTAGTTATCCTTGTCTTCAAACTCGTTAAAACAATAGCGACAAACTTGTCAATTCTAGACAAATCGAGATTCACTGTCGGTAGACTCATTAAAACATAGTGACAGGTTTGCCCGAAGGGAAAATTATAGAACAAGCATATGTTATCCCCCTCAAGCTTGACAAAAATAAAGAGGTACTGGTCAGCAATGATTGGGGAAAAAGGGAAAAAACTTGAAGAAATTTATGGTAGCAGGTCGCTCTTGAACATGACACTTTCACTCCATCACCATTATTGAGTTGGGTTGGGTTATTCCGTTCACCGATCATCTCACCATTGGTCTTCCACACCATCCATCTTTTCAGGCTAACGCTACCAATCCATCTCAGTGTCGTCGATATGTTCAAGAGAAGTCATTCAGTTGAGAAACCAAAACCCTGTTAATGCCTCATCCACTACAATACCTTCAACCTTAATTTTCCATGACCGCCATTCCTAAACCTTGTGTCGTCAGATCATTTTCACCTCCAGAAAATCATTTGCTTCATTTCGTGTCGTAGATGCGGGATACATCAAGGCCCTCCTACGATGAGTCACTTCTTGTCAACATCAGCTCATTATCCGGGAAGTTGACTTAGAAACACCCCTTTCAGTACTTTGAAGCTTGCATGCCTCAATGGCAAGTTTCTCGCTTCCATTGATAGGTTGACATCAATGGCCTTCGACCGAAAGATTTTGCGTGGTGTTTGACACCAGATCATATATTCACACCACGTGAATTGTGTTGTAGTACCTTGAGGGTCATTATCATTATCGATGATTCCTCTCGCATCTGTTAACAACTCACATTATTGGCTGGTAGTCAGGAAATGTCTTTCCATGTTCAACTTCAGAACATCTCTTCACATGGATTGACTTGTACATCGGGCAAAGATTGAATGCGTTTGAAGATCCTAGATCTAGTTTCATCCATCCGGGTTGCGATATATTCAGGGATATAAAGACATCAAATGTACAAAGAAGCTGCACAGATGGTCATTCGAGCCAAGGATGATGACTCTACATATGAAGAATCACCAGTCTGCATCTGCAGGCGACTATCTGATCTATGTACATGAAATGAATTTATAAAGCTAAGCGTGGGAATGCCTGCCTCAGCTAGATCATGAAAATTATATTATGATGATGTATTGTATTGTATCCTATACAGGACACCTTCCAATTCGAAACCTCGGATACTCATGATAAAGAATTTCACCTGAAATCAAGATTTATGACTTCATGCTTTAGGGGGAAACTATTATAGACATATTTGGCACTTCAACCCCAAACTTATATGTTGATAAACTAGGGCTCATCAACCCCTAAAAGCGTTGTTTCACACCCTCAAAGAACATGGTCGTCTGATTATATCATTCCCCAAAAGTTCCACCTGAAAAACCATCCAGAAATGACCTAAACTAAACCATATTAACTGCTACACTAGCCAAGTACAATGCATATTGAGTGATACACTGCTCAGGTGTGATGAATACTAATTGGGCCTTCTGTAGGGTGCGATGGGCGAAGATGGAGAAATGTCTGAGACATTTTTCTAAGTGGATGCTCATGGAATCTTCTAGAAACCTCTCCTATGACACTTGCCTCTCTGAATTCACCCAGGGATGAGTAAGAGATCCAAGAAATCTCCAAGTGGAATGACACTAATCAAAACCCCAGATATGACTCACACCCTTGCACACATCTATCAATGGATCCTTCATCTAAGAGATCAAACGTTGGAATTTTGTGAATTGCAAGGAAGTGTTGATAGTTTTCATTTGAGGAAAGAGCATTGTATTGTTGGTGTGATCTTGCTATTTCATGAGGTGAAGAGGGATTGATGTTGGCAGGATGATGCTGGATTAGACAACTGGGTTGTAATTATCCCTTCTATTTAATAAAGTTCTTCAAGTTTTCTTCCATATAATTGTGCAATTGTGAATGTTATCATTTGTGAATGCTATTGTATGTTTGTTATATATCTCATTTTGTAATGTTTATGGTATAATGGATCAAGATGCTTTGATGGTTCTTTGTTACGGTGTTTCTACTGGTACTCTCCAAGCAAGATAAGTACGGAGAGGAGTTGCAAGCTTTGTCAAGGGGGAAAGAGATCAAGCAAGGGATTAAGCAGAAGTTCGAGGTTGTATCATTTGTCATTATCTTATCTATTATACATAGAAGAAATCGTGAATTGCTTTAAACTGTTGTTTCTAGGGTAGCTGCCAAACCTAGAGGGCTAGTCGTGCGAAAAGACACTAGTTTTCCCAGAAACAAATACATTGTGGAATCATAAGTTTGGGCGCATGAATGAGAAGGGTATGTCGATTCTTCACTCAAGAAATTTGTTGCCAGGTTTGAAGCATGTTGATTTTTATTTTTGTGAGAATTTTGTTTATGGAAATCAAAAGAGAGTTAGATTTCTCAAAGTTGGGAAAGTAAAGAAGAGTGAAAAATTAGAGCTTTTGCATACACATTTATGAGGACCAACTCATATATCATCTCTCGATGGCTCTCATTATTATGTTACTTTTATTGATGATGCAACTAGGAAAACTTGGGTTTATTGTATTTAAAATAAATATAATGTCTTGGAAACTTTTGAGAAAATGGAAATATTTGGTTGAAAATGAGACAAGAAAGAAGTTGAAGTGTCTCAGATCAGATAATGGAGGTGAATACTACAACAAGGAGTTTAATACTTATTTTTCATACCATGGAATTCGTAGAGAGAATAAAATTCCAAGAACACCACAAGAAAATGGTGTTTCATAAAGGATGAGCAGGACTATCATGGAGTGTGCAAGGTGTATGAGATTTCATGCAAGATCACCCTTACAATTTTGGGCAGATGTTGTAGAGATTTTTGTTTATCTAATTAATAGAGGGCCTTCAAGTTCCTTGGATGGTCATATTACAAAGGAGGCATGGACAAGTAAGAAGGTAAACTACTCATTTATAAATACTTTCGGTTGTGAAGCATTTGTCCACATCAATAGAGAAAAAAAAAAAAAAAAAAAATCTTGAGGGAAAACCAAATAAGTGTACCTTTATTGGATATGGTGTTAATGATTTTGGTTATGACTTATATGATTATGAAAGCCATAAAATGATTAGGAGTAGACATGTGGTATTCAATGAAAGGGTCTTGTACAAATATCAGTTGCAGAGAAAGAAAAAGGAAATGGAAAACAAAAAATACACAATGCTTGATGAGATCACAGAAAAACAAACGTTAAAAGTGCTAGAAAATCATAATGATTAGTAGAAAGAACAAAAACAACAACAAACACCTAAATATCCTGCAACTAATGTTAGAACATCTACCAAGTTAAGTAGACCCCCTAAACGATACCCTCCTTCATTATATTATGTATTGTTGATTGATTCTAGTGCACTAGAAGGATATGAAGAAGTAATGTAGGTAGAAACCAGGAAGAAGTAGGAGCAAGCCTTGAAAGAGGGGATGGATGCCTTGGTACATAACCAGACTTGGGACTTAGTCAGGTTTCCTATAGGTAAAACAACAGCGGAGAATAAATGGGTTTACAGGTTGAAGGAAGAAGATCGAAGATAATATAGGTAAAGGCTAGAATTGTTGTGAAGGGGTTTGCACAAAACAAAGCTATAGAATTTGGTGAAATATTTTCTCTTGTTGTTAAAATGAATTCAATTATAACTATTTTAAGTCTAGTGGCAATAGAATATTTGCATCTTGAACCATTAGATGTAAAGAGAACCTTTCTCTATGGGGATTTGGAGGAAGAGATTTGTATGCCACAACCATAAGGGTATGAGGTCAAAGGAAAGGAGAAATTAGTTTGCAACTTGAAGAAGAGCTTGTATGGCTTGAAACAAGATCCAAGGATATGGAATCTAAAATTTGACAAGTTTAAAAATGTCTAAACAAGGTTATACTAGATGTCACTCTGTCCATTATGTTTATCTTAAGAAACAAAATTATGGTAGCTACATTATATTGCTATTATATGAAGATGACATGCTTGTTGTAGGGTCTAACATGTAAGAAATAAATGTGCTTAAAAGAAAATTGGTAAATTCATTTGTAATGAAGGATTTGGGTGCTGCAAAGAAAATCCTTGGTATGAGAATAACTAGAGATGAGAAAAATTGCAAATTAACATTGTCTTAATGTGAGTACATAGAAAAGGTGTTGGAAATATTTAATATGCAAAATGAAAAATGCAAAACTAGTTAGTACACCTTTGGATATTCATTTAAAACTAAGTAAAGAGATGTGTCCCAAGACTCAAGAAGAGATAGATAATATGTATAAAGTTCCATCAATATCAACAATTGGAAGTTTAATGTATGCAATGGTGTGCACAAGTCTTGATATTACACATGCAATGGAAGTTGTGAGAAGGTATATGAACAATCCAGGAAAAGCACATTGGATGACAATAGAGTGGATTCTCATGAATTTGAGCGTACTACTAATTAAGAATTATGTTTTTGAGATTCAAACATTGTTCTATAGGGATATGTCGATTCAGATACGAAACGTGATAGAGATAATAGGAGGAGCACCACAGGTATGTGTTCAATATAGGTGGAACAACAATAAGTTGGTTTTCTAAAATGCAAATAATTGTTGCACTTTCAACAATGGAGGTGCATTATGTTGCTACCATAGAAGCTAGTAAAAAAATGATTTGGTTACAAAGGTTTATGGACAAATTAGGAAAGAAGCAGGAGATTGGAAGGTTATATAGTGACAGCTAGAGTTCCATTCATCTTGAAAAGAACACAAATTTTCATTCTAATACTAAGCATATACACTCAGGTACCATTTCATACAGTCAATTTTGGAAGATGGACAGTTAAAGCTAGAAAAGATACACACTAGCCAAAATCCTATAGATATGCTAAAAAAGGTAGTGACCAGGGAGAAAAAGATTTTGTGCTCAGTTTCAATTAGCCTTCAAGTATGATGGTAAATATGAGAAACAACCAAGTCCAAGTGGAACTATTGTCTAGTAACTAAAGAAGCGGTAGAGTTGCTATAATTAGTCTCCAAGTGGGGATATTGTTGGGTGCGGAGCATGATTATCTTCTTGATTCAGAGGTCTTATTTCAGGTGTGTTTGGATCTTAGTCTTTGATGGGGGCATTCCCACCCACCCCACTAGTGTTGTTGGGGCGTCTAGGGGGTGGTGGGGGTAAGGAAACATGCTTTTGGTCCACCCTAGTAGGTGTTCAAGTGAATTTCCCCTGAAAATAATTTTTTTGAGAAAATTAGCTTGTTAAAATATTGTAATTTTGTAGCCAATATGGATCGTTCATTAGGAGGAAGAACTAATAGTAGAATTTATGTTAATTTAGGTTTTATTTCCCTAGATGTATCTCTTAGTTTATATGATGGAATTTTATTGCGGTTATGTATTATTATGTGAGAAAAGAAGATGTGACTGTGAGAGAGTGGAGAGGAGGTTGCAGCAAATTTGTTGTAGGTTGTATCCCTTCAGTTTTTTGAATGATAGAAAAGGGAAGGATTGGTTATTTCTCTATGGACATAGCCTGTATTGGGTGAACCATATATATCTGTGTCTCTCTTGTTTTATGCTTTTCTATGTTTCTAATATTTATGTTTCATGGTATTGTTATTTAATTTCTAACAGTTGATAGTTGTTCCATATGACATCTAGCGTTCACATTACAAAGAGTCTTCTTCGTTGCCATTAGTTATTCCCAAAGTTGTATACCATTGTATAAGTGTAACTGAGTTTAATATCAGAGAGTAATTTTTTAGCTATTATTTTCATGAGCATTGTAATGGCCTAACGATATTGCTGGTGACAAAGTTTGGAAAACAAGTATAATTGTGTATAGTTAAGTCAGTGTTGATGTAAGTATTTATATGTGACAGAGTTGTGTGAGTAATGGTTGATTTTTTATGTTGATATGCGGTTGAGCAAGAATTGTTGAGCTAGGGTTTAATGCATTATTGAGTTGTAAGAGTATTTTGAATTGTGGTTGATCAAAAATTTTCTAGGGTTTGGATAGAGTTTGTTTTGCAGAATGTTATTGAATTGTTGAGTTGGGGATTAGATTGCAAAAAGGTAATTGAATTGGAATCTTATGATATTGTGTTTCTTAAGGAAAATGTTACTTAAGGTTGGGCACAAGACATATTTGTGGCACATTGGATTATGAATGTTGGTAAGAGTTAACAGTGATAGTGGTAACATTTACAATAATATAATGATAAAGCAAATAGAGTCCAACAATAGTATTGGCAACAAAGACACCAAGGGTATTGACAACAATGGTTGCAGCAGTGAGTGTGAAAGTCGATTAGTGAGACTAGTGTAATCTATCTTCATTAGAGAATTTTTGAGGTCTAAAATATGCCCCCCCTAAGGAATATCATAAAATAATAGTGGAAATATTAAAATAATATTAGATTACATCATCAAATTTTAGAGGGAAAAAAAGAAAAAAATAAAATTCAACTCATATTTTCAACTTATGTCCCTATAGTTTTACTCAAATTTCAAGCAAGAGCACTTTTTGGATGTAGAATTTTATTCCTCATCTAAGGTGTTAGCCTCCTATTGCAATAAGTTGTCATTTTTCATGATTAACAGTGGAAGTGCCAAATATGTTCATCTTTTCCATGCTGCAAAAGTTCCATATTTGATGAGTCATGCCATTTTTGAAGAATTTTTCAGTTAAAGGGAAGGCCAAACAGTTTAATCTTGGCTTCCCTAGGTTTAAATTTCACGTTTTAGAATATAGAGAATAAACATCTGTCCAAAATGTTTAATCTTGGAATATTTGTAGATAGATAGAGAAGCAAGGGCGCTCATTAGCTTAATCTGAGCCCCGGAAGAAATAAGGGTCGTTTTAGATAGGAGAACAGAAAAAATAAAAATAAAAATTGAAAAGCTGGGTTTGCAAGTTCAAGTGCACCCAAACCAAAAAGAAGATAAAATGCTAGGTAAGTAGGCCGGGTAGGTAGTTTTGTGGTGGATGAATGATCATTTGTGATCCATTTCATATTTTCAAGTGTTATATCTATTTAGATAACAAGTATGAGGCAGTTTTTCATTCGGAGCAGCTCAAGCGAGGCATGTTTAACTTCCCCTTCTTCTCCTTCCCCAAATCATTCACTAACTTCCCTAAGGAGGTCAAGATCTGCTTGATACCTCTTAGATTCATCATTCTTCATATCATTTCCCTTAGTAAAGATCTGCTTTACTTAAGGAGTGTTCATATGTCCGCTACGAAGTTCTATCTCCCCTTTTAAGCCTAAGGTCTCTAAATTTAGCGCTTTCTTGTCATTTTCATATTAACTTCTAACATTATTATGTAAATCCCTATCTATTTCCCCTCCCCTTACTAAAAAGCACTAAATAGCTCCCCTATGTACATATCCCCTCCCTTAGGTTGAAAAATAACCATTATTATGCTTGGGAGTTGCTAAGTTTGCCTGAAACTTAGCAAGAACCCTCATTTGCCCCTTCAAATCATCTTCCAATGCATTAGGACTCATTCCTATGCATAAACCCTTCCAAGTGTATAAAAATCCATCATTAACCATGTTTTAACCTTTCTCAAAGGCTCAAAACCCTTCTCAAGCACATAAATCCCCTTCCAAATGCTTTTGGACTCCTTCCAAGCATTAAAGCCCCTCTTCTTAGGCTATCGGACCCCTTCCGATGCCTTGGAATCCCTTCAAAATCATAAAAAGGCCTTAATAACCTTCCTCCGATTTCACAAAAGCTTACCTTTATACAAAAACCTTGCTCCGATTGCAAAAGGGTTCCGTTTGAACCCCCTCCGATGCGATATCGCAGTCGGGAGGGGGCAGTCACATGTTAAACACCACATATATATTTTTCCGATGGGTTATTCGCCGATAGCCATTTCGCCGATCGCAAGTCGACAAATCGGCTATCGCAAATGTTTTATGCACTGTATATATGCCCCCCTCCTCCGCTGATGCAATATCACCGTCGCACCCGACAGCGATATCGCCATCGCATTATTTCTCATATCACATTCCCCATTATATACCATTTCCCTGCAATTTTTGTTATAAGCCTTGTTTATTGTGCAAACATGTGTATTGCTGAAATTTATATGTTATGTCGCTATCGCATATTGTATCGCATTAGCCTTCCTCCCCCGATCGCTGATAGCGATATCGGCGATCGCTCCATTGCAATGACATATGCCCGCACCCCCGGTCCCCGCCGATCGCCGATGCTCCGACTTATCGGGAGCCGTTGGATCGGGCCCTCAGATCAACGGCTCCGATCAAGTCGCGCCCCCCCGCTTTCGCTCATCCATCGCATATCATATATCGCCATAGCCCCCCGATGGCTGATCGCCGATGCGATATCGGCAATCGGCCCATCGCTGATCGCATATATATGTTTATTGCCACACCCCGTGCCCCGCTGATATGCGATACGCCGATTCATTCGTGGTCGTTGGATCGGCCCGCGCCGGATCCAACAGCCCGGATCTAATCTTATCAACAGTGATCGCTCAGCACCCAAATTTCATCCAATTTCACGTTTAAAAGGCATTTTGCCTTTTATAAAGGAAAGGGCAGTTTTCAAGGTATTAGCTCGGCGCTCTCAGCAAAGGAAGATTAAGCATTTCGCGGCCATTCCTTCATCGCCCCAAGCCCGATTGGCTCCAAATACAACATTTTCTACCTCAGCAAGCTCTCGGCCTCCATTATTCCGCCAATTTTGCAGTTTTGATCAGTTTTAAAGCTATTTTGGATCGGCCAGGTGCCGATACTTCCCCAAAGCCTCCAGAAGCCCGCAGACAGTGCACCAGCAGTCAAATCTCACCATAAGTGGCCATAAAGGGGCGATTTTGAAGCGGCAAAGTGTATCAGTGGGAGAAAGTGGCCCAGATTCAGTTTTAAAGAGTATCAGTGAAGCGACAGAGAGTATCAGTGAATATTTTGCATCAAAAGCCCCAAACAAAGTCAAAAAAAAAAAGAGCAGCTCAGAGCCATAAAGGCTCACCAACTCATTATTAAATGTGTTAAAGCCACTTAGTAGCAACAGAACCACCTTAAAGAGGCAGTTCAAGTGTTTCCAGGCCCAATTTTGCAGAAGCAGTGTATAAATCCACATTTGAGAGCAGCGCTGCAATTCCCAAGGTGCAGTTATGGCAGAAATGCCAGCGCATTGCAGCAAGGACCAATATTTATTCATTCTTATGGCTGTTGCTTCCTGCGCAGCTCATGAAGATATTTCTAGGCATTCATTCTAATAAATGTTAGGTTAGAAGCATTTATTTCTTCAGATCTGCTGTTGTATATATTGTTTAGATATTTTCTCTATAAAGACCTCCCTCTATATAGTGAAAAGGGTTGGTTGGTTGATTTCCTCTTTCCGGATTTGCCCTGTAAGTTTAAGAACCTCTGTAATCAAAGATTGCTGGAATGTTTGCATCTGAAATGGCTGGTTGTGCTCTTAATGGCTGAAGAGCTTGATATGGAATTCTCGTGCTTGCTCATGGTCCAATAAGTCTTTCCTCCCTCTGTTTATCAATTTATATGTATCTGTATCATCTATATATCATAATCTAAGTTGCAGGAAGAAGGAATAGTTCAGAACTGGTTTTCATGCCCTCTGTCCTCAATTCTTGTAACTTTTCTATGTTTTCCTCCGAATTAGTGATGAATATGCATACTTAATTGATCATGTTTAAGCTATTAAGCTATTTCCTTCACATATGATTGTTGTCTAGGAAACTCTTCATTGCTCCTATTTAGCCTTCATCCAATTTCCCTCTTTGGCTGGATGAGAGATCCTTAACTGCCTCTCATCCCCTGACCTCCATTTCATCCTTGTTCCAGCATTAATCATTGTGCCATGTGTAGCTATCCTGTTCCATATTCCCCTCTTCTACCAAAGAAAACACACCCTTCAGTTCACATTCATGGACTCCATGCCCAATGGTTTGAACTTCTTACACTTGGCTTGCCAACTCTGCTTGAATAGATCAACCATCCCACCCAACTCAAACAAAACCCATGTGCATCATATCTAGCCTAAATCACCCCTAAAACAAAGCTAAATCATAAAGAGAGAGCCCTCTCTGACTGCAAGTAGGCTAGGACCTACAGTCCAAAGATTGGTTTGTGGTTACCTCGGTCGTATTCCCTTAGGAGTCAAAGGGAACAACCTGAGTGATAACATAAGGATTGCATATGTTTCTTACCTTCGATGGACCTTGCTACAAAAAAAATGAGAAATACTTGAAAAATGTTATTACAATCACGTTTTTCATGTATTTCTCATTTTTTGTGTAGCAAGTCCATCAAATATTGAAAAAATGGATATTCCTTGGATAAGGAATTAATTGTTTCATCTAATGAGTTCTCCTACTCAAAATTCGAGCAAAAACAGTAGGGAGATCAGTTGAAAATACGAGTTGAAAAAGTAGTTTTTTTTCTCACTTTTTTAATCCAAAAATGGTGAATCGTCATATTAAACTCTATTGGTTGTTATAATGTTTATTTTTTTTTGCACATTTTTGTTAAGAGTCCCATTGTTTACCTCAAATTTTTCTAATAATTATTTTATCTTCTATCTTCAAGTTGGTAGGGTAGTGAAAGGAAGAGATTGAACTCTCCTTTAGGTTGGAGCCTATGAACACTTTGTGATGGTAGGGTGGTGCTTGGATATTAGTAGGGTGTTGGAGCATCCTTTCAATCAACAATGATAAAATTAGGGTGTTGGAGCATCCTTCTAGTTGGAGCTAGTTAAACCGGGGTGTTGGGGCATCCTTTCAGTTGGAACTGATAAAACTAGGAGGTTGGAACCTCCTTCTAGTTGTTACTAGAGAATCTTGGAAGTTGGAGCTTCATGTTGATTTAATATTTAGGACATATATTAAAAATCATTTAGTGGTTTTTCTATTGGATGGGTTTTCACCTAAAAATATCTTGTGTATTTTCTACGATGTTATGCATTGTTGAATGGTGTTGTCAACTTTTTATTGTTTAAAACATGATATGATTAAAATTGTTGAAAAAGTTCCCAATATTGTTTCACTAGCCTCTCAATATTGGTAAATATTCCAACAATTTTTGTCATTGTTGTTTGGAAGTGTCACAGAGCAAGTCCTATCACAACCCTTGAAAAAGACATTAGTACATCTTTAGTGAAGTTGGAATATAACAAAAAATTGTAGATTTCATGATGGAAACTTCAGTTGTAGGCCACCTAAACTTTATTAGAAAAATTACAGATTATATAACAAATCCATTATTTTGAAGACTAGAGTCATCATACCTTACTATGACATTGCAATCAATCACTATCAGTTAGTGGAGATCCATTAGCCACAACGACCAAAGAATTAATTCATGAGATTTATTTTTTTATCATTCCTCCATAACACCTCTTTGGTTATTCGTAAAATTCCAACATGATATAGACTTCTTACATTGTATTTTTTGGTTTATAATTGAAGAATCCTGAAAAATACACTTTCCTCATTTAGGAATTTTATAAATGGATCTCCAATTTAAAAAATTTAAGATAGATATAATTAATTAAAGTGATGAGAATTGGTTTTGTACTTTTAAATTATATTATATCAATTCAATCTTTGATATGTTAAAGATCACATTGGTAAAATTAAAATTGTGAAAAAGAGTAAGCAAATAGCTAATACGCATTTGAGTAAAAAAGGAAAACTCACTATTATCAATATACATACCTAATTATCACATAGAAAAAAAATATATATATTATATATATATATATATATATATATATATTATATATATATGTGATAATTAGGTATATATATTGATAATAATGAGTTGTCCTTTAAGCCAGTGTGTTGTGCTTGAGTAGATTGATATATAGAAATGGATTAGACTTCAATTGAATAGTCATATGGGATGTATAGTTTTCCTTAATTTTTGAATGCATAATTAGTTATGGAACCAACCTAGAATCTTAACTATGGATCTACCAAGTGCTAAGAGGGATCAAATCCCTTAAGGTGCATACCTCTTTTAGAGTGAAAAGAAAATTGATATCTCTCAATGCAACCGGAGTTAAGGTTGATCTAGACTAGTAAGATATGTATATATTATATATATATATATAATATATATATATATATATATATATTATATATATATATATATATATATATATATATATATATATATAATATATATATATATATATATATATTATATATATATATATATATATATATAGATATACACCATTGGAAAACCCATGGGTTGTCAAAACTTGAAGCCAAAAAACTAGGAATGGTAAATTGACTTTTTTAGATCAATTTTATTTTACTTATATTATTGTTATTGTTATTTTTATTTTTATGTAATTAGACCAATCAAAATGGTTACATAACAGGACACGACAAGATATTACATCTCTTCCTACCAGGTTGGACCAGGGTTGGAATTTCAAATTAGACCCACCTATCAAATTTGATGGTTTTCACACATCCTTGACCTATCTTCACAGTTTCAAAGAAGGATTTTGATGATTTTTAAAAATTTTAAATTGTATTTGATGAGAAAATCACCCCATCACAGGAAATTTTCCCATCAAATTCCATCCCTAGGTTGGAGAGTGTCTCTCAGTGCAATTTCCCTATTATTAGTTATGGAAAAAACTAGAGAAATAAAAACTCCTTGTTATATTATGGAAACATCAAAATTATATGTTAAAATTCTACATTACGCTGAAGATTTATTGGATTATACTACAAATTAAATTTCCAATTCTAAGAGTTAGAACTACTATTTATTTGGAACTTAAGGTAGAGTAAGTATATATTTTTTGAAACAGTGGGAAAACCTATCATAACTTAGTTGTCAAACTAGTTGTTGGAAATAGCAACAAGAAATGTTAAAAATAACATCTAGAAATTCCAATTTAATTTGTCCTTGTGTTAAATTAGGAATTAAATTGAAATTATATTATCATAGCAACTTGTAATAGTAAATTAAGTTAAATTGACTTAATTGACTTAGGAAATTTGAGTTGGAAGTGTATCTAGAGTCATGTAGAGTGATCCCTAAATTTTAGGGGGGCATGTTGGGTTCTTTGGAGTTGTAATTAGATAACTTAGTCTAACTAAGTTATAGTCAGTTAAACTAGTTCTAACTGTTGGAGGAACTACCATAGGTCTAGTAGTGGGGTAGTGCATCAGTGCATCACCAGTACCACACTAGTTAACTGAAGGTTCACTCACAAATAACTCATTCATGTCAATTCAGAGGAAGTCCCAGTTGATATTAGAGTTTAGGGACAGTGTAATATCAATTGTATAATTTTTTGAGTTATACGGATGATGCATGCAATTATTTGAGAGCCTATAGATGGATTGTGAAATTATGGAGTGAGAATTTACACATTAAATAGAGGCTAATTCTCTCATGAATTATGCAAGGAAGTAAGGGCTTGGCAGGAAGAAAAATTGGCTGTGTTGGCTTGAGCTAGCTTGTGAGGTAGAGAGATACATTATACTAGTGCATCAATTGTTCAGGTTGAAAATGAGTTGTATTTTCTTCTAAGATCTTTTGGTTAATGCAATATAGATAGTTGGGGTTCTTAGCACTTGCTTTCCTTAGAGAAATATTGTGTTATGTGTGATTGATATTCTTCCTTTTCTACTTATTATTTTCATTGATCAATTTTGGTTGCCAGTGAAGAGTGGAGTAAATTCTTGTCTTATGTTTTATCATAACACATGATTTGTTGAATCTACAAGTAAAAATCTACACTAGTATATGACGTTTAAAACTGAAATACATTTAAATAACTATCAAATTTAACCATGGGTTGTAATCCAATTTTAAGTCATTTTGCCCCTCCAATGTCACTTCTTTTCTCGTTTCATGAATAGAATTTTCCAAGTAGTCATAGGAGAAAATATCATGTATTAATTGCACCATCCGCGCAGGTATACACAACGCCCAATGAAATTTTCAAGTTCGACCCTCCTTTCCTTGCCAATGCTCAGCTCAAGCGATCAACTGATTGTTGTTTTCCACGCTGATTTCAAGTATGCAACAAACAAGTCTGATGGAAAAGCTTAAAAAAAATCAACACACTATTACAAAATAAATATATACTCTCTTGTTTCTCTTGGCCTAGGAGGGGCCAAGGCCCCAGCCCCAAACGGGCTTTGATACCAAGTTAAATTTTCATAATGCACACCAAAAATAAATTCACATCAATACAATATAAATACAAGGAGATTTTTTTTTTGGCTATGGTTCACTGACACCCCGATCAATGGGTGGCGACTACGTCCATGTAAAAATATGGGCTGATCGACCCCAAAGGGAATCTAGCCCACGCCCACTAGCTAGGCCTAAACCTAAGGGATTCAGGGAGAATGGACCCTGTGACCTCCCGAACGACGAGGCACTAATTTTGACCAACTAAGCTAACCCTTGGGGCTTGCAAATACAAGGAGCTATATCTCGAGATAGCTAATCTATCTTAGACATATAATCTATTGGTTGAGTGAATATCTCAACCACACACCAATCTAGGAAGATAACTAGTTGGAGAGGATCTCTCAACCAACTAGACCTAAAAAAGCTCTAAAATACTCAGAACATACTCCTATATATAGAATGAATCACAACAAAGACAAGTAAGAAATCTATTTTCCAAGTTTTGTATCAAATTAATTAATTTAAAAATAGGTCATATCAACTCATATCATATTGGGCATGCGGTATTGAAAAACCATGGTATTGTAAGAAGAGTTATTTATAAGTTAAGAATCTCCATCGTAAAGTTGGGTGAATCTCCATCACTAAGGATATGGTTACATAATTTTGAAAATGTATGTATGTTTAACTCATCTATATATATATATATATATATATCTATATATATATATATATATATATATATATATATATATATAATAACAATAATAGTTTAAAATAAAGTTATAATTTAGTTAATTGTTATGAATTTGGGCACATGTATAGTGGAGTAAGTATTTTGGTGTTTATTATGAATTGATGTTTATTTAAACTTACTAGAAATTTAATTTATATAGCTATGCTAATAATGTGTATAAATAAATTTAATATATTTAAACAATTAATTTGCATAAATTTAATCATTTTGGCCCTCCGATGCTAATTTTTTCCTCGTCTCAAGAATAGACATTGCCACATAGTCATAGGAGAAAATATCATGTCTCAATGTGTGTGATAATTGCTATGCTTTACACGTGTCATAGAAAGCAACGCTAACAAATAAATTGGTGTGCAACTCAGTTTCCTAGGTTTTCATTGTCAAAGTGTGAACTTTATTAATAACTCGGGCCATGTTTGAATAAAGAAGTTCTCAATGTGGAATATAAATACAGTTGGTAAATAATTGAGCATCTTGGTGAAATCCCTATTTTTTTGTATTTTGTTGCTTTGTTAATAATTGGGTTTTTTTGAATAAAGATGATAGGTTTTAAAAAGAAAATTTGTTAAAATGATCCATGTTAACTCTAGATTTACCAAATGTTGAGATGGATCAAATCTCTTTTCACTCTAAAAGAGGTTTGCATCTCAAGAGATTTGATCCCTCTAGAGGCTTGGTAGCTTTGGAGTTAAAATGGATCAAGGATGGTTTAATTTCCCCCTTTAAATAACCTATATTCCACATTAATACCATGGGTCATTTCTATTTTTATTTTATTTTATTTTTATATGGTTATCTTTATTTTTATACTTTTATTTTATTTTGATGGAGCTAAAATGTTTATATTACATTACATTAATCTTTTTATTTATTTTTATTTTTCTGTAATTTGACTTAGCCAAAATGTTAAACAAGACATTACATGATAACATCTATACCATACTAGGCTAGAGAGAGGCGCAACTATCAATAATTTCAAATATGGGGCTTTTGTCAGAAGAGTAATTATGTTCGAGCATTTTGGGATTACTCACATGAGACATTTTGATTGGATGGTAAACATCTAACCTCTATAGAATATGATGAAATATTCATAGATCAAGGGTTAATATTTATCTCCAAGTTAGTTATGCTTTTTTAATAAACTTATCTTAAATTAATTAATTAAAGAGAAGGTCATATCAACTCACATCATATTGGGCAAATGGTATTGGAAAACCATGATATTATAAGAAGATTTATTTATGAGTTAAAAATTTCCATGGTAAAGTGAGGTGAATATCCATCACTAAGGATATGGCTACATGTTTTTGAAAATGTATATATGTTTAACTCATATCTATCTATATATATATATATATATATATATATATATATATATATATATTATATTATATATATATATAGATATATATATATATATAGATATATATATATATATATATATATATATATACATATTATATTATATATATTGTAATTAATAACAATAATAGTTTAAAATAAAGTTATAATTTATTTAACTTTTATAATTTTTAAAAATTTGGACACATGTATAGTGGAGTAAGAATTTTGGTATTTATTATGAATTGATGTTTATCTAAATTTACTAGCAATTTAATTTATATAGCTATTCTAATAATGTGTATAAATAAATCCAAATTTTTAAGCATTTAATTTGTATATATTCAATCATAAATAATTTTGTTTCTCAAAATTTCAAATCAAATTTATTCAAAATTATTTAAAAAAAATCATCGAACATTAAAATTACACTCTTAAATATATCATAAAATAAAATATAGTATATTTACGTCGTAAGGTGTTCCCTTTTGAAATCAACTCCCCTCTTACCTTATGTGTCTTACTATGTCTTACTATGTCTTACTATGATCCATTTGATTTGATGTTAGAAGATTAAAATATTTGCCACCATGATTTAAGTTCTCATTATAACTGAAACTATATCTATCTTACCTCTTCCATAGGTTTTCTGAAACATTGTTCTACGATTCTCCTCTTCAATAGGTTTTCTGAAACATTGTTCTATGATCCATGTCCACTATAAGATGTCACATGGGAGTGGCGAGGACTTGTATCGTCTAGAATCTTGCTTGAATCTAATGGCCTTGTATCATTCATGATCTTGCTTGAATTTGCTGGCCATTGTGCAGACCTTAGCCCTATGGAGCATATGGGATCAGACGAAAAATATTGAACTTGTGTATTGTGCTTGATTCTGGTGATGGCGTCACATACACTGTCCCAATTTATGACGGATACGCTTTGCCTCATGCCATACTCAGAATGGACCTTGTTGGGTCTGATCTGATGGATGCATTGATGAAGATTCTTACAGAATGTGTGTGACTACGTATCTCTAGATTTTGAATAGGAGATGGAAACTGCAAAATCTAGTTCTTCATTGGATAAGAGTTATGAGCTTACTGATGGCCAGGTAATCACAATTGGTGTAGAATGGTTCAGATGTGCAAAAGTGTTGTTCCAGCCATCTCAGATACTTCTCTCCCAAAATTTTATGAGGGTGAAAAACGCTTCTGAGACTAATCTCCTCTACTTCCAAATGGGGCAAGCATTGTTTCACTACCATATAAATGCTTTGTAAGAGTTCTCAGTTAACCCTAGGTTGTTTTTCTTCTTGATTATCAATTTCACAAAAAAAAATTAACCTTGCGTTTTCATCATGACCATAGGAGAAGAAAGGCAGAGCCTTGTACCCTCTACAATTGAGGTAAGGTCTCCTTTATTTTTTTGTCCTTTGGTATTGGATATGTTTTGAATAGTGTTCTATTTATCCTCCTTTAAGCATGGGTGATGCAAAAGAAATCCATCCCCTTGTATGTGACAATGGATCTGGAATGGTTAAGGTTGGTATTTAAACTTTTGTTTATCTAATATTTATGTCTCATTCAGATCACATTGGTCTATGGGAATGAAGGCTAGTTTTTATAGTGTTTGTCTATGATCCATGATCTTTGTTATTAGATTCCCCAATTCAATTGCAAGAAGTTGTAGTAGTGTATGTTTACTGCACACCATCTTGTAATCGATGTGGATATTGCCTCAAACTAAGGGGATAGGTTGGGAATGAAGACTAGTTTTTATATTGTTGGTCTATGATCCTTATCTTTACTATTATATTCGCCAATTTTATTGCAAGAAGTTGCACTAGTATATGTCTATTGTAGACCATCTTGTAATTGATGCAGATATTGCCATAAACTAAGGAGGTAGGTTTTAAAAGATTTATGTTCATTGAGGACTGTGATTTTGTTTTTGAGTTATGCTAATCCTATCCATTATTATTCTTGTGATGCCTATATAAGGTTGGAATTGCTGGAGATGATGCTTTGCATGATGTTTTCCCAAGCATTTTGGGCAGACCAAGACATACTAGTCTGATGGTTGGTATGGGGCAAATGATGCATATGTTGGATATGAAGCTCAATCAAAGAGGGGTATCTTGACTCTCAAGTATCTGGTCGACCATGGTATTGTGACCAACTGGAATGACATGGAGAAGATCTGGCATCACACATTTTACAATGAACTCCGAGTGGCCCCTAAGGAACACCCTGTGCTTCTCACGAAGGCACCACTTTACCCCAAGGCTAATAGACAGAAGATGACATAGATAATGTTTGAGACTTTCAATGTGCCTGCCATGTATGTTGTAAGCTAGGTAGTACTTTCTCTGTATGCAAGTGGATGAACCACTAGTACGCTTTTTTTATTATTCCATCCCGTTTCAGCCATTAATTTTGGATCTTTTATGTCCATTTCCATTGATAATTGTGTTGAATTGATACTTCTAAGAGTTATAAGTTGCACTAACACGTGCATTTTGTTAAGATATTATTTTAGGCTATCATTAATTATTTTACACTTATCATCCTAGTTATTGTTCTTGATTCTGGTGATGGTGTCACACACACTGTCCCAATTTATGAGGGATACGCTTTGCCTCATGCCATACTCAGACTGGACCTTGCTAGGCATGATCTGACGGATGCATTGATGAAGATTCTTACAGAATGTGGGTACACCTTCACCACCACCACAGAGCGTGAGATTGTTCAAGATATGAAGGAGAAATTAGCCTATGCATCTCTAGTTTTTGAATAGGAGATGGAGACTGCAAAATATAGCCCTTCATTGGAAAAGCGCTCTAAGCTTCCTAATGGCCAGGTAATCACCATCAGTGCAGAATAGTTTAGATGTGCTTAAGTGTTGTGCCATCTTTAGTAGGAATGGAAGCAGCCGAAATCCATGAGACTACTTACAATTTTATTATGAAGTGTGATGTGGATATTCATAAAGAGTTGTATGGGAATATTGTGCTCGGTGGTGGTTCCACAATGTTTCCTGGGATTACAGATCGAATGAGTAAGGAAATTACTTCACTGGCTCCCAGCAGCATGAAGATTAAGGTGGTGGGACCTCCAGAAAGAAAATACAGTGTCTAGATTGGAGGGTCTATTTTGGCTTCTCTTAGTACTTTCCAGCAGGTATGTACTACAACTACCAGTCGCTTCATTTGGCCTTGTCACATAAAAACAACATCACTTAAGTCTTTTCGCTGCTTGAAGTTTATAAATAACCACCACATGATTGAATGTAAGAACATGTGTGGTCCTGCAGAAGTGTTGGAAAATCAACTACATCAAGGGAAGAGTTGTTTCCCATCTCCATGTGGGTTTTTATACAGAGATACAAAAGATACAATTGAAGAGATTAGGCTTTGTACATAATTGGACTTATTTTATTTTAGTGATTCTAATAGGGAAATTACACCTCGTAAGAATCATATGTCAACCTTCAAAGCATTAGGGACCAGTTGACCAAATGCTTCATTATTGTGACCAGACCAACAAATGCAAACTTGCAACTGAAAAAATAAGCTATAATTCAGGAAAAAAACTACATATGGTGCTAGAAATATATGTGGCTTTCTAAGGTAATCAAGTCCTCAAGTTTTAATCCTAACAATTCAATGTCCATCCACTGAATCTCTCCTTTGGTCTCAATGTTTTAAATGTTGATTCTTAATACATATTTAAAATTCATTTTCAATGTTCAAGAGGTACATGTACATTGAACAAAGAAGGAATATGTAATTTTACATCGCTGATGTATATCCATGGTATATATGTAGTCATTAGACAAATCCTTTAAGATAATAGTACATAAGCCCCTGGCTCTTTTCATAAATTTTATTTTATCTTGTAATAGGTTTCCTAAAGTTTATTAACATCTTTTATTCTACTTATCATATTTGGCTCTGGAAAATTACAAGGCATGGTTGTTCTTCTAACTTCATAAAAGGCTGCTAATTTATAATTATAAAAAAAATTGAGTGTTTTAAATTTCTATTTTAATGGAGTTGTAAAGGGGGAGGCTAGGCAAGGGTTTTTCAATTATTGACATAGGTTTTTAAATTAAAACCAACATTATGAGTATATAAATTCATTGCTTTCAACAATTATTTTAGGTAAATGAGCATGTAGTTAACATCTGATTGACAAATTTAGGTGGTAGCTTGGCATATCTAGAATCAAATTGATCCATGGTGAAAACATTCCAATTCAAACATGTGAATGGCAATATTGATACAAAGTGTATTCCTTGGGATTAGTTTTTCTATATATCCATCCTTGGAATTATTCCCTGTACTTAGTAACTTCTGTAAATCACCTATATGTATTAAAGTCAAAGCACAACACCTGGTAATCTGGGGCCTATCAAACTTTGCCTCCTAATCTATGATTAAGAATATAAAGGTTGTAATCCTTGAAATATTGGTTGGCTTCCTGGTAGCTCATTCTAAGGGATCCATTCATTTGTATTACCATTTTGATTTTTTACTTTCCCCCTTCCACCACTTGACATTTCTTTGGATTGTAATCCTCAAAATATTGGTTGGCTTCCCAGTAGCTCATTCTAAGGGATCCATTCATTTGTATTACCACTTTGATTTTTTACTTTCTCCCTTCCAGCACCTGCCATTTCTGCCATTTCAACCTCATGCTTGTAAGGATTTTTGGAAGGCATAATTTACAATTCTTCTTGAAATTTTAAGAAATCCAATTTCTTAATTCAATTTCCTATTTCCTTTATTCAAGAAACTTCAGATAGTAGCACGACTTGGGATTAATGGGCAAGCTGTCTTATCCTTTATTCAAGAAACTTCGTACAGTACCAAGACTTTGGATTAATGGGCAAGCTAGCTTCAAGGTATTAGTCAAGCCATTATTTTAGACAATCGTTCCAATACTAATTTTATACAGTCTACAATGGTCTAATAAAGGCACAAATCCAATTGCATGAGTTGAATCCTGACATTTGTCATAGATTATGTCATAATGATGTTCTTATATCCTGAATACAAAGAAATATTAACATTTGACACCTCAAACAACCATGAGCCAAACTCTAGTCATAGACCTTGAATACCAATTCCTTTACTATGCAAAAAATCCCCAATGAATATAATTATAGTAATAAAGTATCCATTGAATAAAATTAAGATAGTAAAATTCCCTTGATAGTCTACAAACATAAATCTAAATTTTTTTAAAGGATTTAAATAGTGAGTTCCCCAATTTGATTGCAAGAAGTTGCAGTAGTGTATGTTTATTGTAGACCATCTTGTAATCGATGCGGATATTGCCTCTTCCACCACCTGCCATTTCTGCCATTTGAACCTCATGCTTGTAAGGATTTTTGGAAGGCACAATTTACCATTCTTCTTGAAATTTTAAGAAATGCATTTTTTTAATTCTCTTTCCTATTTCCTTTATTCAAGAATCTTTAGATAGTAGCAAGACTTGGGATTAATGGGCAAGCTAGATTTTCCTTTATTCGAGAAACTTCAGACAATAGCAAGACTTGGGATTAATGGGCAAGCTAGCTTCGAGGAATTAGTCAAGCCATTATTTTAGACAATCATTCCAATACTAATTCTCTATGCCTAGATAAATATCTTTTATAGCTAGCATATATAAAAGAAACTCCAAATACATGGTTGAGAGTTTTTCTGATATTGAGTGAATAAATTTCTGTATATTTTGAAATCTAATAATCTACAATGGTCGAATAAAGGAACAAATGATATTCTTATATCCTGAATAGAAATAAATATTAAAATTTCACACCCTAAACAACCATGAGCCAAACTTTGGTCATAGACATTGAATACGAATTCCTTTACTGTGCACAAAATCCCTAATGAATATAATTATAGTAATAAAGTATCCATTAAATAGAATTAAGATTGTAAAATTCACTTGATAGTCTACAAACATAAATATACTTTTTAAAAAGGAATTAAATTGTGAATTCCCCAATTCGATTGCAAGAAGTTGCAGTAGTGCATGTTTATTGCAAACCATCTTGTAATCAATGTGGATATTGCCTCAAACTAAGGGGCTGGGTTGGGAATGAAGGCTAGTTTTTACATTGTTGGTCTATGATCCTTGATCTTTGTTATTATATTCACCAATTCGATTGCAAGAAGTTCCAGTAGTGTATGTCTATTGCAGACCATCTTCTAATCGATGTGAATATTGCCTCAAACTAAGGAGCTATTGGCATTATGATACAAGTGTTGTCCTTGATGGCAACTCACTCAGAGGTTGATACAGGTGATGGCAACTTAATCAGAGGACAGGTCTTAGTACAACAGGTCAAGAAAGAGATATGCGTAGGTTCATTGTGACAAATCAGCGTATACACGCGGGTTGGACGTGCCAAAGGCGCGTATGCGTATACACGCACTTTCACGCAAGGAAAAGCGCGTACAGGTGGGAAAACTTATGTCTTGGTCCGTGGTAGTTAGTCCTCGGTATTTGAACCTATGGTTTTGGACCATGGTATCTCGACAAGTGTGTTGAACCCAAGTATTGGGCTCTTGGTATTGATTTATTATGGTTTTGGACCGTGGTATTGAGCAAGGCCTAAGACTATAAAAGGAGGAGAAGATCATTAGGCAATTATGAGGAGAAAGGAATGGGTGTCTAAAGAAGTGGGAAGATCTAGTATTGCTGGTTATCTATTTGTGACGCTTGGCTAAGGTTGGATCTGACAGCGAAGGTATAAGTAATTATCTTTAGATCTGTACGTGGGTTGTCTCTGGTGAAAGTGCATACACACGCGGTTATGATGTAGTCAAGTAGTGTATGCATTATGAGATTTGGTGTTTCAGGTTGCTGTTGATTCTAGTGGTTGTTGCAGAGTTCTGGGCTCTGGTTTGTGTTCTGTGTTTTTGATGACAGGGTTTCAGTGATTCAGTATTAGGTGATTTAGAGATTTATGATGCAAGTATAAGTTGATGATTGTATTGCAGCAGTGATTGTTCTGTACTTATGGATCCAGTCTGAAAATTGATGAAACGTGGTCCCTGAAGAAAAGAAGGTTGTAGCCTTCTGTAGGTCAGCACCTATGTACTAGTATATTAGCTAGTACAAGAGCTATGGGGGTTGTAGCTCCCTTCCAGAAGTAGCTGGAAAAATGAGAGAGGGTTGTAGCCCTCTGTAGGTTGAAGCCTGCATGCTGGTAAAGGACTGCACCAGTACATTGTAAAAGAAGTTTCTTATTAAAGAAGAAAGAGACGAATTGCAGCAGGTGGTTTTCACCCACATTGGGTTTCCACCTTATATCTTGTGTTCATGTGTGCTTATTATGTGTGATGATCTCTTCTGTTTTACTGCACCTGATTACTGTTATTATGGTTAACAATGTTCTAATGAATTTCCTGAAGATAAGCTAACTGATTCATAAGATTACTACATGTACACTAGTTTCATTTAACACAGTCGCATATATACGCTGATATACTGAACTGAAGCTGCGCATATGAATCTGAGTATGAAATTGAAAAGTATCTGAGTTGATAATACTGATTCACCCCCCCCCCCCTCTCAGTATTATTTCCAACAATTGGTATCAGAGCAGGTCCTTCAGAGGTAGCTTGATCGCTTGAAGGAAAAGATCCATCAGAATGACTAATCCAGAAAGAGAGGCACACATCAGGCCACCAATCTTTGACGGGAACAATTTTACCCACTGGAAGATCAGAACCACTACATATCTACAATCACTTGGAGCAGAAGTTTGGGGAATCGTAGAAGGAGGATACAAATTCCCATCAGCAACTCCTACAGATGCAGCAGAGAGAAAGCAATATGAGCTCAATGCCAAAGCTATTACTGTCTTATTGGGAAGTTTGACACAATCAGAATTTATGAAGGTTATGCATTTCAAATCAGCTAAGGAAATATGGGACAAAATCATTTTGAGCTACGAAGGAGATGATCAGGTAAAAAGAGCAAATCTTCAAACTCTCAGAATCCGGTATGAAAATCTTAAGATGCATAGTAATGAAAGCATAGCTAATTATTTCCTGCGTATGGATGAAATTGTAAATTGTATGAGGGATCTGGGTAAAGAATTTAAGGAAGTTGTCTTAGTTGAAAAGGTTTTGAGATCTCTGTCTACTAAATTTGATTCCAAAGTGTCTGCCATAGAAGAAAAGGAGAATCTGCAGAAAATCACCATGTCACAGCTTCACGGAATCTTAACTACTTTTGGAATGCGAAAATAGGGATCATCAGAAGCCGCATTCAAAGCGTCAAGATACATGTCAGAGGAAGAAGATGAAGTAAATTTTGTCAAGAATCTTGAACGGGGAACTGGATGGTTCAAAGGTAAGCTACCTTTCAAATGTTTTTCATGTGGTAGAGTTGGTCACTATGTTGCTAGATGCCCTCATAACAAAGGAAAGATGTCTGAAGAAGGTAATAGAAGCTATTATACCCATGTTAAAAGTAATGACTCATTCAATGGTAGTGAAGACATTAGAAGTCTCATGGCATATGAAAAGAAGAATGCAGAAACTAAGGAAGTTACCAAATTAAACGAACAATTGGAGACAGTAACCAGGGTAAGGGAGAAATTGCAGGATATAGTAAATGATCAGAGCATAACAATTCAGAGACTTGAATCAGAGATCCTCTCTCTAAAAGAAGATCTTGGAAAATCAAGAGAGCAGAACAGAGAAGCTCTTGAATATCAAGAACATGAAGTGATCAAATTAAAGCAACAAGTGGAAGAAGGAAGAAAAGCTCAAGAAGACCTAAGGAATCAGTATCTGGAAAAGGAAGAACAACATCAGGTTGAGGTAAATATCTTAAAAGGTAAATTAGAAGAAAAGGATAAATTGTTGCGATTTCAAGATAGTACTAAGATTTTGGATGACATTCTTGGTAGTCAAAGATCCCCTATTATCAATACTGGTCTTGGTTTTTATGAATCCATTGAAGGTGAATCTAGCTCACAAGGTGAGGCAAGAAACTCTAATGAGAAATCTGAAATGCTCAACAAGGAACAACCAAGGAAAGAAATTCCTAAAGGAAAATCCTTTACTCCTAACTATGGAAGTGATAGACGATTATTTCCTCCACTAAATAATGTTGAATGTTATGTATGTCATAATCTTGGACATGTTGCAGACAGATGTAGAAGTAGAATGGTTCAAGACCATAACAAAAGATCATCGCATCCCAGGTATTTCAGAGGATATTGCTTTGCCTGCAATGCATATGGACACAAATCAATTGATTGCAATAGAAGGAACATGAATATGTAAGACGTTATACATGCAATAAACTTGGACATAAAGCAAGGGAATGCAGGAGCAAATTTCAAAATTCAAAGCAAGAGGACCATACATCATCACAGTTCCAGGAATTGAAGAAGACAGAATTAGAGACAAAAAGGTGTGACATAACTCAGTTAGCTGACATAACAGACACAGGGGAATCCGAAAGTGAAGAAATTCAGTATTCCATCTTGCATATGCTGATATAATGAAGATAAGTCGCATATATACACGAGTTACAGGCTGCAGAGTCGCGTATATGGAGATCAGAAGAAAGGGTAGCAGAACAGACTGAGGAAATGGTTCGGTCATGGTTGGCTCAGGCTCAGGGGGAGCATATACTTCAAATAATGCATTGTTGGCATTATGGTTAGAAGTTGTTGATAAAGCTAAATGATACGATTTGTTGTTTGATCAAAGGAATGGTATTGCAGGCTGATGCTTATGGTGCAAATCATATGATGAATGATAGTCATGGTCTTGAATGAATTGTTGGTCTTAGAACCAGCATGTACTCAGGGGGAGTATGGACAGCAAAAAGTATACCAAGGAAGAGAATATCTTGGTCTGCCCTTTGCCCTTGATGTCAAAGGGGGAGAGTGACTTGGTGTGGTGGTTGCCATCAAGTCCAAAGGGGGAGTTTGTTGGCATTATGATACAAGTGTTGTCCTTGATGGCAACTCACTCAGAGGTTGATACAGGTGATGGCAACTTAATCAGAGGACAGATCTTAGTACAATAGGTCAAGAAAGAGATATACGCAGGTTCATTGTGACAAATCAGCGTATACACGCGGTTTGGACGTGCCGAAGACGCGTATGCGTATACACGCACTTTCACGCAAGGAAAAGCGCGTACAGGTGGGAAAACTTATGTCTTGGTCCGTGGTAGTTAGTCCTCGGTATTTGAACCTATGGTTTTGGACCATGGTATCTCAACAAGTGTGTTGAACCCAAGTATTGGGCTCTTGGTATTGATTTATTATGGTTTTGGACCATGGTATTGAGCAAGGCCTAAGACTATAAAAGGAGGAGAATATCATTAGGCAATTATGAGGAGCAAGGAATGGATGTCTGATGAAGTGGGAAGATCTAGTATTGTTGGTTATCTGTTTGTGATGCTTGGCTAAGGTTGGATTTGACAGCGAAGGTATAAGTAATTATCTTTAGATCTGTACGCGGGTTGTCTCTGGTGAAAGCGCGTACACACGCGGTTATGATATAGTCAAGTAGTGTATGCATTATGAGATTTGGTGTTTCAGGTTGCTGTTGATTCTAGTGGTTGTTGCAGAGTTCTGGGCTCTGGTTTGTGTTCTGTGTTTTTGATGACAGGGTTTCAGTGATTCATTATTGGGTGATTTAGAGATTTATGATGCAAGTATAAGTTGATGATTGTATTGCAGTAGTGATTTTTCTGTACTTATGGATCCAGTCTGAAAATTGATGAAATGTGGTCCCTAAAGAAAAGAAGGTTGTAGCCTTCTGTAGGTCAGCACCTACGTACTAGTATATTAGCTAGTACAAGAGCTATGGGGGTTGTAGCTCCCTTCCAGAAGTAGCTGGAAAAACGAGAGAGGGTTGTAGCCCTCTGTAGGTTGAAGCCTGCGTGCTGGTAAAGGACTACACCAGTGCATTGTAAAAGAAGTTTCTTATTAAAGAAGAAAGAGACGAATTGCAGCAGGTGGTTTTCACCCACATTGGGTTTCCACCTTATATCTTGTGTTCATGTGTGCTTATTATGTGTGATGATCTATTTTTTTTTACTGCACCTGATTACTGTTATTATGGTTAATAATGTTCTGATGAATTTACTGAAGATAAGCTAACTGATTCATAAGATTACTGCATGTACGCTAGTTGCATTTAACACAGTCGCGTATATACGCTGATATACTGAACTGAAGCCGCGTATATGAATCTGAGTATGAAATTGAAAAGTATCTGAGTTGATAATACTGATTCACCCCCCCCCCCCCCCTCTCAGTATTATTTCCAACAAGAGCTAGGATTTAACAGAATTATGTTCATTAAGGACTGTGATTTTGTTTCTGAGTTATATTGATCATATCCATTCTTATTCATGTGATTTCTATTTAAGCTCGGATTTGCTAGAGACGATGCCCTGTGTGTTGTTTTCCCAAGAATTGTGGGCAGACCAAGTCATACTGGTGTGATGGTTGTTATGGGGAAAAAAGATGCATATGTTGGAGATGAAGCTTGTTCAAAGAGGGGTATCTTGACTCTCAAGTATCCGATCAACCATGGTATTGTGACCAACTAGGATGACATGGAGAATATCTGGCATCATACATTTTACAATGAACTCCGAGTGGCCCCTAAGGAACACCTTATGCTTCTCACAGAGGTACCACTTAACCCCAAGGCTAATAGAGAAAAGATGACACAGATAATGTTTGAGACTTTCAATGTGCCTACAATGTATGTTATAATCCAAGAAGTACTTTCTTTTTATGAAAGTGGATGAACCACTCGTACGTTTTTTTATTATTCCATCCCTTTTCAGCCATTAATTTTGGATCTCTTATGTCCATTTCCACAAATAGTTGTGTTTAATTGATACTTCTAAGAGTTATAAGTTGCACGAACACATGCATTTTGTTAAGATCTTATTTTAGGTTGTCACTAACTATTTTACACTTATCATCCTAGGTATTTTGCTTGATTTTGGTGATGGTGTCACACACACTATCCCAATTTATGAGGGATATGCTTTTCCTCGTGCCATACTCAGACTGAACCTTGTTGGGCATGATCTAACAGATACATTGATGAAGATTATTATAGAATGTGGGTACACCTTCACCACCACTGCAGAGCACGAGATTGTCTGAGATATGAAGGAGAAATTAGCCTATGTATCTCTAAATTTTGAATAGGAGATGGAGACTACAAAATCTAGCTCTTCATTAGAAAAGAGCTATGAGCTTCTCCATGGCCAGGTAATCACCATTGGTGGAGAACGGTTCAGATGTGCAGAAGTGTTGTTCTAGCCATCTTTATTAGTAATGAAAGCAGCTGGAATCCATGAGACTACTTACAAATCTACTATGAAGTGTGATGCGGATATTCGTAAAGACTTGTATGCAAATATTATGCTCAGTGGTGGTTCCACAATGTTTCCAAGGATTGAAGATCGAATGAGTAAGGAAATTACTTCGTTGGCTCCCAGTAGCATGAATATTAAGGTGGTGGGACCTCCAAAAAGAAAATATAGTGTCTGGATTGGAGGGTCTATTTTGTCTTATCTCAGTACTTTCGAGCAGGTATGTACTACAACTGCCAATCGCTTCATTTTGCATACTGTATCTAGTTTATCGCTTCTTAATTTTATCAAGGAAAACGTTTTGGATTCACCTAGAAATATACACTCGTTATCTGTATTGTAGATGTGGATTTGAAATCAGAATATGATGAGTCTGGCCCCTCAATTGTTCACAGGAAGTGCTTCTAGATTTTTAAACGTTTGGTACTTCTATCTGGGAGGTGAACTGGATGCATATGCCTTGTTAGTTTTAGGTTCTATGGAGGACTATCATTATAAAGAGAGGATTTTGTGTTTATTTGTGCATTGACTTTCCTGAGGCAGTTTTGGGGCTTGGGTTGTTCATTTCTTTGGATTCATGAAATAATTTGAGCCTGTGCTAAAGGATTGCATTGGAATCCATATGTTGGCCAAATTTAAATTGTGCTGGTATTTTCCACCCTATCTTGCTTGATTCTTTATATTTTCTTATATATTCATATGGATTGGGAAACCTTTAGCATGTGCAAAATGTCTATGCATGATTGTGATTCAAGGATGAGCTATTACCATGCTGTTGAAAACTTTTTGCATGTTTTGTTCTGAATTTCTTTGAAGGCTTGTGGCTTTAAACATATTATTTACTATTAAGTCTAATTGAGCCTATTTTCTGTCAATATTTAGGAGTGATGTTGCAGGATGACCATATATTAAAGTTATCTCCACAACCATGAAGACCTAACTTACCTCAGAAATAAAGACTTCCATGATATAAAGAGTACGGGTTAAATATGATTCAGCAGATAAGAAATTTGCAATACAACATAAGCAGAAATAATGCACCTATAAATTCTCTATTGATTTTCTGCATCTACTAATATTAATCTTTTGAATCACAAGTGTCATTAAGTATAAAATAGTTATTTTGCTGGACTTATGGAATTAGATTGGTAAAATACTCTGCTAGATCAGGTACCAAGGAGGACACATATAGGGTAATTGTCTAAATATTGAGTTCCCTTGACACATTGGATCATTCTCTTGGGTGTTTTTAATGTGCCAGATTCATGGTTCTTCCTCACTTGCCAGTAATGGAATATGCCATAGGCCTTCCTTCCTTAATGTGAAACTTGCATCAATAACATACTGATATCAATGCATATCAGTAGTCCCTAAGATAGGGAGGCTAAAATGTTTATAATTGTCCATAACAGGATCAACACTAACAGTAGAAAAAACATAATACCTTACACATCCCTTACAAGTTCTTCTCATTAACAGTGTATGCATAGATCACCGCACTACATCAACCAGGTACCCAGTTGACCTCAATGTGAGTATGGAAATGATTCATGGATATGGTGCAAGTTACCATCCCAGATGTACATCTCTGAGAATCAGCATACTACTTACCTGCTTGAAATATTTTGGTAGCCCCAATATTTGTGGATATAGTCTTACCTCTTAGTTGTGGGCAAAGCCTCACCAATTACACTTTTTGTCCCTAAAAATTTCGTTTTTTGGAAACACATATATGAGAGTGAAACCCATCCAGTTATATATTCATGTGTCAGGCTTGCTGAGATTTTATTTGCCCTGAATTGATTTCTTAAGGCGGTTTTTTCCTCAAAGAGTAAGCACAAGGATCCACTACTTCTAACAAAATAGAGCTGAACATAGTTATGCTAGTCATGATCTATTTATTACCTTGCTTAGTGAGAAGAAATCACTTCCCTTTGCATATATACTTACATATTATCATATGGAAATGGAACCTTGGTCAACGATGTGAAACTTCTTGTTCCCCACTATTAACATCAGTTCCAATCCCCTCTGATTATGGGAGAATTGATATTCCCAACAAGTACCACAAGCAACCCAATTTTAATTAATCAATTGAGTCTTGGAAATGTGGTATTAAGGGCTTCTCACAACTTTAATGACAGAACCATCAGTGCTAGTTTTGCAACAGAAGAAAAGAGGGATATGGCTTTCAGGAGGAAAAAGGACCACTATGCTCTTTCGGGTGTCTCTTGTCATGCCTCCTGCAATGATATCAGGGTTGAATATAGAATACTCGCACTGAAATACCACCCTGATGTCATGCCTTTGCACCAGCTTGAGACAACCACTAACCTTGTTTCTGATATAAATTAGGCTTATGGTACTCTGTCTGATCCACAAAAGAGAAAAGTGTATGACGATGTGCACCTCAAACTCAAGTTTGACACTGGCAGGGCTGCATCATCCCCATCCTCATTTTGGCATTGGAGAGGAAGGAATTGGGAAACAGATCAATGCTAGTGTTGAGGGGGAATTGTGACCATGTTCTTATTTCTAACTCTAGTGCATCGATTTTGGTTATGTATTAGAGATTAATAAGACCTTTCAAGATCGTACCTTCTAGAGAAGGCAAAGGATCAAGATCGTGGTGAAAATTTTCACGCTGCTTCAATGTACCCTAGTACTCTGCTTCCTATTTATGTATGGTGTGATGCTTGGACCCATGCCCTCTTGTTTAATATATATTATTATGTATATATTTCTTTATGATGGGATGACCTTGTAATTAGGTTTGGTGGGATATTTGTCTGCAGCATTCTTATTACTATCACAGTAGTCAAGATGACCACTTCTAAATTTCTTGCATTCAAATCACATGGACATCATTGGATAATGGAGATCATCACAATGTAGCTTGCTGCAAGAATTCTTGGTACATTGAAGAATTCTTGGTACATTTAGTCTTTATATAATAAAAAAACATAGATAGATAGATACATTGATTTTGATTAGAATTTTAACATGTTTCCAATATTTATTTTTATACAATATCTATCGTATGTTTCTTATAGATATTATCTAGCACCATTCAAAAGTTGTTTCCAAGGAAAGTACCTTCAACATTCTCATTTGTGTCCTCATAGGGTGATCACAAGCCTATTTTCCAGGTCTTTATATTGTTCTTTGTTGTGGTAATAAATGTTGATTGAATGATCTTGGACATTGTAAATATATAATTTTGAAACATTATAATGATGTGTAGAGATTGTGTCCTCATAGGGTCATCACAAACCTATTTTCTAGGTATTTATATTGTTCTTTGTTGTGGTAATAAATGTTGATTGAATGATCTTTGACATTGTAAATATATAATTTTGAAACATTATAATGATGTGTAGAGATTGCATCGATTTTACAAGACACTTCAAGCTACTAGTTCCTTTTCTATTGCCTTACGGTGTTTTCTTTGCAACATCTGGTGCAAATGCTAGTATATATTAATTTATATTTATATAATATTACATTATAGGCATTGTTTAACTTATAGACGAAATAACCTTTTTCACCAGAATCCAACAACACAATTTCCAGCAAGAATGTGATATTTTGTTGTTTAAAATATATTTTTGAATGCATAAATGGATTTAGCACCCTAAAAAACCCATGGGGCACATTAATTTTACAGATTAAAGAACACAAACTCAAGTTTTTAGAGATCTTTGTCAAGTTTTACTTAAAATTAATCAGAAAAATGATTGTGAGAAAAGTCACTTCGTCTATAAATTATACTATATCTTACATTATATATGTCACTATTTTCATCTAATAATAATATAGTTTCCTTATGTTTCCTTAGGTGTAAGATTTTTTAATAATCAAGGCCACGTTTGAATAAAACGACATTGTCTATTGAGCATCAATTTCGTCTTTACCTTCTTTTATAATTGGAATCTAATCATTATTTTTTCCAAAAATCTGATTTTGAGAATCTTTGAATCGTCTTTTTATGGTGGAAATGGATTCAACACCAACAAAAACCTTGGGACACCCAAAATCCTAAAGTTTGACAACTATAACTCAGATTTCCAAAAAATTCCGCCAAATATTTATCTAAACCCTACTAGAAATTCCATTGTTCTCTGGGAAAAACGATGCCTCCTTGTACTACGCTGAATAAAGATGGTCGGTTGTGAGAAGGGAAAATTATGGTAGGTTATTAAATATCTTATAAAACATAATATAGTATATTTTATACTGGTCTTTATTTAATACTAGCTAGCACAACAACATAAATAAATGTGGTTGGTATACGCTGATAGGCGTCATTGGATATGGATTTAATAAATATTAATTAATAAATATATAAATATAATAATAATATAAAAATAATAATATTATTATAAAATATTATTATCACTATATTATAAATACGATAATAATTATAAAATTTTTAATGGTAATTTATAATTATTATTATTATATGAACCCTTACACCAATAAACCCAAGGGACAATAAAAAAAAAGGGAACAATAAACCTAAGGGATTAATATTATAAACATAAGGGAATAATAAACCCAATGGACTATTAACCCAAATGAAAAATATTAAACCCAGAGCATTAATATTATAAACTGGAGCTATATAAACCCTAAGAAAAATACCTTTTACCCTAAAACAATCGTAGTTCGCTTGGCCATGGTAGAATTCCATACAGGGAATACTAAACCCATAGAACAAATACTATAAAATCCAAGGGATTATAAACCAAAAGGAATAATAGTAAACCCTAGGGATAATATCAAACCCTTGGAATATGAACCCTTAAATTAATAAAATGAAGGAATTGATATTATAAACACAAGGGAAAAACATTAAACCTTACGTAAATAAGCCCCGAAATAAATATTATAAACCCTTCAATAAATATGGTTGGGAATTTTTAACCATGGTCAAATTTCATATTGAGACAATATTTATCACAATGTGACGTTGGACCCAAGGCATTAATATTATACTACCAAGGTATATAAACCCCAAAAATAAAATACAATGCTTGTCATAATGCCATGCTAGACCATGCTTGTTCCCATATTGAGAAATGCTTTGCCACATTACGACATTCGAGCATGCTTGAGCATGATCAACCATGGTTGACCATGATTGATTTCACAACAAATGGTTGAGCATGGACGACAATGGTTGATCATGATTCGCCATGGTTGACCATGGTCGACCATGATTGATATCATGAATGAAAGGAATAATAAACACAATAGAAGAAACTAAAAAACGAAGGGATTATAAACCCAAGGGAATAATGTCAAACCCTAGCAATAAACTGAAGTGGACATTATATTAAAAGGATTAATATTAAAATCCTAAGGGATTATGCACCCAAGAAAATAATATTAAACTGAAGGGATTAATATTATAAACCTACGGTTTATATTTTTAAGATAAATATTACAAACCCTAAAATAAACATGTTTGATCATCGTTGATTTTCATATTCAGATAGCCCTCATCAAAATGTGACCTTCGAACATGGTTACTCATAGTTGACTATGATTGGTCCTCATATCAAGACAATCTTCATCATAATGCAATGTTGGACAAGGGTTGACCATGGTTGGTTTTCAAAATGAGACAATCTATGTAACATTAAATATTATAAAGTTATTATAAAATTAAAGAATACAATAATAAATATAAAGCATAAATAATGTAACAACCACAATTCAAACAATTAAGACATTAATAAAATACGTTATATACCATTAATAAATTTTAAAGCAACAATACATTTTTTTTTCTCAGTAAAAACTAAATCTATTAAGAAAACGTATGGTACAATAAGAGATTACAACCAAGAGAAACAAGAACATAGGCAGCCGGAAAGGATAGGCTATCCACCTCAGCTCCTAAGAGAAGAAGAGAAGAGAGTAGAACTGAGCAAGAAGAAGCAAGAGGAACAGAGGAGCAAGAACAGAACAGGGGATTCTACCCAACATGTGTAGAATCAACTATTCGGCATTTTTTCCCTTTCTTTTTACCAACTTTGACCCAATCAAGAGTACTTTGCTGAGCTGGCATGATTTGCAAACTGAGATGTGCTAGTGGAGGAGCCTCCTTGTCTGAATCCGAGGTGGAGGATTCATGATTCCTTTTCTGTGAGACTGGTAGAATAGACGGAGCCACAGGACCAGACCAGGGCAGATCATGTGCCGGCTCTGCTGCCAATCCTTCCTCATTCTCTTCCTCTTCATCCGAGCTGAAGTCAAAATCGTCCATGGGGGGAGGATCATGTGGCTTCCAGCTTTTGGATTTCTGTTTAGGAATGGCTTTCTTCTTTTGGGCAGGCATCGTGGTACAAGAGCTTTGAAGGTGTCCTGTATGATGGCAATTTCGGCAGCAAAAGGCTGTGTTCTCGTAATCCAAGGTTTGAGTCCAATGGAAGTCTCCAATTTTGAGATTGATCTGGTCCAGGAGACCTTTGCTCATGTCTATTTCTGCACAGATTCTGGCAAAGGTGTATAGGCCTTTTTCCCCTCTAGAGATGTTTGTGTCTAGAAAACGGCCTAGAGAATTGCCAATCCCTTGGAATACAGCAAAGTGCCATAGATGCGCCGGGAGGTTTGGAAGTCTGACCCAGATGGGGAGTTTGGTGATGACTGCTCTAGAGGGATCGAAATCTGGGAACCAAGGGGTGAGGAATAGACCAGCTGCACCCCAGAACCATGGGCCATCAGTTAAGGCTTTTTGATAGTCCTTACTGAAAGAAAACACTACGATGAAGAGGCCCTTTGAGCATAACAGGACCTTGCAATTGTTGGTCCATTTAGATTGAAGCTATTAGTAGAGGTCTATTGTGTGTGGCCATAAGCCATTGAACCTGCAGATAATGGCATGTTCGGAAAACTTTTGGGTTTGCTCATCCAGCGATGGATGCTTTATTTCAATGGAGGGGGTTTCCTCCAGTTTATCCACTAGAAAAGGCTTGGGAGCCTGAGCTAGTGGAGTTGTTCTCTTAGGCAACTGAGCATCGACGACGTCCTTGTATGAAAACGCGCCAGCTGAGGAGGATTGTCCCCCAACTCCCCCTCTCAAACGAAGGGTAAAAACAATGGAAGCATTTCTCTTAATGTTGTAAAAAGACAGGGGGTTAAGATCCTCTAGTTGTTTACCTTCATGGAGAAGTCGATGAGCTGCAGAGGGAATCCTCAACTTAAGTTCCAAAGCATGCTTGAGGTCTTGCGCTTGATCCGACTCTCTCACCCATTGTAGCAGAGTTTTACCCGAGTTTAGCCTGATCAGGATTTGGAACGAGGTAGAGAGATCAGAGTTCTGCTTGCCTCTGCAGATCTGAGACGAGAGGAGGCAGGAACTTTGAAGAACCTTCTTTTCCTGAACTTTCCGCGGGGGTTTGTGAGGAGATGAGGAGAAAATCCTAAGGTCATTGATTCTGTTATTGCGATCCACCCAAAAGAGCTTCCAGATGCTCCATCCAGGCTGATTCAGGAAGCTTGAAGAGTTCTGAAGGTCAGAAACAGAGTAATGGTGATTTTGGGGGGATAGAGAAGGTGTAAATAGGATTGAGCAGCCTATCAGAGCAAACAATTTCTTCCCAAGAGCCACCGCTTGGGGGAAAACGAAAGCATATTCTGCATGTTCGTTCTTAGCCAATGCATCTGCAATCTGATGGGGGCTGCTATAACTAGTTGCAGTAGCAGAGGGCCAAGAACAGGCTGCCCCAAAGTTCAGATCAGAATAAAATAGATGAAGGCGAACTCTTAGGAGATATTTGAAATCATGCGGAACAGAAATGAGAGAATAGGCCTGCATTCCCTGAGTCAATCGCGCATCTCCATCAGCGGTAGGGCTGAGCAGGGGCCAGACGGCGACCGAAGGAGAGGAGGCAGCAGCAACTCGTCTAGGGTTCATCTTCGAAGCTTCACTCTCTGGTCCTCTTTGAGGTGATGTATCAAAGCAACAATACATTAATATCAATGCATCAATATATTAATAGTATAAACCTCAAGAATATTGATATAAATGTCAATAACATCAAGTCCCAACATTAATATTATAAAGCTCAATATTATTTGTTGTATTCAGGCATTTGTGATCCATAATGAATTAAGCAAAGTCTTTCGGTAGAAATCACATACGAGAAATTTTTGGCGGTCGTGTTTTGAACCAACAAATGTGGTGAGGCAGACCATGACAAAAGATTCAATAGAGAGAAATGTAGAGACCAAAATTTCAAGTGACGGCTATATTTGAACAATAATATTTAAATTATGATATTAATTTATTAATATATTAAAAGCAAATATTATTAAGTAACAGCTATGAAGACTAATTTATTTAATAAATAAAAATAATTAATAGAAATAAAATAAAATAAACTAAATAAAAAATAATTAATGGAAAATAAATAAAATAAAACGAAAATATACACAAGTCAAAAGAAATATATATATATATATATATATATATATATATATATATATATATATATATATATATATATATATATATATATATATATATATATATAGATAACCAATAACTAAAACAGGGTCAACAATAAAATATGGGGCTGAGGCCCATTAAAAAATTAACAAAAATATTAACAAGAATTAAGAACTAATAAGATGATAAAATACTTAAATATATAATATATTGTATTATCATAAATATGGTAGGTTGTTAAATATCTTATAAACCATAATATAGTATATTCTATACTAATGTTTATTTAATAATATATGTTATATTTTGAATTTTATTTAACACATTAAGGGTGTCACAAATTGCATTCCATATTTTCTTAGTAGAGAAAATCTCCAAGGGCCGACACACCTCATGCTTATTGTCACTGAATGGGATGTCTAGCGCAACCAGGAAATCTATAGAGAAATTATAGATTCTACTTGATAGCAAGATTATACAGATAGTTGGAGACCAACTTGGCAACTATGAAACACACAAGTGTTAAATGCAAACCTCCAACCAGATGGAGATCTTTGGCATCTGGTTCCAGAAAGAAAAATATATCCAAAATCAAGCAGATGAATTCCCAGCATGGTATATAACCTCTCTAGCAAATTAGCAAAAGAAGCACAAGAGGAATTAAAACTTCATTTTAAAGGTTTAATTGAAGTTTGGGAGGAAGAAAATAATCGATTCAATATTTATCACAAATTACCAAAAATAGTAAACTAGGCTACAATTAAGGAGATCGAAAAAATAAAAGAGACAGTGTTGGGTGTCCAACTGGAATAGGCGGGTGGCCACCACTATCCACCTAGATCATTCCTCCCCCATTAGGAAGCAATGGTCCCCATTGCGTGCAAATCCTCCATCAGGTGAGGAAATTTCTATTGAACCGGGTCCCTAGTGAGATGTTCTACAATCTCTAATGTGTCCAGTAATGGTGGGAAGCATGGGCGAGGGAAATACACATTGAACATTCAGTGCAAGCCAATGAATGGAGGAATTTTGTGCTCCAAAATATTGTTTCCAATAGCCTAGGTAATGGTGTAAGGACCATATCAGAGTGTTATGAGTTTCCAATGGACTCTTGTAAGATGTTCTTTCTGCAAATGTAACCAGACTTTGTCGCCCACCTGAAACTTGTGTGGCACCCATTGTTGATAATGTCGTTGTTTGTAATTGAAATTTTCCACAATGGATTGATGATATATCAACCCGTTGAGTAGAGGTGCTCTAGGAGTCAAATCAAACAAATGCTTGACCTGACAGTGAAATGGTACCCCTATGGGTGATGAGAAGATTTTCACATATTCTTTCATGACAACATCCACCTACTTATGTTGTGTAGAGGAACCCTTCCTAGGGGCCATGGATGTGGCTATGATATTCTTCTCACTTTGAGAGTGAACCAGAAAGAAAATAAATTTCCTAGTTTGGGAGATGATCTTACTGCATTTCTTGGCAGAGATCAAAAAGTAAGTGGTACATTGGGCTACCTCTGGTATCCTATATAATGTATCACCCAAAGAAATAATAACAGAGTGAGCTCTAGACTCATATACAACATGTCACTTCCACAAGTGTGGTTTTCCAAATAATAAATCACAAATGTCAAGAGGAGCAACATCACACAATACCTCATCTGGCAAGCGCTTGATGCTATAGGGAAGGCAACAATGTTGGCTAACTCGGAGATCTCATCCTTGGTTAATCCACCTGATGCTATACGGTTGCGTGTGGTATGGTTAGTAGGTCCTGTTAGGTTCCTATACCAATAGGAGTAATAATTTTGAATAACTGAGATTAAACTTGTAATATGTACATCCCTTTGCTTGTGAAAATGTTTTCCATATTCAAAAAAAAATAAAAAAATAGAAAAATGTAAAGAGTGTATGTCCTAAAAAAATAATCAAAGGAAAAAAAGAATAAAAAGGTCAAAAAAAGATGAAAAATATGAACCCCAAGGAAAGAAAAAATACCATGAAAGTGAGCAAGTCTAAATGCCACTCCTAGTTTACTTTAATGCAGAATAAATGATTGTGTGCAACTTGTAATCTATGCCACAATCCATGATAGTCAAAATGTTTAAACTTGACTATTCATGTGTTCAATTTCATGTTATAGATAGAGAATAAAAATCTAACCAAACACTGTAATCTTGGCAGATAATTACATAGGTAGAGTAAATAAAAGGAGCTCAACTATTTAATCTGAGCCCTTGGATGTAATAAGGTTAGACTTAGTTAGATTTCCATTGGAAAGAAAAGAAAAAAGTTCATAAGGGTTTGCTAGATTAAATGCACCCAAATAAATAGAAGTCAAAATGGTAAGATGAGTAGATGGGTAAGTAGATGAAAGGTTGCAAAATTGTGATGATTGTTAGACAAAAGCATAGTTATCACACTCATCATGAAAATTCCAAGTATGAATGAGAAATTGGACATGCATAAAGTTCACAAAGTCAATTGATTAATTCCCCCCCACTCATTTCACCCTTTACTTAACTAATTTCCCACAATAAGTCTCAAGTACCCAAAATCTTAAGTCAAAGGGGCTGAGAGCATTTCTCTGACTTCTGGAGGGACTGGAGCCTCGACCTAATTACTTATAGATCTTAAGTACTAAAATCCCCTTATAAACATTTACTCCTTTCACTCCCCCTCATTCTCCCTAATAAATCCCTTTTCATAAGGTTAAAACACTTTTTTCCTAAGGAAAAGCAATTACCCCCAAGTAAACCCTTTTCCTAAAAAACACACAAAAATCCTTTAAGCCTAAGTTATAATGTTTTTGTGTGAAAAGCAAATCAATTACAATGAACACATTATACTTAGCGCAATTCATTTCCCGCAAGTTTCATATTAACTTCTAATTTTATTTACATGTATTAATTCCTGAAAATACCCTTTTCCCATATATCTTTATTAAATCCCTTTAATGTTAAATATCCCTACCCCGAGTTTGAAATATAAACTTTACATTATCCGGAGCCCAACCAATTTAATTAATTAATTGATCTGCGATTAATTAAAGTTAACCCATCTAATTAAATCCCACTTGATACCTTAACCTTCGCCTTAATTGCGCATTAAATCAAACCACCACGTTGAAATGCTTGTCAGGCCCCCCCATGACCGTCCGTGCAAATCCATCTCTAGACCACCACACGATCTCTCCCCTCCCCATCTGACAACTTGTATTGATTTCGGAAGTGCCCGAAAGCTGAAAATTACCCACCCGAAAAGGGTTGTTTTCCACTGGGCCCCCGATGCAACATGGCGCTCGCTGAATGGTATCGGGCGGCCTCCCAAAAAACACCCAAGGCCCTAAAGCGATGCGAAGAAGACCACTTAATCCAGTCTTCAACATGCCAAAACTGTCACTGTCACCCCGCTAAATGCCAAAACGACAACTGTTCCCATAACCCGCCAAAACGTTGACTTGGTGAATAAAACCAAAAACCCGAGAACCTTTTGCCTTATCGTGAAATTCAACTCCAAATCTACATACACGCACCTGCACGATGTTGAACACGTCAACCTACATCCACTTGCCAACTTGAAGATGCCATAGAACACTCAGTCCACCTTCCAGCCCACGCAGAACTTCTGCAATCGTGCACAGTCGCCTGTCAACCTGTTCAGAGCTCATTTTCCCCAAAATTCTAGGTATTTAACCAAAATTCACTGGAAACCTTGTCTCAATTTATGAACCAGTTACTCAATTGCTTGAAATTAAAAAAAATAATTGAAAGAAGTTCATAGCAACCGAAAACTACTCTGCACTAGAAACTTTTTCCTTCAAGAAATTGAAAAACCCTTCCCACATTCTCAAATCCACAAGAACTGAGAATGGCCACTCCAATTGCCATGGATGTCCGACCAGTTTGAACTCCCCATCTGGACTTAGACCATCTCCCTCTAGCAAATAAAGATTTCCAAATTAAGGACATTGTTGTCCTTGAATCCCCACTGAAACTATTTTGCAGATACAGAGGCCTTTCCTTAATCAGGCTGACCAAATTGGGCTTTGGGAATCCAATTTGCCAAAGTACCAATTCCCAAAAGTACATGTTTTCCCTGAAATTGTCCATTATTGCCATGCCAATTACATCCCCGGTCAAAGAGCAGTGATGTCTCCAAACCAGATTGTACTCTTTACCATCACTGTTGAATCCATCAATGAAATGCTCCAATTTCAGTTTGGACAAAACCTAAACCCTCTGTCAATTGGTAATCTACTAAACCAATTCCCTAATATTCCCACTGAAAGACTGGCTGAAATGTTTCAAACTTTCATTAGGAAAGAGGAACATATCCCAAAAGACCCCCCTCCCTATCTGGCCACCATACTTTCCCCATTTGCCCAAGATGTTGTAGCAATGATTTCCAGAGTTCTAGGCTACACTACAAGTGAGTACATAGATGAGATCATTTTAGCCTTCATGTCCATTTTCACTCCAGGACAACCCCCTACCATCATCTATGATTATGCTAAATTTATAGCGGACAAAATGCATGACCAATCCCTAAGAATTAGCAATGAACGAGTCTTCAAATACTCCTCAGTATTATACTACCTTTTCGTATATTTCCATGCTGACAAGTTTCCATTTACTCTCCAAAAGCTTGATACCAAAGGTCACCCTAGGTCAGTAATCTTCTGGAATCCTTTGATCCATAAGTATGAATCCCCATATCCATATACAGAATTCATAGATGTGTTTGTACATCCTATTGTAACAATGCTGATAAGCAGCCCTCCTCCAAGAATCAGTTCAGATATCAGGAGGATCCTGCAGCTTTCAAAACAACATAAAGTGCGAGATTGGTACTTATACCAAAATCACATTGAAATTAGGATTTATGGTTGTGACTTGGCCCCATATAAACTACCCAGATACCTCCCAATGAGGTTATTTTCTCTGGAGTACTACAGACAGATAATCAATTCAGATGAGGTACATTTTATCAAAGCCAAAAGGAAGGCCCAACTCAGAATCAAAGATCAACTAGGCCCCTTTGCGTGTAGTAGCCAAGAAGCTGGACAGGAAGCAGAACAGATCCTTTAGAGACTAAATCTAAAACAGAGCTTTATATGGAGATATGATCCCTTGGATTTCATTTTCCACAAAAGACAGAAAAACAAGATGGCTCCTTATATTCATCACATAATCCCTAAAATAGAAAAATATGCCAACCAATTTGAGTGGGTAGAAAACACTCTAGAAGACAGGGATAGTACTGAAGTGGCTATGGAAAACACACTGATCGACCTAGACAAATCACTTTATGAAGGTTCTTTCTTGTAGGTTCCAGGTGAAACACAGGTACCAGGTGAAACATAAGCACCAGGTGAAACACGGGCACAAAGTGAATCACATGTAGAAGAAGAATCCCATGTACAAGAAGAGTCAGAACAACCAGACCTATTAGAGGAGCTTATTCAAACAAGTATACCAGAGCCCATCATCAGTACTCCCCCAGTCTTGCAAACTCCTCTAAATGAGGACAAAAACTTCAAAAGAAACAGGTAAAAGGCAGATTAACAGGGTCAAAGAGTATCAGTGAAAAATTAAAAGAAAGAAGGTTCCAGCGTGGAAACACCACTACTACTAGCCTGCCTAAAAGGCTCACAGCTCAACTACAAACAGCCAACAACACCAAAATAAAAGGGATAGCATGATGCAGTTTTCCATCTGTCTCTATCTTCATGCTTGGAGATATTTTTATTTTCCTAGATTAAATCTCAAACTGTTATGAGATATTTTGTGACTATTTTTGTATAAATACTTCACATTTTGAAGTATGTAGGGTGGATTCTAAGACATTGTTATATACTTTCTCTTCCAACTCAAAATTTTATTGTATCAATGATTGGATTGGCTTGCTGGACCAAGGAATAAAGATCAGATATTTTACAGGATTCCTGTGTGAAGAGAAAAACAAATAAGTATCTTCTTTTGTTTAAAAGTTACGTTTTCTTATATTTTCCAAAAATCTTTGATGTATTTTTCATTTCTAAAAGTTATAACACGGAATGATAATTTAGAATTTGCTTGAATGCACTCTGTTTTGACAATTATACTTTATTAATGTTTTCTTTAGTATATTTAAATTCAGGAATTCTTCATCGCTCCTTAGTTTAAGTAACTCCATGTAATCTATAGCAAAGGATTCTTCATTGCCCTTTGTTCATGATCATCCCTTGTTCCTCATTTTGATCCCGCTCTAAGGATTCTTAAGTGCCCTTTTACCCTGGTTGGAACCTCTTCATCCACTTGGCCTAAAATATTTTCCTTTTCCTTTGCTAACTCAACCTGTAGACATTTTTAATGATCTGGTCTAGTCCTTCCTTTATTTAGTTGAATCCATAGCCCAATGGCTTTAAGACCCTACTCTATCCAACTATTTCCAAGAATTCCACCACCCAAACTCAATATCAAAACCAAAACTCCACATATATTTAATAGCTAGCCTAAGATCCCATTAAAACAAAGTTAAATCATAAAGAGAGAGCCCTCTCTGAGTGTAGGTTGGCTAGAACCTATACTTAAAAGAATGGTTTGTGGTTACCTCAGACTATGCCTTCTTCTTATAACTTCAAAGGAAATTCTAAGTGATAACATAGTGGTGACCATACTGGGGAACTCAAAATTTCCTCAGCCCTAATAAACCTTTAAGGAAATTTCTAATCTATATTTCATGCTTCTTGAAGGATTTATATGAAGTTATTTACAAAATTTCATAAAAAGAGAATAATTAGAAAAATCTTGAAAATCTGGCTTCAAAGAGAACTCATTACACTAGGGCCAATCCTGATCCAAACCCTTCCCCTGTAGTGTATAATCCTAACCTGATTTCAAGAAGATCCAAAAAACCAGAAAGTTCAGTTAGCCCCAGACTTTCAATAAAAGCAAATTCCTGCCCTGATGAGTGTCTGTTTTTAGAAGACCTCCCTTTTGATGTACCATTTGACCTTTCCTTATTTAGAACCACGTTAGAAAGTGCACTTGATGACCTAGTTATAGATCTAGAGTTTATTGCAGAACTTGAGATTAAAAAGGAAAACCAGTCAATAGATGAGTATATTATGAATTCCCCTCAATCATCCCTCACCATTGTTAAGATCTCTGAGCTTTCTGAACCAGTATCCCATACCCTTAGTTCACCATTATTCCCTTCCATCTCTGAAGTTCATTCCTCACCTCCATTTGTACCCTTTATCCCTCACCAACCTACCATCACTCATCAAACACCTACTACTCTTAGTTCCACATCTACTACTATATCACCCCCTAGCACCCCAACCCCGCTTCTTAGCCCTGCCCAACTTAGAGCCATGAAAAATAGATATGCTCCTTTGGTACTACCTGCCCCATTGGGTGCTATGCCACAAGATTATTAAAACGAAATTGTCTAGTTTGATGGCATAGGACCTTATACAGCACAACTTCATGTAAGAAAAATGACTAACTATTTCGAATTGCATGAGATTGACATAGGGGATGTTCAAATGAGACTGTTTGCTCAAAATCTTGCTAGAGACGTTAGAAAATGGTTTAGAGCACTACCTGCAAATAGTATAGATAGTTTAGAAGTGTTTTATCAACAATTTTTAAATAGATGGGAGAAGAAAAAGATTCCTTTGCAAATCCTTTCTGAATATGAAAACATCAGAAGAGGACCCAATGAGACAGTTCATGATTATTGCACAAGATTCAACAACATATATAATGCAATACCAGTTGACCTTAGACCCCCACTTGGTTTAGCTTTAATAAAATTCCTTGATGGATTGGATATAGATATGGCTTTCCAACTCAAAGAGAGAAACCCACCAACCCTAGAAGAAATACAGAGCGTAGCTGTGAGTGTAGAAGCCAATTTGTTAGCAAAGAGAGCTAGAGATAGAAATGAGAGGAGAGTACCTATTAAAGATGAAACCTCACCTTTTGACCTCAAAATAGATTTTCTGGCAAAAATTATGGAAAAACGTATGAATAGGATAGACAATATGGAGAGAAAGCCTCAATGGGACAATCAACAGGCACCTCTAGTAAGGAATCCAAACTTTAGGAAGAACCAAAATTAGAACTCTGGGAAGAATGGACCTGACCAAAACATTAGGCCTCCTTTCCAAGAAAACTATGCTGAAACTTCTCATTCAGATGACCCTGAACAAGACACCAAGATAAATCTGATGGGATTAGATGATGTAGATACAGTCTTCTTAACTCAGGATGAGCAGGCGCTGCATATGTTGCAGCACTTGCAGACCCAATCTGGTGAATCATTTGACTATAAAAAAGGATACGATTCTGCCATTTTTTAGGTGCACAAAAAATACAATTTAAGGAGTAAAAAGAACATTGATACTCTTGATCAAGCTAAGAAAACTATACCAAATCAACCTAAGAAGATTAAATCAGGTCCAATCAAAAAAACTCTCCAAATCCTTCCTAGACCAAATAGAATCCTCTAGGTCCCACCATTGTAGATATCACTCCAAATCAACCCCCTAATAATCAACCTTCCACTTCAACCCCCTCTAATGAAACAGTGGAAAAATATCAGGACCCCATATCAGAAAAACAACATGAAAATATCCCTCACACAAAAAAAGAAGATTATCTTGCTCAAACTCATGCTGTGAAAATCCCAAATCCTCAAATAGAAAAATCCCCTTTACCTATCAATTTGGGAGCAGAGGTGGCTAAGTTAAAAATTTCAATACCATTGACAGAACTGATGAAAAGTGAAACACATAAAACTTAGATAAACCAAACTCTGAAAATCACCGAGAATGAAGATTTTGTGAACCTATTTGATGACCAACCTAAACTTATATTCGGTACTCATGTGAATGGTAAACTAGTAGAAGGAGGTGTACCACCTTTCTATATAAGCCTTAGCATTCATGACAAGATCTTACACAATGCAATATTGGATTTAGGTGCATCACATAATTTAATGCCTAAATCTGTTATGGAAAAATTGAACTTAGACATCACTAGACCCTATAAAGACTTGTTTTCATTTGATTCAAGCCAAGTAAAATGTTTAGGTTTAATCAAAGACCTGTGTGTCACTTTCGTACAATATCCTCTTAAGAGAATTCTCATGGACATAGTAGTGGCTGCCATCCCACCTAAATATGGTATGGTTTTGTCTAGATCATGGGGAGCCAAACTCTAAGGATCTTTGCAACTTGACATGTCATATGCCACCATCTCTGTATTTGGACAACCCAAGAAACTATATAGAGAAAATTCGATGAAATATGTGGTGAGTAGTCAAGATCTTCCTCAAAACTTTCCTATTTACTCTATGCATTTAGACATTGATTCTTTCATTTTGTATAATGTTGAAGAAACACCAAAGACAATTGCAAATAGTATTTGTGCAGAACCAAAAGAAATTGCAGTTACAACTAATAATGAAACCGATCAAATTCAAGAGTTTTCCAATAAATAGATTGATCAAGATGTAGCAAACATGGAAAATTCTCTCCCTCCTTATAGTGACAATTATGAACATGAGATTTTATGGGATCTTGAGTTTGATGGATCAGTAAATAAGTTAGGAGCAAGAGCAAGGGTATGGATTTATAATTTAGAAAATGATCATTTAGAGGGTCATGCTTACAAGCTAAATTTTAGATGTACTAACAATATGGCTGAACATGAAGCCTTAATATTAGGTCTCAAACTAGTTAGAAACTTAGGAGCCCAAAGGGTCTCCATCATGGGAGAATCTGAGTTGGTTATTAAATAGATTAATGCTTTATATATGACTAAAGATCCTAGATTGAGTTTCTATAGTCGAACAATTATAGAAATATTGAACACTTTCTTAGAAACTAAGCTTGTTGTTATCCCAAGAAAACACAATATGCAAGCACACAGTTGAGCAATGTTTGTTAGCACTTGCAAGTTACCTTTCCAACCAAATCATCAATACACTACTAAAGTCAGGCACAGACCTGCTATCCCTGATAACTTGAAAAACTGGCAAGTATTTGCAAACAACCAACAGATAAATAACTTCTTAACTTTAGAAGATGAATTTGTCAATAGTAATAAAGATACTGACATTACAGTAGATTTAGATTGTGAAAATGAAATGGAATTTAATGAAATAGAAAGTGAAAAGATAAATAGGTTCCATCCCACCAATTTCACAAAATCAGATGTAGAAATCTTAAAAGAAATTGAGATTGATGAAATACTTGATGAAGATACTGAAGTCATTAATCTTAAGGATAACTTCTTACCCAAAGTATTAACCTCTTTAGAAGATTTGTTTGATTCAAATGATGTCCCTAAAATGCCGAAAATGGAACCTTTGAAATCGGATGTAGAGGAATGTAATATTGGCACTAAAGAAGATCCAAAACATATCAAACTTTCCAAGTCATTACCTCTAACTGAAAGGGGAAAATACATTCAGTTTCTGAGAGAATTCCAATATGTTTTTGCATGGAGTTATGAGGACCTCAAGTCCTATGACACCAGCATAATACAACATACAATCCCTATTAAAGAAGACCAAAAGAATTTCAGAAAAAACCTTAGAAAGATCAATCCCATTTTACGGCCTTCTATTGAAAAGGAAATCTAAAGGATGTATGAGGCCAAGATAATAGCACCAATCAGATTTTCTGATTGGGTTTCCAATTTGGTTCCTACAAGAAAGAAAATTAGAGAAATAAGGCTTGGTGTAGGCCTCATAAATCTTAACAAAGTCTCACTTAAAGGAAACTACCCCCTCCCTAAAATGGATCACATCTTACAAAGGGTAGATGGGGCCACCAAGATCCCATTACTGGATGAGTTGACTGGTTACAATCAGATCCTAGTTCACCTAGATGACTAAGCTAAAACTACCTTCACCACTCCCTGGGGCACTTTCATGTATTTGAAGATGCCTTTTGGATTAAAGAATGCAGGAGCCACCTTCCAAAGAGCAATGGAAATAGCTTTTGCTAAGAAGATCCATGACTTCCTAGTGATATACTTAGATGACATCACTGTCTTCTCGAAATCTGATAATCAACACTTAGATAATCTAAGGAAAGTTTTCATAAAATGTAGGAAGTATGGAATTACTTTAAACCCCAAGAAATCTTTATTTGGGTTGGAAGAGGGAAAGCTACTGGGTCATATAATCTCAAAAGATGGTATCAGAATAGATCCTACGAGAATTGAAGCCATCTTACAAATACAGCCTCCCAGGAACATCAGAGAATTACAAGCATTTTTAGGAAAGATTAACTTTCTTAGGAGATTTATTTCTAATTTAGCAGAGTTAACTAGATTATTTAATAAAATGTTAAAGAAAGATTCGACCCTAAAATGGACTGTTGAAGATAAGAAATCATCTGAATATATCAAGCTAGCTTTGACTAAAACACTAGTTCTAATCAGTCCAAAATTTGATAGGGATTTCATTCTATTTTCCTTTGCTTCAGAACATACAATTGCTACAGTTTACTACAGAAGAATGATCAGGGCTATGAACAACCAATTTACTTCTTTAGCAAAACCCTGAGGGATGCCCCTTTAAAGTACAACATAATGTAAAAGCAAGCTTTTTCCCTAGTCAAAGCTATTAAAGATTTCAGAGTTTACATCTTGTATTCCCATACAGTAGCCTATGTCCCTAAGTCAGTAGTCGAGGACATCTTGACTCACGAAGGTCCGGATGGAAAAGGAGGGAAATGGATAGCTACCATTTTGGAATATGACTTGGAAATTAAACCAACAAAGTTCATCAAAGGCCAAGGTTTAGCCAAACTCATGGCCGAATCAAACTGTTAGGCCCTAGAAATAAATTTCATTGCAGAAATGGATAATGAAGAGGAGATGGTGACTCCACAAATCAACCAGGCCTTTACTGAATCACCATGGTATGTTGATATCCTAAATGTTTTACTGAACTTACAAGCTCCTCCTAAATTATCTAGGACCAAAATTAGGTTTTTAAAAATGAAGTCTTTAAAGTTTTGCATCATAGATAATGCTTTGTTTTGCAGGAATCATGAAGGCATCCTTCTTAATTGTTTACTGAAAGAAGAAGTTGACACAGTTTTACAAGAATTTCATGCAGGTGACTATGGAGGACATCTTTATTGGAAAACTACAGCTGACAAAATCCTTAGGGCTGGTTTCTATTGGCCCACTCTGTTTTCTGATGTTAAGAAAAATGTCACCTCATGCCATAAATGTCAAATTTTTGAAGGAAGAAAAAAGCTTTTACCATTACCCTTAAAACCAATCTCTGCAGAAGCATCTTTTCAACAATGGGGTTTAGACTTCATTGGTGAAATCCGCCCACCTTCCTCAACACAACACAAATGGATCCTTACTGCAACAGAATATTTCACCAAGTGGATAGAGGCCATACCATCAAGACAAGTCACTAACATAGTCATCATAAGATTTCTTGAGGCCAATATCCTATCCAGGTTTGGGTGCCCAACCAAAATCATCACTGACAATGCAGCAGCTTTCAAATCCAAGAGAATGATTGATTTTTGTAACATGTATCACATAACCCTAGGCCATTCTAAAGCTTACTATCCTCAAGGAAATGGACTAGCAGACTCCTCAAACAAAAGTCTTGTTAATATTATTAAGAAATTACTAGAGGATAACAAGAAGACATGGAATAAAACGCTGGTGAATGCCTTGTGTGTAGATAGGTTAACTACTAAGAAGTCAATTGGAACCTCTCCTTACCAGTTAGTGTATGGAATGGAAGTTGTCTTTCCTTCCTCTTTGGGAACACCAGTGATGAAACTGCTCCAAGAATTGCAGGTTGAACTCAATGATATTCAAAGAAAAATCAACTAGACAATTCACTTACATCAAACTAGGGAAGAAGTGTACTTTAGATCTCAGGTTGTATAAGAAAGGATCAAGACGATTTATGACAAAAGAACCAAGGTTGATAATTTCTACCTTGGGTACAAAGTGTTGAAATGGGACTCAAGGAGGGAAGATAAAGGTAAATGGTGGGCTCCAGTATTGTAGCAATAATGCTACAACTCCTGGAGCTTCCTTCTCTAATTTTATCAACCCGGTAGTTCGTAAAAAAACTTGGAAGCGACGGTTCTGTATGCACAAGTACTAGCTCTTGTCACAGTTGTCACTTGGTCAGCTGGCACAAGTCCGCTAGGGCTCAAGCCAACTTCTATATGTTCTCAGAAGAATCTTTCTAAATGATGAACGAAGGCTATCTCAAAGGAAATTAACCTACTTTGCAAGAATGAACTGAAAGTCGACCAAACATGGAAGCCCTAGTAAACCCTAATCTGACTAGCTTAATCTTTATGATGCAATGGTGGGAATACAACTTCTAGAAATGATGCCATTACTTCTAGTGAGATGAAATGCATGAATTTAAACTACTTCCATTGAAGAGAACACGTTTTTGTATTTTTGCTCAAGTGGGTGGAGTTATTGTGATTGTGCTTCTTACTGGGTCTTGACTGTGCAGGGGTAGTTCAAGGGGAAAGAAGCCTTGGGAAAGGTCAGGAGGACTCTGAGAGGTTCCAGGGGGTCCCTCACGTCATTCCACATAAGTCCACAACATTCAGGGCTTGGCAACCGTGTTTGCAGGCTTCTACAGGATGTCTGCAGGGGATCCTACAGGAAACTCGGGATTTCTACAGGAAGTCTGCTAACTTCTACAGGATGTCCTACAGTCGGAGTTTTGGGTGATGGAGGAGTGAAGGAGCTATGTGGGTGGATAGGTAAGATGAAAGAGGAGCTTGAGATGGCCTATGGACAGAGAGATGAGATGGAGAGAGAGAGTGGATAGAGCTGGTTGGTCGATAGAAGGGTAGGGGCAATGGAAGGTCAAAAAGATTGAGCAACGTGGACAGTAGAAGGGTTGGAAGGCAAATGAGCTGAACAGAGGATGAGTAGGTGGCTTAGGCACGGTTCAGAAGGATAAGAACACGATGAAGTGGTGTTGCGCAGTGTAAATGAAACAAATCACCCTTATCTTGCATGTAAACGAAAGTTCACCAACCTATTCTAACTGTTTTATTAGGAATCAAAGAACAACAATGTAAGTTGAAAGGAATTCGTGCATGATGCTGAACCAAAGAGTCATTACTCAAGATCAAATCGCATGGACAATTCTTCAATTGAAAACATTACATAAATACTTGCATGCATATGTTAAAACAGTGTTTTTGGGCAGTTGGCACGGTCTACACTTCCGGTCCCCAAACAGAGGTGAAAGTGAGCATGCATTCAACCTTTTTGAACTCAACTTAACTTCAATCTCCCTACGCTAATTCTAAACTACTGAAACAACTGCATTCATGAAACTAACCTACATAACAAAACCAAAACAGTCAACTCAGCAAACTGTATTTTTCAAGTGCATGTAAAGGAAAGAAATGCAATGATAAAAGAAAGACAAGTAACAATACAAAGGAAAGGAGGTCTATTGCTCTCAGGTTGGGCCCTAACCTGAGAGCTATAGCTCCCCTAAGAACTCAGAATCGAATCCAAATCTGCCTACCTTTTATTAAAAGATCATAATCATGAGTCTAACAACATGCCAAAATTGGCTTACAAAGAGCAAAAACAGAGTTACAGCTCATAATCCAAAATCTATAACAAAAGTTCAAGAGTCTCATCGAAGGCTACAGCCTCAATATTTATACATGATGAAGGCCAAGCTAGCCTCCTCAATTAGTGGAGCTTGGTTGTCCAACTGAAAGTAAACTGCTGTTCCTGTAGAATCCGTTGGCTGCCTTCTAGCTCGGTGGTAATAGCTGTTGGAGCTCAGAGTTGGGGTGGAGATCACGAGGAAGGTCATTCAAGGCTGTGGAAAACCTCCCTATAAACCCGCAATGCCACCTTGGCTGTCTCCTTGTCTCCATTTGCGTGGTCTTTGCTCCATTTAATGTCAAAAAACCTGAAATCATCATGTATTAGCCACATAGGCATAATGACTGCCCTTCTTCCTACAAATAACACGAATATACTAAGAAATGATGCATAAGTGATAAAAAATGAAGGGTTGAGCAAGGTAAGTAGGCCAAATTAGCCCAAATTGTTACCAAAATTTGGTGCTCATCATCACCCCCCAGCTAAAATATTTGCTCATCCTTGAGCAATTTTGCTCCAGCTCCTTGTCCTTGGCCGAAAACTAGGCTCCGGAATACGCTCTTTCTTTCCTACTCTTAGTGGCTCTGCCTGTTCTGCCCTTGGTGGTGATGAGGGTGCTGCTCCTTCCCTCTTCTCTGTTTCCTTGACCTTGAGCCGGGCTTTTGAAGCCGATTGGTCTAACCTTCCCTTCCAAGTAGTTGTTTTTGGGCTCCCCCTCTCGTAGGTGACCGATATCTTCGAGGGGGACCTCTCACTGGGTGAAGTAGGGGCATCCTCTGTAGTGATTTGGCTGCTGGATGTAGGCTGTGGCTTGACTGTCTTTATTCTCACAATTCTTCGAGCTTTAAAGTATAGAGGGGTCTCCCTCTTTCTCTTCTCCTTTGGCTTAGGAGGTGTGCTGAGGCCGTCCAGCACAGCTGCTGCCTCCCTTTCACGAATGTCAGCTTTCTTCTCCTTGGGTTTCACTTTTTCAGGGCTTCCTGTAAAAGACCCTGTTTTAGTCAATTTCGGGCTTCCTGTAGAAGACCCTTTTTCAATAATTTTTGGGCTTCCTATAGAAGACCCTTTTTCAATAATTTTCGGGCTTCCTGTAGAAGCCGGTTTCGGCTTTCCTGTAGAAACAGGTGTTGCCGCCTTGGTTTGCTTTGCTGCATGGGTTTTTCTTTTTGACTTGTTGCGGTCGTTGTCGAGGCACTCTCGCTGATGTGGACCTTCTCAGCCTTGTCCACTCAGCCTTGCAACCTTTTCTCTCTTGCTGTCAAGATGGGTGTGTCATCTTTCTCCTTGTCATCCTTTTTCTCTTGTTTCTTCTCTTGCTTTTTCTTCTACTCTGTGGTTGGGATCTTTTGGCCTTTCTCTTTCTTTACTGCGGCCACTGACTCTTTCTCCTCACTGCTAGAAGAACCGAGCTCTTCGGTTAGCATCTTTATATCCCCATCCTTTGTCAAATTCCTGAAGGCTTCCCATGAGAGAGGAACCTTGTATGTGTGGAGCGCATCCTCCACGAGGAGTTTGATCAGTCCATGGTGGGCTACCTGGTCTGGTATGCCTTCTTTCAGCTTGGTTGCACACTCAATCAGAGACTGTAGTAGAAAGTAAGGGAGACTGAGTTTGTTTTCTACAGGTAGATCCATCTGGTGTCGTAATTCAGTGAGTAACCGAAAGTGGTACCCGTATACAATGCTAAAACGGCCTTCGCAGGTGATGTACTTCATAATTTGCAGGCTCACTTCATTCCATGGTGGCAGTAAACTGGTTCTACAAACCCCATTTTTGTCTTCTGAGAATTCCTCCTCTGGTGGAAAGAACTCTTTCTTAGCTTGTTGGCTCAATTTCCTTTCTTCTTTATCCCATGGTAATCCCATTGGGAGCTCCGTAACTCGGCTGATGAATTGCGGGGTAAGTTTGAGGCTCAGACCCCTGAAGGTAACGGTGGCCAACGTTTTAAATTTCGGCCTCAGAGCTTGCAAAAACTCTTCTTCCACTTCGTCGTCATAGCCCTACAATTTGTCACAGAATGATATCCATTGTGCTCGTGTGAAGAGCTCCACCACCTCAGGATTTTCTCTTAGCTTCGCTGAATCAGTGGGCTCCCTTCTGATGAACCCACCCGGCATGGTGAAAAACTGTTGCGTTAGCTGGAGGTGGCAAATGGGGAAGAAATTTGGTCTACTGGGACAGAGCGTAGGATTACGCCTCTGTCATGCACATAATTCACGAAGCTTACCCCCTGCAAACCTTTAACACAGCTAATTACACTGACATCTTGTAGGACGACAGTTCATGCATGGCAGACAACAATTGCAACAATTTTCTTCGACCAGACTGTAGACGACGATTCTGCCACCTTCAAAAACCAATTGCATGGAGAGTTCAGGCTTACCTTTTTAATCTGCCACCTTTTGACGTGAGGAACCCGACTTCCTGTAGAAACAACTTTCCTGTAGGAGTAGCGCGCGATTTCCGGGGGAGACTGCAGTGGGTCTGCGCTCTTACTGTTTCTTCACAGGCGTTCTGATGGCCAAAGACTCGGAGTATCGAACTGCAGAGGGATCCGGATGATCACTCGAGTCGCAAACGGTGAATGATAAATGCATGAGGTTGATAATCTAGCCGATTAGATTTGAATCGGCGGAATCCGTGGCGCGGGGGTGAGCTGTCCCTGCCGGACCGTTGGGCAACGTCACACCATCATTCTTCTGCAAGTTTACTTACTGCCGCATCATTCCCGCAAATCCACCGCTGCCATTCTCGTTAGAACTTGTTTCTCCTCGAGTGGACGGTTCTCACGTGTCCACTGCCCGTTTTTTTCCACGGCCACCATTCACACATCCGGCTCGACCAGCTGATTGGTCGACATGGCCAATCGATTGACCATACAACCGCTCAACCCATCCATTTCACACTTTTCAAACATTTTCAAAGTAAAATTCATGCAATTCGTCAGAAGAAAGGGTCGAGACACTTACCTGTGCGGCCGCAACACGATTGTTCAGGCTCTTGGACTATGATGAGTGGATTTATTTGCTGCTGGTGGATTTGCATAGGCCCAGAGGTTCGTATTCACAGGTCGCTAACGATGGATTTGATGCTTCAGCTACATGCGCCCGTGTTTCCATTGTATATGATATGCACTCTAGCGGGCTTAACTGTTACGGGACTCCTGCAGGATGTCCTGTAACAGTTTCTTCCTCCTCGGGTGCATGCTGCATGATGAAGGTAATGGCCCCACGATCACGCTCACAGAGCTCATGGATGGCTGGGATGGATATGGTATGACATCTCAGCATTTTTTTATTTCCAAAAATTGCTTTTCTCTTGATAACTCACTGATCTTCTTTGATGGTGCAGGTAACTTCATTGCATGTCGACAGGGATGGTAGAAGGAGGTGACAGCAATGTATAAGGGTGACAACAGTAGCTTGCATGCGTCCAAACCGATCCTCGGTCGTTAGATCTCCTCATAAAATGAATTCTGGGCCGTCCCGAACTTCTACAGGAAGTTTCCTGTAGAAATACAGAACTTCCTGTAGAAAGGTTGCATTTCCTGTAGAAAGTCTGCACCTTCCTGTAGAAAGTCTGCATCTTCCTGTAGAAGACTCAAGCCATGATGAAATTGTGCACATACCTTGGAGGAGATGAGTATTCTTGGAGGAGGTGCTGGTGAGGTCTCCTGGCAGCATGATAAGGATCTTTGGCTTTGCATTAAGAGTCCTCCTCACCTTCATAGAACACCTGCAACTTGCATGCATTTTCACATTATGAACTTGCTGTCCCTATCTTTTTGCTTATTGTTTTTTTCTTTTCTTTTTTTCCCTTTTTTTTTTTTTTGAAAGATAACAGGGGCGCCTCAATGAGGTTTTCACCCTTGCCATCTGCCTTAAGCGCCTCAGAGAGGTTTTCACTCAAGGATCTTTTTCAAATCTCCTTTTTTTTTTTTGAAAGACAATAGGGGCGCCTCAATGAGGTTTTCACCCCTACCACCTGCCTTGGGAGCCTCAGAAAGGTTTTCACCCAAGGATCTTTATTATTTTTTTATTATTATTAATTTATTTATTTTTTAGATCTTTCAGGGTATGCCCAAAGCAGAGGCAGAACCCTTCTCTATGACCAACACTAATTTCTCCATAGTTTTGATGAACTCTTGTCTTGAGAGAGGCTTCCTGTAGATCTTCAAGCGATGCCCATTGACAAGCATGGGGATGGCTTCCTCATCAATGGTTCGAATAAGAACAGATCCATTGTCATGGAATTTTTCCACTGCATATGGTCCTAGCCATCTGGTTCTCAGCTTCCCCTTGAAATCTTTGTATCTGGAGTCATACAACAAGGCCCAATCTCCCGGATGGAATTGCTTGTCATGGAGGTGTTGGTCATGCCACACCTTTCTCTGGAGTTGAACCACTTCTGAGTGAAGGAGGGCCTGCATCCGGTGCTCGTCCCGTCCATTCAACTGCAATAACCTTTCTTGTTGTGCATGGCTGAGATCTAGATCTAGCTGAGCTGCCATCCTCAAAGTGTTGTATTCAAACTCAATGGACAACAAAGCTTTCTTCCCATAGACCAGCTCATAAGGTGTGAAGCCGGTGGTGGTCTTCCAGGTGGTGTTGTAAGCCCATGTGGCCTCAACCAGGCGATCTGCCCAATCTTTCCTACTGCTGCTCACCACCTTAGTCAAAATCCCTTCCAATGCTCTGTTGGTGACTTCCACTTGCCCATTTTCCAGTGGATGATAGGGGGTGGAAGTCCTATGCTTGATCTTGTGGTGAGCTAGTAGGTCTTCAATCAAGTTGGATGTGAACTGGCTCCCTTGATCGGTGATTGCTATATCAGCAAGCCATGGAGAGAGTACTGAGATAGAAAACAGATGTTCATTGGGCATCTGGTCATCCACTGTTCCATCCTCATCTACAGACAAATCCAATCTAGATGAAAAGTCAGCAACAACATTTTCTTTACCTGGTTTGTCAATAATGGTCAAATCAAACTGCTGTAACAAAAGTAACCATCTAATAATACGAGCATTCACATCTGGTTTATTCATTAAATATCTAATTGCAGCATGATCCGTATGTACAAAGGTTTGATAGCCAGTGATATAATGTCGGAACTTGTTCAGTGCATGGACCACAGCCAAGAATTCTTTCTCGGTTACAGTGTAATTCAGCTCGGCTTTGGACAAGTTTTTGCTAACAAAGTAAATGGCATATGGAAGTTTTTGTTCAACTTGTCCTAAAGCTTCCCCTATGGCTTTGTTTGAGGCATCAATGTGGATGTGGAAAGGTAGGGCCCAGTTTGGACCTCTCAGGATTGGGGCTGACACCAACTTGTCCTTTAATTCATTCAAAGCCCTCTGACAATCGTCAGTCCATTTAAACTCCACATCTTTTGCCAACAGACCAAACAATGGCGAGGCTAGCTTGCTGAAGTCTTTAATGAATCTCCGGTAATACCCTGCTAATCCTAAGAAACTCCGGACATCCCTTACCTTTTGGGGAGGTGGAACCTTCTTGATGAGAGCAATTTTGTTAGGATCCACTTGTAACCCTTGGCAAGAAATGGTATGGCCTAGCACAGTCCCTTCAGTCATCAGGAATTCACATTTTTCAGGACTAAGGAACAGGTTCATCTTAATGCATTTGGTTAGGACCTTTCCTAGATTGGACAATGCTTCCTGGAAGTTGGACCCATAAGGAGTGAAGTCATCCATATAGATTTCCACCGCATCATGGACCAACTCCGAGAAGATGCTCAAGACAGCTCTCTGGAAGGTAGCAGGAGCATTGCATAGCCCAAAGGGAAGAACTCGGTAGGCAAAGGTACCCCAAGGACAAGTGAAGTTGGTCTTATCTTGGTCTTCCGGGCTGATTTGGATTTGGTTGTACCCGCTAAACCATCCAGGAAAGAGAAGAACTTCTTTCCTGCAAGTCCATCGAACACTTGATCTATGAAAGGTAGAGGGAAATGGTCTTTCTTGGTAGCTTTGTTCAGTTCTCGTTAGTCCACACAGATTCTCCACTTCCCATTTTTCTTGGGAACCAACACCAGAGGGGACACCCATTCACTATATAAGATGGGTTAAATGAATCCGGCATCCAACAGTTTTTGCAATTCTTCCTTGACAATGTCCTTAAGGGTTGGATTCATTCTCCTCTGAGGTTGCCTAACCGGTTTACAACCCTCTTTGATGTATATGTGATGGGTACAGACCGAGGGATGGACTCCTTTCATCTCCTTATAGCTCCAAGCAAAAGCATCTAGGTGACTGGCCAACAGGCTACACAGCTCCTTTTCCTGGGAAGGAGATAGGGAGGAGCTAATCTTTAACGTTCTCTCAGGGCCGAACTCCACATTCTTGACTTTGGGAGTAACAGGGTTGGTGGTACAAAGGTCCACTAAGGTGCTGGCTTGGGCGCCCTCCACCAATTTCTCTAAGGATAGTGCACTGGAAGGTGGATTCTGGATCAAAGTCTCAATCAAGTCATCCTCGGTTGGGGGGCCTCTTCTAGTGGTATCTAGGGTGCACAAAGGTGCTGAGTACACCTCATCCTCTTCTCCTTCCTCCAACCACAGTGGTAAGTCATGCTCTAAGGAGGGTTTGGCAGGAGGATATAGGACTAGCTGCTTGGACATAGGACCGTTTTTGATGGTCATGTTTCCTGCATGGCAACTGATGTAAGCATCTGTAGTGGCTAACCAAGGCCTTCCCAAAATGAGAGGATATCCAGTAAGCTTTGCCTTGGGTTGCAGAACCAAGAAATCTGCAGGGTATTCCCAAGAGTCGACAGAGACCAAGACATCATCCACAATCCATTCGGGAGTCACAGTGGAGCGATCTGCTAGTTGCAGTACTGTCGAGGTCTTCCTCAAGGAACCCTGAAGATTGAGTTTGAGCATGGTATCCCTGGTCATCACATTAATGGCAGCCCCCAAATCAATCAAGGTGTGAGGTATGATGGTGCCATTGATGTGGACATCTACTACAGGACTCCCAGGATCTAGGTACTTTGGGCAGATGACTTGTCCTAACATAAGGTCAAACAGTTGTCCTAAGACATTGATGGTTGAAGCATCCCTCTTTCACCTGCCTGGGTGTTTGAAACACTTTTCCTTAACCAGTTTGTTGTATATTGGCACATCCTTGATGGCTCGGAGAAGTGGTATTTTCACACACAACTGCTTGAGTTCTCCCAGAAGCTCATCCTCCTCTGGGTTGGGTTGTGTGGTGGCTGTTAGTCTCTCAGGAAAGGGTGGAATAGCCTTTGGTTCACTTTCCTGTTTGTCCTCCTCATCCTCTGGGGGAGGAGGTTGGCGATCCGGAAGAGTCTTTCCAGATCGAAGATTGATCTCCTGGATCTCCACAGCATAGGTAGGGCACGAGGTTTCCCCAGTGTATACCTACTGGGCCTGTCTATTGTTGGGGTTCGGGTTCGGTTGAGCAGGCATTTGAGGTTGCCTTGGAGGAGCATGAGGTAATGGTTGAGGTTGAACTGGTGGTGGAGGCAAAATGGCGGGAGGAGTGTTGTACTGGGGCCTCCACCCCGACTGAGGTGCATTCCACTGAGGCTGTGGCTAGGCATGTGAATGATATGAATGAGTAGTGGGTTGAGTAGGGTACTGAGGTGGATAAGACCATGGAGGAGGCATAGACCAGGAAGGATGAGCAGGGGACCCCAGGAAGGCATAGGAGTCGATTGGTTGGGGCTGTAATAAGCTTGAGGTGCCCCTTGCATCCCCTGCTGGTAAGGTCTAGGTCCTTGTGGCCTCCTTTGGTTGAGGAAATAGAGAGGTTCAGTGGGAGCTTCTGTCCCTTGGTACATAGCTTTAAACCCAGGTAAGGTTGGACATTGATTTGTGGGATGGTCCTCCTCACAAACGAAGCACACTTCAACCGAATGCAATGGGCATTCGTTCTTAGGGTGTCTCCTTGTACATCTAGGGCAGAAGATAGCCAAGGCCCTCTCAGCTTCTTCCTTCTTCTGCTGGATCCTGAATGTGTCCAGTTGCATGGCGATGGTCTGTCTCACCTCACTCTTAAGATCTTCTAATTGATTTGCAAACTCATGCTTGGAGAAAGGAATACCAGCTGAGAGAGGGTTTCCTCTACCTCGTTTCCGGGCTGCCCTAGAGTGGTTTCTGAACACAGTCTTGATGTCCTCATAAGGCAGCTGGTAAATATCTCCCCCAGCTAACATGTGAAGGGTATCTAAAAGGTCTTCAGGGACTCCTCGGAGCAGGACCAACTTGAGGGATTCAGGGTCAAGTGTGCACCTGGCCCGCTTATAGCTAAGTTGGAACCTCTCCTCATAATCCTCTAAGGACTCATCATTTCCCATGGTCATCCGAAAGATTTCTCCCTTGGTTTCCTTGGACCTACAGTAGTCCTGGTACTTGGTATTGAAAGCTTGCTGCATCTGAGCCCAAGTGGTGATACTATTCCCAGGTAAGCCCATGAACCAGCGTAATGCTGCATCCTTAAGAGTGGAAGGGAAGAGTTTCAGCTTCTGCTCATCTTCAGTATAGTCATAGGTTCTACAAAGGACAGCAAACTCAAACAGGAAGGTATCAGGATCTTCAGTAGTCAGTCCATGGAAGTGAGGCAGAGCGGAGGGACTAATGTTTTTCATTTTCATGTCTCCATTGGTTTCTCGGATGGGGAAGGAACCTTCTATTCTCTCATCTTCTCTTCTATTGTCAGCCATGGCTTCAGATGGGATGGTCTCTAGTTCTTCTTCTGCTATAGGATCTTCGTATATCTCAGGAGGTTCACCTATAGGTTCTTCTGGATCACTGTCACCGAAGAAGAGAGAAGGGTGACTCAGTGATGTGGTGGGGGTGTTGGGTAGGAATTTGCCTGTTTTATCTCGGTTCCTACGAGGCATGAAATGGAAAGACCTTTTGATTGATTTTGTTTCTTTCTTTGGTACCTGCAAAACTGAAACAGATTGATCTACAACTAACTATCTTGCTGAAATAAAAATGCAGAATTGAAATGAAAGTAGGAAAGGACTAATCTACTTTTCTCAAATGGAATTGCAGGAATGGAAATGCTAGTCTAAGCTTGCAGAATTGAAAGGCTAATCTATGCTTGCAGAAATGAAATTGCAGAATTGAAATGCTAATCTATGAAAGAAGGAAATGTCTATGCTACTTTTGCAGAATGGAATTGAAATAAACTACTTGGCAGAAGGCGAGAGTAGGAAAATAGAAGAAAAGAAACAATTACTAATACTCTGACGCTTCCCCGACAACGGCGCCAAAAAGATGGTGGGCTTCAGTATTGTAGCAATAATGCTACAACTCCTGGAGCTTCCTTCTCTAATTTTATCAACCCGGTAGTTCGTATCAAACTTGGAAGCGACGGTGTTGTATGCACAAGTACTAGCTCTTGTCGTAGCTGTCACTTGGTCAGCTGGCACAAGTCCGCTAGGGCTCAAGCCAACTTCTATATGTTCTCAGAAGAAGCTTTCTAAATGATGAACGAAGGCTATCTCAAAGGAAATTAACCTACTTTGCAAGAATGAACTGAAAGCCGACCAAACATGGAAACCCTAGTAAACCCTAATCTGACTAGCTTAATCTTTATGATGCAATGGTGGGAATGCAACATCTAGAAATGATGCCATTACTTCTAGTGAGATGAAATGCATGAATTTAAACTACTTCCATTGAAGAGAACACGTTTTTGTATTTTTGCTCAAGTGGGTGGAGTTATTGTGATTGTGCTTCTTACTGGGTCTTGACTGTGCAGGGGTAGTTCAAGGGGAAGGAAGGCTTGGGAAAGGTCAGGAGGACTCTGAGAGGTTCCAGGGGGTCCCTCACATCATTCCACAGAAGTCCACAATGTTCAGGGCTTGGCAACCGTGTTTGCAGCCTTCTACAGGATGTCTGCAGGGGATCCTACAGGAAACTCGGGATTTCTACAGGAAGTCTGCTAACTTCTACAGGATGTCCTACAGTCGGAGTTTTGGGTGATGGAGGAATGAAGGAGATGTGTGGGTGGATAGGTAAGATGAAAGAGGAGCTTGAGATGGCCTATGGACAGAGAGATGAGATGGAGAGAGAGAGTGGATAGAGCTGGTTGGTCGATAGAAGGGTAGGGGCAATGGAAGGTCAAAAAGATTGAGCAACGTGGACAGTAGAAGGGTTGGAAGGAAAATGAGTTGAACAAAGGATGAGTAGGTGGCTTAGGCACAGTTCAGAAGGATAAGGACACGATGAAGTGGTGCTGCGCAGTGTAAATGAAACAAATCACCCTTATCTTGCATGTAAACGAAAGTTCACCAACATATTCTAACTGTTTTATTAGGAATCAAAGAACAGCAATGTAAGTTGAAAGGAATTCGTGCATGATGCTGAACCAAAGAGTCATTACTCAAGATCAAATTGCATGGACAATTCTTCGATTGAAAAAATTACATCAATACTTGCATGCATATGTTAAAACAGTGTTTTTGGGCAGTTGGCACGGTCTACACTTCCGGTCCCCAAACAGAGGTGAAAGTGAGCATGCATTCAACCTTTTTGAACTCAACTTAACTTCAATCTCCCTACGCTAATTCTGAACTACTGAAACAACTGCATTCATGAAACTAACCTACATAAGAAAACCGAAACAGTCAACTCAGCAAACTGTATTTTTCAAGTGCATGTAAAGGAAAGAAATGCAATGATAAAATAAAGACAAGTAACAATACAAAGGAAAGGAGGTCTATTTCTCTCGGGTTGGGCCCTAACCTGAGAGCTATAGCTCCCCTAAGAACTCAGAATCGAATCCAAATCTGCCTGCCTTTTATTAAAAGATCATAATCATGAGTCTAACAACATGCCAAAATTGGCTTACAAAGAGCAAAAACAGAGTTACAGCTCGTAATCCAAAATCTATAACAAAAGTTCAAGAGTCTCATCGAAGGCTACAGCCTCAATATTTATACATGATGAGGGCCAAGCTGGCCTCCTCAATTAGTGGAGCTTGGCTGTCCAACTGAAAGTAAACTGCTGTTCCTGTAGAATCCATTGGCTGCCTTCTAGATCGGTGGTGATAGCTGTTGGAGCTCGGAGTTGGGGTGGAGATCACGAGGAAGGTCATTCAAGGCTGTGGACAACCTCCCTATAAACCCGCAATGCCACCTTGGCTGTCTCCTTGTCTCCATTTGTGTGGTCTTTGCTCCATTTAATGTCAAAAAACCTGAAATCATCATGTATTAGCCACATAGGCATAATTACTGCCCTTCTTCCTACAAATAACACGAATATACTAAGAAATGATGCATAAGTGATATAAAATGAAGGGTTGAGCAAGGTAAGTAGGCCAAATGAGCCGAAATTGTTACCAAAATTTGGGGCTCATCAGTAAACATGGGAAGTTTGACTTATTATGGAAAAGCCCATATATCATTTATGCTTTTAGGGGCTATAATGCTTTTTTCCTAAGGGAAATGGATGGTATAGAAGCAAAAGGAGGACCAATAAATGGCCGAATGCTCAAACACTACATCAAACCTAGTTACTAATTCCACTTAGCACTTGTACATACTTTACTTTTCAAATTTATAGATTTGATTGGATGGTAAATTTTTGAAGTTCAAGTCCAGAGAGAAGGCCCTGAGCTTTGAAGATTTTACTATCATAAATAGTAATAATGTGGAAACATAAAGAAAAATGTTGCAGGGAAAGATCATAGTAATTCAGAAGGCCACTGGTCTACAAAGTTCTTGACATTTGACCAGGAAATGCCATCCCCAAGTGGAGCCACTATTAGGTTCCTATTCCAACAGGAGTCACAATTTTAAATAAATGAGATTAAACTTGTAATATGTACATACCTTTGCTTGTGCAAATGTTTTCCATATTCAAATATATATATATATATATATATATATATATATAAAGAGGGTATGTCCTAAAATATAATCAAAGGACAAAAAGAATAAAAAGGTAAAAAAGATGAAAAATATGAACCCCAAGAAAAGAAAAAAAAGACCATGAAAGTGAGAAATTCTAAATGCCACTCCTAGTTTACTTTTATGTAGAATAAATGATTGTGTGTAGCTTTTAATCTATGCCACAATCCATGACATTCAAAATGTTTAAAAATGAATATTTCATGTTTTCAGTTTCATGTTATAGATAGAGAATAAAAATCTAACCAAACAGTGTAATCTTGGCAGATAATTAGATAGGTAGAGTAAATAAAAGGAGCTCAACTATTTAATCTGAGCCCTTGGATGTAATAAGGTTAGAATTAGTTATATTTCCATTGTAAAGAAAAGAAAAATGTTCATAAGGGTTTGCTAGCTTAAATGCAACCAAATAAAGAGAAGTAAAAATGGTAGGATGAGTAGATGAAAGGTTGCAGAATTGTGATGATTGTTAGACAAAAGCATATTTATCACCCTCATCATGAAAGTTCCAAGTATGAATGAGCAATTGGACATGCATAAAGTTCACAAAGTCAATTGATTAATTCCCCCCCACTAATTTCACCCTTTACTTAACTAATTTCCCACAATAAGTCTTAAGTACCCAAAATCTTAAGTCAAAGGGGCTCAAAGAATTTCTCTTTCTTCTGGAGGGACTGGACCCTCGGCCCAATGACTTATAGATCTTAAGTACTAAAATCCCCTCGTAAACATTTACTCCCTTCATTCCCCCTCATTCTCCCTAATAAATCCCTTTTCCTAAGGTTAAAACACTTTTTTCCTAAGGAAAAGCAATTACTCCCAAGTAAACCCCTTTTCCTAAAAAACCCACAAAAATATTTTAAGCCTAAGTTATAACGTTTTTGTGTGAAAAGAAAATCAATTACAATGAATACATTATACTTAGTGCAATTCATTTCCCACAAGTTTCACATTAACTTCAAATTTTATTTATATGTATTAATTCCCAAAAATATCGTTTTCTCGTATATCTTTATTAAATCCCTTTAATGTTAAATATCCCTACCATGAGTTTGAAATATAAAATTTACATTATCTGAACCGCGACAAATTTAATTAATTAATTGATCTGCGATTAATTAAAGTTAACCCATCCAATTAAATCTCGCCCCATACCTTAACCCTCTCCTTGATCGCGCATTAAATCAAACCGTCGCGTTTAAACGCCCACTGGCACCCCCAATTACTGTCCGTGCAAATCCATCACCCAACCACCACACAATCTCTCCCCTCCCCATCCTACAGCTCATATTGATTTCAGAAGGGCCCGAAATCCGAACATTACCTGCCCGAAAAGGGTTATTTTACGATGGGCCCTTGATGCGATGTGGCGCTCGCTGAATGTAATCAGGCGGCCTACCCCCAAAACCACCCAGCGCCCTAAAGCGGTGAAAAGAAGACCACTTACCACCAGTCCACTACATGCCAAAACTATCACTGTCGCCCCGCTAAATGCCAAAACGACCATTGTTCCCACAACCTGCCAAAAGGTTTACCTGGTGAATAAAACCCAAAACCCCAAAACCTTTTGTCTTATCGTGAAATTCAACTCCAAACCTCCATGCACACACCTGCACGATGTTGAACATGTCAACCTACATCCATTTGCCAACTTGAAGATGCCATAGAACACTCAGTCCACCTCCTAGCCCATGCAGAACTTCTGCAACCTTGCACAATCGCCTGTCAACCTGTTCAAAGCCCATTTTCCCCAAAATTCCAAGTATTTAAGCCAAAATTCACTAGAAACCTTGCCTCAATTTCTGAACCAATTACTCAATTGCTTCAAATTAAAGAAAAATTAATTGAAAGAAGTTCACAGCAACCGAAAACTACTCTGCACTAGAGCCCTTTTGCCTTCAAGAAACTGAAAAACCCTTCCCCCATTCTCAAATCCACAAGAACTGAGAATGGCCGCTCCAATTGCCATGGATGTCCGACCAGTTTCAACTCCCCATCTAGACTTAGACCATCTCCCACTGGCAGATAAAGATTTCCAAATTAAGGACATTGTTTTCCTTGAATCCCCACCGAAACTATTTTGCAGATACAAAGACCTATTCCTTAATTAGGCTGACCCAATTGGGCTTTGGGAATCCAATTTGCCCAAGTACCAATTCCCAGAAGTACATGTTTTCCATGAAATTGTCCATTATTTCCATGCAAATTACATCCCCAGTCAAAGAGCAATGATGTCCCCAAACCAAACTATACTCTTTACCATCACTACTGAATCCATCAATGAAATGTTCCAATTTCAGCCTGGACAAAACCTAACCCCTCTGTCAATTGGTAATCTACTAAAGAAATTCCCTAATCTTCCCGCTGGAAAACTGGCTGAAATGTTTTAAAATTTCATCAAGAAACAAGAACATATCCCAAAAGACCCCCCTCCCTATGTGGCCACCATACTTTCCCCATTTGCCCAAGATGTTGTAGCAATGATTTATAGAGTTTTAGGCTACACTACAAGTGAGTACAAAGATGAGATCATTTTAGCTTTCATGTCCATTTTCATTCCTGGACAGCCCCTTGCCATCATCTATGATCTTAATTTATAGCAGACAAAATTCATGACCAATTCCTGAGAATAAGCAATGAACGAGTCTTCAAATACTCCTTAGTATTATACCACCTTTTCCTATATTTCCAAGCTGACAAGTTTCCATTTACTCTCCAAAAGCTTGATACCAAAGGTCACCCTAGGTCAATAATTTTCTGGACTCCTTTGATCCATAAGTATGACTCCCCATATCCATATACAGACTTCATAGATCTATTTGTACATCCTATTGTAATAATGTTGATAGGAAACCCTCCTCCAAGAATCAGTTCAGATATTAGGAGGATCTCATAGATTTCAAAACAACATAAAGTGGGATATTGGTACTTATACCAAAATCACACTAAAATTAGGATTTATGGCTATGAATTGGCCCCATATAAACTACCCAGATACCTCCCAATGAGGTTATTTTCTCTAGAGTACTACAGGCAGATAATCAATTTAGATGAGGTACATTTTATCAAAGCCAAAAAGAAGGCCCAACTCAGAATCAAAGATCAACTAGGCCCCTTTATGTGTAATAGCTAAGAAGCTAGACAAGAAGCAGAACAGATCCTTCAGAGACTAAATCTAAAACAGAGCTTCATATGGAGATATGATCCCTTGGATTTCATCTACCACAAAAGACAAAAAAACAAGATGGCTCCTTATATTCATCACAGAATCCCTGAAATAGAAAAATATGCCAACCAATTGGAGTGGGTAGAAAAAACTCTAGAAGATAGGGATAGTACTGAAGTGCCTGTGGAAAACACACTGATTGACCTAGAGAAATGGCTTGATGAAGGTTCTTTCTTGCAGGTACCAGGGGAAACACAGGTACCGGGTGAAACACCGGCATCAGGTGAAACACAGGCATAAAGTGAATCACATGTAGAAGAAGAATCCCAGGTACAAGAAGAGTCAGAACAACCAGATGTATCAAAGGATTTTATTCAAACAAGTATACCAGAGCCCATCATGAGTACTCCCCCAGTCTTGCAAACTCCTCTAAATGAGGAGAAAAACCACAAAAGAAATAGGTGAAAGGCAGATTAATAGGGTCAAAGAGTAGCAGGGACAAAGAGTATCAGTGAAAGATTAAAATAAAGAAGGTTCTAGTGTGGAAACACCACTACTACTAGCCTGCCTAAAAGGCTCAAGCTCAACTGCAAATAGACAGCAACACCACAATAAAAGGGACATCATGATGCAATTTTCCATTTGTCTTTATCTTCATGCTTGGAGACATTTTTATTTTCCTAGATTAAATATCAAATTGTTATGAGATATTTTGTAACTATTTTTGTATAAATACTTCACGTTTCGAAGTATGTAGGGTGGATTCTAAGACATTATTATAGAATTTCTCTTCCAGCTCAAAATTCTATTGTATCAATAACTGGATTGGCTTGCTGGACCAAGGAATAAAGATCATATATTTTACAAGATTCCTGTGTGAAGCGAAAAACAAATAAGTATCATATTTTGTTTAAAAGTTGTGTTTTATTATGTTTTCCATAAATCTTTGATGTATCTTTCATTTCTAAAAGTTATAACATGGAATGATAATTCAGAATTTGCTTGAATGCACTCTGTTTTGACTGTTATACTTTATTAATGTTTTATTCAGTATATTTAAATTAAGGAATTTTTCATTGCTCCTTAGTTTATGTAGCTCTCGTTGATCTATAGCAAAGGATTCTTCATTGCCCTTTGTGCGTGATCATCCCCTGTTCCTCATTCTGATCCCGGTATAAGGATTCTTAAGTGCCCTCTTACCCTGGTTGGAACCTCTTCATCCCCTTGGCATAAAAGAATTTCCTTACGCTTTGCTAACTCGCCCTATAGACATTCCCTTTAATGATTTGGTCTAGTCTTGCATTTCTTTAGTTGACTCCATAGCCCAATCGCTTTAAGACCCTACTCTATCCAACTATTTCTAAGAATTCCACCACCCAAACTCAATATCAAAACCAAAATTCCATAGAACTTTAATAGCTAGCGTAGGATCCCATAAAAATAAAGTTAAATCCTAGAGAGAGAGCCCTCTCTGAGTGTAGGTTGGCTAGAACCTATACTTAAAATATTGGTCTGTGGTTACCTTGGACTATGCCTTCTTCTTATAACTTCAAGGGAAATTCTGAGTGATAGCAGGTCCAACCGCTTCATGACCTCTGCTGAAATGAGGTTCTTTTGGCTGCCACTATTGATAATGAATTGCAATGGTGAACCCTTCACCCACATTTTTGAGTCGAAAAGAGGATACTCCTCCTCTGAATCGTAGGGCTCATTCTTCTAGATATTTGCGGTGGCAATAGTGGCGCTGGGCTCTGCATCAATAATTTGCTTCCCTTTGTCATTCCTCTTGTCGGGTTTGGACTAAGGGTTGGAACATGCATCTGATTCTGAAGCCTTCAACTCGGCCACCAGCGACTACTTTGTCCAACACTCACTTGTGTTGTGAGCGGGGCTCTTATGGAACTCACACCACTTTCCTATGTTCTTCATTGACTTCGTGGTGTTGTTCTTTTCTTGCAGCTTTGACAAGTTGTCTTTGGTCACCTTGCCTTGGGTTTGCCCTTTGTTCTATGGATTAGTAGATCCAAAGTCTTTCTTATTTTGTTTAAACTTTGTCTGATCTATATAGCATATCGGTATGTTGTGCCAAGTGAGGAGATGTCCAGGAACTCCATCTCATCCTGGATGTACTTGTGTAGGAAATCGTGGCATTTGAGTACCAAATTTCGCTTTGAATCCTTGATACCCAACTTTGTGTGAAGGGTATGAAAAATATTGGTAAACGCCAGCATGTCTTGGTCTCTTCCCTGCCACAGTGTGGTCCACTATATGTATTTATCCTCATAGCTTCCTACAAGGTAGTACTACTCCTTGATGGTATCCTAGAATGAATTCCAAGTGGGTGCAGATAAAAATAATAAGTTCATACCTTTATCATTCTTCTCACAGTAGGTTTCCCACTAGTCCTTGACGTGGGGGGTGGCTTTGAGAAGTGGAAAAGTGATCTTTTCCTGACTGGAAAAATCATGAACAGAAAAATATCCTTCTAGCAGATTTAACCATTTATCTACACCATATGTATCTATCTAACCCTAAAATATGAGAATGTAAAAATTAACTTGTACCTTAAAGGGTGTGGCACTTCCAGAGTCGCTAGTGGAAGTAGATGCATCACCCTTGGGTAGCCGTTGAAGGATCTGGGAAAATTTTTCCATCATCGCATTCATTTGTTGCTCGAGGGCTTCTTCAAGCAAGATTTTGATAGGATCTCCTGCCCCCTCATCTTTATTTTCATCCTCCATGCGAGGCCATCAAGATTTGTGAGGCTGATCTTGCAAAGGTTGAACCAGATCGAGCCCTAACTCCTTATATCCTAACCTCGTTGGGGACATGCAAAGAAAAACAGAGAAAAAGCAAACCGCTCTCATACCACTGATCTGAATTTAAACAGGAATGCAACAAATTACAGATATAACCATCAATACAAATATGGAACAAAAAAAATACTTCCTTTCATTAATATCAAATAACGAAATATGCTTAAAAACGTAATGGAAATGAGACTAGCTTGGCGTATGGTAGCTTATCTCTAAGAAGAGATGTGGTGGCTACATGCCTCTAAACTGTGTTACAATGAGGCTCAAAGGACTATTTATTATTGAGAAACAATGGAAAATCATAAACATCCAAAAACCTAACCCTAGGAGATGAAGCACCAAAACTATAGGCCCCATTTGGGTAAATTGGTACATCAACTTCTCGGGGTCGTAACTTTGGCATAAGATCGTCGTTTGACTATCATAATACCTCTTTTTGAAGATGTCAAAGAGAAGGCCGAAAAAAATTCAAACATATGTCTTGCATAGCTTTTAGGCTCTCTGTTTTCCCTAAAAACATCGTTTAGGGCCTCAAAATGGATCCAGAAGTTTGGGACCTAAAAGACAGTGAAAAATAGTAAACTATGCTACAATTAAGGAGACTGAAAAACTGAAAGAGGCAGTGTTGGGGGTCCAAGTGAAATAGGTAGGTGGCCACCAATATCCACCTAGATCAATAGCGGTCACATTTTGTTATAATAAATGAAATAGAGAGTACACTGTGTTGCACATGGTTTGAATAAGTGAATTAGAAAATGTGAAATTTTTTGATAGTGGTTAAAGAAAAATAATAATATAAATTTTCAATTTTATAGGAAAATGAATAAAAGGAATAACAAAAATTTAGTTATATGAATTTTTTAATTTTATAAAAAGATTTTATTTTTTTTCCCTCTGTAAGGCTAATTCTATTAAAAGGAACAAAAAATAATATTACAAAGAGGCCTCAGCCTTAGCCGATATCAGCGGAGTTCATCTTGAGTATCAAAACTGCCCCATATTTGGGGAAACTAGTTTAACATAGCAAAAAACCAAACAGATGACCTGGACCCAACACCGACAAAACCAGAAGAAAGTTTTGACACAACACCATCTGATGCAGTTGAAAACAAGACATAACTGCCTATCATGTAGACAAAAATCAAAACAACAAGAGACTGGACCCAACCCGTCATCAGCAGAAACCTGAGTTGGCGCATGGGTGGCCACATGGCATCACTTGGGTTCATCTTGGTCAAGAGTCTCCTTGACAATGGGGCAAGCATACCTGTACCAATCCTCATCCTCCTTTGCCACGTCGCCTTCCACCTTGCCACCTGGTGGCTCCCTCGCTGAAAGGGTGCCGCTCGAACTGCCGACAATTGCCATCGATATTGAAGCTCTGACTGAGCTGCCACCTAGTTTCAGAGTGTCTCCAGTGTTTTCACCTTCCACATGCTATCCACCACGCCGCGTTCCCCTACCTTCTTCCATCGGGAGCTGCTCAGAACCATGACTAACTCCAAGGCTGCGATCCTCCTGAGGTTTCTCTTCAGAGTTTCGCACAGGAGCACTGTGCTGATCATTCTCTTCTGGGAAAACTATGGTAACATTAGTAGTTATGATGGGCCTGTTCAAGTTGCTCTGGAACCTGAATTGAGTCGAGTGAGGAACTGAATTGGGTTGCAAAGGAAAAGTGGCAGTATGAAGGCTGAAATCTCTGTGCTCAGCCATTGAAGCCTGCACATGACCCCTACCACCGCAAGTGTGAGGATAATGTCTACGGGGCGAGCTGGGAGGGGGAGAATTTTCCTGGGGAGGAGGTGGTGAGGCAGGTGGTGGTGGTGGTTCAGAGCTTTGCGCTACCTATGGGTGAGTGCTACCACCTTGGGTACCTCCTCTGTAGCTCCTCATACGGTGATGGACCATAGCAATGTGGTGGGAGTGGAGTTCAAAAGAATAGGAATCCGGAAAGGATAGCAGAGATTGAACAGAGGGCGTCTAGACAGGATTCAAAGGGTAGTGCCTGGAATGGGAGTAATGATGCCCATTTCCAAGGTTAATACAGCACAAAAGCCAACAGTGGCTCCTGGTAACATTTCTGATGTAGGGACTCCTGGCTTGGAGCGGGCAAATGCTGAGAGAGGGAGGGCAAACTGAGGGATTGATGGGTTCCATGTTAATACATATTGCATCCAGTTCTCGGCCTGAGTGGCCATTGAAAGCTTCATGTAGGCAGGCCTGCGTTTGCCTCAAGTGAGCTTGGGATGGTGCGATGGCCATCATCTGGCTGGTCCTAACGCCGTCAATCTGTCAGCTCATCATTAAGGCTCTCGGAGTTCACCCGCATCCATGTGTGCTTCTTCTTCCTGTGCCATTTCACTCTTCACTAGTTCCTTATATTCTAATAATTGGTTTTCAGTGGCTAGCATAGGAAGTGAACCTGTATGGAGATACCTCCCACTTTCCACTCCTATATTAGCCAATAGGTTAGCCACTTTATTTCCATCCCGACGTATGTGCTTGAGATTGACTGCTTTGTGGGAAGAGAGCCAGATTTCAATAAATTCTAACCGACTCACCATTCCCCAACTGTTGCTCACTTTTCGTGAAGGTGTTCCTTGCAAAATTTTGTTGATCATATTTATGAGGATCTGCGAACCGCCTTCTATAATAAGTGAAAAAAACCATGATTTTGAGCTAGAAGGAGTCCCTGCCATAGTCCTTCTAATTGTGCCGAGTTATTAGTGTCCCATCCATTTGAATCTAAGAAGGTTAGAAGGGGAGCTCCCTTATGATCTCTAACTATTCCCCCAAATCCTGCTTTTCCTGGATTCCATTTCGAGGCTCCATCAAAGTTTAGCAAGAACATGTGACTGGGAGGAGCAAGCCACTTTTCAGGTGTCCTGCTCTTTGCTGGAGTTTTTCCTTTGATTATCAATTCTTGATTCCACTGAAAGTTCCAGTTTGCCCATATGTTTTATTCCCAAGGGAGTGAGGAAAAGTCCTCCTTGTGCCAAGTTTGGAGAAGTAAAGTTTCCTTGATATTTTGACAAACAGTGTTCCAAAGAGTTTCCAAGGGTGAGGATTGATCCTTGAAGATTCGTCGGTTTCTCTCCTTCCATATTGTCGACATGAGAAAGCCCAAAATAATCTTCCATAAGAAGTTTAAAATCTTGCTTTTAAATGGGTTCTGAGCCCAATTACAAATAGTGGCTATAATATCTCCTTGGATCTGTCCGTCCTTTTGGCATCTAAAGCTGACTTTTTCCCAGAGCTTGTGTGCTAGCTAACAAGAGTGCATAAGATGCTTAGTGGATTCCTCTTCTTGCTTACAGTTGGGACAAAAGGAGGGCCCGTGGAAGTTTCTCTTTTGAATATTGTCCCACGTACATATTTTGTTTTGACATAGAAGCCATAGAAAGGTGGAAACTTTTGGCCAAATAGTGGGGTCCCAAACTTTGTTCCAGAGAGGATCTTTGACAATATGTTCCTTAATGATGATGTTATAAGCCTCCCGTGTAGTGAAGGTTCCTTTTTCTTCATAGCCCCATCTAAGAACATACCTTTCATCTGAATGTTGTATTCTTCTCTTCGTTAATTATGTACCAAGAACCTGTTGAGCTGATTCTGTTCCATGTCTTAAAATGTGGTCCATGCAAAGCCATTCCCTGTACCCCTGTCTTGTAGAAGGGTTCCAGAAAAGCTTGACTTTGTCAGAAGTCTGCAATTCTTGCTCTAGAATTTGATGAGGTAAGATTAGGTCCTTTAACTTGGGTTGTTGCTACCAGGAATCTTCCCAGAACCAAGTTGTGTTGCCATCCTTAACTTCCCAGAAACTATGCTGCTGAATTAAGATTTTGTGTTGCTTGGCCGCATTCCAGATTAGAGAACCCGGGCTGACTTCTGAAATTCGAATTAGTTCTTCTGTAGGTCGATTACTGGCATATTTTGCTATCTAGAGGGTGGCCCAGGGGGTGAATGGTACGGTAAGCCATTTCCACCAAATGCGAGCACCCATGACCTCATTGTTGTGATAAGGATCTTGCAATCCAGTTCCACCTACACACTTTAGTAGGCATACTGTGTCCCATTTGACCAAAGCCAATTTGCGATGTTGTCCTGAATTTCCCCACAAAAAAGATCGTTGGATATGTTTGATTTCTTTGAGAACCCATTTGGGTGCAGCCAGGATCGAGAAGAGATAGAACGACATTGATTGGAGAAATGCTTTAATTAAGACTAGACGATTGGCCATATTGAGGGCCCTATGAGTCTAGGAGGAGAGGTGTGCCTCCATTTTTTCTAATAACATCCTCCAAGATGAGTGCTTCAGGGCCGAGTCAGTCATGGGAGCTCCAAGATATTTGGAAGGGAGGGCAGCAATAGAGAATCCAAGAATGCGGGCGATGGAAGCTTGGGTAACAATAGGGGTATGAAAAAAGAAAATTTGGGATTTGGCTTTATTTATTCTTGTACCAGAGGCATCCAAAAAATCCGTCAGTAGAGATTTGAAAATTTTGTAAAAAGAATTAAAAACAATAAAATTTGAAATTATTAAAAAAAGTTATTAAAATGTGATCTTGGTTAATAAAAAGCAAAACTATATTAAAAGAGAAAATGCTAATGTAGGCAAATCTAAATGTAGAAATAAATTAAAACTTATTGAATCATAGTATAAATTGATTTTGTTATCATCTTTGTTATTAAGTGATCAAAAGAGAATAATGAAAAGAATAAACATTATCTATCTATCTATATATATATATATATATATATAGATACACACACACACATTTATCAAATTCTATTCATCTATAAAGAAAGATGGTTGTCTATCGGAAGAAACGATATTATCAATGTTAAGAAAGGTTTAAATTTTATAATTCAAATAGCTAAAATTTTATAATTATTATTGTATGGTTTTATTGTCTAGCCATCAAAGTGAAATCAAAACTCTAGATAGCCATTGTGACTACATCATAAATTAAAATTTGAAAACTACAAACAATCTTTTTATTTTAATATTTTCTATATGTGGTGGGATCCTCAACAACTTTTTTTTATTTTTCCATGGGCTGAAAATGCTCAGACTTGCTCAAGGGCTACAAGGCACATGAATAAACATAAAATTTAGAAATTTCAATGGTTGTTGTTGTATGTACCAACAACATAGCAAACTCACACATTGGCATTATTGATAAAATCAATCATTTCATTAAATGTTGATAAAAGAACGTTGTTATAGAGTTGACCAATGCAATTTCTAATATTTAACATTGCAAAAATAAATGTTTTAATATGGATAACTACATCATATATATTATGTCATTATCTCTAGATATTGTTGGTATATTCGTGTCAGGATTTTTAAATAAGTGTAGTGATTTTTTATTCTTAAACTTTGCAAAAAATCATTCAAAACTAAAATATTTAAAAATATTTGATACTTAGGTAAATAATATACTTTCTATTAGTGACGTCCCATCATAATTTAAGTTTTTAATTAAGGAAAAAAAACCAAAATGACAGGAAAATAAAAATATGAAACATAGATGAGAGGTAAATAAAAATATGTTGTCAGGGTCTCGATCTTGAGACCTGTGGAGAAAAGTAATAACATGGATCATGAGCACAAGCATTGTCATCATAAAGGGGGAAAAATCAGAAGCTTTGTGTCCATGGATAATCAACACAATAACAAACTTGTGAGATCTGTAGAGGGATGTTAGAGTGGGGAAGTGAACATGAAGGACAAGCCGCAAGAGGACCAAGCTAGCCATGGCTTACAATGTCAAAGTGGGGAAGCGGAGGTGAAGGAAAATCAATCAAGATACTCGTGTTGTGCTTTTAATGGTGAGTGGGTACTCATGTTGTTTGTTTAATGGGGAAGACACTGGAATTAGTGAAACCTTGCAATTTATATGGAACAATCGAGGCATAATTTTTTCTATAGCTTAATATTTTATTGTATTGCCTAAAAATTGGAAGGAGAAATGTTTGTAATGAGATACTTTATTTTCACATTTGATTTTAATTAAATTTTCAAAATTATAATATTAATTATATTCTAATGAATTAAAATTTTTTCAAATCCCAACCTTTATAAAAATCACTCTTTGATTTGTGGTAAGGATCTTTCAAAAGTATTTAATTTGGATAAAAAAAATGGGTTATGGGCTAGATTTTTCTTTGTTGAATATTAAAAATATTTAATTTTTCTTTCTTTCATTTTTGGGTTACAAGCTATTTGCTTTTTTTACTGTAAAATAATGATGAAAAGGTAAAACCTAGGTAAATTATTTCTAAATGATGCCCATCATTGTTGCCTATACATAATTGTAAACAATAATGGTGTCTTTACTTATGAGTGAAAATATGTTTCACTTACCTTTGAAGTGGAAAATTATTTTTTTGGTAGTGTAAAACATTAGGTGAATACCATACTAGAGAGTTCATACAAAAGCTCCATGCATTTAGACAATGTAGAAATATTCCAGCCTAGATCCATCTTAACTCTGGCTCTATCAAGCGTCGAGAGGGATCAAATCTCTCGAGGTGCAAACCTCTTTTTTGAGTGTAAAACTTGAGGAAAGGTTTACACATCAAGAGACTTTATCCATCTCGGTGCTTGAGAGATCTGGAGTTAAGATGGATCTAGGATGGTTTCTTTTTTTTTTTTCGAAGAAAGAGTACTACCTTCAATATAACTAAGCCAACAAAAATTTACATAGTGTACAAAAGTCCACCAACACCATGGACTCTGACAGAAAAATGCTAACTGCCTAAGGAATTACCCTAAACCTAATAAATATTGCATCTGAACCCTTGCAAATAAAAACAAAGTTTGTGCCACGTGGACAGAAAAATAGAAGAAACCCGCAGAGTCATCCGAACTCCTGCACCACTGACATGAAAAATTGATCTTAACCACACAATCCCCCGAGCAATCCACCTTCAGAGGAAGAAATCACCTGTTGAAGTAAAACGACATTTAACGGTCCAGCCCCACCAAACTACACGAATGTTCCTGACCGTGGATCAACCCTGTGAAATCCAATGGTTGGGAGGTATATCACACGGACTGAGGAATCCGAACAATAATGCCTAGGGAGGGTGGTATTCATTTCCACCCCCCCTGCCACATGTAGGAAGCCTAATGGAATTGCTCCTAAAACACAAAAACCATTTCCCACCTAAGTGACAAGCAATCACCTGAAAACCACCAAAGTAGTGGGTTTCCTTCCTGAAAAAGAAGATTAAGGAACTTGCGGTTGCTGGAAAATCCGTACTTCCCACCCTTCATAATCTCCCGTCAGTGCCAGCCATGAAACCCTGGTATGATCTGATCCTAACCATGGTGCGACCACCCTGAACCCTAAGAATAACAAAGGAGGATCCTTTTGTGAGATAGTCATTTCATACTCTCCTCCTTAGTTCTTTTATGAAATACCTCCATATCCTCATCTTCTTGCTCAGTGTAAAGATCCTTTAGTTTGCTCTGAGACATCTCTTGCCACTTCCTCAAAACCTTGCCTTCTGTATAGCTCACTCCTTGATTGGCCAGAGTATCTACAAGTTTATTGGCTTTTCTACAGACATGGTTGAAACTTACTGTGCGAAGACCAAGTAGGTGACTTTGAATTCTTTGGAAACCCCTGATGAGCCTCTAGTGTTTTGAAATTTTCTCTGGCACAGGTCCCCAGCTAATTCTTTTCACCGAATTAATGGCTAACTCAGAGTCCGCTTCTATAATTACATTTGAGCGGTTGTCTTGCTTCAGAAACTCTAAGAATTGTTCTAAAGCCATTAATTCAGCCATGTTATTAGTAGCTCTACCTAAATGGCAGTGGAAGATAAAGAGAATGTTTCCTTCATCATCCCTTAAAACCCCTCCAAAACCAACAGTTCCTGGGTTGCCTTTAGAAGCACCATCAATGTTGAATTTCAAAAAACCTATCAGAGGAGGATGCCAAAAGTCCTTCTCCACTACCTCTGTGTTCCCCAACCTATCCAGGATTTGAGGAATGAGCCCTTGCAAAGCTAGATGTGTGAGGATTCTTAAATCAACCTCTGAGGGAGGATTCTTGGGTTGATTATGAAATGTGGAGCCAACTGTCTTCTTAAGTTATTTCAAGGTTAGCTCAAACAGCAGTTGAGGGGGATTCTTTTCATCCTTGAATATTCTCTTATTCCTTTCTTTCTAGACAATCCATATAATGAAGCCTAGCATTAGGGCCCAAGCCTAGTTGAGGAATTCATTGTCCGAGAAGTTTCTACTCCAATTATTTAGGGTATTAATGATACTTTCTTTATCTCTATCGGTGTTTTGGAAAATGGAAGCGAATGAATCCCATAACCAGGAGGTGAAAATAAAGCTATTGAGAATATGCTCCATAGTCTCCTCATGAGTTTCACAGAGCTGGAAAATAGAAGCTCCCAGAATACTCCTCTTTCTGATATTGTCCCAAGTTAAGATCTTCTTTTGAAGGACCAGCCACATGAAGAGTTTGATCTTCATCCACCCTTGGTGCCTCCAAAGGTTCTACCAGATCTTGTCTAGAACATGGGAATCCAGCTCTAGGAGAATTCCTTTTGCTTCCTTTAGATTGAAGGTGCCTTCTTTATTGTTGCCCCATCTTAGTTGGTCCTGCCCCCTACTACTTAGATCATCCTTTGGTCCAACATTCTCCTAAGTTCTTCTGCTTTTTTTTCAAGGGCCTGTCTTCTCTACAATTAATATTTCTCCAGATTCTCCACTTTTCTGTATTTTGAGTATTATCCCAGAAATCCTTCACCTTGTTTAAGCCTTGGGTGTCTGTTTCATTCTTAAGGCTCAAAAAATCCTCTTTTAGCAATGTTGGTTCTTGTTGCCATCTATCTTCCCAGAATAGTGCTAGATCTCCCTCTCTGATTTCCCAGAAGCTGTTTTTTTGTACTAGGCTTCTATTCTCCCAAGCTTTGTTCCAGATGTAGGACCCCTTTATATTTCTGGACATTCTTATGAGGTCACTTGTTTGCCAGGAGTTGGCATATTTTTCTTTCCAAATACTTTCCCATTGAGCTTTTGGATCATGAACCCAACGCCACCATAGTTTGGCCCCTAAAACATTACTGAGAATCTCTTGGTCATCCAAACCAAGGCCCCCATAGTGCTTGGGTCTACATATTTTTTCCCATGAAACTAAGGCCCATTTCTTCCTAGTATCCTCTTTACCCCAAAGAAAGTCTCTTTGGATATTTTTGAATTGCTGCAGAACTCCTTTTGGAGCTGGGAGAGCTGATATCGTAAAAAGGGATCGTTTGTATAACAGCCTTAGTAAGAACCAACCTACCTGCCAAATTTAAAGCTCTATTGGTCCATTTTCTGACTTTGTCTTGCATCTTATTGATCAACAATTCCCAAATGCTCTTGTGAATCTGTATAGCAGTTAGAGGGACTCCCAAATATTTTGAGGGGGGGGAGTCCCATTGAAAACTTATAATTCTAGAGATATTTCTCTGAATAGCAATATCGGTATTAAAGAAAAAGATTTTTTATTTGGAGAGATTGACTTCCATACTTGTAGCCTTGGCAAAGACATTTAGGATTTGTTTGTAGGCTGTAGCTTCTTTAACTATGGGGATTCCCTGTAACATGGTATCATCTACAAATTTTTGATGAGTCAGAGCCTGACCATTCTCTATAAGTTGGAGACCCTTGATCTTACCTGTTGCTTTAGCATGCTTGATAGACCGACCAAGTCCTTCCATCATGAGGATGAAAAGAAATGGAGAAAGTGGGTCTCCCTGCCTAAGGCCTCTAGAAGGAATGAATATCTCAGAGGGAGAGCCATTCACCAATATTGAAAAGCTGGAGGAAGTCACAAGGGCCATAACCCATCTAAACCAATTATGATCAAAACCAAAGGGAAACTTTCTTGATGTAGTTCCAGTTCACCTTGTCATAAGCTTTGGCAATATCCAGTTGCATGATCATTCTCACCTGCCTCTTGCTAGTTAACGAGTGAACCACCTTGTGAGCTTGAATAATGTTGTTTAGGATTTGTCTTCCTTCCACATATCCCGATTGCTCCCTTGAAACCAGTGAAGGAAGTAGAGGTTTGAGTCTATTGGCTACTACCTTGGATATGATCATGTATACCACATTGCATAAAGCTATGGGTCTGAACTTGTCAGGAGTTTGAGCTAAGTCCTACTTAGGGATTAGGGAGATGAAGGAGGTATTGAGAACTTTCAGAATAGTTCTGTTCAACCTAGAATCCTCCACAACGTTCAAAATATCCTTTTTAACTATATTCCAGCAAGCTTTAAAGAAATCCACATTAAAACCATCTGGGCCAGGTGCTTTGCCATTCTACATTTCTTTGAGGACCTCACTGACTTCCTCTTCCTTTACTGGCCTGTTAAGGTTGAAATTATCCTCTCTAGACACCAGCTTAGGAATGTGATTAGCTACTTCCCTAATAAATTGTTCTCTTTCATAATTGTTTTCTTGACTAATGCCACGGAAATGTTGAACCAAAACTGAATCTATATCTTTATGGGAGGTATGAATCCCCCATCCTTGTCCTTGATTGAAGAGATTCTGTTGTGAGCTCTATTAGCCATGGTAGATCTATGAAAAAATTTAGTGTTATGCTCTCCTTCTTTCAGCCATTGAACTCTTGACTTTTGCCTAGAAAATTTTTCCTCTTGTTATCACAAATTCTCCCATTCTTGATGATGTCTATCAACTTGTTCACTTTTGTCTTTATCAAAGCCTTCCTTAATTAGAGCTTTATTTAGTTCCTTCATTTTTATTTCCACTGATTTTTTTTCCCACAAAAATATTGCCAAAATCATTCTTGTTCCAATCCTTGAGCCTGTGTTTGATGTGCTTTAACCTTTTGTGTAGAAGAAACATTCTTGTTCCTTGAATCTGCAAATCTTCTGACCACCATTTTTCAATGTTGCTGATGAATTCTGGGTGTGAAAGCCATATGTTCTCAAATCGAAAAGGTTTATTCTTGGGAGTACCTATTCCCTTGACTTCTAGTTGAATCGGCCAATGATCTGAGCCTCCAAAAGGAAGAACTTTTGTTGTTATTTCCTTATCTATCAGCATAAGCTCTTATGAGATAATGAATCTATCTAATTTGGAGGTGACCTCAACCTCTCCTCCTCTTTTATTATTCCAAGTAAAGAGGCCATTGTTCATTTCAGCATCCACAAGATTCATATTATCTAAAAAGGTTTGAAATGCAACAGAGTCTTTACTTAGAACTCTAGTTCGCCCTCTTTTTTTCAAAAGAGATTTGATCATGTTGAAATCCCCTCCCAAGATCTAAGGAATTCCTGCATGTCTGTCACTGAGATCCACAAGGGAATCTAGGAACTTGAGTTTATCCTTTGTTCTTTGGGGGCCATAAACATTCGTAACGAGATAGGTCTCCCTATCTCCTTCGAGCTGAATAACTACTGATAAATAATTCCTAGATGCCTGTGCATCTATTATGCCAATTTTTTGGGGGTTCCAAAGAGTGAGGATGCCCCCTGCTGTATTCTTTTCTTTGACTTCTAGAAACTCAAATATATTGAGCCATTTGCTATGAATTTGTCTTAATTTTTGAATGGAACATTTTGTTTTCTGGATGAAGATTATATCTGGCGCCTCTTGTTTCATTCTATTACTAAGCATTCTCTATTTTCTTTTACTGCCTAAACCCCTAATATTCCAAGATGTGAACTTCATAATTAAATATTTGTAAAGGAGTAGCTGGCTAAATCTTTCATCTTACCTGAGTCTATCATTAGCTTTCCACACTCCATCAAGCACTCATTCTGCCATTTTCTACCTCTTTTTTTCTGGGATTCCTGGTTGCTAACCCGGGGGTTGTTTTCTTTGTTTTCACACCTTTATTATCTTGCTTATTACTGCTTTTTAATTTCTCAAACCCCTTAGCCTGAGTTTTCCATAAAAACAACTGTTGTATTCTATTGATCTCTTCTTGAGGTACCGAATCTACCCCTCCCGTGGTTTCCTTAATCAAGAACCCTTCAAGATCTAGGTGTTCCTTGTCAAGAATATCTTGAAGCTCCTAGTCCTCCAGTTCCATTTCGCTTTGGGTCATTTCCTGGTCCATCTCTAGTTCTACATCAGTTATCATGGTCTCTTTCTGATTATCTATCCTGTATTTGTTTCTAATTATCTTCTTTCTCCTTTTCTTCAGGACTTTCTTCCATTGCTTGATCTTCTCTTGTACTCACTTCATCCTCCTCAAGAACTTGGAACTTTTTCTGACTGACTTTTTGTGCTTCATTTAGGTGTTTCTTTGGCCCTCTTTTACCTCCTTTTCCTTTATTTACCACTTTGTGAAAACTATCATTGTCCTTCATTGTATTAGCTTTGGCCTTGTTTTTTGGGTTACTGAGGGGGTAGTCTCTGAAGAGGTGCCCATCTTCATGAAATCTATGACATCTGAATAGAATATGCTTATAATCAACTGTTTGTATCCATTCTTCATCATAAACTTCCAAGATTACCTCATCTAGAAGGGCTCTAGATAGATCCATTTCCACACATATCCTTGCAAAGGAAGTGTATTTTCCTCTTCTTGTGGCTTCAGAGGCCTTGACAAAACGACTTAGTTTATTGCCTATAGCTGGTAACGATTCTATTTTCCAGTAATCAAGAGGTAAAGAATAGAGCCTTACCCAGACTGGTACAAAAGTAAATGTTTCACTCTCTGGGACGAAATTCATCATCCATGGCCACATATAAAGGCCAGTTGCTGCATCAAGTAGGGCCCTCCTTCAAACACTATGTCTTTGTCTTCAATATTTGTGAACACTATCGTGAAGAATCCCTTTGACCCAAGGTGTAGGTCAATGCTTCCTTTAGGTTTCCAGTGGTATTTAATCCAAGTTTGTAGAGCTTTTTTAGTGGGCCATAATCCCATGAATTTGCAGATAATAGCATAAGTCCTCATGTGATCCCTGTGTGCCTGCAGAGCAGAATCATTTAGGACTACCCTGGGTGTAATCTCAGCTTTGGGTTTACATGGTCCCTTTTGTTTTTTGTCTTTTTCTCCCTGCATTTTGTCTTCTTCCTCCTTGTCTTTTGCATCATTATTTTTCTTGGTTTTTGTTCCTCTTGTCTCCTCTTCCGGGTTCCTACTCCTTTCCTCTGCAATACCGCTATCATTTTCTAGAGGCTTCTTACCTCTACTGGCTATGACATCCTTGTAGGAGGGAGTGGAGCTCCCTCCTCTGCACCCCTCCATGAAGATCAACCTCTGTGAGTAACTGAAACCCTCACTGTTCTTCTGCCGCTCCTCAGGTTACAGTTTGCTGCATATACCCCGTAGGAATTCAACTTCAAGATCTAGGCTGGTTTCACTCATGTGCGGCCAAGGAAAATCTATTGAACATATGAATAATTTTATCAATAATATGTAAATACATCTAATATTAATATAACCATTTTATATGCTAAATATGTCTGAGATTTATTTGGTCATTTTAATTTTAAATTTTCTTAGTTACAGTTTGTTGAGATGACAAATATTGTCAATAAATCTAATGATGAAATAAAAAATTTGAATGCAAAGTGACAATGTAATAGTGTTGAATGATAGAAAATGTGAATAATAAAAATGTATTCAATTACAAATAGTCTTCATTGTGATAAATCTCAAACTATTTTCTTCTACTATTCTTATTGTCACTCTTGTTATTTTTGTGATATTTTCATATCAATTATATGAAAAGGGCAGTTCAAATCATAAACCATTTAAATATTTGGCTCGAGTTGTTGTAATAAACATCGTACCTTGCCTCTCTTGTTCTCCAATATTAATAGGTTGAATTACTATATCACAATATTTAATGTACATTGTGAATAATTTTTGGTTCTTACATTGAAATCAATGCACAATATTAATCTAATCACTTTGAAATTAATGTGCCATCATACATTTATTTACATCTAATAAAAAATCAACATATACACTGAAATTAGTGCATCTAATGCAAGAAATCAAATAGGATTAGAAATTAACATCTACACTGCAAATCAATGCATCAAATGCAAGTAATAAAATATGATTAGAAATCAACATCTACACTCAAATCAATACATCTAATGAAAATAACCAAATAAGATTAGAAACCAACATCTACACTGAAATCAATGCATCTAGTGAAAGGAATCAAATATGATTAGAAATCACCATCTACACTAAAATCAATGCATTTAGTGCAAGCAATAAAATAGGATTAGAAATCGTCTACATTGAAATCAATGCATCTAGCGTAAGGAATCAAATATAATTATAAATAAACATATACAGTGTAATTAATCCATCCAGTGCAAGAAATCAAATAGGATTAGAAATCATCATCTACATCGAAATCAATGCATTTAGTGCAAGTAATCAAATAGGATTAGAAATTACCATCTACACTGAAATAAATGCATTTAGTGCAAGCAATCAAATAGGATTAGAAATCATCTACATTAAAATCAATGCATCTAGTGCAAGTAATCAAATATCATTAGAAACCAACATCTACACTAAAATCAATGCATCTAGTGCAAGCAATCAAATAGGATTAGAAATCACCATCTACACTTAAATCAATGCATCTAGTGCAATAAATATTCTTCCATCTTCACCCCCTCCATCTTTATCTATATATCCCTCCATCTCGCCTTCTTTGTCTCTTTATCTCACCCCTGTTACACAAAAATATCGTCACCATGACTATCTGCAGTCAGTATGGGTCTATCAACACTTATATTGTCCTCCTAAGCAAGTCTCAGACCTCAACTCTTCAAGTCAAGCTTTGAAAAAGGGAGAAAGACTTTAAAAATCAACAAAACTCTCGTTCCGCACTTTCTCTCACTGTTACCTGCAGTCCCGCACCCCCTGTTCACAAAAACTGTGGACCTGCCTGCTCTGTCCCTAAAGGAGTGGGTGCAGACCCCTGTAAAAGTAAAAAAGGCACAAAGTTTATTATAAAAACTCACTTTGGGTTAATTCTAGATGATTCTAGAAGGAATTTTGATGTGGATTGAGCGCTCCCAGGTGGTTCATGCATCCCAAAAGAGAAGGAGCTAATCTCTTGATGAGAGGAGCTATCCCTTTGAAGGAGGGATTTATCCCTTTGAAGGAGGACCAAGTAACTTCCCTACATTGCACTATAAATACAGGCATTGGGCTGGTTGCTAGAGAGGTTAGAAGCTGAACATTTTTGAGGGTAAATGCTGGTGAAATTAAGACTTCCTAGTTAATCTTAAGAGGAGAGATCACATACCTTTTTAGCTTCATTGGGAAGAGAGTGAAACTTGTCAAAGTAGAGGAGACTTCTTGCTGGACCCTGGGAGGAGCTTGTACAGCGTCAAGGCACAGGTTTTAAAGTTCTTCTTCTTTTGAATTAATACAATCAAACTCATTTTTCTCAACAAGTATCTCATGTTATTTGTTTCATGAACTCCTTGACTTTCATGTTGAATATGTTTTATGATATTGGCTTTTCAAGTGCTATTTAATTTGTTTGCCTTGTTTGTGTTTGCATATTCGCGACAAAGGAGCGCATTTGGATCGAAGGAGCGAGGGCATCCACAAACTTGCTTTGGACCTAAGGTAGGCCCTAAAAACACTTTTTTGCCATTGTTTATAAAAGCATATTTAGAGAAAGATAGTGTCTGGTTGGTTTGCTTGTCATTAGGTCTTCTTTAGATTCTAGGAAGGTCTATCTTTTCCGCAAGATCGACTCATTCCATGTGACAAAATGGCGACCATATTGGGGACTTGATTTTTTCCTTGTTTTTACTTTGACCTGAGAAACTGTGTCTTTGTTTCTGTTTTTGGCTTGTTGTGTGTGGAATTGGGTAGAGTTTGTAGATCCAAGGTTATTTTTTGTTTTTCATAGCTTTGGGAGAGGACCGTACCCAAGCCTTTTAACACAGTGCGTACTTATCCACACTTTGGCTTTTAGCACAGAGCGGGACCGCACCTGTGTTAACTGTGGGCCTGCGGACCCTGTCAAAATTTTGAAAAATCTAAGATTTCCTCTGTTAGTCAGCTTAGTTTTTGTTTAGAAGTTATTATCCACTTCCCAGACCTGCATATAACCTGTCAGAAGCTTTCCTTAGGTTGATTTCATTAGTGTTAGGGTTTTAGGTGAAATTCCTAGAGTTTTGCTTGTTGGGATTGTTTTTCATTTTGGTTGTGTAGTAGCTCTAAGCTTGGAAGCTGTAGGGACCTCAGATCACCCTGGCGTCTACCAGCCTTCTTATGAGTATGACAATTTATGAAATCTCCCCTTGTTGAGGAATCTGCTTTGTGTTTTCTCTTTACAAAACTTCGAAAAGCTTGTGTTTAAAAGTTTGGATTTTCATTTTTAAAAAGAAAACAAAATTGGTTGTTCTTGACTGATTTGTGATTTTGCATAAGTTGGTCCTTAGCTTACATCTAGCTAAGTAAAACATCCTTAAAAAAGACATCTTGTAGGCTTTGAATTCAAATAGGTTTTTATAGTTTATAGATCTCAAAGTTAGTCATTTCCATAGTTTCGAGTGTTCTATAAAAAATAAAAAAAATCTCTTTTGGAAAAAGTTTGTTTTTGTAGTTGTTGAGTGCTTTGAAAAGAAAAGGGAAATTTTTGTGAAATAACTAGTTGTCTCATTTTGAGTGCATTGTAAAGGACAAAAGCTCTTATGTTAATTTGTTTGTTAAGAAAGATTTGTGTTTACAAGTATTTGCATTCTCAAACTCTTTCCTAGCTAGAAGTTCATTGAAGGGAAAAGATTGCTTAATCATCTTAAGTGCATTTTTTAGTGATTTCGAGTTGAGTCTTTACACCATAAGTTTCATCTCCGCCACCTCTTGACTTAAACACAAACCAATAAAAATAACGCTTAAAGTAAAATCTATCTAGTAATATTTTTATTTTCTAAGGCTCTGATACACCAACATAGCTTAGGCTAGTGTCTTGGAGTAGGAGAGTAATTAACTCTCCAAGACAGCAAAAAAAACAAGTAGCTGTATCTTGCGGTAGGAAGAAATCCAATTGTTGCATTTATGCTCTGGGAAAGATCCTCTTAAAGGAGAAGCACAAGATCGTGTCCGAACTAGTGTGGGAATCAATCCTTCCTCATTGGGAACGACGCCAGATATTCACGTATTAAAAACGGTAAACCTCGGATTAACCATTGTCGACGAGCCTGGGGTCACTTGTTGGTAACCTTGGATTATGTCAAGGAGCCTTCAAGGGGATTGAGCTTGCTACTCTGCCCTTGCGTACGTATCGGATCGTAGATTGTTCCCCCAGGTATATTTGTTTCAGTTGGTAGCCTTAGTGACCATATTCTTTAGGATTCTTCCTAAGGTGACAGTGGTGGGAAGATCCCACTGTACCTGGAGCAGATGTCGGCTAGACTCACCTGGATTTTCTAGGGGGTTCTCTTCACTCGAGACGGTTAAGTGGAGGAACTTCTGCCAGTCTATTCATTAAGCAGGTTGTCGGGGTAACTGTTCCAACCGCCATTTCTGTATTGAACTCTGCGACGTTGGATTTCATCACCAACTAGTGTTTTCAGTACGGAAAGTTACTGTTTGTGTGTGTTTGATCTCTAGATTCTTTAGGTGTGTGATTCAAATTTGTTTGGTTCTTTAGAGGCTTTAGGTGGTTTTCATTGAGATTTTACTTTGTTTGCGTGTGAAGTAGTTAAAAGTTTTTAACTGTGGCTGAATTACCAAGGCAGTCCCGTAGACTTCAGGGCCAACCTCCTGAGTTTTTAAACGTGGCTGAATTACTGAGGAAGTCCCGTAGACTTCGGGGCCAACCTCCTGAGGAAGTACCGAGCCATCTTGAAGGCTTGAGAATCCTCATAACTCCTAGAGACAGTAGAGTTGGGTCACCTGAAGAAGGAGAATCTTCTTTGATAGTACATCCTGATTTTCAAATGTCAGTGGCAGATTATAATCTGCAGTCAGTGTCTGTTTCCGAAGTTACTGGTAGCTTTTCATCTACTAGTGATATAGGTGAGGAACCTGAAATATCTAAACCTAAAAGTGAATTTTCTGCTACTCCAACATCGGGGTTTGTTTCTCCAGCTTCTAGTGGTCCTGGTTCACCTAGGGTAGAAAGAGTAATCACCCAAGATCTTCCTTCTGGACTTATTGCTATTGAAGAACTTGCTACTCTGGAAGAAGAAGTAGGCATCCCTATCCCTGAAAATCAACCTGTTATTGAGCTAAGGGAGCGTGAATCAATTTTTAACAGTCCACCTAGGAGTAGTACTTGGTATCTTTCTTTGACTAATTTCTTAGAAAACCCAGGGTTAAGTTTTTCACCACCTCGTGTTCCTTATCACCCAACACCTAGAGGTTATTTTCCTCCGTTAAATATGTCAAGGCAATCGTCCATGTTTACTCAATCACCAGAATCTTTCTTGTACGGCGGTCCTTCTATTCCCTCTGGGTATCAGTGACTTTCTGGTACTTTTGCGGGAGCATCTCCTCAACACATTGAACAAGGGTTATTAACTGGAAACAATGGTACTAAGCCGTTGAGTGTAGAAGATATTCTCATGATGTCAGGTACTATTCCTAATCCTCAACCTCAAGGTGGCCAGTTACCGCCTGGGGGGCAACCTCAAAGTCCTCAATTACTGCCTGGGGGGCAACCTCAAGGTACCCAAATTGCATCTGGGGGGAAACCTCAAGGACAGTACATTCCTATGGGATAGTACGTTCCTCAAGGTCAACCCCAGACTCAATGTGTACCCCAAGGTCAACCCCAGTATCAATTTATACCTCAAGGTCAACCCTAGTATCAGTACGTGCCTCAAGGTTTTCAACCCCAAGGTCAGTACTCGAACCCAGGTTTCCAACCACCTTCCGGTCAATCATATGTTCAAGGAACTGGAAATGTGCCTCTGAATTATCAACCCTACCCTCAACCTGGTTATGGTCCTCCATATCCTCAACCTGTTATGGGTCCATACCCCGGAATGAATTTAGTGTGGGATCCATCTCAATCTCAACAGATCTTGCATCCGAATGTGTAGTTGTCATCTCAAACCGGACAACCCTTGGTTTCTGGTACACCCCAGCAACCTGTCCAGTCTACTATTCAAACTTCTGCACCTTCTATAGTTTCACAGCCTGGGCCTAGTACGCCTCGTACTCCGCCTCAAACGGCTACTGCAACTACTGCAACATCTGTTCAATCTACCCCACCTGCTTCTGGAGTATCGACAGCTCCGGTTTCTACTATTCCTGTATCAACTCCTCAGGCATCTTTACCTCAGTCTGGACCCACAATTCAAACTTCGGTTCAGATGCCTGTAGGACAGCCTGGTTTAAGTACGGTTGTCACTAGTCAACCTCAATTTACTTATCAACCATACCAGGGACAGTATCAATTCGGTCCTGCTGTGCAGCAGCCCGTCTATCAGTATAAACCGTACCCTGGGTACACATATCAACAACCTCAACAACCCCAGTATGGTCCGGTCAATCCTAGTTTTCCGGGAGGATACAATATCCCAAATGCAATTCCAATTCCTAGTTATCCTGGATATCCTCCTCCTGGGGTTGGTCTCATGACCCAGAGTTTTAGGGACCCTAATCGTCAGTTACCGTTTATCGCAACTTTGGACTTGCCTGACTTGTCGCGCCTAACGAACGATCCCATTAACTATCTTCCGTTTTGGCCGCCAATGCCGAATAAGTTGCCTAGTGATATTCCTAAGTTTGAAGGCAAATCAGGAGAGGACCCGTCGAACCATGTGATGACTTATCACCTCTGGTGTGCGTCTAACTCCATTTCAGATGATTCAATCCGTCTAAGACTTTTCCAGCACACTCTAAATTGTCTTGCGGCCAAGTGGTACATTGAGTTACCACGAGGAACTTTTTATAATTTTAGTCAGTTAGCTACCTCGTTTTTGACTCATTTTCAGTTGCCAGTCAGATATGACAACGGCATGGAATTACTAACTTCATTAAAGCAATTGACATCCACCTAAATTTCAGATCACATTCATGAGTGGAGACGTCGACAGCGTTTAGTGAAGGTATTTCTTCCGGATCAGATCTTGGCCGAGTGGTTTGTAAAATCTTTTTTGCCAAAGATCACTAAAGATGTAGCTAAAGCCGGAGTTGTTACTGAGGAGCAAGTAATTGCTCAAGCACAGTACCTTGACTTAGTTTATACTAAGTCGGGTACGTTACACGAGAAAATCCCTGATCTTCCCAAGAAAAATCAAATCGCTGCAGCTCCTTCAGGGTCTCATGCCGCTGATGGTATGATTGGCACGGTTAACACCAAAAGTAAGAAGAAGTCTTCCAAGAATTCTTCTCCTATCATAACCTTGCCAGATTCCCCGACAGGAGATTCTTCCATGGAAGTTTCCGCCGATATTTACGTTGTAGAGTCATCTACAACTAAATCAAAAACTGGTGGTAAGAAGAAAGGGAAGAAGAAAAATAAAAGGGACAAAAATTCAAAAGAGAAACCTGAAAAAGCGGAATGAATGATGAAAAACGCAAACCTCATTATCCTTGTCTCATTTGTGACGAAGAACATTTTACAAGAGACTACCCTCATCGTGCAGAGGTTGCGAAGATTGTCAAAGGCTCCCAAACTCCTGCTATTTTGAAGGATCCTTTTCCAAGTCAAGACAGTAAGATGATAGGTTCTTCCTCAAATGCCAATGAGGAACCCATATTGATGATGTCCCAGGTAAGGATTGCGACTCGATCGCAAGATTATGGAAGTAAAAGTCCTGTTGGTAAAGAAGCAGAATCTTCTCATTCTAACCCATCAACCTCAGCTCTCGGTTCCGATCCACTACAGATCGAGAAACCTAATCCAGACTTAGTAATCAAACCGCCCACCAAGGGTATACTTCGAAAGTCAGCTTTCAATCCACATGCGAGAGCGGCCTAGAACTATAACATTGTTGAAGATTTAGCTGTTTCACCTTCAACAATGTCGGCTTTGGAAGTGCTGCAATCATGCCCAGCACAGCATAAATTACTTTTTTTGGCTATAGGAGCTATTGACGTTCAGGACCCGAACCTAATAATTTTCGATCTAGAAAATAGTACACTGCGTTTGCCTCATCAAAGGACTTTCCAGGTCCCAGTGATAGTCAAAAACAGGCCTATTCACAGGACTGTAATTGATGGGGGAGCCTCAACGTGTATTATGTCGATACAGTGTTGGAGATCGCTTGGTTCTCCTTCACTAAATCAATCCCCGTTGATTCTTAAGGCCTTTGATGGTCGTGGGTTTCATCCTTTTGGCATTCTACAGGATCTACCTATAGGGGTTGAAGGAAAAATCGTTAATCTAGATGTGGAGGTGGTTGATGCCCCTCTAGATTACAACCTTCTATTGGGTCGTAGTTGGTCTTACGCTATGACAGCTGTCGTTTCATCGGTCTTTCGGGTCATAAAGTTTCCACATAATGGAAAGATCGTAACAATAGACCAGCTGGCTTACTTTTCATCCGACCCAGCCTCTTCTGAAAGAATTCAGCATGTTGGTAAAACGACTTTCCCGTATAAGGATGTTGGAGTAGGACTAGTTAAAGATGCCAGTTTACTGGGAACTTTTCCTTTTCCTCCGATCAACGCATCGTCTTCTTTTGCAACCATTCATATGATTTCGTCAGACACCATTGTTTATGATGATCCTTGGATCATTCCTTCTGAATCTGAGATAGACTCATTTGGTGATGCTATGCCTTTGAGTCCATATTGTTGTAGGGAAAAGTATCTGACTCGGATGACCCTATCCCACTCTAAGGGTGACAGTTCCTTAGCAACAACTGTAAAACAAACTACTTAAGGTTTACTTCTTTATGAAAGCAAAAGAGAATGGAGAAAGCACTAACCGTTGCCTTGCGCTTAATGTCGAATCCAAACTCTTCTCTTTGGCCGCTTGCTCCTAGCTCTTTGTCCTTCTGCTCGCCCAGCTACAATGAGATCCTGCACAATAACAAAGAAGGAAACTACAAGAGGCATGCAATCATAACTGGTTCATGGATTAGTGTAAACCAAACATGCAATCATCACAATATATAATTGAAACAAGAGCACATAGAAGAACCTCAATAGCTTTTATTAATGAAGAAATAAAGGTTCTGAGAGTATTACAACCATTGCCACTTGGAGAAACAAAGCCTCTGACTCATCACAAGGCGAAATCCCTGATCCAAGTGTCATTTTTTGGAAGATTCCAGAGCAAGAGCGACTTGCTACCATTAATGCTGTGAGGTTCTCCCAATTTTTCCCCAGTCATTACTGACCAGTACCTCTTTATTTTTGTCAAGCTTGAGGAGGATAACATATGCTTGTTCTATAACCTGCCCTTCGGGCAAGCCCATCGCTATGTTTTAATGAGCCTAGAGATAGGGAAACTCGTTCTCGTCTAAAGACAAGTTTGTCGCTATTTAATCATTTTAACGAGTCTAACGACAAAGAAAACTCGGTCCTTTTCATTTTTAGAGAGTCTGAAAAGGTACAAAAAGTTAACTCCAAAATTCCTTTTTCATCATCTAATCCCTTAAGTCCGAAAAAGTTTAAAACAATACAGAAGGGATGAATTTTCGGTTGCTTTAATGAGCCGAACAAAACAAGCGCTCGATCTTTTTGTGCAATAATCCCTCAGGTCCAAAAAGATTAAAATCTAGAGGAGGGATAGCTTTCCGGTCGCTTTAACGAGCTGGAAGGCCAAAACTCGGCAAACTTTTCATATTTTACGAGTCAGTGAAAAGAGCTCAAAGAAGACTCGTCTTTTGAGGAACGAGTGATGAACAGGGATAGCAGCAGATTCCAGGTACAGGTTGGAATTCTCCAATCACGGCAGTGTCACAAGGATGGCTAAGTGAAATCACTCTTCGCAGCTGTTCCTCAAAATGGGTAAACAAACATATGGAGGTGAACGATTGGCCAAATGAACGGATGGAGGTGATGGCATATAAACACGACCAAGGGCTTTTAATATGGCTTTCAAAGGTTACATTTCTCGAGGTTGTTTACCGGTTCATTTTTTCTGGATGAGCTTGAACTGCTAGGGAAAGATTGCTCACAATTTATGTTTATTTTTTAACGAGCATGAACTCCACACAAAAACTGCTCGATTCTTGCGTTTATTTTTTAACGAGCATGAACATTGCTAAAACTGCTCGATTTATACCAGTCTTAATACAAGGAATGCTTTAGGTGAGGTAATCTTATTTAAGGAGCGATACCTCACTAATTACTCCAATTTGGCAGGTTTTAACTTTTGCCCTTCATCCTTTCTTTATGCAAGCTGGAAACGGCTAATCCTATGAGTTTAACGGGTTAGACCTACAGGTTTAAAGGAAGGACCTAAAAATTTAAAAAATAAATAGTCGTCCCGTGCTTGCACTCCAAAAGGTTTGCATGCCCCCAGGTATAAAGTATAATTTCGAGATTCTTCCATCTCTTACTTATTATCCGAAAAATGGTTTTGTTTGCTGCCGCAAACTAAACTCTTTTTCCGGTGATGTCTATCATTAGGTTGCTAAGGATGGTGACTACTTGTTGCAGCAATTTCATCTCTTTCTTTGGAGACTGCCCCTACTTATCCTTCAAAACATATTGTTTTAATGGGTGAGGCTTGACATTCAAAGATGGTGGCTACTTGCTGCCACAAATGGATCTCCTCCTTAGGAGAGCCTACTTTTTTAGACAAAGGGAGCGATTATTCCGCTTCAACATAACTTTGACAAAAGAATTTTATCCTAGAACAACCCTCTCTTCCTCTGCCGGACGGGGTACGGACTAGTCCATCCTTCTGCGGAAATTAACTTTATACCTAAGGTTTTCTCTGCCCGAGGCAGGCCAGGGTGCACGCCCCCTGGGTCCCCATTCTTTTCTTCTCGAATTACTCGCATTCGTCGGGAAGTAGAACCGGGGGCGGTGGCATTCCTTGAGTGAATAAACCGCTAAGGGATGGTATTTGACTATTTGCAATGCGTGATCCTGGAAATGAAAGTTGGTCTACGAGCTTGACCATTCTTCCTTCGTGCGGAAAACACATGACTCTAAAGAGCGAGGACACTATTGCCTCCATGCAATATATATAGTCTCGTCCAAGGAGTAAGTTATATGCCAAGGGTCCCTGGACGACCATGATGTTCATGCGAACTGTCTTCCCTTTCAATGTAACTGGAACATTGGGGAGAATCCCTAACGGGTGACTGGTTCCTTTATCAAAACCTGATAGATTTCTCATCTCAGGTAAAAGCGTCGGCCAACACAGTGCTTTCCAAGCAACAGAGGAAAGGATACTCACAGATGCCCCTTCATCAATGATAGTTCCAGCCATCACCATTCTGTAGATTTGGACTATGATTCTGAATGGGATACTGGCTGGTAACCGGGGTCTGCCTAGTTGATTCCAATCAAAGGATACAACTAGGTTGCTTGGTGGTGGGACCGAATATACGGCGGGTACAACCCTGACGATGTTCCTTCCTGCGATAAAGGAATGGGCGCATTACCCTGATGCTCATCAGAGTCTGTGTTGATGAAAAGAATATGGACGGTGTCATCCTTATCCTCTTCAGTGAGGGTGTCATTTGAAGATGGGTCTTCAATGACGGAGTCATTGGACGATGAAACCTCTGAAGGAAGAGCCGAGTCAACTGCCGTTTCGACCTTTAGACTTTCGTCTGGTCTGGATTCAGTAGGTTCATTCTCAATGACCGACACTTCAGCTGACCACTTGGGCGGGTCAGCTGGATTTTCAACTATCGAGGGATTAGGCGCGAGTTTTTGGTATCTAGGAGGAAGTCGTAACGGTGAAACCGGACGATCTTCCAAAACTCTCTTTGCCTCATCTAAGAATGGACATTTGTGGATGGCGTGCTCGCCTTCACACAATATACAGGGTGATCTTGGTCTCCCTCTTCGTCCTTCACTCTCGCTAGTTGACGGACTACAATCAACATGACTACCAGAGGTTGATGCTACCGGATTGTGCAACCTTGGGGACCAGTCCCTTAGTATCCGGGGAATACAAGGACAATCACGATGGAAGTGGGCCCCTTTGCAAATGATACATGGCGATTTAGGCCCGGTCGGTGCAGTGTGTGGGTTTTTGTCAGCTGTCTTTTGCTTGCCCCCAGTCGCCTTCGCCATAGGCTCCTTCTGCTTCTTTTCTCTCTTCTTCTTTTCCTTCTTCTCCACGGGAAGCTGACTTTTGCCGGCTCTACCTTGTCAAGATGAAGGATGAGAGGAAGAATTGTAAGAAGTGGAAGGCTGGAGGGTAGCTCTAGATTGGTCTGACTGTTGATTCGACTGCTTAGGATTAGTGGCGATCTGGACTACATTAGTTGAAAAGAGCCATACAGGTAGGCCAATTGTCAATCCTGGAAGTGACAATGTTGCCATATGAGGCGCACCAACATCTCCCCAAGAGGAGAAGGGATTTGGAGTTCTGCCAAGGTTACTTCCTTGGTTGGTGGGCTCCATACTTTTCAACTGAAAGATCAACGTGGGAATAACAGGTGATTATGTTCCGCTTAAAATAAATTTTATTAACGACGCTTTTAGACACAAACTTGCTTTTTCATGTTTTAAGAGTCGAGAAAAAGCTAAAGATGACTCTAGTCGCCTTCGATGTTTTAACGAGCCCGAAGTGACAAATGCTCGGATGGACTTTTTTCAGTTATAGAGTTTGAAAAAGGCCAAAAAAAACTTCTCTGGAGATCTAGGCAGAGGGTGTGCCAAACTTTTCGCGAAACCACAGAATACGTTTTACGGTACGGGTGGTCGATCTTCATGAATGTTGTGTTCACTGCATCGCGATCAGTAGGACGGTCGACACGGCTTCCTATGGATAAAGGATAATTACCTATAGGGGTCTCCCAATATATACTCGACGGTACGTGGGAGCACAAGTCCGTATTAGTGCCACCGACTCTCAGGAGGAATCACCCACCTTCGTAGAGATCGACAGTCACTATGTTTGACGACGCCGGAACACGTCTCTACCTAGACCTCTATGTGTTTGCGTTATGTTACAAAGCGTTGTTATGTAAATTGGATTTATTTTAATGTTGATCTTGCTTATCAGTTTGCCTTTAAGGATCACCACGAGATGTATATAACAAATTCCTGAATGCAGTCTAAGATGAGAAGCAAACTTTTCAATCTTTCAACTTTGAAAACCTTAACTACTGAGGGAAAAGAAAGGCAAATCTTTTCACACAGATCATAGAGCACACACTAAAATGCAAATTTTTCCTAAATCGTCAAGCACAAAGTCAAATGCAAAACGCACAATGCATGTATTTTATTTTCCCTTTCTTAATGTGGATGGATACAAAAAGAAAGTGGTTATATAACTTTGATTTCGATTTAAAGCGAAAGTAAACAAGTTTGTCCAAAATCAAAAGACACCTTAAGATTCACTTACTTAATCACTGGAAATACATGAAATCAAACCATACTAACGAAAGTAAAATGACTAATCAGCTATGGACAGCAAACAAGCTAACTCTTTAGACCAGCAAAACGCCTAACACAGGTTCAGATCTAAGAGGCCAAAAGCATGACTAGTTTACTTTTCGTTATGGGAAATTGTAAATGAGTAAGAAATACAAAGAACAAGTACAATTTTGTTATATAACAGAGGCAGAATGATGGCAAGTAATATTGGTTTCAAAACAGGCACAAGACTGACACCTAGCAGCAAAACTAAGTGAAAACAGGCAAGAGAAAGGAGGAAACCCCAAATGCACTAAGCAAATTTGGGCCAACGCAGGCTCTGCACAGCTAATCTGGCTCTCAGCACAGGTAGCCCCTTCGGGACCTGCGTTGCAAAGCAGGTAGCCTGTGTACTACCTGCTTTGGAAAACGAGAATTGCGTTTTCACAGTTTCCGGGTCATAATTTTTTCAAAAATGCACGGTTTTTTCTCAAATCAGAAGCAATCAGTCAAGCACACTCAAAGGGATGATTAAGAAGGTGCAAAGCTATCACTAAGAGCTTACAAGGATCCTTGTAGATCAGCTCTTCAAATCATGAATTTGCTCAGAAAATGAGCAAGAGTAGCTGCCCTCTACTTCGCTTTTGATATAGTCAAAAGCTTTTCGATTTGGTACTCTTTTGTTCAGGAAATGAATAGCAAAATACTACAAACACAATCAAACGGATACGATCCCCAGCGGAGTCGCCAGTTTGTTGTAGGGAAAAGTATTCGACTCGGACGACCCTATCCCACTCTAAGGGTGACAGTTCCTTAGCAACAACTGTAAAACAAACTACTTAAGGTTTACTTCTTTATGAAAGCAAAAGAGAATGGAGAAAGCACTAACCATTGCCTTGCGCTTAATGTCGAATCCAAACTCTTCTCTTTGGCCGCTTGCTCCTAGCTCTTTGTCCTTCTGCTCGCCCAGCTACAATGAGATCCTGCACAATAACAAAGAAGGAAACTACAAGAGGCATGCAATCATAACTGGTTCATGGATTAGTGTAAACCAAACATGCAATCATCACAATATATAATTGAAACAAGAGCACATAGAAGAACCTCAATAGCTTTTATTAATGAAGAAATAAAGGTTCTGAGAGTATTACAACCATTGCAGGCTCCAACCCAGCAACACCTCCCAGCAGAAAGAATTTCTCTTCTTCACCTCTCTCAAACAATCACCCAATAACTCGATAATGAAACCAACAGCATATCATTACTTTGCACAAAATTCCAGCCTCAAGAGCTCATAGGAGAGAGCTCAATATATAGATGAATTGAGAAAGGATGAGTCAGCTTGCAACTGATGTGTAGCTGCCTTGTGTCCTCTCTCTCTTCAGTTAATCTTTAGTTGATCTTCAGTTCTTGAGTCCACTTTGTGAACCTTGCTTCCACTTGGAGAAACAAAGCCTCTGACTCATCACAAGGCGAAATCCCTGATCCAAGTGTCATTTTTGGAAGATTCCAGAGCAATGACTCAGTGTGCCACATGTCCAAACTCGCTCAACGCAGGTGGGCTTTGTTCTACCTGCTTTGCAACGCAGGTACACCATGGAGCAGTTGTGTTTCAGCGCAGAAGCCTAGTGGAGCACCTGCTTTGATTTCAGGATTGCTTGTTTTTGAGTGTTTTCAGGTGGAGAACTGATCTGAGAGCTGTTGGTTTTCTGACCTTGTTCCTCTAGGGGTAGGAACATCATGTTTAGGGAACTTTGGATCCCTTGGATTATTGACAATTCATGCTTGTTGCTGTAAGGCACAAAATTGTCTATAACACATATGAAATTGCATATGAGGCCGTGCAGTCGCTTTCCGACCCATCTTCAACCAAAATTGACTTAATGAATGTGGTCCTTGAGGAATCATTTTTCACATCAAGCTCGGACTCAACTACGTTTCCTGAACTTGTTCACTCTGATGAGAAAATTCGTGAAATCCTATGTGTAGATGATTTACCATGGGATGATCTCCATCACAAATCTTCGTTCTTGCCTGAGAATGATCATTTTGAAAATGATTTTTCATCAATCTTTATGACTGAATATGTCAAGGAACCTCAGAATCGAATGAAAAATCCTGATTCAGAGTTAAATTTGGGAAACATCTCTCGAACTGTTCCTATTGAAATTTCGGTTAAGCCTGGAGTTGTTGAGAACATTCATATAGGTGCCTCGTGTACAGAAGATGAAATTCAAATATATAAGGCCCTATTCCAAGAATTCCGCGATGTGTTTTCCTGGTCATATGAGGAAATGCCAAGAATTGACCCCGCAATTGTTTTTCATGAAATCAAGACTTACCCGAACGCTAAACCCGTCTGGCAACGTTTGCGTCAGATTCACCCAAGAAAAGTTGCTGCTATTGAAGCAGAAGTTGAAAAATTACTCAAAGCAGGTTTCATTTATCCGATCCCGTTAACGGATTGGGTATCGAATATTGTTCCTGTGAAAGAAAAGCAAGGGACAATAAGAATATGTATCGATTATAGGGACATTAATCGAGCCTGTCCAAAGGACAATTACCCAACTCCCTATATCGATCAAATCATTGATGATTGTGCCGGCAGCAAAATATTCTCCTTCATGGATGGTTTTTCCGGATACAATCAAATCAATATTCTACCTGCCGATCAACCGAAAATGGCTTTCATTTGTCCATGGGGGACATTTGCTTATTGCAAATTACCTTTTGGGCTCAAGAATGTCGGGGAAACTTTTCAAAGGGCCATGTCTTATGCGTTTCATGACATCAAGCACATTGTGCAACCCTATCTCGATGATCTACCAGCTCATTCATTACATTGAGCTGATCACCTCATCCATTTACGAGTAATCTTTATGAGGGGTAGGCATTATCAGATTCGTTTGAATCCACACAAGTGTGTTTTCTGTATAGAAACGGGTCGATTGCTGGGGTTTGTTGTTTTGAAAGCCGGCATTCGCGTCGATCCCTCAAAAGTTGAAGCTGTTATCAAATTGCCTCCTCCTTCGAGTCTTCGCCAACTCCAAAGTTTGCAAGGGAAAGCAAACTTTTTATGACGATTCATTCCTAACTACGCCGAGGTTACAAATGGTTTTACCCGGTTGTTGAAACAGAATACTCCATTCTATTGGGATGAGATAGCTCAGAAATCTTTTGATGCCCTGAAACACGCGTTGACCCATGCACCGTTATTGCATCCTCCCAACTACAACCAGGACTACTTCTTGTATCTCGCTGCCTCTCATTCCACCATTGGAATGGTCTTAGTTCAGGAAGATGAATTCGGTACTGAACATGTGATATATTACCTTAGTCGAACTTTAAATCCAACTGAGCTAAAATACTCACATGTGGAGAAATTGGCATTGGCAGCTGTTCAAGCTGTCCAACGTTTTCGTCACTACATTTTACTACGTAAAACTACAGTAATTTCGGATTGCAACCCTATGATCTACATTTTGACCAAGCAATTTCTAGGGGGCAAGTACTCTAAATGGATCATTATCCTGCAGGAGTTCCACTTGGAATTTGAGAAATCCAAGTCTAAGAAATCTTTAGTTTTTGCGGAGTTAATGTGTGACTTCCCGCGTGCTGACACGGAAACTGTGGCAGAGGAGCCCATTGTGGATGAATCCTTGTTTCTAATCAGCACTTTAGATCCGTGGTATGTGGATATCATCATCTATCTCTAAACCCAATCCTTTCGGCCAAAAATTTCAAAGTCATAACGTCGGAAAATACGATTCCAGTCCCAACAATTCAGAATTATTGGAGATACTCTTTATCGCCGTGGGGCGGACTCTATTTTTCGACATTGCTTAACTCATGAGGAAGCTGAAAGGGTTCTAAATGACTGTCACTCTGGAGCGTGTGGCAGTCATATGTCTGGGTATGCCACAGCCCGAAAGATATTGCGCGCTGGCTACTTCTGGCCGTCATTGTTTAAAGATTGTATTAACACGGTCCAAAAATGCCACAACTGCCAAATTTTTGATCGAAAGATGTGCGCTCCACCTGCTCCTCTCCACCCTATAATTGTCGTTCATCCTTTTGCCAAATGCGGTATCAATTTTATTACATGTAACCCTCACTCGGCCGGGGGGCATGCATATATCATCCTTGCGGTAGATTATTTTACCAAGTGAGCCGAGGCGATGCCTACATTTGAGGCAGACGGCAAAACAACTACAATTTTTGTGTTCAATCATATAATTGCTAGGTTTGGTGTTCCACAAGCGATTATCACTGATCATGGACGCCATTTTCGAAACGTTATGATGACAGAACTGACAGGCCAGCTTGGTTTGCATCACGATAGTTCAACTCCTTATTATCCGCAAGCTAACGGTCTGGTTGAATCCATCAACAAAGTTCTAGTTGTCATGATCCGACGAATCATTGGGATTCATCGGTCAAATTGGCACAACATGCTATTTTCAGCGCTTTGGGCGTACCGAACCTCAGTGAAAACATCAACAGGGTTCACTCCTTTCCAACTACTTTATGGTCTGGAAGCTGTATTACCCATTGAATGTGAAATCCCGTCACTGCAAATGGCCATCAAGTTACTTCCAGCCACTTCCGAAGAGGAAAAACATTTATTATACTTGGCTCAATTAGATGAGAATCGACGTGATGCTGCATTGGCGATCGAAACTCAGGCAAAACGTATGAAAGCTCAGTATGATCGAAATGTGACCCCTCGAAATTTTTTGGAAGGTGATCTAGTCTTATTGTATGATCAAGCTAATGATAAATTAGGCGCTGGAAAATTCGTTCCCATATGGCATGGTCCCTATATTGTCAAGTGAAAGCTAGCAAAAGGGGCCTATGATTCGGTAGACTTTGACGGGGACTCTTTAGGTAAACCCAGAAATGGTATTTACCTGAAGAGGTATTATGCTTAAATGATGGGTTTGGAGATTTTTAGTTAGGTTAGTTTTTCTTTCTAGCTGGTGTGTTTTAGTTTAAAAAGTGTGCTTAGCTTAGAGAGTGTTTTTCGTCATTATTCTGGCTTATCTTGGTTTTACTCCTGATATTGCAGATGTCAATGCCTCTCCAAACATACATTGGGTTTGTTGATGGTGCTTGTCGTAATACACAGAACATTTCTTCCGCAGCTTGGGTTATCTATTCGCCCTCTGACGAGTTAGTATCTATGCATGGGGTAAGCCTCGGTCAAACAACGAACAACATTGCAGAGTATAGTGCAGTGATTGAGTTATTATCTAAATCTATTTCATTTGGGATTCGGATTTTGATAGTGAGGTTAGATTCTGAACTCATTGTATTACAACTTAATAGAGTATATTTCATTAGAAATCCAGTGTTGCTAAGATTGTTTTTGAGAGTGCGTCTCTTGGAACGTGAGTTTGATTATATTGAATACCAGCATATTCCAAGATCTTTAAATACATTAGTAGATGCAATTGCTTCTCGAATGTTAAGTAGACATTTGCAATAATCATACATGTAAATTTAAAAACATTTCATAACACATGTTTAACAAGATAAGCCGGTAATAGTGATATATATATAGGAGTGTGTCAAAAAATACATCGTCCTCGATCATAGGTTGAAAAACACCTTATGATCTGTTATCACAAAATCACAGCTGAGGGCTGCAATCAAGCATGATTTCATGTAACTATTTCAACCAATCTTTAGACCAAAGATTAGCCTCTTTGATCAGAGAGGGCTCTCTCACAATTCTTGATAAAATACTTCAAACACTAGATGGCTAACTCTTTATTCACTTATGAAAGCATAACTGGTTGGAAACACATTAAACTGGCTCTCATTGGGCTATGGAGTCTATAATATCAAGTAAACAAGGAAAACACAGTGACCTCATGGAAATCAAGGCTCTTAGCATTACATGTCAAACATATTCCACCAACACATAGCTTGCTGTATACACAGGAAGTCAGAGCATATAATTATGAATTCTGAGTGATTGCATACAACAAAACTATAAAATAACATAAAGTATAACACATCATCACTACATTTGATCATGATAATCCTTCGAGAATCTTGAGAAGAGAATAACTCTGTTTTACTATTACTGTCAAAAAGGTGTTACAATGGCCCAAAGCAACACTGTTTTTCTATTAAGTATCCAACCTTTTTTACATAAAAGTTATTCCTATATATAGCCTATCAAAACACTACTGCACGAGACTCCTCAACAAGCATGAAGGGAGCTCGGAATTTTGACATTAATGACCTTAACTATTTCATAAACAAACTAATTGATTACAAGAGATATGGTGCTACGAAAACAGAGGATTCCATCACATTGGCACTTTAAGTCTTTCTCCTCGTATGCTTTGCTGCGTTCTTGGAGCTTGCCACCTGTAGCATTACCATAATAACCAAACCCAAACTGAAAGTAGATTCAATGTATAAACAGCTCCGGATACCTGATGCATAGATGATTCAACAACCAATAAGAAAATGAAGCCTATATTCTCGGTTGCTGCCTCCCATCGGTGTTCATATATTAATGATCCATCTTCAAACCATTTAATCCTTGGATAGACCCGTGTAACTGAAGAAAACTCATGATCTGGCCATCCCATAACTAGACAAGTGTATCACTTAACACCTCAGCAGCTCTATCAAAACCCTAAAAATTCGGAGATAAAGTGAAACTTTCAACAAAAGACAAAACTTCACATTTTCTTCGAATATTTACACCTGGCCTCCTTTTTTAAATATCTGACTGATCTTCTATAACCTCCATGCTGGCATTAAGTCATCTTTTTAAATATTTGCTGACCTCAGCATTCCAACTCAAGTTTTCAACATAACTAGTCATCTACAGCAGTTTCGTAGTGCGCTACGAAACTGCTGTAGGTCATCAAAATTAAATACATGAACCTTGAAACAACAATAACTCAAGTCTTGTGATTTCTTCAGTCATTCTATACAGATGTGAAGACATCAAAAAGTCTCAAAAAGCTTTAAAAAGACGATGGCCCCAAAATATATCAAAATTTGAAAAAACACATTTCTCTTTGAATCATTTAGCTAGCTTGTCTAGCTTCTCTTTCAGGCTGATGACTTCTTCCTTCAACTTCTTGTTCTCTGCTCTTAGACCTGCATTCATTTGTTTCATAATCTTTGCCTGCTTCAAAGCTGGCACTGTCCATACATAGGCATCAGATACTGAACTAGCTTGACTAATCAAACTTGTTTTACCTTTCATTACAGCTTTCTTATAGCTAGTATATCTTACTGCCTTCTCTTTAAAAACATTTTGAACCTGAGGTATTTCCTTGCTTGCTCCAGCTTGTTTCTTAATGGCAATCACATTTCCACTTTGACTAATAACCACCTTATTGTCCTTGTTCTTGTTTTTAGCTGCTTGGACTATTTCAGAGAAGATTTCAAGTGCCTCTGTCCTAGGCATCTCTGAAGGTACTTTCTCTTTTTGAGCCTTTTCTACTTCTTTCATTTGCCTTCTAGTCATTGGTCTGCGAGGTTTAAAGGCATACTCTTCACTTGGTTCTTCAAACTTTAACCTTTTAGAAGCCTTTGACTTCTTAGAACTTTCAGGTGAAGATTGTGTTAGATCAATATGCATTGGTGATACCAATTGATCTTGCTCAATTTCAAGTGGTTCAATTTGAATTGGATGATCTTGTTCTAATTCAATGGCTTCCAACAAGTCATTTAAACTACCCTTAGAAACAGGACTCTCTTCCACAGGGGCTGACTTTCCTTTTTCTTTGCTAAGCTGGCCTCTAGTTCTCACCCTTGAAACCCTTTCAACTTCACTAGATTTAATTTCATCTCTTCTTTTGTGAGTCTTCTGTTTTGATGACTGAGGTGTTTCTTTAGGAGATGACTTAGAAGTTTCTTTTTCAGATACTCTAGATGATTTTGAAGTCTTTTCTACTGATGCTTCAGGTGTTTCTTTGACTGTTACAGACCTCTCTGGCTTCTTTGTTTTAGCTTTGGGCTTCTTATGGTCTGTTATTTCCTTCCTAATCTCAGCCAAAGTAGTTTCCTCACTCCTATCTTCTCTTTCTCTTACAGGTAATGGAGTGAGGCCTGTTTTACTAGGGAAACCGGCCATGAATACAAATGAATCCCAGTCCTTACCAATTTTATGCAGGCTATCCAACACCAGTAATTTAACCAGACCATGATGAAAAAGAGATGTTTCATAAGCTTCCTTCTTCAACTGAATCTTATCACACATCTTGCTAATACTCCTGAATAAGTAAAAAGGTATGTCTATTGAGCTCTTACCAGTGAAGTGTAGCAGCAGCTTGAAATGGTATGAGTAGACTTTGTTGTACCGACCTTCACATGTCAAGTACTTCTGGATACATGTCAATAGCATAGCATAATTCTCCTTTAGATAGCTCCTTGGGACAGCTTTAGTGAGATCTTCGTCTACATATGGTGCCTTTAAGAACTCTTTACACGGACCCATGTCAAACTTGAAATTCTTGAACCACTCTTGGCCACCCCTCGGGATTTCTGTGACAGTAGAAATGACTTCAGGGGATACCGGAAACTCCAACATGGCCACCTTCGAATTTAGTCCAGTGAAGTTCAAGGCAAATGCCTTGGTCACTTCTGCATGTCCACCTTTTAGTTTTTCACAAAACCGCCAACAACCAGCACTTCTAAACGCCTTAGCTACCTCCTCATCCCTGAGGGTTACATCTAATCCCTCCGGCTCTGTTCTCACACATTTACCCGAACGGTGCTCCTTTCTTTCCATGCTTCTTTGCGCAATTCTACACAAGGGAATGACAGTGGTTTGCAGCACATAAACACTCTTCAGCTGTAGAGAGCAGGCTCGCTTGCTGTAGTCTGTTTAAAACAAAGCTCAGGCTTTTCATAGAGCAAAAACATTCATATGTTATGAAGAACACTTTATGGAATGACCATCTCCTATAACGTCCTCCAAACTGACACCTAACTCTATGACTTCGGACCTTATGGCAAAGTAATGGCTAATCATGACATAGAAATGGTGTGAAGAAACAATCATGACCGGATTCGTGACTCACTACTTCTCGGATTAGACATTCAGGGAAAAACGCTGCACAAAAGCCTGAAACCCCGATTTCGTAGCGCGGGCAATTCAAATTTAAGGGAATGCGCTACGAAAACGCTGACAAACCGGGCGCTACGAAAATACGCAAACATTATTTCGCAGCAGAACTGACCAATCACACCTGCGCTGCGAAACTGCGCAAGTACCTAAGACATCATACCCGCGCTGCGAAACTGCGCAAGTACCAATGACATGACATGACATAACTAACAATGATGGAGGATGACTAATACCCTTGCCTTTACACGAATTTTCATCCATAACTCTTGAATTTCAAATTTTGAAATTGACATAAGCTAACAAACCTATTTACAAGACTTCAAGACTTTATAAAAACTTATGGACAATATCATATACATGAACTTTAGTTTCTAGTGATAACATGATCGACAAAAATGATAAGTACAAAAAAAAAAAATGTCATATGTGCCCACAATAGGTGATCATCCTATCACTAGTGATGATCTCAATAAGGAACCACTACACGGGCCACCTTGCAAAGGAACCTCCTAAAAGGTCCTGGGACCCCAATCACATAGCGCTGAAGTTGACGAGGAATGTCATCTATAGTGGTCTCCGGAATATCTCCTGTCAAGCGCTCGAGATGACCCTCCAACTCGGCCAAAACCTCTACTGATTCATCCTGTGGAGCTGGCGCGACTACAACTGGTTGTTTCCTCATGTAAGGCCGGAGAGCGGCTGGTTGCTGTGGACCCACACCTGCATTTTGAAACTTTTACTATCAGTTTTGGGACGATGAAAAAATAATAAAAAAAATTAAAATAGGAAAAATGTTGAAAACGATTTTACCTGAGTCATCCCATTGCTCTCTTGGTGGAAGAGCCATGTCTGGGTCACCACGAAAATCTACCCCAGTGTAAGGGAAGTCCTGAATAGAAAAAACTTGGTTTTCCAACCATTGGAAATACTCAGGTTTGAATCGAGCAACCTCTGTCCTCTCGTTCGGGTGACGGGCCATAACTGCGACCCATCGCATCATTTTGGGATCTCGAGGAAGCCCAGCTCCAACAGTAAGGTGCTGCGGGATCAACATGGGAACCCTCTCCAGGCCAAAACTCACAACCAAAGCCCCATAACCAAAGGTCTTTAGTTGTCCGTTCTTGGGCCTGGTTAGTTGGCCTTTCAGATTGGCCAACACAGCATCGCACCAGTTGAAGATGGTGCCTCGAAAGCAATCAACTGCCATACGCATCTGGGATCTGGTGGCAATATGTAATGTGGCAGCCCCGCAAAGTCTGGTGACAATAAACGCAATCACCATGAGTTCAGGACGGGATATGGTCTTTATGTCTATCCCTTTATCTCTAGCCTGGCTATTGCAGAACTCTAGCCGGAGGCTATCGACAGACTGGCCACCTAGCCTAGCCCCGAATAGAGTCAAGTCTTCGCCTCTCTTAGGCAAACCATTCAAGAAATATATGTCCACCGGCTCGATTTCGAGCTGGTGGCCACCAATGAAGAAGCACTGGTCCTGTATGCTCCATCTATCAACCAGCCACTATAAGAAATCCACCTGAGCCCTCATGCCAGGAATGGCCCAGAATTTGTACAAGCCGCACACCCTCAAAGCATCAAGTGAATGTTGATGATTCCATGCGGCAGCATCCACGTCCTCATGCTCTCTTTCACGCCAATCTAGCATGATGTACTCTCTGCATCAAGTAAAAGGATAAATTAAATTGCTAGAAATTATTTTATTTGGTCCATTTTTGAGAATTTTTGGGTTAAAAACCCTTGCGACGGGGACTGCACCCTCCGGGTTAAACACAGTGCGTGGGACCGCACTTTGTCTACATGGAAGGTGTGGACCCCTGGCTTTTTCCAAATGGAGAAAAAGTCGGGGTCCACAGGCTAGAAGTGGTAAACCTGCGGGCCCCCGCGCACGGGTTTTAAGCCTAAAAACCCCCCAAAAAATGAAATGAACGACTAAAACAAGAAATGAAATGGTTAAAAATGAAGAGTAAGATGATGTGGATTACCTGGAGAAGACGGCTTTCGATTCTGACGGTTGAGTTTTCCGCAATCTTCACGGGAAGTTTTTCTGAACAAAAGCACTATTTTCTCACCCAAATCTCAAATGGTAAAAATGAATTGACGAAAGCCCTTTTTATAAGTTTTTTGAGTAAATGAATTGCAAATTTGTTTATGTTTCACTTTAGAAAGGTAATTTTTGCAGCATTTTTATCTATTTCAAACAGGTATGAGTAATGTTTGAATTTTTGTTCAGGGTACGGATTATTCCGGCGAAATCTATCATTTTCGACAAAAAAACATTTAGAGTCACCTTTAAGCTCTTTTATGACTCCTAAAATATGAAAAGATCGCCGAGTTTTTTCTTTTTAAACTCATTAGAACGGAACTAAAATGACGGTCCACTTACAGCTCTTTTCTGACCGTAAAAACATGAAAAGATTGCCGAATTTTTGTCGTTTCAAATTCAATATTGGTTATAAAATGGAGTGTCGTTGATCGCTTTTTTACTTTTTCGGATCAGGGGCACTAATTACGAAAAGTACTCCTTGGTCGTAAAGATCAAGCGGTTCTCTCAAGTATTATTTCATACTTTTTCGGGCTTGGGAGACACAAATTTACGAAAAAGGTCAACCATGGAGTCTTCTTAAGTTTTTTTAGACTCTCTAAAATTGAAAAACGCCGAGTTTCTCCTATACTGGACTCGTTAAAATTTCACAGTAAAGGACCTGTTCAATTACAAACAGGAATGAACCACTCCTTCTTAGGGTTCAAATTTAAACTAAGTTGGACTCATCCGAAGGATGAGATTATAATCAAGCCAATGTTATCCTCCTCAAGCTTGTAAAAAATAAAGAGGTACTTCCCAGAAATGGTGGGGGAAAAGAGAGAAAAATGAGTCTGTTTTTCATACTTCGTAACCACTCTTGAACACGACACTTTCATTCACCTGGGTTGGGAATCCTTTGCCTAACAGTTGATCAAACCACATTGGAAGTCTTCAGTCGGTTTCTGGGTATTAACTTTGGGTCAATTGTCACCAAACCATCTACCGTGTCGTTATGTGTTCAAGAGGTCTATGCAAATAAGCCATTTATCTGCGAAATATCTGTCATCCATCTTGACCATCCCTAAGTCAGTCCTTGCAACTAAATTTCTTCAAACTTGATCTATGATTTCGTGTTGTGGGCTTGCCTGCGACGGATCACTTTCTATCGACTTCAGCTCATTATCTAGAAAGATGATCTAGAAATTGTCAGTACCTTGGGATCTGCATGCCTCAATGGTAGGTTTCTCGCCTTTGACGACAGGTTGCATCATTGACCTTCGATCAAAGGATTCCGTGACATGTTTGACATCAACAAATCAATTCACATCTCATGGATTGTACAGGGTACTTTGAGAGCCATTGACATCATTGGTGGTTTCTCTCACACTTGTTAACAGTTTACATCATTAACTGGTAATCAAATGGTTTCTACCATGTTTGACTTCAACACATTTATTCGCATGGATAGGATCGTACTATTTCGGGAAGTAGAAATGAAGACCCTGGATCTAGTTTCCACAATCCAGGCTGCGAGGAATTTTGTATTCATTATATAATGGACTATTCATAAACATATGGTTGCATCCATACTGTGTCCACATGAGTCTATACTTGTGATGTTTTACAATATCATTCCTATATCAGAGCAGTAGATAGTTTTCTAGTTAGTTTTGATCTGAGTATGGGAATGCCTACCTCAGCGATGATATGATCTCATATATATATATTTTGCATTGAATGTTTTTACAGGTTCCGACTGGGCTCTCCACAAGATGATCCTTGAAATGATAAAGTACTTCACTCTTCCTATATGATAAATGAAATCCTCATCTACTACAGACTTCGCACTTTAGGGGGCAATCTGTTACACAAAAATATCGTCACCATGACTATATACAGTCATTATGGGTCTATCAACACTTATACTGTCCTCCTAAGCAAGTCTCAGACCTCAGCTCTTCAATTCAAGCTTTGAAAAAGGGAGAAATACTTTAAAAATCAACAAAACTCTCGTTCCGCACTTTCTCTCACTGTTACCTGCGGTCCCGCACCCCCTGTTCACAAAAACTATGGACCTGCCCGCTCTGTCCCTAAAGGAGTGGGTGTGGACCCCTGTAAAAGTCAAAAAGGCACAAAGTTTATTATAAAAACTCACTTTAGGTTAATTCTAGATGATTCTAGAAGGAATTTTGACGTGGATTGAGCGCTCCCAGGTGGTTCATGCATCCCAAAAGATAAGGAGCTAATCCCTTGATGAGAGGAGCTATCCCTTTGAAGGAGGGCTTTATCCCTTTGAAGGAGGACCAAGTAACTTCCCTCCATTGCACTATAAATACAAGCATTGGGCTCGTTGCTAGAGAGGTTAGAAGCTGAACATTTTTAGGGTAAATGCTGGTGAAATTAAGACTTCCTAGTTAAGCTTAAGAGGAGAGATCACATACCTTTTTGGCTTCATTGGGAAGAGAGTGAAACTTGTCAAAGTAGAGGAGACTTCTTGCTGGACCCTGGGAGGAGCTTGTACAACGTCAAGGAATAGGTTGTCAAGTTCTTCTTCTTTTGAATTAATACAATCAAACTCATGTTTCTCAACAAGTATCTCATGTTATTTGTTTCATGAACTACTTGACTTTCATGTTGAATATGTTTTATGATATTGGCTTTTCAAGTGCTATTTAATTTGTTTGCCTTGTTTGTGTTTGCAGATTCACGACAAAGGAGCTCATTTGGATCGAAGGAGCGAGGGCATCCACAAACTTGCTTTGGACCTAAGGTAGGCCCTAAAAGCACTTGTTTTCCATTGTTTATAAAAGCATATTTAGAGAAAGATAGTGTCTGGTTGGTTTGCTTGTCATTAGGTCTTCTTTAGATTCTAAGAAGGTCTATCTTGTCTGCAAGATCGACTCATTCCGTGTGAAAACCCCCCAAACATACATACTCTCTCACTCCATATATATCAATCTCTTTGTCCCTCCCTCTTGTTATAGGACAAATTGACCTCCTAATCAACTCAAAGGAGAAAGACAAGATGCCTGAAAGAATGACCATAGCTGCAGGCCCTGAATCCACACTAACGCTCTCTATACACTGATAACCTGCTTTATAAAGCTTGTTTACAAGCATAAAGGAGCATTAGTCAACCTTCTAACTCATGTTGTTAAACCATGGGGAGCGTTAGTGAACTTTAGTGATGCTCAAGTGGTTATGCCAACGAATGTGCCATTAAATATCTAGATATCATTTCCCTAAAAATGCGCAAGAAAAGTAGGGAAACTCCAAAAATCAAGATATTTGGAGAAATTCTATTCCGGAAATAGAGGCAAATGGGAAAAAGCTAGTAAACGAGGCAAGTTCATGGTTTTTACCCAAATGAACTACAGGTGGAGTTGGGAAGCCCTAATTCGATTGTTATTTAAGCAACGAGAGGGCCATTGCACAATGGTCAGAGCATTTAGAAGGATAGTACATGGTGCTATTGTGATATTGTCATATTCTTGAAGGAGCTAGCTGAAAGAAGGAGAGAGAGAGAGAGAGGAAGAAGGGATAAGGAAGGCTAATGCAATAGGGTTGTTGTAATCCCTCTTCTGAATATAGGACTGCGGTTGTGTTCGACTACTCAAAGTGTCAGTGATATTGTGCATTTGTTTGTCCATTCTGATGCTTGTTGTGTTGGGTAGATTACTTACACATTTATACATGTTTATTATGGATTCTTTCATTAATTGTCATAAGTATATGTTGTGATTGGTTTGCTTCATTCTTTTGTGCAGGAATCGTCTTGGAGCAGGTCAGGAGGAGTTCCTCTTACTGCACGGAGATCCCCAAGCGAATCTAGAAAGAACCAAAGGTGATCCTTTCTCCATATCCTGTCAATACATGTCAGATAGATGAACATGTGTGTAACAAGTACCTTTTGCAGATAACCTTACAGTCTATCAGAAGTCTTGGGAATACTTTCGAGGGTAGTTTTCATCCCGTGCATTTTACCCCATAGCAGAACTGGTGACTCCGCTGGGGACTATACATTTAGTTCCTGGTTATCTAGACTCCTCTCAGATCTCTTCTCTCTTCTATGAGCTTCCCTCCTTCATATCCTTCTCTGATCCACCATATAGCTTGTTGCATCTTGCAAAGTTGCTTTCTCTTCAGAAACCGATCCCAAAACCCCACTTTTTGAGCTCTTTCCCTTACTAATGCAAGTTGCTGGTCTAAATAGAGCTTTATAAAGCTCTTTGACTATGCACAGGGAGTGTTAGTGGCCAAACTAAAGCTTTTTTTACACATAGACAGAGTTTTAGTGACCCATTTCCATGCTTTTCAAGAGATCTTGTGGACCAAAAATGGGGGAAACTTGTCCCAAGGGATAAATAAGGATCTGCAATAGTATCATGCTAACAAATTTGGTGTCTTAAAATTTATTTTTTAAGAAAATTCTTTATTTTTTCTCTCATAAAAGAATTTTTTTTGAAAGAAAAGCTAATAAACTATACATCTCCTTCTGTAGAAATAGTTGTAGGCTGCTTTGTTTTGGTTCAATAGTTGTTAAGGAATATTGAGAAAAGGAACTTTCGGTTATTGCAAAGTGTTGAATGACTTTTGATGCAATGATGAATACATGAATATGTGCAATGGTACATGTGTAGAATAAGACTTGTTTGCATAAGAAATTGATTTTTTTTTTCAAAGCATAGTTCTGCATGGTTTATCAAGTCGAGAGTCTCATCATATTCATACCTCAACACACCCTTCGAAGAAAAATAAGAAATTACACTAAAATTTACACTAAAATCAATCAGATACTCTTTTTTAGAGAGAACGAACATTAGATAGATTAGGACCTTGGGTTAAGAGAGTGAGTCAACTACCCAAGGTTGAAAATCAAACTAGTGTCGTTAAAGAGTGAAAAATCCTTCTGCACTCATATTATCAGGACCACTCCACTCACACTCGAGCGAAATACGAGACATCGGATTGTAATCGAAAGTAGCATGCCTTCTTTTACATCTCCTTTGGGCATTCTGTGTAACGGTGGTCCCTTTGGGGATTTCAGAACTAAGTTGGGGACTTAGGTATCCTACCCACACAGTGTGTTGTCTACGACTATGTCCCCCTGGTATCTTGCCCACATAGCGTGTTGTCTACGACTATGTCTATGATTTGAGGTATCTCTAGTGGTCAATAATTCTAGGTACTTACCTAAGGTGACTGGGACGGGCTGTCCTAGTACCTCAAACAGACGGACCTACTTTGTCTTCATTTTTGCGAGGGTGCCCATCTTCACGAGAGTACTTGGCCCCTCAATCTGAGGTTCATGCGAAGCTCAAAAGTAACCGTAACTGTACATTTGGCCATCTTTCTTTGTTACTCATTGAGAGACTGGGTTTCATCTCCAATAATCAGTGTTTATCAGACAAGGTAATTTCACTTTGTTTGTTGATTGTCATTTTTAGTGTATTTTTTCTTTTTAGGTACCTGAGTGCTATCGTTTTTGAGACTTAAAGAATATCACCTTAAAATTTATTTGATAAAATTTACCAGTCATTGTGGCTACATCTAGCCCTCACCATCAGTCTAGACAGTTGTTAGGACTTCCCTACCGAGATCCACTGACTCGGATTCCTCATCTTCGAGGAATTAGTCTCCTAAATCGCACACGGGTTCGTTTTGGACAACTGACAATTCTGATTTGCCAGAGGATTTCTTTATGGAAGGATTTTGTCCTCATTTTAACACTCATCTTACAAATCTGTCAGATCTTATTATTGATCCCGTCGTACCGGTACTTCACTCTTCACTGGGAGGAACTCTCCCATCTATTTAATCGACACCTCAAGGGTTGTGGAATTATAGAGACATTGTGAGTCCTCTACCACTTCCCCAGTTGACGGTCATCACAACAATGGCAATGTGGAACGCCGCAATCCCGTTTTTCCCAGGTACTGCAACTCACATAAAACCCTTTATCAGTGGAACCCAGCAGATGCCAGGTTCCACTCCTATGGTGCAGCAAAGCATACCTTCGACTATTGCCACATATACTGCTCCATATAACACTCAATGTGGCACTATGGGCGCGGTTCCAGTTTACCAAAACCAAGGTCAGCCACCAATGTATGGTTCTAACCCCCAGATTCAGATATTTGGGACGGTTCCCAATATGCACATGGTGGTGGGGAATGTCACAGTTCCCTCGCCATTCTCAGGCATGCATGGACAGTTGATAATTAACATGAAATTTCCTTCCATCAATCAAATCCATATGGTCAATTTAGTGTCAGTTGGGAATCCACAAGGGATTCCCACCTAAACCATGGGGGCACCCTACTCACAAGCTCAGATGAGTCAAGGGGGCATCGCTTATATTGGGGGAAACCTCATACTCCAGTATCAAAACCCTCATGGTAATCCACTTTACAACATTGTACCACAAAGCAACTGTTACACCTCACAGCCCATGTACAGCATGGGGAACCAAACGATGGGCAGAGCACAGAGCTCCTCAGGTTATCTGTCATCACAATGGTCTGAGTCTGGGGCAACCAACAATTTGCCTTTTTTGGCAACATTGGATATCCCCAACTTATACAAGTTGACAAAGAACCCCATCTACCATAACTTACAATGGCCGCCGATCCCACATAAAATACCGATGGACATTCCTAAGTTCGATGGAAAACAAGTGGAGGATCCGGGCACTCACGTTACCACCTATGTGCATCTTTTTCCCCGCACCCTCACTGGCAATGCTGCAAAGTGGTATATTGAGTTACCATGTGCGTCAGTGAATACCTTTGATGCTTTAGCGATGGAGTTCCTAAAGCACTTTCAGTTACCTATCCGTTATGAGACAGGGATGGAGCTCCTTACTTCGTTTCGTCAGGATACCGCCACCTACATATCTGATCATATCCATGAATGGAGACGTAGGCGGAGGTTAGTCAAAGCCCCCATCCCTGATTCTCTCTTAACTGACTAGTTCTATAAGTCGCTACTCCCACAAATAGCTAGAGATGTCACTTTAGGTGGTGCGGTCACAGACGACCAATGCATACGTTGTGCCCAGCATTTAGATTTGATATATTTGCAGTCTGGCACTCTCTACGACATTATCCCCTATGCTCCCGGTAACCCCAATCCTCCCACCACTCAACGCCCTAGAGTGCATGCCGACAGGATCATTAGCAAAACCTCCACAAGCACTATAAAACAACTCAGTGGGCCCGTTGCCAAGTTGGCAGTGGACCCCTCTACCAAAACGACTACTCTTCCTGTCACTACGATTAACTCTGTGTAGTCCACACAGAAATCCAGTAGCAAGAACAAGAAGAAATATAACAAGACTGCTCCTTCTGAGGAGCAACCATCTAAGCAGCCCAACCCAAAACAAGAGGCCGTTGCGCCTACTGATATGGAAAAGGATAAAGGCACCAACTATTCGTGAAAACTTTGTCTTGAATATCACGTAACCTAGCATTTTTCGCATCTTGAAGAATGCACAGATTACCTTGCCAAGAAAGATTCTGGTAAGGCAACTGCTGTCCTTAGAAATCCTTTTCCTAATCAACAACAACAACATCTCGTTGCCAAACAATTGCCACCCATGTCAAGGGGCGGTGATGGTTCGCAACAACCTTCAGCTGGTGAAGCAAGTTCTACTATTTACACATTTGAAACGGTAGAACTAACAACTAGAGCCAAATCATATGAAGCTCCTATCACTCTGGCAGCATAATCATCCGTAGGTCAAAACCCATCACTGCCCAACGATTTTCGAATCGAAAGGCCGGTTGAGGACCTTGTAATTCGACCCCCCAAGGGGGCACTTCGATACACAATGCACAACACATCTGCACGTGCTTGTCCATGTCAGCGCTCCAAGTATTGCAGGCATGCCCCAGCCAAAGGAAAGCTTTGCTTTCGACTATCGGGGGTATTGACCCTACAGATTCCATGCTTGCCATTTTCGACATGGACAAGTGTAAACCTCCCCTTTCCCATCAGCTTGCATTTCAGATGCATATCACTTAGAAAGGGAAAGGTATACACCAAACTGTCATCGACGAAGGTGCTTCGACCTACATCATGTCGGCTTCATGTTGGCTCGTGTTGGGTTCCCCAACCCTCTCACCACCGTCGAACTCCCTTAAAGCTTTCAATAGCCACACCTTTGTCCCAAAAGGATACTTAGCCAGTTTTCCTATGACTTTGGCTAGGAAAATAGTAACGGTGGATGTAGAAGTTGTAAACCGAAAACTCGACTATAATCTATTGCTAGGTCATAGTTGGACATACGCCATGACGGCCGTCGTATCCACTATCTTTCATATCATCCTATTTCCATTGGATGGAAAGGTCATAACAGTGGATCAATTGTCTTTCTGCACCTCTAATTATACACCATTACGAAACGGATCCGTACCCCTTGTAGGAGGTGTAACTGACAGTTTTGTTAGTATCGGTACTGGTCTATTGAAGGCTTCCTCCCCGATGGGTTGTTTTCCTCTTTCATCACCGCAGGTTCCACAATTGGTTAACATGATTTCATTAATTCCTCATGAACTAATTGATCCCTGGATCCTAATGGCGCCTTCAGACCTTGAGACATTTGAAGACCATATGTCATTGTCATCAGCTGAATCAGCCTATCAAGGCATTCAATTAGCATCCACATCTCCGGTCAAGTTTGCTATCGCTGATGGTACCACCCCCTTCACATAACCACTCTTCATTTAGATCCATGCGATCAACTCCCCTCAACAGATGAAGCTGTTAGAGAAATCATGAGTTTTGGAGAGCAACACTGGGAGGAATGGTATATTTGGGGTTCGACATCTGATTCGAACATGATGCCACTTCAAGTCTTGTCCTCTGACAAAAAAGAAATCATTTCCCCACCCTATACAAGAATTGAAACTCTTGGGGTGGATGAAAATATGGATGACACTTCCAGGTCATTACCCATAGATAGTTCTGTCACGACAGGCACCATGGAAGACACCCAAATAAACGCAGATTGTAGTCCTGAGGAAATTTCGAACTCCACCTGCCTGCATGAGGAATTCCATGAAGAATTTGTTTGGTCTTAGGAGGAAATTCCTAGCTTTAACCCTTCATTTATCGCACATGAGATCCAACTTTATGACAAATCAACAAGGAATGGGTTGCCACTTCCTTCCCTCGATATAGTCGTTGAACCCATGCCTAAAACTACAGCTGAAGAAGAATGCCTACTATACCTCAAACAACTGGATAAAACCCGTAGAGTTACTGATTTAGCACTCGCAGCTCACAAGGAGTAGATACAAGCTAGATTTGCACAAGCAGTTAGGTTTTCTTCTCTCCAAGAGGGTGACTTCATATCACTCTATCATCCAAAAGATAATCTCTTGGAGGCATGCATGCTTCAACCCATTTGGCTAGGTCCCTATATCATAACTAAAATCCTCCCCTCATAGGCATATGAACTATAGGACTGGGACGAAAACCCACTCAAGGAGCCCACATACGGGCTCTACTTGAAAAAGTATTTTACCTAGTGTCATGCTGGGTAGGTACTTTGTAATTTTATGTATTCATAAGTTTTGCATCCTTTTTTTGATGTGATTGGATTGTTTTTGTTATTTAGTGGAGTACTTGTCTCATACATTCTGTTTGCAATGCAGATGTCGTCGTTGCCCCTAGCATACATAGGATACGTGGATGGTGCCAGTCATCACACACGGCACATTGCATCAGCTGCTTGGGTCATCTATACACCCGAGTCAGAACTATTTTGCTCCGGGGGAGTCTTTCTTGGTACTGCCACCAACAACATTGTTGAGTACATGTCCATCGTTTCGCTTCTCACGGAAGCGTCATCAAGGGGCATCTCCAATCTGGTGGTCAGGTTAGACTCCCAGCTAGTTGTTATGCAATTGACCAATCATTATCACGTCTGTAATCCAACCTTGTTACATAACTATCTAAGGGTACGCCTCTTGGAATGCCAATTTGACACAATCAGATATGAGCATGTTCCTTGAGAATTAAACACTGTCGCTAATTGATTAGCTAACTATGTATTAGATTGGCATTTGTCACATTTGTTATAATAAGCTTGCATGAGAAGTAAAGAATTTTACTAAAAGTTAAAAATTTGTCACAAAAAACATTTTTTAAACACATTTGCACCACCAAAAATACCAAAAAATATTTGTGTATATATATATATATATATATATATAGAGAGAGAGAGAGAGAGAGAGATCAAAATCTAGTTTTTTACATCAAAAATATTCCAAAACTTGGATGAGTTAAGTACAAAATGGCTCAAAGCCCAGCTATAAACGCTCATATGGCTATGCTAGAACACCTGCTAAAATGAGCCTATTGCTCCAGAAAAGCTAAAACATCTCTAGCTACCCTCCGAAGAGGAACCAGAAACTGCTTAGGTACACCAACGGTGTGTCGCTACATATGAGCAGGAATCTCCCTCATAGGAAGGGGAGGGACACCCATAGTCAAACCCTCTAGGTTCCTTAGAACCTCACGGAGACTGTCGGCATCACCCCCTCCAGCATGTAGTTGGCCGCCTTGTCGCACATAGCAAGGTTTTCTTGCAGGTCGTACTGGCACCACATCTGTGTTAAAGCATAAAAGTTTCATGTCCGTTCTTATCTCATCGTTAAAAAACAGTACATATACATTCAAAAGTACAAAAATAATTAAGTACTATCAACGTTATTCACACCTTGAGGACCCCAGTTGGTCCCGGGTGGTAGCATCAAGTCTGGGTCACTGGTAAAGTCCATGCCTTCATAGGCATAGTCATCAACGATCACGATCTAGCTGCAAAGCCACTAGAAGAAGTCTTCATCAAAGAAATGCTGGAGTGGTCCTCCTCCTGTGCGAGGATCAAGTGATGACCAGTGACCCTGCCTCGGCTCCCTCAGATCAAAGGGACCTAAGCTCACTCGTGGGCACATGACAGGTACCCTCTCAAGGATAAATGAGACTATGATAGTACCGTACCCGAAACTGTGTTGGGTATAGGTCTTGCATGCTATCAATTCCACCTTCAACTAGCGAAGCACTGCTTCACACCAGTTGAACATTTGGGGTTGGACACAATCTATGGCAAGAAACAGTTGGGCCTTTGTTGCTACATGGGGGCTTTTTGACCCCACCAAATGCACAATCAACCATAAAACTGCCCTCATAGACCGAGATCAAATCCTCTCTATCGGGACTCGGTTACTGACTAATCCACTCCCAGGGATGCAGTAGATATCTACTAGCTTTGAAGTAGATTATGGATCTGACCTGCCACTGGTAAGCTTTGCATGTGCCCCACGGCACGACAAACCAGTCAAAAAGTAAATGTCATCCGGGTCAATTGCCAGCTCTTGATCTCTAATCCTGAACACTTGCTCGTGTTCATCCCAGCACTATATGATCCATCTCAGTAGCTCCTCCTGTCATTTCATCAGCTCTAGCCTTGCATACTTCAACAAACCTCAGTGGCACAATGCAAGTATGCAAGCTAGATCATTTCGCATCGATAATTCCTCATTATCATGGGACTGTTCTCTCCATAGCTCAGTCATTTCAGCTCAAAACCTGCACAAAATAACCCTAAAATCAGTTAAAATGGGGCAAAATTACTTAAGGAATCCATGCATGAGGGTTTCAAATGTTCCCTACTGCCTTAACTCCCTTCCTAGTGCTACACAGGTAGGATTAATGCCCTCTCATGTCTCATACAGAGCATTTAACGCTCCCTACTAACCTGCTGGAGGGCGTTAGTGCGCAAAAATGGCTCTAGGGCACCTTAAATCTGCAAACTTCCACCCAAAAAATTGATAAAAAAAGGTTTAATAAATCATAGAGCAAGGTTTTATCTCTCACCCGAAACTGACGACACGTCGAATGGTTGCTCGGATCTCCTGCAATGGTCCGCGGAAAATCTGCTCCTCTTTAGCTCCAACTAGCTCTCACAAACTTCAAACTAGTGAAAATGATGCATGTGAAAGCTCAAAGCATTTCTTTATATAACTATGAGAGACATGATTTTTTGAAAATCATTAAAGAGGAATAGTCCATTCTACATGATTTTTTATCATGCATGAACCCAGATAATAGGAATTGCTGCCTTTTTACTGCTTTTGATGAAAGTACTTCAGGAATGAAAAGCAGTAAAAGCTGCATGCAAGACTTTCTAGAGCACTGTTAGGGATATTTTATTGCTCTTTAAAAAATACAAACATCCCCGAGCTTTTGTCCTTGCACTCATTAAATCTATGCAACGATAAATAGAGCACTTTTGGAGACATTTTATTGCTCTTTAAAAAATATAAACACCTCCGAGTTTTTGTGGTAGAGCTCGTTAAACATATATACCACAACCTGTAAAGCACTTTTTTGGGATATTTTATCACTCTTTAAACAATACAAACATCCTTGAGTTTTTCATCCTTTGCACTCATTAAACATATGCAAACGATGCTCTGAGCACCTCTTTTTTGATCTAGTTCTAGCTCATAAACTGAAAAAGACCAACGGATCATCCTTTTTAGGCATTTTTTTCTCGCTCTTTAAACTGAAAAAATCCCGAGCTGTGTCTTGCTACTCGTTAAACATGCTAAAGATGACCCGAGCATTATTTCAGGTACTTTTTTCAAGCCTATTAAAAAATGAAAAATCCTGAGTTTTTGTTATTGAGCTCGTTAAAGTGTCATGGCAAAACACAAGTTTAGCTTGCCGCCTCATACTCGTAACAAAATGAGGTCGACATCTATTGGAAAAAGGTTTCTCTTTATCCAGGTCCAGTAGATTAAATACGGAAAAGTAACCGATACAGGTATACTATTAACCTTTTGTCGCACCTGTTTAAAAACTGTGACAAAGGGACCACCATGGAGTCTCTCTTTACAATCTTTTCAGACTCTCTAAAGATGAAAAGATCACCGAGTTGTCTAGTCTGGACTCTTTAAATACACATACAAGATATAGAGTCATTCTTTTTACGATACTTTTCAGACTCTTAAAAATCGAAAAAATCGACGAGTTTGCCTGTCTGGAGTCATTAAACTAATCAGATAGGGCATAGAGTCGTTCTTTTGCGATCCTTTTTAGACTCTCTAAACATGAAAAGATTGATGAGTTTACCCGTATGGAGTCATTAAAAGTCAAACGGGGAAAGTGGAAATGCAACTGTATCCTAAAGCATGATTTGGCAGCAAAAGGTTCCCTTGAACATGGCACTTCCTCAGATAAACCGTCATTTTGATAACCTCTCAATATGAACCCTATCAACCTATGAGTTTTTAGCCTATATACCCTGATGCCATTGCATCTCCGTATCTTAAACACTCGGTAGTGTTCATGAGTCTAGTGTTGTCTGGTTAAAACCGTTGTCATGCCTTCTATTGTTCAAGGGTCCCTACTTGTTTCCTCGATCAACTAACACTACATATCCTTTCATCATTCCCTCTGTTGTTTAGACCCAAAAGCTCAAAAGATTCTTCAAAAAAAAAAATCATCTAGGACACGTCATTGCCTACCTTTCGACAGGTTCCTTCCTATCGACTTCAACACTCTATCTAGGAAGATAACCTAGAAACACATTCAATGCCTTGGTGCTTGTAGACATTAGTGGCAGGTTACCTTATGCTTGATCATGGGTTTTCATCATGGGCTCCTGGTTAAGTGATCCTACAAGTGTTCGACGACAAAAAATCTTTCACACTCGCTAGTTTGCACTATGCATCTTGGAGACCATCACCATTATCGGTGACCTTCCTCGCATCTGTTAACAGTCTCCATTATTGGCTGGTAATCAGATGATTTCATGCATGTTCGACGTCAACTCATTTTATCACATGTATCGATCTATGTTGTTCGGTGAAGCAAGAATCAAGACTTTAGGTAGAGGCTTGCATCATTCAGCCTTGTTTCCTCTCCCAAGTTGTGATATTATTCTTTGAAGACAGCCATTTCAGGATAATCTATTATGACACTGGATCTCCCTTGTGCCATATTGGTGGCTAGCATTGTTATATCTTTGAGGAGAAAGTTACTCTAACATAGCTACCGAGCATGGGAATGCTCGACTCAGGACATGATTTTAGCAGTTCATATATTTGTACTTTTGTTGTATCAAGTTTTCCTTATCACCCGACACTTCTCTCTCTCTACAAATATTTTGACAAGAAATTACAATATTTTCATAAAGTATTTCGGCCATCATCTCTTCCTCTGATCTCATACTTTAGGGGGCATCTGTTATAGTACAAATTGACCTCCTAATCAACTCAGAGGAGAAAGACAAGATGATTGAAGGAATGACCATAGTTGCAGGCCCAGAATCCACACTAATTCTCTCTATACACTGATAACCTGCTTTATAAAGCTTGTTTACAAGCATAAAGGAGCGTTAGTCAACCTGCTAACTCATGTTGTTAGACCAGGGGGAGCGTTAGTGAACTTTAGTGATGCTCAAGTGGTTATGCCAACGAATCTGCCATTAAATATCTAGATATCATTTCCCTAAAAGTGCGCAAGAAAAGCAGGGAAACTCCAAAAATCAAGATATCTAGAGAAATTCTATTCCGGAAATAGAGGCAAATGGCAAAAAGCTGGTAAACGAGGTAGGTTCATGGTTTTTACCCGAATGAACTACAGGTGGAGTTGGGAAGCCCTAATTCAATTGCTATTTAAAGAAACGAGAGGGCCATTGCTCAATGGTTAGAGAATTTAGAAGGATAGTACATGGTGCTGTTGTGATATTGTCATATTCTTGAAGGCGCTAGCTTAAAGAAGGAGAGAGAGGGAGGAAGAAGGGATAAGGAAGGCTAATGTAACAGGGTTGTTGTAATCACTCTTCTGAATATAAGACTACAGTTGTGTTCCACTACTCGAAGTGTCAGTGATATTGTGCATTTATTTGTCCATTCTGATGCTTGTTGTGTTGAGTAGATTAGTTACACATTTATACATGTTTGTTACGGATTCTTTCATTAATTGTCATAAGTATATGTTGTGATTGGTTTGATTTGTTCTTTTGTGCAGGAATCATCTTGGAGCCGGTTAGGAGGAGTTCTTCTTACCGCATGGATATCCCCAAGAGAATCCAGAAAGAACCAAAGGTCATCCTTTCTCCATATCCTGTCAATATATGTCAGATAGATGAACATGTGTGTAACAGGTACCTTTTGCAGATAACCTTACGGTCTATCGAAAGTCCCGGGAAGACTTGCGAGGGTAGTTTTCATCCCATGCATTTTACCCCATAGCACCTCCCTCCCTCCATCTCTCTCTTCTTTCTCTTCACCTTCCATCTATATCTCTATCTCCCTCAGTCTCTCTATATCACCCCCAAAACATACACTCTCTTTCTCCAATATATCTATCTATCACACCCTCCTCCTCTCCCTCTCTCTCTCTCTCCCCCTTCTCTCCCTCTCCCCCTCTTCTATCTTTCTTGCCTCCTGTTGTCTTCTCTCCCTCTCTCTCCATCTTCCTTATCATTCCCTCTTTGTCTCTCTCACCACCTTTCTATCTCTATGTCTTTCTTCTTACCTCCATCTCTCTCCCTCTCCATATCCATCTCTATCTCACTACCTCTCTCCACTCTCTCACATCCTCTCTCTCTTCCTTTCTCTCCCACATCTCCCTCTATCCCTTTTTCTCTCTCTCTCTCCCTTCACCTTCCAAATATGTTACTATATTCCTCTCTCTCTCCTTCTCTCCATCTTTCTTTCTTTTTCTATTTATATCACCCCCAAACATACACACTCTCTCTATATTACTATATGCCTCTCTCTTTCCTTCTCTCCATCTCTCCTTCTTTGTCTCTTTATCTCACCCCAAAACATACACACTCTCTCTCCATCTCTCCCTTGTCACTCCCTCTCTCTCTCCACTTATCGCTCTCTATGTATTTCTTCTTCCCTCCCTCTCCCCCCCTACAACTCCATCTCTTTATCCCTCCCTCTCTCCTCCTCTCTCTCAAGTCCTCTCTCTCATCCTTCCTCTCTCTACCTTTCTCTCCTACCTTTCTCTTTCTTCCCCCATCTCTCTCTCTCTCCTTCTCCCCTAAAATCCTATCTCTTCCCCCATCACTCTCTTCCTCTCTCTTAATTCCTCTCTCTCCTACCTCCCTCTATCTTTACCCCTCCTCTCTCTCTCTCTCTCTCTTGCTACCCCCCCCAAATCCTATCTCTTCGCCCATCACTCTCTTCCTCTCTCTTAAGTCCTCTCTCTCATCCTTCCTCTCTCTCCCTCTCTCTCTTACCTCTCTCTCTCTCTCTCTCTCTCTCTCTCTCTCTCTCTCTCTCTCTCTCTCTTCATCTAATCCTCTTTTTATAGCAGACAAATATGTCTCACGCACAAGAGAAATCTCCCTATATCCTAGACGGAAACTAGAAACAAATAGACAATTGAAATAACTCTTTCTGTTAGTCTACCTTGTTTGAATTAAAAATACAAAAGCTGGTGAATAAGCCTCTTACATATTCATGAAATACTTGAGGAATATCCTTGTTGTTTCTTGATACAGCTCCTCAATAAATCTACAAGAATAAAAATAAGAAGGATTGAAAGCATATGTGACATAATAATTCAAGAAAACTCAACCTAATGATCAAGGAGATTAAGAATTGAAATTTCCTTAATAAACATTTAAATAATTATAAACCATTCATCATTCTGATAAGACAATTCAATGGGGAAAATATTTCATTTTTATTAATTAAAGATAAAGAAGAGCCTTACAACCTTTTCCTTGGCGCTATGAGCTTCCTCCCAAATGCCTCCAATCTCCTACTTAGATGATAAGCTTTCTAATCTCAAACTAGAAGCATAAGTTTATCTTCTTTGAGTTCTGACCTCCTCAATTCTTCTGCCATATAGTCATTTTAGAGGCTAAGAGGAAGAAGTTCCAAATCCAAAAGAGGAGGGTGAGATCCCCTAATTAAGGGATTAGGGTTCCTTTAGGAAAGGGATTAAGATCCATCATCTAAGGGTTATAGCTTGAATAGGCATAACCTAGAAGCTTTCAGTTGGGCTATATACGACCAACTATGTTTCTAGAATTTAATTTTTTATTTTTACTTTCTTTGATTCACTTGCGCAGTCCATAGTGGTAGATAGAGCACAATTTTGCACTATTCTCAAGGATAAGTTTAGCAATTGTGTAGAAAAATCTAGGAAAATGAGCGCAAGCAATACTTAACAAGGTATACAAGCCAATTTTCCCAAAATTCTCATCTCTTTCTAGGTATTTTTGGTTGTTTGACCTCTAAGGGAGCTTAATGAAACATGTTCACAAATGGTAAAAGATCCATTAAATTGCTCAAGTGTCATGGTGACAAAATGATATGTAACAGATTGCACCCTAAAGTGTGAAGTCTGTATAATAATTTTTTAAAATATTGAAGTGCTTTATCATGCTAAAGATTGGATCAGAGACAATGGTCGAAAGCCTGAAAGAAACATTCAAGGATTACAATGCAAATGTATATATATAATCATAGTTGAGGTAGGCATTCCCATACTCAGAGGAAATCTAACTTGATGAATAAGTACATAAAAACTCAAAACTCATGTAGATAGTATACACATTATGGACGCAGCCATTTGTTATAATTCGTGTACATAATCATGAATATAAAACTCCTCACAACCTGGATTGATCAAACTAGATCTAGGGTCTTGATATTCATCTTCTCAATCGATAGTACGAATTTGGCGATGTGAGTGAATGCCTCGAAGTTGAACATGGTAGAAACAACTTTATTACCGGTCAATGATGTGAAGCATTAACAAGTGCGAGAGAAACCACCAATGTGACAGAGTGTTGTGTTCAAGAGTGACATACTTCCTTTACGACAAATGTAAAATGGACACCTTTTCCCAAATTTCCCCCACCATTGCTGGTAAGTACCTTTTTATCTTTTACAAGCTTGAAGAGGATAACATATGTTTGTCCTCTAAGCTCATCCTTTAGATGAGTCCATCGAAGTATTTTTAATGAACCCTACAAAGGAATGGTTTGGTCTTGTTATGTTTAATGAATCCTAAATTGTTTAACTTTTACGAGTTGAGTAAAGGGGTGACTCAATGTGGTTCTCTTTTAAGAGTTTTGAAAAAGACACAAAAGGAAACTCATTCAATTATTTTACTGTACAATTTTAACAAGCCCGAAGAAAGTAAAGCTCAATGTTTTTTAGTTTTAGGGAGTCATAAGAAAAACATAAGTAAAATCCATCATGTTATTTTTCATAAGTTTAGTCCCTCGGGTCCAAAAAAGGATAAATTAATACAAGAGAGAACTCTATTGATCATGATTGATCAACGTGATGATTGTTCATTTACTTTCACAATTTCGAACAAACAAGTACTCGATGATATTTTCATATTTCAAGAGTCTAAAAAGGGATTAAAATAGGAATCTAGGGTTTCACTTTTCATAAATTTTAAGAGCCTGAAAAGTGATAAAAATTTGTTGATAGTCAAAATGATTCATTTTCATGTTGTAACCTATTTTTCAAATTAAAAACTCAATATATCATCACAATTGCTTAGTATTAGGGTAAAAAACATAAAATTTTCATTTTTAAAGGCCTTAAATATAAAAAATAATATTTTAGTCACTTAAAAACCTATAAAAGTTGAAAAAGTAATTTATTTTTACCAATTGAGAGCAGAAAAAGGGGCTTTTTACCACGAAACTTCCATGACTTTTTCTGAGCCAACTAGTGGACGAAATCGTGAACCGCTTCCTCTAGGTAAGAGATAGAGTGTTATGTTCAAGAGCGACATACTGCCTTTACGATAAATGTAAAATGGACACATTTCCCAAATTCCCCCCACCATTGCTGGTAAGTACCTCTTTATCCTTTACAAGCTTGAGGAGGATAACATATGCTTGTCCTCTAATTTCATCCTTTAGATTAGTCCATCGAAGTATTTTTAATGAACAAAACCAAAACACTTCTTTCATGCCTTGCAGGAATAGGGATAACTTAGGAAAATTTCTACCAAATACCCCCACCAATTCAAACAACCAACCTTCTCTCTTCTTCAGTGGTTGTGAATTGGATCTTCCTCATTAAATTCTCACTCATTCGAATATCCCTCAATCAACTCACACTAGCTCAAAGTTGCAGGAAACCAAGTCATGAAGATCATTGGCGGCCGAGCCAGTGATAGTTAAGAAGCAGTTCATCTTAAGTTTGGGAGCCAAGCCTCCCTAGATTTAAGGAATTTGTTAGAGAATTCAGTTGTATAAATAAGGAGGCCTATAGCCTCATTAGGATTGAAATTTTTTTATGTACGAGAACTAAGTATTTTAAACTTGAATGATTGTGGCAAAACATTGTTATGTAATTTTTTGATATGATAATGAGAATGAGAATTTCCTTGATCCATCACTGAGTTGACTCAGAGGGCTGAAGCTCTTGGGTTAGGGCCCAACCCTAGCATGAGAGGTTCCTCTTATTGTACTTGTATTCTTAGGGTAGTTGATAGATTAATTGTCAAATTGATTTTGGGATTGTTTCATTACAAGTATTGGTGAATTTGATTAGTTTGCTTCCATTTGTGCATATCTTTAGCAGTAGCTTTAGAGAGATAAAGGAATACAAAAAAGGCTGATATCAGGTGGATCTTGCCTCACTCCTCCCTTCAAGGACCATGGTTTGAGGAAAAACTCATATTCAACCCCAAAAAGACAGAATTCTGATTTCTTATGGAATTAGGGTTTTCTCCTAAATGGACCATCATCTTTCCCGTTTTCATGAATAGGTTTTAGTTTTTATTTTTGATATCTCCAAATTTTATTAGGTCTCATGGTGATTCAAAATATGTTGCAAGTATTTCCATGCATAAACTAGGCAACTAAATGAGGGAATTATGTTTTCTTATGTTGATTGGAAATCTTTCTTGTTTGACATGATGCATGGGTAAATTCCAGTGATGTGTGTATTGCAGGAGTTTCAATAGTGTAGGAAGATCTCATGTCAGCAGCCCTAGAATAACCTTATCCATCCATGATTAGTAAAAGCCACTAATACCATAAACCGATTTATCATTCCATAATAACAACTTTCCATGTTTGTTGAGAAAATCCAACAATCTTACAAACTTTGGTTTGAGTTATGAGGAAGCCGTAGCCACTCCCTTGCCTTATTTATCCCATAATTCACCTTCCCTAAGCCTTATACCACCTTCCAAATCACTCTTTATGGTTTCAGCCAGATCCTATAGGAATACAGGGGATCATGTAGGATCATTAGGACATCATGTAGGTGCATTATGAAACCTTGTAGGACAACCCGTAGTGGCATGTTTTGAGGTCGATTTGTGGAAAATGCATCCAGAAATATAGGAGAAAGCCCCTACTTGCCTCCCAATCCATCTGACCCTTCACAACCATCTCTCTGCACACCTAACCCACTTGCCATACAACCAAGAAGAATTAGCATTCATATTTTCACAAAAAGGACAAAAAGGAAAAAAGGTTATTGTGTTCATTCATATGCATAGCAGTAAAGTGTTTGATTATCTTAGGTTGCATGCTTAGTGATAGTTAGGATTACAGATATGTTAGCTTAGAATTCTTCTGAAGCAAGATCTCGTAAAAAATAGTTAGATGAGTGGTGTGTTTAAAGAATTTATTTTAGTCTTTCATTACCATAGTAGACAATATTTCAATTCTCTCAATTAGGGTAAAATCCCCCTTTCTCCGTTGGTAATCAAACTTCTTCTAAATCAATAGAAGGTTGACTTGAGAAACCCTAGTGTTCTATCACCATCTCAATGTGATAGAGTGTTGTGTTCAAGAGCGACATACTGCCTTTACGATAAATGCAAAATGGACACCTTTTCCCAAATTTCCCCCACCATTGCTGGTAAGTACCTCTTTATCTTTTACAAGCTTAAGGAGGATAACATATAATTGTCATCTAAGCTCATCCTTTAGATGATTCCATAAAAGTATTTTTAATGAACCCTACAAAGGAATGGTTCGGTCTCGTTATGTTTAACGAGTCCTAAACTGTTTAACTTTTACGAGCCCAGTAAATGGGTGACTCGATGTAGTTATCTTTTAAGAGTTTTGAAAAAGACACAAAAAGGAAACTCATTCAATCCTTTTACCGTACAATTTTAACAAGCCCGAAGAAAATAAAACCCAATGTTTTTTAGTTTTAGGGAGTCAGAAGGAAAACATAAGTAAACTCCATCATGATCTTTTTCGTAAGTTTAGTCCCTTAGGTCCAAAAAAGGATAATAATACAAGAGAGAACTCTATTGATCATGTTTGATCAACATATACATTATTTGTAAACAGTCTTAGCTCAGTCTATTAAAGGGGTAAACTTATACTTAGTGGAGAGTTGTTCATTTACTTTTATGATCTCTAACAAACAAGTACTCGATGATCTTTTCATATTTCAAGAGTCTAAAAAGGGATTAAAATAGGAATCTAGGCTTTCGCTTTTCATAAATTCTAAGAGCCTGAAAAATGATAAAAATTTGTTGATAGTCAAAATGATTCATTTTCATGCTATAACCTGTTCTGCACATTAAAAACTCAATATAATTTCTTGTATTAGGGTAAAAAACATAAAATTTTCATTTTTAAAGGCCTCAAATATAAAAAATAATATTTTAATCACTTAAAAACCTATAAAAGTTGAAAAAGTAATTTATTTTTTACTGTTTTCATTTTTACCAATTGAGAGCAGAAAAAGGGGCTTTTTACCACGAAACTTCCATGACCTTTTCCGAGCCAACTGGTGGACGAAATCGCGAATCGATTCCTCCAGGTAAGACATAGAGTGTTTTATTCAAGAGTGACATACTGCCTTTACGATAAATGTAAAATGGACACCTTTTCCAACATTTCCCCCACCATTGCTGGTAAGTACCTCTTTATCTTTTACAAGCTTGAGTAGGATAACATATTCCTGTCCTCTAAGCTCATCCTTTAGATGAGTCCATTGAAGTATTTTTAATGAACAAAACCAAAACACTTCTTTCATGCTTCGTAGGAATAGGGATAACTTAGGAAAATTTCTACCAAATATCCCCACCAATACTTATATATAGGCATTGCCTTAGCCCATTTTGTAAAGTGATCAACTGCAAGGCTAATATACCAATGCCCCCCGGCAATGTGAGGGTTACAGGTGAGGAAATATATGACCCATTTTACAAAATGACCAACAACTATAATAGGGTGCAGAGGAGCTTGAGGTGCTCACATCTTGCGACCATAGACCTAGCAATTATGGCATTTTCTGAATGCAATTATGCAATCTTTAAACATGGAAGGCCAAAATAAATAACACACAATATCTTTTGGGCAGTGGAATACCTAGACATATGACTGCCACAGGTTCCATAATGGAAATCATTTAATGCTTTTTCAGCCTCTTGGAGAGTTAAACAATGTCGAAAGATAGAATCGGCACCGCGACCGTAAACAGTGTCACCAATAACATTGTATTACTGGGATTGGTACCGGATTCGACGACGATGAGTTCGAGATAACTAAGGCCTAAAATTTTGGGTTGGAAGATATATAATGATATCTCCATACCAATAATTAGATTTACTAATCTGAAAGAGAGATTCATCGGCAAGTGAATCTTCTTCCACAATTTTTGTGTCAGTGTGGGGAAAGTCACACAAAAATTCAATGAAAACCAAAGATTTCTTAGATTTAGATCTTTCAAATTCTAAATCAAATTCTTGCAATGTAATTATCCATTTGGAGTATTTCCCCCCTATAAATGTTTGGTAAGAATATACATCATAGGGTTGCAATCCAAAATGATAGTTGTTTTTTGCAAAAGTATATAGTGACGAAAATGTTGAACAACTTGAACAGTCGCCAAAGCTAGCTTCTTCACATGTGCGTATTTGGTCTCATTTTTAGTGAGTTTTATACTTAGATAATGAATCACATGTTCGCTACTGGAGTCATCCTCTTGAACTAACACCATGCCAATCGTGGCATCAGATGTAGCTAGGTATATAAACTAATCTCGATGATAATCAAGTGGATGCAATAACGACGTGTTAGTAAATGCATTTTTAAATGAATCAAAAGCTTTTTCAGCAAGCTCATCCCAGATAAATGGAATTCCCTTTTTCAATAGACAGGTAAAACCCTGGGTCAGTTCAGCATAGTTATGGATGAATCTATGCAATAAATTTGCTTTCCCTTGCAAACTATAGAGTTGTCGTAGATTAGAAGGAGAAGGAAAATTTAGAATTGTCTCTACCTTAAGGGGATCAACATGAATGCCTTCATTCGAAATGATGAATCTTAAAAGTCGACCAAATTGTACCCAAAAAACGCATTTGTGCGGATTCAAACGAATATTGTAATGCCTGCATCAAATGAAAAGTCCTTTTAAATGCAACAGGTAATCCTGCCTTTTCATTGAATGAACTGGTAGGTCATCTAAATAGTGTTGTACAATATGTTTGATATCATGAAATGTGTAATAAATTGCTCGTTGATAAGTTGTGCCAACATTTTTTAAGCCAAATGAGAGTTTACGATAGGAAAAAGTCCCCCATAGGTAAATAAACGCAGTTTTTTGTTGATCAGCAGGGATTATGTTTATATGATTGTAGCCAGAAAATCCATCCATAAAAGAGAAAATCTCATTTCCAACAAAATGTTCTACAATTAAATTGATATACAGGGTTAGTTAAAGGAACGGGGTAAATGAATCTTGCTTTTAATAGTTTTTCACCCTCAGCTTTTATAGCAGCGACTTTTTGTGGATGTACTAGACGTAATCATTGTCTGACAGGCTTAGCATACCGGTAAGTCTTAATTTCATTTAAAACTATACTAGGGTCGATTCCTGGCATTTGTTCATAAGAATAACCAAAAATGTCGCGGAATTCCTGAAATAGGGCTTTATATGTATGAATCTCTTCTAAAGAACAAGAAGATCCTATATGAATATTTTCAGCAATTCCAGGTTTTACTAGGATGTTTATTGGTACCATGGCTAACATGTTTCCTAAATTATTCTCCAAATGAGAGATCACTATTAATCACTATTAATCTCAGATCAAAACATAGACAAGAAATTATTCTCAACTTTGTCAAAACAGGGTAAGAAAGATGAGAGATGATGATTATTGTCCCATGGCATTTCGTCCAAAGTCATTACTTCCATAATCCCTACATTAGTTAAAATTATTTATTAAAAGGATCAGACATTGAAATTGGTTCCAAGAGTGATAAATTAGAATATTCATCGATGATCATATCGATTTGATCATTTTTAGATGTTGATGGGTTGGAAAAATATTGGACTACCTCATAAGCCAATTCAAAAGGAGAAGAGGCATCTCACACCGTATAAGGTTAATTCTGACTCTAAAGGCACTTTCCAAGGATCTGAAGATTCAATATTACTTGATGTAATCATATTAAACTGGGAAACATTATGAGGAGGATCTGGTGGAGGGAATGCAAAGGTTCCCATTAAAGATGAGTCTTTGAGAAGACCAATAGCAACTTCTTCATACAGAGTAGTCAATTTTCCAACAAAAGGAACACTACCAGTAGAATTAGAGTCTGAAGTGTAATACGACAATTGCTCTACTTTCACAATTTTTCCTTTGTGAGGAAACATGATCATTCAAAAAAATGACAAGACCACTGCCACCATGGCATAAGTCCAGCTTCGTCCAAGTAAAAGGTTATAGTCAAGCTAAGCATCAACAACCTAAACTTCAACTGCAGCTATTTTACCATCTAATTTTATAGGTAAATCATTCAAAATTCAAAAAGGGAGAAAACCTCTTCCATCAAATGCTTTCAAAGTCGTGGGATACTGATTGATTGTTGGAGAGCCTAAGGCTTTCCAACAGGAAATGGACACAATGAATGTAGACGTTCCTTCATCAATTATAGTATGAAAAACCCATCTAGTTTTTGCATGGACTAGTATTTGAAAGGCCAGTTGATGTGGGAGTCACGGTACATGATATTTTAGATCAAACACAATTAATCAGAGTCCTGAGGATCTACTATTCCAATAGTTGATAAAAGTAATTTCCTTTGTGTTGGACAAGTCTGCAACACTTCAAGAGCCGACATTATTGAAGGTGACATAGTCAAATCTTCGACAATATTGTAATTATGAGCAACCCTAGCATGAGGGTTAAAGGTTGAGTTTCAAAGAACACCCTTAGGAGGTGGTTGAATTACCATATCAAGATTAGGTTTTTCAATGTGTAATGGTTTAGAAGTAGGAGTGGATGTGAAATTTTGTTCAAGTGAACGAGAACCAGCTCCACCTTCGATAGGAAATTTTGATCCATTGTCTTTAGATCTCATTTCTACCATAATTGTGGAAGACATCATCATGATATATGTCGATGTGGATGAGGAGGATTGGTTATGAGAAGCCATATTACTATCTTGAGGAGGAAATGGGTCCTTCAAAACATTGGGGGTGGGTGAACCTTTAATGAATTTAGAAGCTTCGACACGATGAGGGCACTCCTTAGTGTAATGATCTTCATCACAGATTAAACAAGGATAACAAGGTTTCTTTTTTTCATGAGATGGTTCATTATTGATTGATTTCTCTTTAGGATAAGCTTCTTGTTTAAATTTTCCTTTTCCATTTTTCTTACCTCCAGATTGCTTATTTTTTCCTGTAGATGATTCTATGACATTTATTTCAGAAGTAATTTCAGGAGAAGGATCTTCTTCGAGTGAATTAGAAAAAGCCAAAATCTGAGTTTTCTAAGAATTTTTCTTTTTGTTCTTAGATTTTTGTTTGACAACACAAATCATTCCATCAAAAACATGTGGACCTGTAAGGGTTGGGTTGGTTTGACGAGGATGAGGCAAATATAGGATTTTTTGATGCAAATTGCCCATCTGACTATAAAAAAGATCTAAGTATTGGGCACGAGTGATTACTTTCTCCTCAGTTACAACATCACCTTTGGCAACAACTTCAGTAATTGCTCGCAAAAGAGATTTTATGGACAATTCGGCTAAAATGTAGTCTGGGATATAAACTTTAAGAAAATGACGTCTTCGTCTCCATTCATGAATGTGATCTAAGATATGGGTTGAAGTTGACTGTTTTAAAGAGGTTAAAAGTTTAGTTTCATTATCGTATCGAATGGGTAACTAAAAATGTGTCAAAATGGCAGTAGTAGGCGTGTTAAATGTACTGAAGGAAGCGAAAATTCTACATACCACTTGGTTTCCAGACTAGTTAAGGTTCATTGAAAAAGTCGTAACCTAATAGAATCATCGATTGATGAGTTCAACACACACCAAAAATGATAAGTCATAACATGATTTGGTGGGTCTTCTCCTGATTTACCTTCAAATCTAGGAAAGTCACTAAGCAACTTTGTAGTGATGGCTAACCAATATGGTAAATAGAAAATAAGATCATTTGTTAATTGAGATAGGTCTAGTAAACACAAAGTTGCAATAAATGGTAACTGACGGTTAGGATCCTATGGTGCATATTGATAACACTGAGGGACGAGTCCTGTACCGAGAAGAGGATACCTAGGATATCCAGGAATATCCCGAGCAGTTGGAACTTGCATACCCCCTAGATATCCAGGATGAGCCATACCAAATTGTGTTTAATAGGTACTTAAAAAGTATGTTCGGGGTATGGTTGATTCTGGAAAGGAGGACCCTAACCCATTTGACCTTGAATGAACTGTCCTTGAAAGGGTTGACTCTCCAAAGGTTGACCTTGGAGGAATTGGGTTTGAAAAGGATGACCTTGAAAAATATGACTCTAGGGTTGGCCTTGTAAATTTTTTCCTTGAAACAATGCCTGAATGTATGGCATACTAGGTTGTACGATAGGTATTTGGGGTATAGACGAAATTGTAGGAACAATTTGAAAAACAAATACCCAAGGGATAGTCTGAGTAATTGGTTTCACTGTTACCTGAGAAGTAAGTTGAATGGTTACTTGCGATAATCTTTGAATGGGAGTTTGCGGTGAACTTGTATTTGGAGTTTGAACAAATGTTGGTACAACAGTGTGAACCAATGTTTGTGGAGTAGTTGGGACAAGTTGCTAGAGCCGTTTTTGGACAAGTTTTGATGGATTAACCTAGATAGGTTGTTGGAGTTGAATAGAAATACCTTGAATGGGAATTTGCTACATAGGTTGTCCAATAAGTTGATCAGGTTGAAACATAGGCACTTTAGGAGCAACTAGAATTGACTGTTGATTAAATGAAGGATTCCATATCATATTCACCCCAGGTTAGGCAATTCCAAAGGTGGGTTTTGGCATAACAGGCTGACCTAAACTGGTTTGAATCATCTAACCATAATTTAGATAATTTCCGGTAGGGGGTTTCCCCCCAGCCGTAGGGTAATATTCAACTAAAGGTTGTCCTCCAGGACGAGGATATGATGGTTGTCCTCCAAACGGGTAATAACGACCTATTGGGTTACTTTGAGGATTACCTAGATTACTGGAAATCATATTAATAAATTGATCAGATGTGAAACCCTAACTAGTAGGATTAGTTACACCAGCCGACATTGTTGAAGTTTGATTTGAGGAAGAATCTCCGGAATAAGCTCCAACAAGATTGTGATATCCAAGAGGTAGAGAACCACCATATAATGTGTAGAAATTTCCTGCAAATTCTCTACAAATCTACCTCTGAGATCTATGTAGAAAATATCATTGTAGATTAACTAGATAATGTAATATACCAAAGCAAAATACTATAATCTATTTCTACTATCAAACTTGTGGAAGCTTAAAGATCGAGCTGAATCAGAGCTGAACACATATAACCATAAGAAGAAGAATAAATACACATGAAACACAAAAAATACTCATGGGAAAGCCTCAGCTAAAAACCCCACTATCTGTATTATCAAAGAAGGTGGAAATACATCAGGATTACACAAAGCCTTAGCTCTCATAGCTAGTCAGCTCTTAGTACAATCCTCCTGGATGATCACAAGCAAAAAGGGCTTCTCACAAACCTTCTCCTCTGCCCTCCAAGCCTCCTACTTCCTTGCACGGTTTCTCTGGATGATCCTCCTGTTACCAAGTGTAACACTGATCACTCACACTGATCTCACACCCTCTAAAACTGCGCAATCCTCAAGGAACCTTAACCTTGACTACATGCTTGTGTTTCCTTTATAGGTGTTGTGGTAAAAACACAACACCCCCCATTATTGATGCATCCGCTTCGAATAATGGGGACCCTTTCTATACAAATTTTGGCTAAGCACCTTTTTGGATTTTTATTTTAGTTGATTGCCCTACGCTTTCGTTAATTTTTAGTTTTCTTTGGATTCTTTTTTTGATTGCTTTGTTAGAATCGATTTTTTATAAGCTTCACATTGACGTTTGTTTCATCTCATTTGGTCAACTGGTTTGAAAATGGCACTCCTTTGAAATCTCATCATTTATCTAGCCTGGGTTAAAAATGCATAAAATGTACAATATCGCATTTTGTAAATAAATTTGTCCAATAACGCATTCAGTTTAAATATTAACTCGTAGAGGGTTTTACTAACATTTTTCATTATGCAGCCAAATAATTAAGCATCGGGACTTAAGAAATTCACTCCAATTTTCTATTCAAATCTTAATCCCGAAAAATCTAACATTCAAGTGGCTGTAGTTTATTTTTATTATTTTTCATTTATTTTCTAAGTCGCTGTAGTTTTATTTTTAGCTATAGTTTAAAAACTTAGGTTCATAAAAACAAAACAAAAAAAATGAAAATTTAAATTTAAAATTAATTAAATTAATTAATTAATATTATTTAATTAATTTAATTAAATTAAAATTTAAAGCAAAAAAAAAACATATAATAAAATTATTTTGATCGTGTCGGGACTTCGCATCGGAAGTTTTATATGAAACATTTTAAAAGCCCCCGAAATACCCATTTTCAAAACCCCGATGCGATATCGGATCACAAGTTTATTCGCAACATATTAAGCCACCCGATAACATATCTTCGCATCGGGGATTTTGGTTTAACACATCTTAAAAGGGCCGACACTCATTCCCGATGCGATGTTAAGGTATGTGCCCGACACTCATTCCCGATGCGATGTTAAGGTATGTGCCGATAGCAAAATGAAACAAAAACAAAGTTTTATATAAGTTTGTTTCAAATGACTTTTTCTCTTTAACTCATACGTATAGTGTATGTTAGTTTTAATGTTTACATATATATTAGGAGTAGTGTAGGTTAATATAGATTAATTAGTTTATATATGTAATATGTAATTTATTATGTTATTTAAAATAGTATGTAATATATTATAATCTGTAATATATTATATTAATTAATTATATGTAATATTTAATTAATTTAAATATTGTTTAAATTAGTTTATAATATTTAATTAGATTAATGTGTTAATTATATTAGTTAATTATAATAGTTAGTTAGATATTAATTAATAAATAGTTTACTAATAATTAAATATTAGTTAGTTAAATTAATAAATATTTTAGTGATAATTAGTTTAGTTAATGATTAGCAATTAAATTAGAATTAATTAAGGGCTAATTTAGGATTAGATTTTTAATTCAAATTCTGATTTTTAGCCCAGCAACAGAATTTCCAGATTTATATCAGATTTGACCCATCAACTTTGGAAGCTCATAAATTGAGTTCTACTTGGCCAAATGAGGCCCATGACGGCTCATTAGAAAGAGAAAATCAAGGAGAATATTTTGAAGGAGGTTTCACCAACAGAGTTGATCATTTATTGGGCCAAAAATCAGGCAGAAGATCAGGCTCCGAATTTTGAAAACAAAATCAATTTTCTGAGTTATGGTTTTCAATTTCATTTATCCAAAGCCTCTTCTAATTGAAGACCCATTGGCCAATGATATCCTTTGCCAATCAAATCATTCCAAGCATCAATACAGAGCTTATATTTTGTTTTTAATTATTTATTTAAATAGAATTTGATTGGATTTGATTTAATTGCCAGAAATGATATTTTGATTGCATTTTAATTTATTTTGATTTCTTTTGCAGAAAAACAGTGGGAAGAATATGGAGAAAAAGATCTCAATCAATGAGAAGGCTCCAGCGATTGAAGATCAGGAATTTTGAGCAAATAGAATTGGATTTGGCAGATTTCTCTTCACCAAACTTTCCTCTCAAGAATTCCTTCACAAACAGTATAAATAACAGATTGCAAAATGGAATAGGGGCTGCTCTCCTCTGCAATACTAGACTTCTAAAAGCACTATTGTAATTGGAATTTAGAGTTGTAGGAGAGAGGAGTGAAAAATCTCAGATCTGGGGATTATTGAGGATTTTCCCTTTGTATATTGAATTATGCATGAAAAACAAAGCTTGCACTATTGTGGCTCTAGTTTTGAAAGCAGAAGTTCAAGCAATGTAAAGGGCTGTTGGAGACTAAGGACAGAGAAATGGATGCAATAAATTGGTATTTTTAATACTACTGTTTTAAATATCAGTTTCATTTTTATGGTAACAGGAAAGTGTAATTTTATTCATATTTGTGCACTATTGTCAATATGGGTAGTTTGTCTCAATGTTGTTATCATGTATCTCTGTTCTTATGGATTAATTTCTGATTTCTGAGTAACTATTTACTCAGAAATCTGCCTTATTAAAACTTATTTATTGAGTGGTAATATGTTGTGAACTATTTCCACATATCATTATTCAATTATTGGATTTGCTGATTTAATAATCAATATCATTTATGTGAACTACTTCCTAAGTGTTGTTGGTTTATTATTTCAGTTAAGAGGTCTCAATAGGATGTGTTTTGATATCCATAATATCAGTTAATTGAACTACTTCATTAACTTGGTATTCATTATAAACAAGACATATCTAAATCCCAATACTTTAATTATCTTGCTCTTAGTTGGGTTAGATCTATATCTGCCTAATTAAGATAGGGTTTAGATTAATTTCTTTTGCTTGCATCATAGAATAAGCTTGCATTTAGAGTAAATATTTACATTCTTTTAAGTCCTCTCCTCAAAGAGGCAAAACTTTAGTTGTGGCTTGGTTGAGCCCAAATCAGCTTAAGGGTCATTCTCTTGCGTGATCAGCAAGGAGAAGTGATCTGATGTCCCTGTCTATTGGTAGTTAAAGATACATTATAAACCAATAGCAATAGGGAGAAGGTAACTGGACCTAGATGAACAGTCGGAGCCACCACACCAAACGGAAAAGGAGCTGCTTTTAAGGTCCGGACCAGGTGGTTATCCCCAATGTTGTTGCAGCGATTTTCGAGGCATCAACATTTTTGGCGCTAGAAGGAGGGCCTGAGATTATTTGTCTATTGGAGTCTTTTCAATTTTAATATTTTATTTATTGTGATGGCTCCTCTCAAACTTCCAATTTGGAGTTGTATCCATGGACGAGCATCTTCCAATACTCCACCCGAAGTGGTAAGACTCTTGTCTCAGGTAAAGTTCAATGGTAAGAGAAATTCTTCTGCTTTTAATCATGTCTTTCAATTTATTCAAAATGTTTCAAAATATGATTTTCAAGGAATTGATGAAGGCATTTTATGCAGAATTTTTACTCTCACATTTGCGGCAAAAGCCAGAAACTGGTGCAAAACTCTTCCAGTTGCCTCAATCCATAGCTGGGATCAATTTGTTACAATTTTCATTTGTAAATTTGACGGCTACGATTATGAACAGGTATGTGAAGAAATTGAATATCTACGAAGGTTTAAAAATGAGTCTGTTAATGATTTTCATATTCGATTTCACTTGAATTATTTAAGATTTAAGGACGAAGATAAACCTACAGAAGAAGAATCATTAGATTGGTTTAAAAATATTTGTTCTCTTCCAACCATTCCCAATCCATATGAAATCGATTCAAGCTTTGTTCCATCCCCTTCCAATACAAATGAGAATCCCAATTTGGATGTGCAAATAAATTGTGATGAAGTGGTTTCACAAAGCTTAGAAGAGATTTCTAATCAAATGCAAGAAGACAACAGCAGCAATCTTGGAGAAAAAGCCGCCTTGAAATCTGAAAGCTACTTTGAAGTAAATTCGGAAAATCAAATCGCAAATCAGCAAGTACAAGCAGCAATCAAAGTAAATAAAATGCAAACTGCTGTACAAATTTCTGAATTTCTCCATGATGAGCAAATGCCAAAATCAGAGCAGCAAAGCAGCGTTCTTCAAGAAAGCATATGCACGCAAAGAAATGATCTACAATCTGAAATTTACAATGAGCATAATGCACAAGAGCTCTCAAACAGAGACAGTTTTAAATGCATTGTTTCAGGTTCACACTTTTCCCTTTATCCTGATATTTTCAATAATGGTAATATTTTTCCTCCTAGTATCAATGATATTTCAGAAATTAAAGAGGATGATTTAAATGAATTACCATTAAATTTTTATCAAGATAAAGAAACAATTATTGATCATTCTTTTGCCACCAATGAACATGAGATTTTTGTTCCTCCTTGTTTTGGTATATTGGATGAGATAGAAGGGAATTGTAGAGAATCTTGTGAGGTCATTTATGATAATTACTCTGATATTGAGGATGTTGATTTCAATTTTTCTCAAGAGAATCCTCATGATAAAATTCAAATAACATCTGAGAATGAGGAAAGCTTCAATTTAGAAATTATCCCGACCAATCCTCGTTTTAGAGTAGCTAATTATCTTCATGATTTCACCATTCAAGAAATCATTCCAATTTATGATTCATATGAGGATCAAACTCCCATTCCTATTCATAATCATAATTCGTTTTCTATTTCACAAGTTGGAATTCAAAATTACCCAAATTCCATAATTCTGGCCATTCCTTGTGAAAATGAAATTATTTCAAAACGATTCCAATTGTGCTGTAACATTAGTTGTACAAATAGTGATTTCATTTTATTTTTGTTTCCTCACTTATTTTGTATAAAATTAGATTTATTTTCAGATTTTATTTTTCAATTTTTTCACACTCTTCACTGGCATATTGAGCACCTTACTATCAAACACTCAATCGATGCATTGCCCAATTGGGAAATTCAAGTTTCATATTATAATCATCAGCATCAAAAAATATTAATATTCCAATTTAAATCAATGCTAATGTTTCATCAGAAGCTTCTATTTTTTCAAAGGCAATATCAACAAGAGAGTGTATTTTTGCAAACTGGCCAGCAATTCAATTCAATTAATAAATTGCCATTTTATTTGAAAGGCTTCCATCCATTTTTCATTAACTCATTTGAAAATTGTTTGGAAATTTTTCCTTCAAGGAAAATTGTCAATGATTTAACATTTGTACATAACACTAACAAATTTTTTCAGGTCAAAGAATCTAAAAGCTCATCTTCACAATCTGGCCTGTTATCTCTTCCTTTGAACATTTCTCAATCCTTAATAGAGTTCCATCCAGATTTCTATGATCCAATTGGTATTGAATTGGAAAGCAAATTTCAAGAGAAGGAGATTTTAATCAACTTATTAACAATAACTGTACATTCTTATTTCAGATTTATTTTCCTTAGTTTAGTTAGATTTTTATTCTTATTGCTAACATTTGAACTGTACATAAACGCGGGAATAAAAATGAGAGAATGGTTACACTGGAAATATGACTATACCTAGTCATTTTCATGTATATGGTTAGAATAGGAGTAGAATTAATTTAGTTAGCTTGTTTTATGTAGTTAATTTATTTGCAATAGTTCTGTAGATTAAAAAATAAAACAAAGCAATCAGCCTTCTCATACATGTTCAGTGGAAACATTTTTTCCTTATCAGAAAATTTTAATTCTTGCTTTCCTTTTTGAAATTTCTTATAGCAATTTCTCTACTCTGCCTATTTTGAATAATGTCTTGATCAAAGTCAATTAAAATTGCACTTGGCATCAAAGCCACTTTTCTTCATTTCGGGATTTACTTCTAAGATTTTCTTTCAAAATTTATATGGTAAGGATTTGAGGATATAAAAGCTTCATGATCCCATTATCCTATGAGATGTATGATTGACTATGATAAGCCTAATTCTAATTCAATCATTATCAGTCAATCTAACCTGTCACGGCAATCATATGAAGTTCATATTATATTCCTCGGAATTTGCCAAAAGCTGATCTTAAGGATGCCCATTTTGCCAAGTGCACACATTTAAATCTGTTTTGACATTTTTCTACAATTAGTGGCTTAATCTCATTCTAATCTTTAGTTTATTATCTGATGCTGTAAAAACGCATCATGTCTATTTACTAAAGGCATTATTAAAAAGTCACTATAGCAATACAGATTTTTCTCAAGATTAATTCGGAATGAGCAGAGATAATAAATTGTTACTTCACTTCGAAAGGGAAGCATAGTTTCATATTTATTTCTGGTAAATTTTATATTCCATGAACATGAATGATTGATTTCATTTAGGCTGATTGCGCACTTAGATTTAAAATAAATAATGAGATGATTTTAATCAAAGGAAGAATTTGAAGATTATCAGGTAAGATTTACAAACAAATTCCTTCCAGGTACGCATTTACAACTTTATTCTCATCTCTTATTAGTTTCTCTTTCCCTTAGTTTATTTTTGTGTTCCGTTTTATTTGCAGGTTTTCATTTGTTTTCAAAACATGAAGTAAGCAGCAAACTCATTCCAAATTTGCAAACGGGTTCAGGGAAATTCAATTCTAATTCATTAGAATTTAAGCATTTTTTTAGCTTTGCTTTCATTCATTAGAAAACCCAATTGAAATTTCAAGAAATATCATAAGACCATTCGCATCATAAGATTTCATCGGAAGTAGTTTTTAGTATTTCTTTTGATAAATTGTTCATCGAAGACCTCCGATGTATTATCATACTCATATGCCATATTGCATTTCGCATATCGGAGCTTTCCAAGTGAAGTATACTCCCATGAACATGAATCGCCTATCTCCGATAATCGACTTTACTGATATTGCGATAAACACATAATTCCGGACCCGATATGAAATTCAAATCAAATTCATAAAAATATCGCGTCCGTTCAATCGAAATAATGGTAGGAGTATAACTTTAAAGAAGGTCGATGTTTCGGATCCTATATGTTATCAAATTTTCAACATAAAATTATAGGGTCCACTCTTCATCACATATCGGCATATTGAGAATTGTTAAATCATGCGCATAACATTGCCGATCGCGATCGCTTCCTTGCAGTTTTATTTATGGCCGATATCTCGGATCCGATATGTTATTAAAATCCCATCATAAAAAGTTATCGGGTCCGTTCTTCATCACATATCGGCATCGCAAAAAATATATTGTGTTATATCGGGTAACCAAAATTTGCCGATTTCCGATTAGCTACGACTTCCATCGCATCGCCGATATTGCAATCATTTCATCACATTCTTACGCTCACATCACCTCTTTGAATCTACAATGTGTATTTTGCAATATGGGAAGCACGATGCAATTTATTCTCTGATCCCCGATATAATATTTCTTTAATGATGCGATCGCTTCATTTCATTGCACATGTTCTTATCGGCAATTTGCCATTGCAATTTCCGATGCAATAGCTTCCAATGCATGCCTATGAGCCATTAACATTTAATCGATATATGGCATAGCAATAAAGGTGAAGTTCTGCAGATTAAATTTGAAGCATGGTGAAGAAACATGTTATGTGAATCATCCGATACGGCAATGTGTTATTTTAAAAGCGAGCTTGGGTAACCACTATGGTAAGAAAGCAGTTAATGACCAATTTGCAGCATATCCAAATTATTTCAATTTCTCATACATTTTAGTTTAAATATATAATTCCATAATTAAAAATGGAATTCAAGACCTCTCTATTTTCATATTTAAATTTTATTATCGTAGATTTGGTCTTGATTCTGGACAATTTATAAAATCATGGAATTTATATAAAACTTGTGATATTTTGAGAAACACTCATTGCTGCAAATTCTCATTCTCATTTTTGATGCATTTGCTTTAATTTCAACTCCCTTGAACACTAAGCATTCTATTTTGACATTTTACTGCTTGCTTTAGTTTAAATAAAATAAACAATGATTTTGGGTTATAGAATTTTGGTTAGTTTGACTTCTTCAAGTTTTTAATGTTAATTAAAATAAGAAGTCAACTAGTTTGGAGAAACTGATACCTTTCAGGTAAGATCAAAAGCAATGATCCAATGGTAAGATTCATGTGCCCACTTTCATTAATTTCCATTTCATCACTCTAGTTTCATTTTTGTTTTTAAATTATGCTGATATAAAACTCTGTTTTGCAGCTCCCCATTTGAAATTTTCAATCCTCCGCCAGATCATATTTTCGAAAGTCCATATTCTTCTACTGGCTTTATTTCAATAAGCAGCGATAATCTTCATCGAAACAGCTACACCAGGAAGTTTCTGAACCTTTAATCTGTTTCTTTAAGCATTCCTTTTCTTTTAGAAAATGATTAAGATGATGCTTGGAAACAAGAAGACTCATATCAAACAGAAATTATTCATTGTGGCTGAATTTTACAATCACTGTTATCTTAAAGCCTAAAGCATTCACAACTCTACAAGGTATGTTTCTAAATCTCAACATAAGAAGGAATGATTACATGCTTATTTTCTTTTTCTTCATATTGTTGGAGACATTGGTATAAACATTCTTGTTTGAGTTTATCTTGCGAGACTTGGATTTTCTTTTCCATTTTCAAAGATTTCTTGGTTTTGATTTTTGCTCGCCGATTTCTTTTCCCATTTTAGCATAAGAATTATTTTTTCTTTGGTTTTCAGTTTTGATTTTGGTGACTTTGCCATTATTTATATGGAAGGCCTATTGGTTACCTAACAATGGTCAGCATACATGGAGAAAAATTGTTAATAGTCACCTATTAGCTTTTTCTTAAATCTCTTAGTAAAGTTTGATTTTCTTATTATAAAAGTAGACATACTTAAGGAAGAGATTACCCATCAAAAGTAGTTGGCAAAGTATCATAAAATCTGAAAATTTCTTTTTCATCAAATTGTAATCATTTTGAGATTTCAAAATTTTATTAAGATCTTTCAGAATTCTATTATCAGTCAAGAAAAGTTATTTTTAACCAAGTAAAGACACTTTACAGCAAAGCACCTTTAAACTCTGAAATTGTCATTCTTAACTCTTAAGGAGTCAATGATTCTCCCTGTCCCAAAGAGTCTTATTTTTCTAGAGGATAATCCTGAAATATATTTAAACTTAGAAGATAAGAGGTCTCATCATGAGCCTGCTTACCATGATCATAGGGGAAAAATAGGCTGACATTACCACCACTGCTAAACAAACCAGGGTAATGGCTTATGATTGCAAACAATTATAAGACGAGGGGTCTCATCACGAGCCAGCTTGTTCAGTCCAATTTTAACCAGTGAATGGCATTGTCAACTATCTGGCTACCATACTAGGACAATGGCTTTTAAGATTTAATAAAAAAAAAAAAAAATAATAATAATACATATATAAATGGATTTATCTCTAGGTCAATAATTCTTGAAAAGATGGGATTCTGAATCATTGATGATTAAAAGGTAACCCTGTCGAAACTATGGATGTTTGTTGGCAACAGTGGATCTACCTGTGACGAATGAGTATACCTTAAAAGCTAAGCTGTAAAGTTACCCCTGCTTTATCCCTTCAGCTAATTAATGACTGATATAGAGTTTTGAAATATTTTAATTTATGAGGAATTTTAAGAAAAATTACAGTTAGATGATTCTGGTTTTTATTCAGACTAATGAACCTATGTCAAGCATTTCAAGCATAATTCTCTCTTCTTTAAATTATTTTACTTTAATTTTTGGAAAATCTTATTCATGTCAAAAAAAGAGATAACTGGTTCTTCTCCCGTGTGTCGCCAATTGTTGTGGTAAAAACACAACACCCCCCATTATTGATGCATCCGCTTCGAATAATGGGGACCCTTTCTATAAAAATTTTGGCTAAGCACCTTTTTGGATTTTTATTTTAGTTGATTGCCCTACGCTTTCGTTAATTTTTAGTTTTCTTTGGATTCTTGTTTTGATTGCTTTGTTAGAATCGATTTTTTATAAGCTTCACATTGACGCTTGTTTCATCTCATTTGGTCAACTGGTTTGAAAATGGCACTCCTTTGAAATCTCATCATTTATCTAACCTGGGTTAAAAATGCATAAAATGTACAATATCGCATTTTGTAAATAAATTTGTCCAATAACGCATTCAGTTTAAATATTAACTCGTAGAGGGTTTTACTAACATTTTTCATTATGCAGCCAAATAATTAAGCATCGGGACTTAAGAAATTCACTCCAATTTTCTAATCAAATCTTAATCCCGAAAAATCTAACATTCAAGTGGCTGTAGTTTATTTTTATTATTTTTCATTTATTTTCTAAGTGGCTGTAGTTTTATTTTTAGCTATAGTTTAAAAACTTAGGTTCATAAAAACAAAACAAAAAAAATGAAAATTTAAATTTAAAATTAATTAAATTAATTAATTAATATTATTTAATTAATTTAATTAAATTAAAATTTAAAGCAAAAAAAAAAACATATAATAAAATTATTTTGATCGTGTCGGGACTTCGCATCGGAAGTTTTATATGAAACATTTTAAAAGCCCCCGAAATATCCATTTTCAAAACCCCGATGCGATATCGGGTCACAAGTTTATTCGCAACATATTAAGCCACCCGATAACATATCTTCGCATCGGGGATTTTGGTTTAACACATCTTAAAAGGGTCGACACTCATTCCCGATGCGATGTTAAGGTATGTGCCCGACACTCATTCCCGATGCGATGTTAAGGTATGTGCCCGACACTCATTCCCGATGCGATGTTAAGGTATGTGCCGATAGCAAAATGAAACAAAAAACAAACTTTTATATAAGTTTGTTTCAAATGACTTTTTCTCTTTAACTCATACGTATAGTGTATGTTAGTTTTAGTGTATGTTAGTTTTAATGTTTACATATATATTAGGAGTAGTGTAGGTTAATATAGATTAATTAGTTTATATATGTAATATGTAATTTATTATGTTATTTAAAATAGTATGTAATATATTATATTAATTAAATTAATTAATTATATGTAATATTTAATTAATTTAAATATTGTTTAAATTAGTATTAATTAGTTTATAATATTTAATTAGATTAATGTGTTAATTATATTAGTTAATTATAATAGTTAGTTAGATATTAATTAATAAATAGTTTACTAATAATTAAATATTAGTTAGTTAAATTAATAAATATTTTAGTGATAATTAGTTTAGTTAATGATTAGCAATTAAATTAGAATTAATTAGGGACTAATTTAGGATTAGATTTTTAATTCAAATTCTGATTTTTAGCCCAGCAACAGAATTTCCAGATTTATATCAGATTTAACCCATCAACTTTGGAAGCTCATAAATTGAGTTCTACTTGGCCAAATGAGGCCCAAGACGGCTCATTAGAAAGAGAAAATCAAGGAGAATATTTTGAAGGAGGTTTCACCAACAGATTTGATCATTTATTGGGCCAAAAATCAGGCAGAAGATCAGGCTCCGAATTTTGAAAACAAAATCAATTTTCTGAGTTATGGTTTTCAATTTCATTTATCCAAAGCCTCTTCTAATTGAAGACCCATTGGCCAATGATATCCTTTGCCAATCAAATCATTCCAAGCATCAATACAGAGCTTATATTTTGTTTTTAATTATTTATTTAAATAGAATTTGATTGGATTTGATTTAATTGCCAGAAATGATATTTTGATTGCATTTTAATTTATTTTGATTTCTTTTGCAGAAAAACAGTGGGAAGAATATGGAGAAAAAGATCTCAATCAATGAGAAGGCTCCAGCAATTGAAGATCAGGAATTTTGAGCAAATAGAATTGGATTTGGCAGATTTCTCTTCACCAAACTTTCCTCTCAAGAATTCCTTCACAAACAGTATAAATAACAGATTGCAAAATGGAATAGGGGCTGCTCTCCTCTGCAATACTAGACTTCTAAAAGCACTATTGTAATTGGAATTTAGAGTTGTAGGAGAGAGGAGTGAAAAATCTCAGATCTGGGGATTATTGAGGATTTTCCCTTTGTATATTGAATTATGCATGAAGAACAAAGCTTGCACTATTGTGGCTCTAGTTTTGAAAGCAGAAGTTCAAGCAATGTAAAGGGCTGTTGGAGACCAAGGACAGAGAAATGGATGCAATAAATTGGTATTTTTAATACTACTGTTTTAAATATCAGTTTCATTTTTATGGTAACAGGAATGTGTAATTTTATTCATGTTTGTGCACTATTGTCAATATGGGTAGTTTGTCTCAATGTTGTTATCATGTATCTCTGTTCTTATGGATTAATTTCTGATTTCTGAGTAACTATTTACTCAGAAATCTGCCTTATTAAAACTGATTTATTGAGTGGTAATATGTTGTGAACTATTTCCACATATCATTATTCAATTATTGGATTTGCTGATTTAATAATCAATATCATTTATGTGAACTACTTCCTAAGTGTTGTTGGTTTATTATTTCAGTTAAGAGGTCTCAATAGGATGTGTTTTGATATCCATAATATCAGTTAATTGAACTACTTCATTAACTTGGTATTCATTATAAACAAGACATATCTAAATCCCAATACTTTAATTATCTTGCTCTTAGTTGGGTTAGATCTATATCTGCCTAATTAAGATAGGGTTTAGATTAGTTTCTTTTGCTTGCATCATAGAATAAGCTTGCATTTAGAGTAAATATTTACATTCTTTTAAGTCCTCTCCTCAAAGAGGCAAAACTTTAGTTGTGGCTTGGCTGAGCCCAAATCAGCTTAAGGGTCATTCTCTTGCCTGATCAGCAAGGAGAAGTGATCTGATGTCCCTGTCTATTGGTAGTTAAAGATACATTATAAACCAATAGCAATAGGGAGAAGGTAACTGGACCTAGATGAACAGTCGGAGCCACCACACCAAACGGAAAAGGAGCTGCTTTTAAGGTCCGGACCGGGTGGTTATCCCCAATGTTGTTGCAGCGATTTTCGAGGCATCAACAATAGGTAAACACATGCAACTGATAGTACATTGTACCTACCTTTAATCTCAACTGGGTCTTTCTCATAATAGACATGCATGAGTTTCTGATGAGAGAATCTTGAGTTAACTGAGTAGCACTAGTTGCATGCATGCATCAACTAACTGATAAATCTCTATTAATTACATGAACAATTTGGAACTAATTTAACTAGACTTAACTTAGTACACTGAGTTAACTAATTACAACTAAAATATTACTCACTCTTATCTCCTTAATTAATGGATAACTTCCTTATTATAATGGATAACTATTGCATGACTTCACAAAGACTTCTAACTTGAATTTCTCCAATCCATAATGAATTAATTAATTATTTTTCAAGCAACCAGTGAGACTATTTTAATTCACAATTTTAATTCAAGGACAAATTAAAATTGGAATATTCTATTTTTGGCATTTCTATTTTTAGCATTTCTTGTTGCTATTTTCAACATAATGTTGACTATGGAGAAGTAGAAAACATAGATGTATCTCATGACATACTTCCACAAACCACTCTAGACTAATCAAAGCCTAGTACGATAGAGTAACGAGTAATGTATCGTGGAATACCCTAACCTAAAAAGTTCATGGGTGTGAAATACCAAGGGTCATGGTGAAGAGATCTAAATAGAAGTTCTGAAATGTCTATTTGATCACTGGTAAAAACTAATATATGAAACCATTCTTCCTCTTCGTCTGAGGCAAGTTCTTCAATGCTAATAAGACCAGGAGGAAGACTATCAGTGATAATCAGTTTTACACGCGATGAATATAGAGGACCCAAAGTAGGGGCTATAGCAGCTAAAAGTGATTTAGGCTCATAAATGTCAGAGTCAGTGTTATAGACATTTTTGGGCCCTGCAGCCCCAAGCATGAAATGTCCATAAATCAAGGGCTCCTAAGTCCCTAAAAGTGTTGTTCTAACCCCTAAAGGAACAAGGTCAATAGATTAAAACTTCTCCCAGAAGTTCTCCATGAGAAACTGCTCAGAATTGGTCAAAATAGGATCATTGCAGCTGCTCCACTGGCTAAGTGCGTTGCATCTCACCTAAATACACTGTGAGGGTGCGTTGCATTTCAAAAGTCCCTTCTATGGGGTGTGATGGGTGAAAAATGACAAATGGCAGTGTCATTCCACGAGGTGGAGAGGCAATGGAAGCTTCCAGAATCTTCTCCTGTGACACTTGCCTCACTGAATTCGACCAAGGATGAGTAAGAGGCCTTCAGTCTCCAAGTGGAAGCAAGGACTATCAGAGAGAAGACACTAATAAAATCACAAGCTGACTCATCCCCCTTACAGATATCTATATATGGATCCCTCATCCCAGAGATCCAGGGGCTGGAATTTTGCATATTGTAAGGAATTGTTGTTGGTTTCTTGAGACAAACATCAGATTGTTGGGTGATCTAAACTTTGTTTGAGGTGAAGAGGGGATTCTTTGTTGGGAGGTTGATGCTGGGTCAAAACAACTGGTTGTAACTCCTCTTGGCTCTTTTCTTGTTTATCAATAAAATCTATTTGAGTTTTCCTCCATGCTTTTGTGTCATTGATGCTTGCTACATTTGTATGGTCAATTTACATCTGATCCTAGATTGTTTATGATTATAGATCCATGTCTTTGTATAGTGCTATGCTTCTGTGATCTTACAGGTACTTTGTGAAGCTGGTCGTGCAAGGGAGCAGGTAGCTAAGGACTATCAAAGAAGAGAGGGATCAATTCAGGAGATTAGCGCAAGACAGAGGTTGGTCTTTCTATTCCTCTCTATCTATAATTCATAAAGGAAAAACAAAGGTAGCTTTTCTCTGTTTGTTTCTAAGGCTGCTGTCACACCTTAGTGGGATAGAGCAGTTCTATATAGACACTTTTCCTTGTAACAAAATGGCGACTCCACTGGGGAGCTAATTAGTTTGTTTGTTTATCATTCCTTGTTGTCTATTTCATAAACTTACAAGTAGCATTCGAACTGCATTTGTCATAACAAATGCAAAGTAGATAATTGTTGCTTCAATCCATCCACTGGATCTGTTTATGATTTAAACAACTGATTCACAAACTATATGATTGCCCTTGTGATAGCTCTTAGATCCTCCTTAGATCTACCCCTGATTTTTGCATTACTGATTGCTTTTTACTCGGCCAAAACCCAAGAACTGAACTGCAAACTGTGACCCGGAACCCGAATAGAGTCTCGTTTCTGGCCCAGCACAAGTACTGTTCAGAGATTCTGAATTTCAGCGCACTTCCCGAGTGGACAACCTGCGCTGCATTTCAGATTCTCTGTGTTACAGGTGCCCTGATTAGACTAGCTTTGTGCAGTTGTGGCTTCTGTGGTTCATTCTTTCCAGTTCTATTCCTGAATTTTGCTGCCTGTGATCAGTATATGTCTGTTTGAAACTCCTTTTCCTTGTTGTTATTCCGCCTCCTTTTTACAAAAGAACTGTAGATGTTTTTGTGTTTTTGTTGAGTCATTTACAGTTCTCCTTTGCAAAAGTAGCATAGTCGTACTGTCGTCCTTTGATTTGAATCTGTCGCAAGTGTTGATTTCGATCGTAGAAAAAAGTTTGATTACTGTTGATGGTCGATTATCCTGTTACTATTGCTTTTGGTCTGAATTTGTAATTTTCTAGTGTCAATAACAAGTATTCAGTTCAAAATCGTGAAGTGTTGTGATCGTCTCCATTTTTTTTTTTGATTTCGAAAAGAAGCTTGTTGATATTTGTCGCTTGAAAATAAATTCAGATTTGTGCATCAACTTTCTTTTTAGCATCCATATACTAAAAAAGTCGAAAAACAAATACATGCATGTGCATTTGCATATAGACAGTCTGATTGGCTTGATTTAGGAAAGTGCATTTAGAGTGTGCTCTTTGCTCTTTGTGAAAAGATTATGTCTTTCTTTTCCCTAGTAGCTAGGATTTTCATTGCATAAAAGAGATAAAAAGTTTGTTTATCATCTTAGATTTCATTTTAGGAATTACATCTACATCTTGTGGTGAACCCGAAAGGAAAACTTCATAAACAAGATCAACTTAAAATAAATTCAATGAATCTAACAACGCTTTGGAACTTAACGCACAACATTTAGAAGTCTAGGCTAGAGACGTATTCTGGCGTCGTAAAGCCTGGTAACTGTTGTTCTCACTGATGGTTGGGTGATTCCTCCACTTTGAGACGATAAGTGCCAGTACGGACTTGTGCTCCCACGTACCGTCGAGTATATTTTTGGAGACCCCAATAGGCTTAATCCTTTATCCATAGGAAGCCGTGTCTGCCGCCCTATCAATCGCAATGCACTGAACACATCATTCGGGAATATTGACTGCCGTACCGTAAAAAGTATTCTGCAGTTTTGCGATTGGTTTGGTACTCCCTCTACCTAGATTTCCAGAGCAGTCCCTTTCGTTCCTTTTCAGACTCCTTAACGGAAAAGGTCCATCTGAGCACTTGTCACTTCAAGCTCATTAAAAATCAAAGGAGGCTAGAGTCATCTTTTGTTTTTTCTCGACTCTTAAAAACTGAAAAAACAAGTTGTGTCAAAGCATCTAAAATTTATTTTAAACGGAATATTCATTACCCCTTTCCTACGTTGACCTTGGGTTGAGAAAATGGAGTCCACCAACCAAGGAATTCCCCTTGGAGGAAATCCTAGTCCCTTCTCCTCTTGGGGAGATGTTGGTGCACCCCATATGGCCACATTGTCGCTTCCAGGACTGACAATTGGTTTTCTTGTATGTCTCTTCTCAACCTCTGTCGTTCAGAACACCACTATTCCTAAACAATCGAATCAGCAAATAGACGAGTCCAGAGTTACCCACCAACCTTCTACTTTCTCTAATTCTTCCTCTCCTCCTTCCTCTTCGCTTGATGGGGCTGGTAAAGCCATAAGTCAAGTACCTAAGGAGAAGAAGGAAAAGAAGAAGAAAGAGAAGAAGAAGAAGGAGCCAAAAGCAAATGGGGGCAAACGAGTGTCGTCTAACAAAAATCCACACACTGCACCAACCAGGCCTAAATCGCCATGTGTCATTTGCAAGGGAGAACACTATCATAGAGATTGTCCTTGCATCCCTCGGATCTTAAGGGACTCGTCTCCCCGTTTGCACAACCCGATGTCGTCAACCTCTGATGATCATGTTGAAAACACACCGTCAACTAGTGAAAGTGAAGCCCCAGGACAAAAAGGAAAATATAGATTTCCTAGTAAATTGTGCGAAGGCAATCACGTCGTCCACCATTGTCCCTTCTTAGATGAGGCTAAAAGAGTTTTGGACGATCGTCCGGTTTCACCGTTACGACTTCCTCCTGGATATAAAAAACTCTTGCCAATTCCGTCACCAGTTGAAAATCTGGTTGGCCCGCTCAGGTGGTCGACTGAAGCATCTATCATTGAAGATAAACCATCTGAATCCATACCAGACGAAAGTCAAAAGGTCGAGGCAGCAGTTGACCAGGTCTTGCTTTCAGAGGTTCCATCTTCAGATGATACGATCACTGAAGAGAACAAGGATGACACCGTCCAAATTCTTTTCATAAGCACAGACTCCAACGAACATGGGGGCAATTTACTCATTCCTTTACTGCATGAAGGAAGTTCGTCAGAGTCGTACCTGGCCGTCTATTCGGTCCCACCTCCAAGCAACCTAGTTGTCTCCTTCGACTGGAGTCAACTAGGCAGACCTCGTTTACCAGCTAGTATACCATTCTGAATTATTGTTCAAATATATAGAATGGTTATGGCTGGTACCATCATAGATGAGGGGGCTTCTATGAGTATCCTTTCCTCAACTGCTTGGAAAGCGCTTGGTTCGCCATCACTTTTGCCTGAGATGAGAAATCGGACAGGCTTTGATAAAGGAACCAGTCAACGGTTAGGGATCCTTCCCAATGTGCCCATAACATTGAGAGGGAAAATTGTTCACATGAACATGATGTTAGTTCAAGGACCCCTGGATTACAATCTACTCCTGGGACGAGACTATATTTATTGCATGGGAGCAATTGTCTCCTCACTCTTTAGAGTAATGTGTTTTCCGCACGAAGGAAGAGTGGTCAAGCTCGTGGACCAGCTTTCATTTCCTGGATCATACAGAGAAAATAGTCATATACCATCCCTGAATGGTCTTTTCACGCAAGAAATGTCTCAATCCCCAGTCCGTCCACCCGATGAGCGCGAGTGATTCGGGGGGACATGACTGAAACCCAGGGGGCATGCACCCTGGTCTGCTTCGGCAGGAAAACTTCGGGTATAGGGTAGGTTTCCACGAGAGAATATGACCTCCGTACTCCCATCCGTGATTGGAAGAGGGAGTTGGACTGGAATAAGATCCTCTTGTCAAAGTTATGTGGGTTGGCGGGCATCGCCGCTCACCTTTGTTTATTTCGGTAGACATCGCCGAAGAAATGTTCTGTTTACGTGCTAGATAGAACAATCTTTGGGTAACCTGAAAGAGGTATACCTTTCCTGATAAAACAAATGTTTTGTCAGCTCGAATAGAAGGTGACCTTGAAACTCTATTTTATACCTGGGGGCATGCAAGCCTTTTGGAGTGCAAGCAAAGAATGACTATTTATTTTTTAAATTTGTAGGTCCTCTAACCCTTTAAACTCGTAGGATTAGTCGTTTCCTAACTTGCATAAAGAAAGGATGTGGGGCAAATCTCTAAAAGTTGTCGTTTTATATGAGACATTCTTATCACACGACTGGATTAATCGAGCAGTTTTAGCACATAGTTCAAGCTCGTTAAAAAATAAACATAAGACATGAGCAAATGTTTCCACCCACATTTAAGCTCGTTAAAAGATGAACTATTCCCCAGTAAATAACCATCGTGAATGTAGTACTTCAGCCATTAAAGCCTTGGTCGTGTTTGCACCGTCACCTCCACTTTTTCATTGGCCGATCATTCACCTCCATTTGATTGTTTACCCATTTTGAGGAACAGCTGCGAAGAGTGATTTCACTAGCCATCCTTGTGACACTGCCATGATTGGAAAATTCCAAACCTTACCTGGAATCAGCTGCTACCCGTTTTATCACTCGTTCCTCAAAAGACGAGTCTCCTTTAAGCTCTTTTCAACTGACTCGTAAAATATGAAAATATTGTCGAGCCATTGGCCTCTCCAGCTCGTTAAAGGGACAGGAAGTGCTATCCCTCCTCTAGATTTTAATCTTTTTGGACCTGAGGGATTATTACACAAAAAGATCAAGCGCTTGTTTTGTTCGGCTCGTTAAAAGTATCAAAAATTCATCCCTTCTATATTGTTTTATACTTTTTCAGACTTAAGGGATTAGATGACGAAAAAGGAATTTTGGAGTTACCTTTACGTTCCTTTTTAGACTCTCTAAAATTGAAAAGGACCGAGTTATCTTTGTCGTTAAACTCGTTAAAAAGATTAATAGCGACAAACGTGTCTATAGACGAGAACGAGTTTCACTATCGCTAGGCTCGTTAAAACATAGCGATGGGTTTGCCCGAAGGGCAAATTATAGAACAAGCATATGTTATCCTCCTCAAGCTTGACAAAAATAAAGAGGTACTGGTCAGCAATGACTGGGGAAAATTGGGAACAAAACTCAAAGAAACTTTGTTGGTAGCAAGTCGCTCTTGAACATGACACTTCCACTCCGTGTCCGAGTCGGGTTGGGTTGTTTCATTCACCGGTCACATCACCATGGTCACACCATACCATCCACATTTGGGGTTAATGCTACCGATCCATCACATTAGTGTCGCCGATATGTTCAAGAGAAATCATTTAGTGAATTCACCTGTCTCACCCACTACCATACATTATACTCCATTCTTTCATGACCGCCACCCTCAACCTTATATCACCAGATCGTTTTCACCTCCATTAAAATCATTTGCTCCGTCCCATGTCATTGATGTGGGATTCATTAAGGCCCTCCTATGACGGATCACTTCTTGTCGACATCAGCTCATTATCCAAGAAGTTGATCTAGGAACACCCCATTCAGTACTTTGAAGCTTGCATGCCTCAATGGCAAGTTTCTCACTTCCGGCGACAGGTTTACATCAATGGCCTTCGACCAAAAGATTTTGCGTGGTGTTCGATGCCAAGTCCTTTATTCACACCACGTGAATTGTACTGCAGTACCTTGAGGTTCATTATCATTATCGGTGATTCCTCTCGCGCTTGTTAACGGTTTACATCATTGACTGGTAATCAAGCGATGTCTTTCCATGTTCGACTTCAGAACATTTCTCACATGGATCGACTTGTACTCCTAGTGAAGATCGAATGAGATTGAAGACCCCGGATCTAGTTTCATCCATCCGGGCTGCGATATATATTAAGGGAAAATAAAGACATTAAATGTACATCATTGCTGCACAGATAATCGTCCACTCAAAAGGATGATGGCTCTACCAGAATCATCAGTCTACACTCAGACGATTGTCTGTCCTATGTACATGAAAATGAATTTATAAAGCTGAGCATGGGAATCCCCACCTTAGCTAGATCATGAAAATAGTATGGAGATAATGTATTGTATTGTATCTTATTACAGGTCTCCTCCCAGCATTGAAAGAACTTCGGATCCTCATAATAAAGCATTTCACCCTCACCAAAATGTTAACGGCCTCATACTTTAGGGGGCAACTGTTATAGACATTTTTGGGCCCTGCAACCCCAAGCATGAAATGTCCATAAATCAAGGGCTCCTAAGTCCCTAAAAGTTTTGTTCTAACCCCTAAAGGAACAAGGTCAACAGATTACAGCTTCTCCTAGAAGTTCTCCATGAGAAACTGCTCAGAATTGGTCAAAACAGGATCATTGCAGCTGCTCCACTGGCTAAGTGCGTTGCATCTCACCTAAATACACTTTGAGGGTGCGTTGCATTTCAAAAGTCCCTTCTGTGGGGTGCGATGGGCGAGAAATGACAAATGGCAGTGTCATTCCGCGAGGTGGAGAGGCAATGGAAGCCTCCAGAATCTTCTCCTATGACACTTGCCTCACTGAATTCGACCAAGGATGAGTAAGAGGCCTTCAACTATCAGAGAGAAGACACTAATCAAATCACAAGCTGACTCATCCCCCTTACAGATATCTATATATGGATCCCTCATCCCAGAGATCCAAGGGCTGGAATTTTGCATATTGTAAGGAATTGTTGTTGGTTTCTTGAGACAAACATCAGATTGTTGGGTGATCTAAGCTTTGTTTGAGGTGAAGAGGGGCTTCTTTGCTGGGAGGTTGATGCTAGATCAGAACAACTGGTTGTAACTCCTCTTGGCTCTTTTCTTGTTTATCAATAAAAGCTATTTGAGTTTTCCTCCATGCTTTTGTGTCATTGATGCTTGCTACATTTGTATGGTCAATTTACATCTAATCCTAGATTGTTTATGATTATAGATCCATGTCTTTGTATAGTGCTATGCTTCTGTGATCTTACACGTACTTTGTGAAGCTGGGCGTGCAAGGGAGCATGTAGCTGAGGACTATCAAAGAAGAGAGGGATCAATTCAGGAGATTAGCGCAAGACAGAGGTTGGTCTTTCTATTCCTCTCTATCTATAATTCATAAAGGAAAAACAAAGGTAGCTTTTCTCTGTTTGTTTCTAAGGCAGCTGTCACACCTTAGTGGGATAGAGCAGTTCTATATAGACACTTTTCCCTGTAACAGTCAGGCTCTTTGATATCTGGTTTAGTTAATTGTGAATTTAAAACCTCTCCAGTATCTGATTCTGTTTGAATAAGTTCAATAATTTTTAAATAAGTTTCTTCTGAGTGTGAAACTAATTTTTGAGGTTGATCAAGTTCAGATTATGTCACTCCAGGTCCTAAAATAGTAGATATTTTTGGTTGATTAAATTCAATTCATGTTGAAGGAGATTCTATAATAGTAGAAGTTTCAGGTTCTATTGTAGTCCGAGATCTTGATGATTTCGATTTTTCAGCTTTGAAATTTTCAATGCTGGCTCATCAACTGACTCGGTGTATACTAAGGGGGTTGACCTATCATTCAATGTGATTTCCTTGGTAATTCAGCCATGATGAAATATTTAATTAATGATTTACCCAATATCTAAATTACACCTAAAGTCTCTAAAAAGTAAAAACAACAAACAAAGTAACACAATCTAAAAATCTAGGATTTCAAACCATACAAACTGAATTCTCACGAAGATCAATAAAACTACTTGGTAATGAAATCCAATGTCGCAAAGATCAAGGTGAAAAGCTTTATAGATATGAGTGTTTGGAACCAGTTACCCTGACAACGTGCTTAATAAAATAGTGTGGGGAAAGTAACTTTGCTTATACCATCTCGAGCAAAGATTACCCTCCAAAAATTCCAAGTGAGACTAGTCAATGTATGTTCCAAGTACAGCAAGAAATTCCATCTGCTGTCACCTTAGCCCTAGGATTATGGTCACTAAATTTGCCAACTACAACAATTTTATCTGGCGGGATAGTCGTAGATCAGACGTACACACAATGGCAAAGTAATAACGCTCAATCTTCTTGAAAGCTCCTGATCTAGGTGGATATTGATGGCCACCTGCCAAGTCCACCTAGACCCCCCACCATTGTTTGGGTCAGCTTTTCAATTTCCTTAATTGTAGCATAGTTTACTATTTTTAGCAGTTTTTCAGGTCCTAAACTTCCAAAGCCGTTTTGAGACCCCAAACGATGTTTTTTGGGAAAAGTGGGAGCAACATGGGTCCATGGACTGATCTTACTCTTCCCAAAGTTGTATTTCTCGGATAGATCTTTCTAACGAGATAATGTGCACGTCAAACGGAGATCGTATGCCAAAGTTACGACCCCGAGAAGTTGATGTACCAATTTACCCAAACAGGGACCATAGTTTGGTGTTTCATCTTCCAGGGTTAGGCTTTTGGATGTTTAGGGTTTTCCATTGTTTCTCAACAATAAATAAGCCTTCGAGCCTCATTGTAACACAGTTCAAAGGAATTTAGCCTCTACATCTCTTCTTAGAGATAAGCTACCATCACCCTAGATGGTTTATTTCCATTACTGTTTATAAGCATATTTCAATATTTTACATTAATGAAATGAAGTATTATTTCTATTGCATATCTGTGTTTATGGTTATCTTTATAATTTGTTGTGTTCTTGTTTAAATTTGGATCAGTGGTATCAGAGCGGTCTTCTTTTTCTTTGTTTTTCTTTGCATGTCCCGAACGAGGTCGAGATATAAGGAGTTAGGGCTTGAACTAGTCGAACCTTTGCAAGAACAACCTCATAAATCCCGAAGGCCTCCCATGGTGGATGAAAAGAAAGATGAGGGGGCAGGAGATCCTATCAAAATCTTGCTCGAAGAAGTCCTTGAGCAACAAAGGAACGCGATGATGGACAACTTTGCCTAGATCCTTCAGCGGCTACCTAGGGGCGATGCATCAACTTCCAACAGTTACTCTAGAAATTCCACACATGGAAAATTTTAGGGGCTAATGTTCGCCCAGTGGGCTAATTTTCCATGATTTTTCCACAAAAAAGATTCGCCAATTTCCAATTTTATAAAAGACGATTCGCCCAAATTTTAGAATATAAAATTATTTTACCTTAAAATTCGCCAACATTATATAGAGACTATATAAAAAATAACTATAAATTTGAATAATTTTACAAATATATGAATAAACATTTATAATTTTCATATTAGGGATTAGCAAGATTCGCCAATGTTTTAAACTTCAAGAAAATTTTCCATCCTTAAAATCTTCCTTGCCACACCATTTAAGGTACAAGTTAATTTTGAAATCCCCATATTGAGGGTCAAATAGACACAGATGCTGTCGATAAATGGTTAAATCTGCTCGAGGGTTATTTTTCTGTTCATGGTTTTTCCAGTTAGGAAAAGATTATTTTCACTCTTCTCAAAGCAGCCCCCCATGTCAAGGACTAGTGGGAAACCTACTACGAACAGAAGGATGAAATTACAAGCTCACTATTTCCAGCCGCACCCACTTGAGATTCATTTTGGGATGCCATCAAGGAGCAATACTACCCTGTTGGATGCTATGAGGATTAATACATAAATCGGACCACGCTGCGGTAGGGAAGGGACCAAGATGTGTCAGAGTTTACCAATATTTACCATACCCTTTGCACAAAGTTGGGTATCAAGGATTTAGAGCAGGATTTGGTACTCAAATATCACAGTTGCTTGCACAAGTACATCCAGGAAGAAATAGAATTCCTAAACATCCCCTCACTCGGCATGGCATACCAATATGCCGTCAAGGTCAAGCAAAAGTTTAAACAAAAGAGGCGAGACTTTGGATCTACGAATCCGAAGCAAGGGAAAGGTGCCACCAAACCACAGAACAAAGGATAAAGCCAAGGCGGGGCGGCCCTGTTATAGACATTTTTGTGCCTTACAGCATTAAGCATGAAATGTCGATAATCTAAGGGATCCAAAGTCCCTAAACATGTTGTTCCTACCCCTAGAGGAACAAGACCAAGAAACCACAGCAATTCAGAGAAGTTCTCCACCTGAAACCGCTCAAAAACAAGCCAATTCTGGATCACGTCAACTGCTCCACTGAGCATTTGCGCTGAATGTCAACTGCTACACTGTCCACCTGCGTTGAATGTCAACTCCAACAAAGGCTACCTGCGCTGAGCGAGTTTGGACAAGTGGCAGGCTCATTCCTCAATGTGTCAATGCCCAGGAAGCTTCCAAAATGACACTTGGATCAGGGAATTCGACTGGTGATGAGTAAGAGGTTCCAAACCTCCAAGTGGACTCAAGAACTGAAGAAGGAGAGGACACTAGTCAGTTTCATACCAGCCTCAAGCTGACTCATCCTCTCTCCAAACATCTATATATGGATCTCTCTCCCATGAGATCTGGAGGCTGGAATTTTGTGAATGCAAAGAATTGTTGTTGGTTTGAGTTTAGAACTATTGGGTGATTTGCTTTGAAGGAGGTGAAGAGGAGATTTCTTTCTGCTGGGAAGGTGATGCTGGATTGGGCCTCTTATGGTTGTATCACTTCCTGAACTTTACTTCTTCCATTAATAAAGCCATTTGAGTTTCTTCTATATGCATGTATCTCAATGATGTCTTGTTATACTTGTGTATTTAGTTTATTCTAATCCTTAAACTAGTTATGAATGTATGCTTCTTGTAGTTTCCCTCTCTTGTCATTTTACAGGATCTTGGTGTAGCTGGGCTAGTGAAAGAGCAAGGAGCTGGGAGCAAGCAGCAAGGAGAGAGATTGGATCAACCATTAGCGGAAGACATCGGTTAGTGGATCTCTTTCTCTCCTCTTTACTTTTCATAAAGAAGAAATCTTAGATAGCTTTGCTTTGATTTTTGCTGAGGTACTATCACCCTTAGAGTGGGATAGGGTCATTCCGTATTGGATACTTTTCCCAACAACAAATTGGCGACTCCACTGGGGATCATATCTTGTTGGTTTGTTTGTGTTTTTGCTATTCATTTCATAAACTCAGGGAGTACCGAATCGAACTGCATTTGGATTTTTCAAATGCAAAGTAGAGGGCAGCTACTCTAGTCCAGTAACTGGACCTGTTTATGATCTGAAGAGCTGATCCACAAGTACTCTAACATCTCTTAGTGATAGATCTTCATCCTCCTTTGAATCATCCCTTAGTGTGTACTTGATTGCTAGCTTTGATTTGGCCAAAAACTGTGATTTTAACTGCAAACCGTAGCTCAAAACCCCGGAACATTCTCGTTCTGGTTTCAGCGCAGACCCAGTGAAGAGGTTCTGCATTTCAACGCAGGTCCCGTGAAGGCTACCTGCGCTGAATGTCAAAACCTCTGTGTTACACCTGCGCTGAAACAGTCCTTGCCTTGTGCAACTGTGGTTCCCTGTGTCTTTTGCTCAGTTTTCATCCCTGTTTTTGCAGCCTGTTATCAGTCAATGTACCTATCTGAAACCACCTTTCTTTGCCTCTATTCCGCCTCGGTTGTATAAAGAAACTGTATTTGTTCTTTGTGTATTTCTTACATCATTTGCAGTTTCCCATTACGAAAGTGAACTAGTCTTGCTGTGGCCTCTTAGATCTAGACCTGTCATAAGTGTCGTTTTGATCTTAGGAGTAAGTTTGTTTGCTGTTCACAGCTGATTGAGCTTTTACTTTCGTCATATGGTTTGAATTTATGCATTTCTAGTGTCGAAACAAGTAAATCTTAAGGTGTCTTTTGATTTTGGACAAAAACTTGTTTTTTTTCACTTGAAATCGAATTCAAAGTTATACAACAGCTTTCTTTTTATAAACATCAATATTAAGAAAGAGAAAAGAAATACCTGCATTGTGCATTTGCATTTTGATAGCTTGCATGTTGATTTAGGAAAAAGTGCATTAGTGTGTGCTCTATGATCTGTGTGAAAAGATGATGTCTTTCTTTTCCCTCAGCAGTTAGGATTTTCATATGTTGAAAAGATAGAAAAGCTTGCTTCTCATCTTTAGACTGCATTTAGGAGTTGTACCATACATCTCGTGGTGATCCATAAAGGCAAACTGCTAAACAAGATCAACCTAAAATAAATTGAATGAACATAAAAACGCTTTGAAACATAACGCAAACACATAGAGGTCTAAGCTAGAGATGTGTTCCGACGTCGTTAAACGTGATATCTTACCGTTGAGTGGTTGGGTGATTCCTCCACGGTGAAGCGATAAGTATCAATACGGACTTGTGCTCCCACGTACCGTCGCGTATATATTGGGAGACCCCTATAGGAATAAATCCTTTATCCATAGGAAGCCGTGTCGGCCGCCTTACTGATCGCAATGCAGTGAACACAGCATTCACGAAGATCGACCGCCCGTACCTTAAAACGTATTCTGCGGTTTTGCGAAAAGTTTGGCACACCCTCTGCCTAGAACTCCAGAGCAATTCCTTTTGGCCTTTTTCAGACTCTATAACAGAAAAAGTCCATCCGAGCATTTGTCACTTCGGGCTCGTTAAAACATCGAAGGAGACTAGAGTCATCTTTAGCTTTTTCTCGACTCTTTAAAATTGAAAAAGCAAGTTGTGTCTAAGCGTCGTTAAAATTTATTTTAAACGGAATAATCATCACCTTTCCCTTGTTGATCTTCGAAGTTAGTCTCCCTTCATCACAAAGTTCCTGTAGAATCGCTAGGCAATCTTTTGGATAGACTAAATATGTCTAAACAACCGTCGACATCCAGGACTGTGTCGTCCGGCGCAGCAGCGGCAGAGCCTCCTGCTGCTACTCCAACGATGTTCGATGGTATACCATCTGTCCCAGCAAATTGTCAACAACAGGCCGGAGTCCAATCAGGGACGACGACGTGGTTAGTTCTTATTTCTTCATCCGGATTATCATCTGGTATTTCTTATGTTGAAACTCAACAAATGGATCCAATGTGTCTTCAAAGGCCAATTTACCCTTTAAGTACTGGATTTCCACCATATGGAGGGCAGTATGCTTTTTCATTGTTCCCTCCCAGAGAACAACCATATGGGAGTTTACAACAAAGTTCAGGTCAAACTGGAATTACATCCAGCGGTTAGGTACCGATACTGCCTCAACAACCAGGGGTTGTCTATTCAATGCAACCAGTACACCCTGTGTTGAATATTCCCACCATACCTGCTATAGTGAATGCGTCGCAAGTACAAGCTCCACCTGTTGTATGTCAACCCCAAGTTTCTCAGGTTGCAATACAACAGCCTCTTGTCTCAACGACTCAATCACAATCTCAGGTTAGTGCCTCCTTATCTGGAGCGACTCAGGCTCAAACAAGTATTGTGACTCCTCATCTTGGTCAATCATCCAGTATTGGTCAACAACAAATGATCCAACAACCAGAGCTGGTTCAATCACAACAACCGCCATTCCAGCAATCATATCAAGGACCTGAGCAACAAGTCTTTGTAAGTAATGGGCAACCATACTATAATGGTTATGCCCATCAACCTTGTCAAAGTTGCCAGCATTATGCTGGTTTGCAAAGACCCATTGCTCAGACGATCCCATCTTATCCTGGATATGCTTCGCCTAACCTGAATCAACAGTTGCCCTTTGTAGCAACTCTAGAATTACTAGATCTAAACTGGCTGACGAATGATCCAATTGCTTATGTCCCTTGGTGGCCAGCGATTCCGCATAAACTTCCGTCAGATATTCTTAAATTTAATGGAAATCCGGGTGAAGATCCGTCGAACCATGTGATGACATTCCATCTATGGTGTTCATCAAACACCCTGAATGATGATTCGATAAGACTTCGCCTCTTTCAGAGGACGTTAATGGGTCCAGCGACAAAATGGTACATTGAATTGCCTAGAGCTTCGTTCGACAACTTCAGTACCTTAGCCACAACCTTTTTAACCCATTTTCAGTTACCGATAAGGTATGAAACGGGAACCGAACTTCTTACCAACTTTAAGCAAACGACGGCCACTCACATATCGGATCATATACATGAGTGGAGACGTCATCGTAGGATGGTAAGAACGTACGTTCCCGATCAACTATTAGCTGAATGGTTTATCAAGTCATTACTTCCTACCATCACGGAAGATGTGGCAAAGGGAGGACTCGTAACGGAAGAGCAGGTTATCGCTCGTGCGCAATATCTGGACTTGGTCTATACCCAGTCTGGCACGCTCTACGACAAAATACCTGACGCCCCTAGACCGGAATTCTCAATTCCTCCTCCTCCTAAATCAAACAATGACTCTCACGCCGGCGATGGCGTGATTGGCAAAACAGATACGAAATCGACAAAGGCTACATCTAAAAAGGCCTGTAAGATTTCTAGTCAAAATGCAAATGAGGAACTTCTTGCCTCGGAAGTAAATGCCATGTCGACCGACAAGGGCAAACAACTGAAGCAACCAGGGGCAAGAAGAAAAAGAAAGGGAGAAAAAGGAAACCCCTGCGGGGTGTCATATATGCGATGAGGATCATTGGACGAAAGATTGTCCACATATAGCTGAAGTTAAGAAACTCTTTAAGAGTTCAAAAACCCCAGCAGTATTGACTGATCCGTTTCCAAGCCCAGGAACCAAACTGGATGCTAATCAAAATGCTTCCCGGTCCCAAGTTCTTATGTTGTCTACCTCAAAGCAGCAGAATGATGCTTTGACAAGGGATAAAGATTACGGGAATCCACAGCTGTCGAATAACAAGGCTAATGAACAACCTAGTAGTTCGATGACAACTTTGACCGAAGTTGTGCCGCCCATCATTCCTGAACCAATGATAAAGTCGCCAAAAGGAGTAGTACACAAATCGATGTTTAATCCTCGTGTCAAAGTAGCACAGAATTATAATATAGTAGAGGACCTGGCCCAATCGCCGCCCGCTATGTCGACACTTGAGGTACCGCAAAATTGCCCCTCCAAAGAGCAAGCTTTATTATCGGCAATAGGTGGGATTGGCCCAATGGATTCTAATCTTGTGGCCTTTGATCATAAAGGATATGACCCTCAGTTACCAGCTCAACTAGCTTTCCTTATTCAAGAGAAAGCCCTCAACAAAACTGTTCATCGAACAATTATTGATGAGGGGGCATCTACATGTATTATGTCGATGAGTTGCTGGAAAAATTTAGGCTCACCACCCTTGTCTAGATCGTCAACGACATTAAAAGCATTTGATGGACGATCATACACTCCATACGGGATTTTGAGTAACTTGCAAGTTGAACTGGAGGGAAAAACAGTAGAAGTTGATGTTGAAGTAATCGATGGAAACCTCGATTACAACATCCTACTGGGAAGGCCCTGGATATATGCCATGGCCACAGTTGTGTCGACCTACTTCAGGAAGATTACATTTCCCTTTCAAGGATGAATTACAGTCGTCGACCAACAAACTTTCCTCCCCGACAGTTCACAAGTTACAGGAAGCATTCCAATGATCCATGGAAGCAATCATTCGCTTCAAAATATTGGAGTAGGTCTCCTAAAAGACCCGGCCTTAATGGGTACTTTTGCCCTACCGCCTGCAAGTAATCTGGCGGAAGTAGCCACAGTGGAAACCTACAATATGAAATCTTCTATATCTAATGGATTCGGAAGATTCCTAAACATTTTGTCAGCATGGATCATCGCCCTAATAGAAATACTGTAAATACAGTGGGCTCTGAGGACGGTTCTTATCTCGTGTCAACCTCGTTAAAAAATGAAACAAGGAGTCATGAGGATAGTTCTTTTACTATGTCAACCTCATTAAAAAATGAAACAAATCCCCTTTTCAAAGCAAAAAGGTAAACCTTCATTCCAACCACCGAGTTGAATGTAATGAAGCTTGGGGGGCATGCACCTCGATTTGCGTTATTATGTTGGGGGCATGCAAACTTATCATCGAGTAGTTTTAGCACAAAGTTCATGCTCGTTAAAAAATAAACGCAAGATTCGAGCAGTTTTAACGCGGAATTTATGCTCGTTAAAAAATAGAAAAGCGATTGTGAGCAAGCTTTCCCCTAGAGTTCAAGCTCATCCAGAAAAAATGAACCGGTAAATGACCATCGTGAATATAAAATCTCAGCCTTTTAAAGCCCTTGGATGTGTTTTTCACCACCACCTCCACTTTTATATTGGCCGATCATTCACCCCCATTTGATTGTTTACCCATTTTGAGGAACAACTGCGAAGAGTGATTTCACCTAGCCATCCTTGTGACACTGCCGTGATTGGAAAATTCCAACCTGTACCTGGAATCAGCCGCTAACCCTGTTCATCACTCGTTCCTCAAAAGACGAGTCTTCTTTGAGCTATTTTCATCTAACTCGTAAAATATGAAAAGTTTGCCGAGTTTTGGCCTTCCAGCTCATTAAAGCAACCGGAAGAGCTATCCCTCCTCTAGATTTTAATATTTTTGGACCTGAGGGATTATTGCACAAAAAGATCGAGCGCTTGCCTAGTTCGGCTCGATAAAACTATCGAACATTCATCCCTTTTGTATTGTTTTATACTTTTTCGGACTTAAGGGATTAGATGACGAAAAAGGACCTTTGGAGTTAACTTTACGTACCTTTTCAGACTCTCTAAAAATGAAAAGGACTGAGTTGTCTTTGTTGCTAGACTCGTTAAAAGCACTAAATAGCGACAAACTTGTCTTTAGACGAGACCGAGTTTCCCTATCGCTAGGCTCGTTAAAACATAGCGATGGGCTTGCCCGAAGGGCAGGTTATAGAACAAGCATATGTTATCCTCCTCAAGCTTGACAAAAATAAAGAGGTACTGGTCAGCAATGACTGGGGAAAAATTGGGAGAAACTCAAAGAAACTTTGATGGTAGCAAGTTGCTCTTGAACATGACACTTTTCCTCCATACCACAATCGGGTTGGGTTGTTTCATTCACCAGTCACATCACCATGGTCTCGCCATACCATCCATATTTGGGGTAATGCTACCGATCCATCGCATCAGTGTCGCCATATGTTCAAGAGAAGTCGTTCAGAAAGAGTCAATCGTGTCCCATCCACTGCCATACATTATCCTTCATCCTTTCATGACTGCCATCCTGAATCATATGTCACAGATCGTTTTCACCTCCATCACAATCATTAGCTCCGTTTCGTGTCACTGATGTGGGATTCATTAAGGCCCTCCTTTGACGGATCGCTTCTTGTCGACATCAGCTCATTATCCAAGAAGTTGATCTAGGAACACCCCCCTCAGTACTTTGAAGCTTGCATGCCACAATGGCAAGTTTCTCACTTCCGGCGACAGGTATACATCAATGACCTTCGACCGAAAGATTTTGCGTGGTGTTCGACGCCAAGTCCTCTATTCACACCACGTGAATTGTACTGCAGTACCTTGAGGGTCATCATCATTATCGGTGATTCCTCTCGCACTTGTTAACAGTTTACATCATTGACTGGTAATCAAGCGATGTCTTTCCATGTTCGACTCCAAAAAATTCTCACATGGATCGACTTGTACTTAGAGTGAAGATCGGACGAGATTGAAGACCCCGGATCTAGTTTCATCCATCCGGGCTGCGATATATATTCAGGAAATAAATACATTGACATGTGCAGAAGATGATCATCCTACTCAAAGGATGATAATTTCATCAAAATTATCAGTCTACCATCAGACGATTGTTTGTTCTATGTACAGAAAATGTATTTATAAAGCTGAGCATGGGAATGCCCGCCTCAACTAGATCATGAAAGCAGTATGAAAAATAATGTATTGTATTGTATCTTATTACAGGCCACCTCCCAGCATTGGATGAACTTCGGATCCTCCTGATAAAGCATTTCACCCGATAAACGGCCTCATACTTTAGGGGGCAACTGTTATAGACATTTTTGTGCCTTACAGCATTAAGCATGAAATGTCGATAATCTAAGGGATCCAAACTCCCTAAACATGTTGTTCCTACCCCTAGAGGAACAAGGCCAAGAAACCACAACAATTCAGAGAAGTTCTCCACCTGAAACTGCTCAAAAACAAGCCAATTCTGGATCATGTCAACTGCTCCACTGAGCATCTGCGCTGAATGTCAACTGCTCCACTGTCCACCTGCGTTGAATGTCAACTCCAACAAAGGCTACCTGCGCTGAGCGAGTTTGGACAAGTGGCAGGCTCATTCCTCAATGTGTCAATGCCCAGGAAGCTTCCAAAATGACACTTGGATCAGGGAATTCGACTGGTGATGAGTAAGAGGTTCCAAACCTCCAATTGGACTCAAGAACTGAAGAAGGAGAGGACACTAGTCAGTGTCATACCAGCCTCAAGCTGACTCATCCTCTCTCCAAACATCTATATATGGATCTCTCTCCCATGAGATCTGGAGGCTGGAATTTTGTGAATGCAAAGAATTGCTGTTGGTTTGAGTTTAGAACTATTGGGTGATTTGCTTTGAAGGAGGTGAAGAGGAGATTTCTTTCTGCTGGGAAGGTGATGCTGGATTGGGCCTCTTATGGTTGTATCACTTCCTGAACTTTACTTCTTCCATTAATAAAGCCATTTGAGTTTCTTCTATATGCATGTATCTCAATGATGTCTTGTTATACTTGTGTATTTAGTTTATTCTAATCCTTAAACTAGTTATGAATGTATGCTTCTTGTAGTTTCCCTCTCTTGTCATTTTACAGGATCTTGGTGTAGCTGGGCTAGTGAAAGAGCAAGGAGCTGGGAGCAAGCAGCAAGGAGAGAGATTGGATCAACCATTAGCGAAAGACATCGATTAGTGGATCTCTTTCTCTCCTCTTTACTTTTCATAAAGAAGAAATCTTAGATAGCTTTGCTTTGATTGTTGATGAGGTACTATCAACCTTAGAGTGGGATAGGGTCATTTCGTATTGGATACTTTTCCAACAACAGGCCCAAGACAACCTGCCAAATCTGCAAGCAAAGAATAGCGCCGTGAAGCTGAAAAAGGACACAGGAAAGTGGTATGAGTTCCATAAGAGCTCCACTCACAACACAACTGAGTGTCAAGCCAAGCAATCATTGGTGGCTGAGCTAAAGGTTTCAAAATCAGATGCATGTTCTGACTTTGAGTTAGCACTTGACAAGGGGAATGACAAAGGGAAGCAGATTATCGATGCAGAGCCCAACACCACCGTTGCCACCACAAAGATCCAGAAGGAGGAACCCAAAGATCTAGAGGAGGAGGAGCGTCTCTTCCACTCCTAGATGTGGGTAAAGGGCTCCCTGCCATAGTTCATTGTCGAGAGCGGAGCCAAAAGAACCTCATTTCGATAGAGGTCATGAAGCGGTTGGGCTTACCAACCACAACACATCCACAACCGTAAACCATCGGGTGGCTTCACCAAGGACGGGATCTTCGCGTGAGCCAGCAGTGTGGCCTTCCATACAACATCAAGCCCTTCACAGATGAGGTATTATGTGGCATTGCTCCCCTTGAAGTTTGTGATGTATTATTAGGACAACCATACTTGTGGAAGTGACATGTTGTGTATGAATCAAGGCCCCATGTTGTTATTGTTACTTTGGGAAATAAGTTGTATAGGATACTGAAGGTAGCACCGCCTACCGCCATTTCTTTGATTACTACAAAACAATGCAGTAAGATCATTTCCAAAACCAGGAAATTTGTTTTTCTAATGATACACCGTCAAGGAAAGAAGAATACGGTGGCCATGACCTCCAAATAAGGCCCCTCCACATGACAACTACAGATGGACAAGGTCGTGGAGGAGTATGAGGAAATCTTCACCTCCCCTGCAGGGGTTGCTCTACACTGTCAGGTCAAGCACTCCATTGATCTGACCCCAGGTGCACCACTACCCAATGGATGAATCTATCGGCACTCCGTTATGGAGAATGATGAAATCAAGAGGCAGATTCAGGAGCCACTGCAGAAAGGTCACATCCGTCCGAGTTCATTGCCCTGGGGGAGCCTGATCATGTTGTTACAGAAGAAGGATGGGACTTGGAGACTTTGTATTGACTGTCGGGTGCTGAACAAGATCACTGTTCGTAATAGGTACCCAATCCCATGGATTGATGACCTCTTGGACCAACTAAAGGGGGAAAAATATTTCAGCAAGATCAATTTGAAGTCAGGATATCACCAAGTACCAATCAAACCCTTCGATGTGTGGAAGACTACCTTCAAAGCCAAGAAGGGCCTTTCCGAATGGTTGGTTATGCCTTTCGGATTGAGGAATGCTCCTGCAACCTTCATGAGGCTAATGGATGACATCTTGTGGCCATTCACCAACTCATTTGTAGTGGTATACTTAGATGACATCCTGATCTACACCTAGAGTTGGGAGGAGCACCTCCACCACATCCGACAGGTTCTCCAAACACCGCGGAAACACAAGTTATGTGCCAATCTAGAGAAATTCACCTTTGGCATGACCCAAGTTCAGTATCTGGGATACATTATTAATGAACAGGGGGTGCATGTGGATCCAGCCAAGATCCAAGTCATTCGAGATTGGCCATCTCCAACCACTCTGACAGAACTTCGCAGCTTTCTAGGTCTTGCCAACTTCTACCACAGGTTCGTGTTGGGATTTTCTCATATCACTTGACCCTTGAGTCAAGTCACCAAGGGAGGAGCAAAAGAAAAATTCTTTTGGTCTGAATCTCAATAGAAGGCATTCACAGAGTTGAAAGATTGCCTCTGTACGACACCAAACTCACTAAGTCCACAACCTTCCATCCTCAAACTAATGGCGAGACAGAGGTTGTCAATAGGATGATCGTATACATTTTGCACATGTACAACTCAAAGCATCCACGCACATGGGACAAGAGCCTCCTCTATGTTCAATATAGCTACAAATGGGCTCTTCACAGCTCGACTGGCCACAACCCTTTTCAAGTGGGCTTGGGATTCCAGCCACTATGTCCCATTGATGTGGCCATGCAATTTGCAGCTACTCACGTAGATTCGGCTCATGTCCAATCTGAAACAGATAAGGAAAATAGCTTCATTGAACACATCCAACATATTCGCCAGCAGGTCCATGACATTCTGGAGAAATCAAATGCCAAGTACAAGCAGCGACATGATCAACATCGGGTGCCACACAAGTTTCAGGTGGGCGACAAAGTCTGGTTGCATTTGCAAAAGGAATGCCTTACCAGAGCCTATCAAAAACTCAGACCTATCCGATATGGTCCTTACACCATTACCAAGGCTATGGGAGAAAATGCATTTGAGCTCAGCATTCCCCCATTCCTTGGCCTGCACCCAGTGTTCAATGTGGGCCGCCTTTGGCCATACTTTCCACCATTACTAGACACATCTCACATTGCAGAACAGCTCACACCCATAGAGTTAAATCCAGATTGCACGGAATAAGATAAAAATGATTGGATCATGGACATATAGATTAAGCACACTTGCCAGCAAAATATCCAACTGTATCAAGCTGTTAAAGTAGGCCAACTGCTTCACTAGGGCAAGTGGCTCACCAAGGACCAAGTTCAGCAGAAGTTTCCTCATCTCATGGAGGAACTCAACACAATGGGGGCCATTGCTTCCTAAGGGGGGAGGAATGATCTAGGTGGATATTGATGCCCACCTACCAAGTCCACCTGGACCCCACCATTGTTTGGGTCAGCTTTTCAATTTCCTTAATTGTAGCACAGTTTACTATTTTTAGTAGTTTTCCGAGTCCTAAACTTTCGAGCCTGTTTTGAGGCCCTAAACGAATTTTTTGGTAAAAGTGGGAGCAACATGTGTCCATGGACTGATGTTGCTCTTCCCAAAGTTGTAGTTCTAAGATAGATCTTTCTAATGAGATACTGTGCGCGTCAAACAGAGATCATATGCCAAAGTTACGACCCTGGGAAGTTGATGTACCAATTTACCCAAACGGAGCACACAATTTGGTGTTTCATCTTCTAGGGTTAGGTTTTTGGATGTTTAGGGTTTTCCATTGTTTCTCAACAATAAATAGGCCTTCGAGCCTCATTGTAACACAGTTCAAAGGCATGTAGCGGCCACATCTCTTCTTAGAGATAAGCTACCATCACCCTAGCTAGTTTATTTCCATTGTTGTTTGTAAGCATATTTCAGTATTTTACATTAATGAAATGAAGCATTATTTTCGCTACATCTCTGTGTTTATGGTTATCTCTGTAATTTGTTGCGTTCCTGTTTAAATCAGGATCAACTCCTCAACATGGTTAATTAGAAGTTTACTTTCAAGTGACCCCAAGTACCTTCTGGTACCATTGTAATACATGAAAATCACTCTATCATCACCAATGAAGTGGGTACGATCACTTCACTAGATCCAACATGATATCGTGCTTAACTCATGTATAAGAAGAGCTTCCTAGAGCAAAACTGAAATAATTGGATCTTCTCTTCCTAACTCAAGATTCTATTGTTTATCTGTAGCTTTGGAAAGTTTACTCATTTTATTATTCCAAAGCCCTACACTTCAGCTACTACAGGTGGTGAGAGCCCTAAAAATATAAAGTTCTAAACTGATTTTAATTAACGTTGTGTTATTAAGCTGTTATCTACTCAATAGGTAATGAAAGTGAAACTTATGATATTATGACACGAATCAAAGTCCTAATGCACTCGAACATGCAATTTGCAATTTTTAATTCAATGAAGTCCTAATTAAGGGAAACCAAGAGTTTCTTTGTTTTTTTCAAAATGAAATACAAAACTCACAACTTCACCAACTCTTTTATAAGACAATCAATTTCATTTTTAATACAATGAACATGCAGAAATCAACTAAGATCCAAATTTGCCTAAAAATTAAACAAACCAAGAATACCTTTTATCATTTATCATTCAAAACTTTCAAACACACAGAAATCAACTAAGAGTTTGGTGAAAAATACATTTTCCTTATGAATTCTTTGATTTAACGATATCAACAGTGTAATTGCAACAAATTTCAAGATTGAAAAGCAAGAATTCCCTTTATCATGCAAAAATGACAACAATTCTTCACAAAAACACTAAATCTTGAGAAACCCTAATTTGTAATTAAATAATAATTTGATCACAAATAAGGAAGATTAAGAAGTAGACTGGTGTGTTTGACAGAACAAGACATGGAGACAATAATCTTAAGGACAACCTATCTTTTTTTTATCAATCGACAAACCAACCAGACAAAACCCTAATTAGTTTTTGCAGAAGGGAGTAATCCTCAAAACATCTGAACAAAGCACTCAAACGAGTTCGGAAGAGATGTTAGACAATCCAAACAAACATAATGACACTTCCATAAATCCAAATTCAGGTCATGGTTGAGAGAAGAGCTATTTTTTAAAAAATTTCAAAGGCCTACGCGGGTTAACAGTATAACACAATGCACATGTGCCTTGTTTCTAAGGGAAAAGCAGCACAGAACTGTGCTCTGTTGGTGAACAAAAACAACGTAGAACTTACAAACCCAAGAAAAAATAAAAAAATCAAATAATCAACCACTCAGATCTAGAAGGTCATTATGTTATGAAGACTCAAGTCAAGATAAACCAGAAGGATCGGAAAACAAAACTAAGGAAAAGGAAGAGAACAGTAACATTCCCCCAACATGGTCCCCAATTTGTTATAGCAGACAAATCCCTCTTGTTGACAAGAACGATCTCCCTAGATCCTACACAAAAACTAGAAACAAACAGATAATTGAAATAACTCTTTCCCTAAGCTTACCTTGTTTGAATTACAAATACAAAAGCTGGTGAGCAAGCCTCTTACCTATTCGTGAAATACTTGATGAAGATCCCTTGTTGTGTCTTAATGCAGCTCCTCAGTGCTTGATAAAACTTGCAACCATAAACATAAGAAGGATCAAAAGCATATGTGACATAATAATTCAAACAAACTTAACCTAATGATCAAGGAGATTAGGAATTGAAATTGCCTTAATAAACATCTAAATAATTATAAACTATTCATCATTTTGATAAGACAATTCAATGGGGAAAGGCATTCATTTGTATTAATTAAAGATAACGAAGAGCCTTAAAACTTTTGCCTTGATTCTATGAGGTTACTCCCAAATTCCTCCAATCTCCTCCTTAGATGATAAGCTTTCAAATCTAAAACTAGTAGCATAAGTTTATCTTCTCCGAGTTCTTACCTCCTCAATTCTTTTGCCCTCTAGTCATTTTATAGGCCAAGAGGAAGAAGTTTTAGATCCAAAAGAGGAGGGTGAGATCCCCTAATTGAGGGATTAGGGTTCCTTAATGAAAGGGATTAAGGTCCATCATCTAAGGATTATAGCTCGAATAGTCATCACCTAGAAGGTTTCAATTGGGATACATTTGACCAACTATGTTTCTAGAATGTACTTTTTTATTTTTACTTTCTTTCATTCACCTGTGCAATCCATAGTGGTAGACAGAGTGCAGTTATGTGTTATTTTGAGGGATAAGTTCAGCGAATGTGCAAAAAATTCTAGGAAAATGAGTGCAGACAACACTTAACAAGGTATACAAGCCAGTTTTCTAAAAATTCTCATCTCCTTCAAGGTATTTTTGGTTTTTTGACCTCTAAGGGAGCTCAATGAAACATGTTCACGGATGGTAAAAGATCCATTAAAATGATCAAGTGTCATCATGACAAAATGATATGTAACACCTCTCACTCTCTCTCTCTTTTCCCTCCAATCCTCTCTCTCCCCCCATCACTCTCTCTCTCTCTCTCTCTCTCTCTCTCTCTCTCTCTCTCTCTCCAAACATGTTACTACATCCCTCACTTTCTCCTTATCTATCCCTCTTCCCCCCTTGCCTCCATCTCTCCTTCTATATCTCTTTATCTCACCCCTAAACATACACATTCTCTCTCCATCTCTCCCTTTTCACTCCCTTTCTCTTCACTTCTCACTTTCTATGTATTTATTCTTCCCTCCCTCTCTCCCCCTCCAACTACATTTCTCTATTTCTCCCTCTCTACTCCTCTCTCTCCCTTTCTCTCCTACCCCTCTCTCTTTCCTTCTGCCCCCAATCCTCTTACTATCTCCCTCCCTCTCTCCTCTCTCTCTCTCTCTCTCTCTCTCTCTCTCTCTCTCTATTAATGACTGAGAATGAACACTAATCCAGTTGGTGCGATCAATATAGAATGAATTTCATTCTGTTAATGAATTTTTAATTGTTTATGTATATCGTTTTCTTAAGCTATTGTTTAAGCCGACAGTATTTAGATTTTTTTAAAGATTTTTTTTAGTTTTTTATTTTGACCAACATTACTGAAATTTCAGCCGGGCGGACACACTTACACATCTACCCCATATTGGGATGTAGAATGATTCTCTCAGTGCAAAAAGTTTCCATTGTTGGCAATATAAGAACAATCCTTTCAATAGCTGCCACATCTTATGTTGTAGGTAACAAGAATATTTCCATTTCTCATTACTAAGAAAAGTGTGCATATGGCACCAGGGCTTGTTTGATATGTATAGACAAACTATGGGACTCCATGGAGAAGAGGTAATGTATTGTTTTTGAGTTACTCCACAAATGCGTATGTAGAATCTTATGCACTATGAAAGAACCTATGGCAAGTGGTTGTGGTACACTAACCAAAGATCTCTTTAAGCAATCAATGTCACCCAAAACCTATTATTGAAGCAACCAATATACAACAATAGTAGGATTCTTATAATTTGTCATCCTTTGGGTCGAGTTCAACTTGATGCATAGTAATAATACATTCTCTTGATTTACAACAGTTATAATTAATTTCCTAAATAAGATAATCATCAATAATAGAGAATACAAATGAGAATAAGAATAAAACATACATTTTGAATGTCACCATATCACACATAGGAAAAAAAAAATTATTAAATGTTCTTCATCAAACCTACATAGAACACCTAAAATGATGCAAAAGTAATGTGTTTTCTCTTAGTAGAAATAGCCCATTCTAGAAAATCCATATTTATTCACAATGGTTTTAAATCTTTCATTGGTCATGAATAAGTGGTAAATTATTTCTTAGTCAACTTTCATTATCTCAATATTTCAATTATTATTTTAATTATGTATTACCAATTTGAGACAAACACACTGAACAACCCAAATCTAATACAACAACTATTATTTCAAATCAAAGTACAACTTTTCCAATCTAACAATCTTATTAACTATCAAATAGGTAACCAGAAAATATAAAAAGCAAAAACATATCGTCAAGTCGATTTTCAATTTTCAACTTCAACATGGGGACAACTTTCACTGGTCCCCCTACCCATTAGAGAATTTTTTTTATGACAGTTTTATTTTTAAACTTCCCTTCACATGACTTTTAATATTTATTTTTATCAGTTTTTTTTAACCTCTGCGAATTATATTCATAATTGCTCTTACATTAAAATAGTCAATCTAGATATTGTTGCAACTAAAGTAAACAATAAAATTTAACTTATAGGTAACCAGAAAATATAAAAAGCAAAAACATATCGTCAAGTCGATTTTCAATTTTCAACTTCAACATGGGGACAACTTTCACTGGTCCCCCTACCCATTAGAGAATTTTTTTTATGACAGTTTTATTTTTAAACTTCCCTTCACATGACTTTTAATATTTATTTTTATCAGTTTTTTTTAACCTCTGCGAATTATATTCATAATTGCTCTTACATTAAAATAGTCAATCTAGATATTGTTGCAACTAAAGTAAACAATAAAATTTAACTTACAAAAAATGAAATACACATACCACATTTTACATTTAAATAACTTCAATGCCAATGCTATTAAAAAAATATTTGTGAAAACCAAAAAACATAATGTGCATAAATTATGTAAATGTTCATAAAATACATTCAATATGATCATTATAAAGGAACTAAATTTTGGATACCTTCACCAAAAACAAGTAGTTTTCAAAATAAAGATATATATAAAAATCAAAAAACAGGGACAAACAACATACTTCACATATTCAAGAGTCTCATGGAACATGTCTGCAATGTTTGCTTGTTGCATTGAATGCAAAAGTGAAAATTTATAATTATTAATAAGTTACAAATTGCAATAACTTTTACACAAAGTGAGTTCACAGCATAACCCATAGCTCCAATTTTCTTATTTTTACATATTTGTTACAAGCTATTTGTTCACTTATTCATGTACATGCAAATATATTATTATAGATATGGCCCGTATTGTGAGAAAAGACTATAAAAAAACACCAAATATTATGGTATCTAAAGTTTAACTTCTCTAGGAAAAAACATTTCCCTCAAGCAAATAATTATACTTTTCAATCAAAGATTAAACATCCAATTGTATAAACATCCAAACATGATAGAATGAAATCATATAAACATCGCATTATATGAAATTTAAACATTTTTTTCCCGACTATTTCAAAAATCATATAACAAAATTAAAAAAATCCCACAAAAAATTTATATAGTAGAATTCCTCTGAGTCAAAGAAAGTCCAAGTTGTAAAATGGTTAGATTTTTCTTTGAAAATTAATTTGTGTTGGGAAATTTTCTTACAAATACATTGAAGTACACTGAAATTTTGTGTAGAAAAATATTTTCCAACAAATACACTAAAATCCTGTGGAAAAATCATGAAACACTTATAAGAAAAAACCAGAGGAAAACCTGAACGAGCAAACTTTAGCACAAGAGTCGGTCCTTCGGGTGCGGAAAATTTGTAACTTTCCTATTGAATAGTGAAAGTCCTTTGGGGGCATTACTTATTATTGTTACCTATATAAAGCGAACCTGGTATAACACATGATACTTATATTTTTTTTTAATCATTGGGAAAATCTCTTCTGTCAAATTGTCACTGGGATAGTAAGTATGGGCTACTATCCAGAAATTCAGAGTGACTGATCACTATGTTTTATTAAAAATTTATTATATTTTATTTTTCAAACAGGTTAAACTGAATAGTAAAATAAAATATCTAATTGAGTAATATATAATAAAAATAAGTCAGCGTCACAATCAGGTGTTCTGATTTATTATCATTTTTATATTTATATTTTAAATTGTTCGGAATAAATAAAAATATTTGGCATAATTTATTTTAAAACATTCAATATTATGATAAATCTATATAAAAATTTACACAGTCAAATAAAAAAAACCTTTTTAATAATAAAAAAATTGAAATTTAAACGGCGGAAACCATCCATATTATGCTTATGAGGTCTCAATTCAAATGCAGAAACACTTGCAAAATAACCTTCACAAGGGGAATAAAGGGTGTGAAATTCAAACCCAGAGAGGGAGCCATTCATACTCACTACAGCATATCAGGTCTCAAGTCGAGTGCACAGACACTTTCAATGTAACCATCAAAAGGATATTGGGGAAGCCAAGTCTTCGAGTGCACAAACACTTTCAATGTAACCATCAAAAGGATATATGGAAGGCAACTCCATGACTGGTTGCTTAAACTATAAACCATCACCTCATTTCTTACCACGAAACACACATAATCCCCTGCTCTTATAATCTTAGGCCAAGCCGTAGGCCTAATCTTCCAACGATCCTCAAAAATGGATGGAGGCATCTTTGTGATCTCCTTCCATGATATGAAGGAATGTAAGCTTCATCTTCTCGAGCTCCCACATAATCACCTTCTATTTAGTTTTAATATTTGCAGCACCATAGTATATGAACCCTGTTACAAGAATCCACGACCCACACGAAAAGGCAATACATAGGCACCAGGCATGTCAGTGAATGGCACAAAAAAGAAATTTTCATCTCTGATGTCGAAACCCATAACATGCGCCTGCTCAGTCGTCTCTTTTGTGATACAATAGAAGAAACCCTTACTAGAAACAATATTTCGCTGGTAGATTGTGATAAAATTTCTTGGTAGATGTCCCACAATCCTCCATGACTTTTCGAAGGAATCGTAGATTAAGAGTTTTTATGATAATGAGAATTCCAACAAAATCTGTATGCAGATTCCGCCTAGGACAAAGATGAAAGCGTTTATATATATTTTATTCATGTACATTAAGAGTCTTTATTAAGAGCCTTTGTGATAATGAGGAGCGGCCAGTTCCGACAAAATATGTCTACAAATTCATATTAAGACAAAGATGGAGGCGTTTATATATATATAAAATATAAAAAATATATATGTTTCAAAAATTTGAATTTTGCTAATTTTTTTTTATATACTTCTTATTATGACATTTTTAAAACAAGGCCTCATAGATAGTGTTCTTTGCTGCTTAGTTTAATTATTAAGCTTCCAAAAGTATGAATTAGCTCTCACATTTGAACAAAGATTACAAAGCAACTATACTTGCTTAGTTTAAATATAATTAAATTAAAATTAAAAACAATAAAAACATATCACATTCTATTAATAAAAATTACAATTAAAATAAAAAATAATTCATGGTTGCATTATCTCTAGTTAAGGAAAGATTTTATTTATGGATGGTTTTTTTATAAGCTTTAATATCATATTTGTTCATTTTAATCTATTGTTTGCATAAAATTTTATGGAAATTTATATTTTTTTCAACAAAAGGTAAATATGCCTCTTAGAAATGCTAATTTAGTTTAAATATAGTTAAAATAAAATATATATTATTGCTAAATATGTTATTTCTATTATTAATTTGTATTGTATACATGATTAAAGTAAAAGACAATAAAAGAAAGAGTGCAATTGATAAATGTTTCATAAAATTCAAGGTTTTCATCACCAACACCATCCATGCATATGAATAGAAGATTATCGATGGATGGAGAGGAAATTTTATAACAATTACACTAAGTTGTTAATGTTGAATGGTGATAACTAATTTAATTTTGTGTTTTAACCGTCATTTAATTTTAGTTACAACTTTAATGTACTATAAATTTTCAAAAAAAAAATTCATTAATAAAATAATGAAAATTATCTCACCATTATTGTTATTTTCTTCTTGCATTTAATAGAACCACTTCGACCAAAAGAAAAAAAATAAAAAATAAAAAACTAAAGTTTAGAGAATTATTAATTGTGGGTTTGTTATCCACGTGGAATTCTCTTTGAATTCTCCTTGAAACAAATAGTATCAATATCCCAAGGTTATAATGGGAGTTTTGTTCCAAAAATATCTCTTATCTTGACCATAAAAACAAACAGTATCAATGTCCAAGGTTATAATGGAAATTTTGTTCCAAATAACTTTAATCTTAGCATCATCGTTACAAATAACTTGAATTATTTAAAATTCATAATATTTGATAAGACTGAAACTATGCCCTATCACACTTATAAATAATGATTAATTACATTAAATATTAACTCTTTCCAAAAACTAAAATATAAGAATTACAATTAAAAGATGTTGATATTAGCTGCGATAAAGTTCTTACCTCAAGTTTATTTTTAATTAATAAAATAAATGTATAAAAGCTATATTTTTTTATAAAAGGCTTATTTACAGATTTTGTAAATTATTTATTTTTAATTAATAAAATAAATTTATAAAAGGTTTATTTACAATTTTTGTAAATTATATTTAAGCCAGTAAATTATAGGTTGGAAAAAATATAAAAATTACATTTTAATTAATAAAAAAAAAAAATTAATTGAAAGATTTTTATTTAATAAATGTTAATTTATTATAAAACTAAACAAGTTTTTTTTGTTATTAAAATTATGGATATGATTATGTATATTATATATATGGATAAACACTATGAAAGTAAGAGATTTCTTAAAATTATTTTTCACTTTTTCAAAGTCACTTTTTGCTAAAGCTAAAATGACATAATATTTAATGAAAAGTTGTGGGGTGATAAAGAATTATGAAGAAAAATAAAACTAAGATATTATAATGATGAGATTAACCCAAATTTCTAAAATCAAAAGTAACTCCTTGCCTTAATTAGTGTGAAGAGGGAAAAAAAGAAATTAAACATGTTAAGAAATGAATTAATTCCAAAACATATTCAGATAAATATGTTTGCCACTTTTGTGAATCTAAAAAATTGGAAGATCAAAAATATTTTCTCTTATAATATCCAACAATATCCAATTAGAATTAGAATTAAATCTAGAATTTAAAATATGTGTCACGCTACTAACATTCTTAATTTTTTAACTCAACAAAACTATGATGTTAATGAAATATTTTAAATACTTTGTAGACAATCCACAGAAGTAAAATATTTTTAGTGCATTTTGAAGAATTAACAAAATTATATTGATGTTGAAATATTTATGATAATTTTTAAACATGAAAATAAAATTGTAAAAAATCGAAATACCTTTTTAAATTTTTTCAGATCCCATTTTTCATTATGATATTGGTTTAAGACCAAATAAGGAAAAATATGATTTAAAAAAGTAAAGATAAATTAAAATATGATTTTAAAATAAGATTAAAAATAAATATAAAATTCAACTTACAAAATGTTAATTAACATTTTAATATTTAACAATTAAGGGGAAGGTTCATTTAAAGTGTTTGTGGAGATGTATCTGTTAATCTATAGGAGGTAAACATCTTTTATATATATATAATGAAATGTTTCGTGAAATGAGAAGAGATTTTATAACAACAAGCATTAAAAGTGAGTAAGTTCCTTATGATAAATGGAAGATCCCTAACTATAACCACTTCTATAAAAGATAATGGTATCTAAAATGGATTAACTAATTGAACAATAAAGCGAATATCAAGTATCTTTTCAAAGTATTATATCAATTCAAGCTCTTGGTACATGGGTTACATATATATAGCAATTGCAGAGAGTATTCATTATGTTGAAGCTCTTGTTATATCTCAATTTCAATTTTACATTCATTTCGAGATTAATGATGGGATGTATGTTTCTAGTGGCATTAAAATTATTTTTCCATATGCATGAGTTAAGTGTTATCATATCTTATGCAAGAAGAGAAAATACAATAGAAACTAATATAATTGATGAAATATTTACGTCTTTATTTTTTATTTTTATTTCAATTTAGCTATATTTTAACTAAAAGGCAGAACTAGCTACTATGTAAGCTTGTTCATGTGTTATAATTTCTATAATCATAATTTTTAAAACATTTTATTTATTTTTAATCATTTTTATTTTTAAATAAATCAATGTTTTAGGAACTTTGAATTCTTTTGAACATGGTATTGTTTTCGTTGAAATTATTTTATCTAGAGCATTGTTTAATTTTATGGTTATATAAAGTTAATGTTCTCGATACTTCCAAAACATTTGGTATAGTTTTGATAATATTATATTTTTATTATTATTTTATTATTTTGTATAATTTTTTTTTTTTTTTTTTATTTTTTTTTTGTCTTTTTCTTTTGAGAAATAATTAATATAAAATATTTTGAATATATTATCTTTTATTATATAATTTTTAATATCTATTATTTCTTTTATGATTATATAAGAATATTTTTTAATAGATTAAAAAATTAATATCTTTATTTAAATATTATTTTTCAAAAACTAGTTGTTTAATATAGCGGTTATCTATTAATATTTTTAATAAATTAATAAAATAATATGATTATTTAAATATTATTCTTGAAAAACTAAGATATTGATTTTTAATATATTAATAAATTAATATCATAATTTAAATATTATTGTTCAAATATGGCAAATTATGTCTATACACTGCTCTCTATTTAAGCCTTTGTCAAATATTATTTTATATAATTTCGAGGGAGAAACTTTGCTAAATTAAAATCATTTAGTTTCTAAAAAATAGAAACACTCATTTAAAAATTCTCACTTGATTTTTATCTAAAAAGTTTCCATATTAACATTTTATCTTATTTAGATTTTGTATTTTATAAAAAATTATAATATTTGAAAGAAGGAAAATTTGTATTGTATTTTATAATATATTTTTTTAAATATTTGAATATGTGAAAATTTTATTTTGCAGACAGACATATGAAGTCTGAAAGAAGCTAAACCATTGGTATATTTTACAACCCATTATCCAATACGTTATACCCCTGCGGATAATAAGCAGTCTCTTACGGCAAAAAAACAGAAAAACGTGCGTACGGTCGTCAATTGTAACTTGACACCACTTTTAAGGTGATCGAGATTCTTAGTGAGGTGGGAAACAGTGGTTCACGTCGTTTCAACTGTCAATACTGAGATTGAGAGAGCCGGACAGAAAGTTTGTGATTGACGGTGTTTCAATAGTGAAGTCCAAAGTTATCCGTACTTTAAACAGCTGCAAAGTAACTTGAGTTAGGGGACAGTGCAACTTGTGCAAGAAAAGTATTTGGCAATGGTCGTGTAAACACCTTTTCCAGAAGCGCGTTTTTTGGTGGATTTTTCTCCATAACGACACCCTCATCTTGTTGTTAGAAATTTCACTGATGGCCACCATAACATGGAGCAATGCATTTCCTTGTGATTTCGGACAGTGAAAATTAAAATCCTGGTTCAATGCATTCCTTTATGATTTCGGACGTCCTTTCCACAGTGGGGTTGCGACTGCGAGTCATGCGTACTCCACTGCTGGAAAGCATCTTGAATTTAGTCGTCGGGACCCACGTGCCCACTTAGTTCCACACTGATGTGAAGATTTGAGAGCCAACGACAATTAGTAGTCAACTTATCGAAGAAACTTGACTTGACGTCGCCTACAATCCTTCGTACTCAACACCTAGCAAGCAGGGGAGTGAAACCGGATAAAATTATCCCCAATTCTTGGTTCCAAATGTGAATGGGCAAATTAAAATCCTGGTTCAATGCATTCCTTCATGATTTCGGACAGTAAAGGACAGTCCATTCTTGAATTCAATGAGGGCAGAGGACACACCATCATTTAATATGTAGATTAGAAAAAATGGGTTTCACATTACCAACGCGAGGCCTGAAATTTCACATTTCATTTTGACCTATCTCTGTAAAATCAAATTTGATTTTTTTTTTTTTTTTTTTTTTTTCAGTTTTGTGTTTTACGTGTATATATATATATGTAAAATTTGATTTGATTTTGTGTTTTCATGTATATCAGCTGAATACAATTTATAAATAAATATTTTTCTCTTATTATTAAACCTGCATAATTATTTTTGGTAAAGTAATATTGATTTTTTTTTATTTTTCTAATTTTATATAATATTTTATAAAAATAATATATATATATATATATATTTTTAATTACAATTATCTCATTCAATAAAAATCATGAAGATGCACGCGGTGGTTATAGAGTTCCTTTGTCAATGGACTTCAAAAATTATGAACAAGCTCCAAGTCACTTACAATTGGCCACGCACATTGTCAATGTTTTTTAAGACAATACACTATCAAGCTAGGGCACATCAGCTAAGTTAAAAATTTAATGCTGAAGAAAGATATTTCTTCGTGCTTTTATGGTTGATAAAAAGACATTTCCAAAGCTATTTATCCAACGTAATTCTTTAACAGTGTTGATGATTTAACTTCTTCTATGTGTGATTGAACTCGAGAACGAAGACATTGTTATGAATGTGTACCATTGGAACATTTCTTATCTAGTTAAGGAATGAAGATCATTCAATTATTACATTCATAGATCCATGAAAATTAAGGAATTTATAGAGATTGATAACCAAAAATCATATTGCACCATAATGCTTCAACCTCTAGCCTAGACACTACATATGAGAGAAACACAACCTTACTCAATTGGCCAAACCATCTTCCCAATGTATGTTGCTGATAGGGAAGCCATAGATGACAGGTTTGGTTGAGTCACTTAGGGTTACCAGCAATTATTGTAGCTGGAATTTGAGCCCCCCTCCATCTAGATATTCCAAGGAATAAAGGGTGATGTAACAAGTTATTATGAATGCATGTAGAGAAATATGAACTAATATAGAATATTTTTAAAAACCTAATGAAGATTTTCTATCAAACTAAACAGAGATGTCTATATAATTCAATCAGTTTCATCATATTCTATAGTTAATCATGAATTGGAATGAATTTCCATGTGATAGAGTTTAAACCTTGAGCTTCACCAATTCAAAACACCAAACCTCATTTGTTTGTACACGGAATGACAAGTTTGCCCAAAAGGATGTTAAGTCCTCTCTATAAAGTAGGCAAAAACCCAAATTATCTTTCACACCACTTGTTCGTTTACCACACCCAACCTAATTTTTAGAACCCATATCATGGTCACCTTGATTATCATGAAGAAAGACACATAATATTTCCATGAAGGATGTCTCAATATATTGAAGTGTGTATGCCATCTTAATATGGTGCAAGAATCCCCTGTCAACCGCTTTCAGAATCCCCTGTCAACAATCCTGACAGTGAGGTAGGAACCACTGGTTCACGTCGTTTCAACTGTCAATACTGAGATTGAGAGAGCCAGTCAGAAAGTTTCTGATTCACGGTGTTTCAATAGCGAAGTCCAAAGTTATCCGTACTTCTAACAGCTGCAAAGTAACTTGAGTTAGGGGACAATGCAACTTGTGCAAGAAACGTATTTGGCAATAGTCGTGTAGACGCCTTTTCCAAATGCGTGTTTTTCGGTGGATTTTTCTCGATAATGACAAGCTTAACTTCTTGTTAGAAATTTGACCGATGGCCACCATAAAGTGGAGGATCATCACAAGATGCTGAAAAGTTAATTTCCTGGTTACCATGCAATTTTCTCCTTTAACTTTGTAAATATTGCTCGACGTGATACCTTGCCCAGCCGTCCCTGGTTCAGGTTCGGGTCATTTCAAGTTTCAATACTCAACAGCTACAAAGCTTCAGCTTCACGTCCTTTCCACAGTGGGGTTGCGACTGCGAGTCATGCGTACTCCACTGGTGCAAAGCATCTTGAATTTAGTCGTCGGGACCGACGTGCCCACAGTGATGTGAAGATTCGAGAGCCAACGACAATTAGTACGAAGAAACTTGACTTGACGTCGCCTACAATCCTTCGTACTCAACAGCTAGCAAGCAGGGGGGGTGAAACCGGATAAAATTATCTCCAATTCTTGGTTCCAAATGTGAATGGGAAAATTAAAATCCTGGTTCAATGCGATTTCGGACAGTAAAGGACAGTCCATTCTTGAATTCAATGAGGGCAGAGGACACACCATCATTTAATATGTAGATTAGAAAAAATGGGTTTAACATTACCAACGCGAGGCCTGAAATTTCACATCTCATTTTGACCTATCTCTTTAAAATCAAATTTGATTTTATTTATTTATTTAATTTCAGTTTTGTGTTTTACGTATATATATAAAATTTTATATGATTTTGTGTTTTCGTGTATATCAGCTAAATATAATTTATAAATAAATATTTTTCTCTTATTATTAAACCTGCATAATTAGTATTGGTGAAGTAATATTGATTTTTTTTTATAGTTTCTCATTTTATATATAATTATTAAAAAAAATTTTATTTTTTTGTAAATTACAATTATCTCATTCAATAAAAATCATGAAGAGGTACGCGGTGGTTATTGAGTTCCTTTGTTAATGGACTTCAAAAATCATGAACAAGCTCCAGGTCACTTACAATTGGCCAAGCACATTGTCAATGTTTTTTAAGACAATACATTATCAATTTTAATCAAGCTAGGGCACATTAGCTAAGTTAAAAATTTAATGCTCAAGAAAGATATTTCTTCGTGCTCTTATGGTTGTAATTCTTTAAGAGTGTTGATGATTTAACCTCTTTTATGTGTGATTGAACTTGAGAACGAAGACATTCTTATGAATGTGTACCATTGGAATATTTCTTATCTAGTCAAGGAATGAAGATCATTCAACTATTACATCCATAGATCCATGAAAATTAAGGAATTTATAGAGATAGGTAACAAAAAATCATATTGCACCATAACACTTCAACCTCTAGCCTAGACACTACATATGAGAGAAACACAGCCTTCCTCAATTGGCCAAACCATCTTCCCAATGTATGTTGCTCATAGGGAGGCCATAGATGGCAGGTTTGGTTGAGTTACTTAGGGTTATGAGCAATTATTGTAGCTGGAATTTGAGCCCCCCTCCATCTAGATATTCCAAGGAATAAAGGGTGATGTAACAAGTTATTATGAATGCATGTAGAGAAATGTGAACTAATATAGAATATTTTAAAAAAACCTAATGAAGATTTTCTATCAAACTAAACAGAGAACAAAATGAGATGTCTATACAATTCAATCAGTTTCATCATATTCTATAGTTAATCATGAATTAGAATGAATTTCCACATGATAGAGTTTAAGCCTTGAGCTTCACCAATTCAAAACATCAAACCTGATCTGTTTGTATAGGGAATGACAAGTTTGCCCAAAAGGATGTTAAGTCATCTCTATAAAGTAGGTAGAAACCCAAATTATCTTTGACACCACTTGTTTGTTTACCATACCCAACCTAATTTTTAGAGCCCATATCATGGTCACCTTGATTATCATGAAGAAAGAGACATAATATTTCCACAAAGGACGTCTCAATATATTGAAGTGTGTATGCCATCTTAATATGGTTCAAGAAATACCAAGCGATGTAAATTATGATTACATCATCACATAAAATGAGTTACACCTTTGTAAATTATTCTCACTCCCCTATCAACAAAAATGTCGTGGATACTTGAACACTGCATCTTTTCAACTAGTTTATTTCGTAGAAATTTACCTAGATTAAGTTACAAGCCTTTCTTGTGATGGGAACTCATATGATCAATGGGAAGTGTGAACCTCAAACTAAAAAGAAAAACACTATAAATAAAATCAAATCACTCTTATAATATAGGGAAGTTAATTAACATCGCTCACTTTCAATGGTCAACATGTGAATAAATAAAAAACAAGCCTTTTTCGCTTTTTGGGCTCTCTCCAATCAAGGGGTATAAATTTTCAAATATACCAAATGAAACAATCACAGGAATGCTACCACATCATCATCCTATTTCTGATTCCTCGCTAAGAATGACTTCTCACATCAAAATTTAGCACTATACATGTGGTTATGTACAATGCTTAATTATTAACTTTGACTTTCTGTTAAAACTTCAACTAATCTCTTCAAAAGTTTCATCCCCAACACTACATCTTCACAATTCACTTTGACTAGTATAGGTAATTCTGAAACACTATAACAACCTTCTACAGTGATTTTGATCAAACAAGGTATGGACCCTAACAATGTATCACTGCTAAACCTTTGACATAGGCCTTGAACATCTCCATGCCCACCATATTGATCCATGAATGATGTAAAAACTGGGATTGTTACAAAAAACACAAAAACATGAAAGTTGTTGATAATTCTAGATACAATAGTTTGAGCAACAAAAATAAGTTGATCATTGTGCTAAAGTTGGACATCGTTTACATCGAAGGGCATTTGAAAATGTCCTACAAACATGCACATGGAATTAAAGGAATTATTAGAAAATAAGTAGCTTTGGATTCTTTTTGTCACAATGCAAAAAAAAATTCAATCCTCAATCACCACAAATAAAAAGGCTACTATCACTAGATAGAGTTTAGGTACATAAGGTTCCACTCTATAATTAGTAGTATGACAATTCATAGATAAACTATGTAGTAGTATAAGAATACATAGATAAATTATCTTTACATGACAACTTTAATTTCACCTGCGAGAACTTTCCAGTATGCTTGACATATGAGATTCTTTAGATGTAATTGTAACTGAATTCATAGAAAGTGGTCTCAACAAGGCCCCTATTTTAGGCCTCAATCTAACAAAATAACATCTCTTATTGCAATAGGCACCCAAATTGAGAGGTACTAACTAATGATGAAAGGAAACACACAACTCTGCCTTTATTATTTGACCTGGAACAAGACATAGAATCTCTTGCATAGAAATACTTTTTGGTGGTTTTAATGAAACCATAGGTCTGCAATACAATCTAGATTTTACACGTTAGCTCTATCCTAGACTTAAGAATACTGCAACACATTAAAAGATTTAACAGAAAAAATAAATCCATATATGCAACAATATTATGTGGAAACATGGAGAAGACAGTGAGAATGTAGGTATGTGTGTTGAAGGGGGAATCGAGATATTCAAATACCTACATCAAAATATCCTTGAACTATAGCTTGAAACTAAATATTTTCCAATAGACTTCAAGGTCAGAAGCTTACCGATCATGTACTTCTGTCATTGGTGCTCTAGATTCTGCAGAGGACTCTACCGACTCATCATCTTTGAAAACAATGTTAAAAATTGCATCTGTTGAACGATTATAGAAAAAGGATGAACAGAGACTATCAATGGTGAATAAATTGATTGTTCATTAGAGAATTCATAGATGACATTCATACCATCACCATTTGTGAAATATAAAAGTGTATACTTCCTTAGCTCTCTATCCACGGTTCCTATAGACAAGTTGGCATATCCAGACATTAAATATTCTTTTGCAGTTGAAAAAGGGTGAGGAACAGGAAGGTTTGGCCCTATAGCCATGGTTCCAATGCATCATGTCATCAACGCTATATTATCAAAATATGTAGATGGATCATAGTGATCAACTTCTTTGTTTTTTCCATGCTCACCATGTGATAAAGAGATTAGTGGTTCGACATCTCTTTTGTCCTCACCTTTTATCTTTCCTTCTACATCTTTACTTGATTTATCATTTGACTCAAAATATTTCAAATTCACACAAGAGTTTCTAGTTAAGTTGGTTGGTGAATATATTAACCTATCCTTGCACATAATTTCAAGGTTTGAGCCTTCACTAACATTTGATTGATCAATTTCTTGATCACATCCACTTTCAAGGCCCTGCAAACTTCTTTCACTAAAGTATCCATCGGAAGACAAAGATGTGTTATCATTTATATCAATGGAACTATCTTGATCATTGTCCTTATCCTTGCCTTCTAATAGAGTAGGTTTCCTAACCTAATTGGTTTGATGGATGTGAATCTAGCACAGACTACCTGATTTTGGTAAAGGTCTATAACTTGGAGTTGTGTCTGGGACAATGTGAGAAAGGGAACCAAGAAAGAAAACCCAAGCAGTTCTTCCGGGATGTAATAATGTAGCTGACTTTTGCAAAATAAGAATGTATTTTGAAAGTGCAAGGAACACATTTGCATGAAGCTGCTATTGTGAAAGGGATGTCACCAACATCATGCTTTATAGAATTTCCTTGATATTTTTCTGATTCAATACCCTTAGACCCATATAAATCAAGTAATATAAAGTGTTCTCCTTCTTTGGAAGTTTGTGGAGCATGATTTCCTTCATCAAAACCAACACCAGATAAATAAGGTTCTAACCTATTTTTGAGCATATGTGCTTGATCTCAAACATCATAGCTTAAGTCACATTTTCCCATGTCAAGTACATAGTTTTCCACCAACAATATAATGTTTAGATCAACAACCAAGGAATGCAAAACTACCTGCACAAATGGATCTTCTTGAAGAGATGAACCATCTATATATTACTTATTTAATATTCTATTGAAACATTACAACCAAGCTACCAAGTGCATATGATCATGTGAACCTAAACTATGGTATATAAACATTTAGTGACCAAACATGCATATCAATACATCGGATATACAAATAAACGACTCTTGATGACTTGTTAAATTGCAAATGATTTGAAAAATCACATTTTTCCATCTTTCCAAATATACCATGAGACCATGTTTGCACACATCTAAGAAAAATTTGGAATCTGGATGGTATAAAGACATTCGTTATATTGGGTTCACAAAGAGGTAGATATAAAAAAAACTTCTTTGTTTCATACAATTACTCTTATGTAAGAAAAAAAAGGCCCTTATGTAAGAGAGGAAAGGGGATGGAAGTACAAACCTGATTGGAAAAGGAACCATGCACGAGAGGTGTTGCAAAGAACTTCATCTCAGGACACAAATTATAAGAATATTTCTTACATTGCTCACATTGCTAGCATGATGTTCCAGGCTCCAAATCTACACAGTCACCAAGAACCAAGTGTTTCATGTCATTTCCAACCTCCTCAATTATTCCAGCACACTCATGACTAATCGTCATTAATTATTTTACAATAAAGTTTGCACATAGTAATGTCTACAACCAAAACCAAGAAAAATAGTTTTTAAGTAAAATTATGGACTGCTAAAGCAACTTCCATGAGTTGAATGTCTTACAACTTAAACATATAACTTACTTAGTTCAAAAGATGAAAAATACCATAAGGGATTATTATCCATAAAATCACAAATTCCTAAACAAATTATATATTTCTAGCTAGCACACAAGAAAATTATTAGTCAGAAAAGAGAACATAATGATGTTGAATGAACTGATATGCGGTGCTTATTGATTTCCTTTGCCAGTGGCCTTCAACCATCATGAACAGGCTCTAGGGCTCTTACAATATATTTGCATCCATCATTCTCTTTAAAAATGATTTATAATCAATCTAGATCTATCTTAATTTCATCTTCATCTTAATCAAGAAAAGGCATCAAATCCATGAAGATGTAAACCCTTTTGATGAAGTAAAAACAATTGTGTAAAAATTTACACTTAAAATAATTTCATACCTACTACTACTTGATAAATCTGGGATTAACTTCTTCTACTTGATAAATCTGAGATTAATAAGTTAAGTTAGATCTATCTCTCTCTCTATATATTTAATGTGAAAAGTAAAAATAACACCAACATTACACTCATTGATGAATACATTTATAACACATTCCCATACTGAAATGTAAAATGTGAATTTGGATACAAATAATGTTACACCCAATTGAAAGACATCTTCCCCTACTGGGCTATATGATACACCTTTCAGTACAGCCAATGTTATAGTCAATTTCTCCTGACACAACTGCCCCATACTAGGGAATATTATGTACCCATGGGAACAACTAAAATTACACTCACTCAAGTGTGACATAGTTCCCCATATTGGACTATAAAATAGTCCATTTGTTCTCTACTCGGATCTACAATTGGAGGATCTAAATATTTTTTTTCCTCACAACACCCCTAAGCAGGCAGGCCCACCCAAAGGAGCCTCATGCTCAGTCGACCCAACTATCAAGGCTTGACCCTGATAGACCCAAGCAGAATTGAACCTACATTTCATGATAGAGGGCCAATGACTTGGTAGGGGCTTTAACCAACCAGGCTACCCATAAGGGATAAATGGAGGATCTAGATATCTTGCTGGTGAATCTGATTCTAACCCTATGGTGAGAGATGTGACTCCTTAGGAGGTCCTATCACACTATGGGATAGATCCTAAGACTTTAGGGGTGGCCTTAGTTATTGGAGATAGGTACATTTTGGATAGATAGGGTGCAAATGTCCACCATGATATAGAGTATGTCATGATCTCAATATTAAGGGAGTAGAATGTGCATATAGTTGCAATTAGTTGACACAGTTCCCAATGCTTGACTGTATAATGTGCATCTAGCTGCAATTAGATGGCATAATTCCCGATGCTAGACAGTAGAATGTGCATCTAGATGCAATTAGCTGGAAACCATACGTTTACTCAATTGATATGTAGCGGCCTATCTATAAATATAGAGAACACAAGAGTAATGGCAGGCAAACGATGCATGCATATGATAGCTACATATGCATGTGTCACATACACCACACTAGTATTTATATACTAAATTATCTGTAAGTACTAAATACCATGACATTTCTTCGAATAGAGGTTCTACTCATCCATCAACACCCATATTGCGTAATGTATGGGTAAATATTAAAAGAGGGCTAATAAATTATATATCTCAGATTATTAATAAAAATTATATTAATAAATTAATAAAATGATTAAAAATATATATAAGAAATCAATTAAAAGGGTACTTAAAATAATGTTATAATTTTAATATTTAAAAAAAAAAAGTACTTTAATAAAAACATAAAGAAATGCCATTTATTAAATCATAAAGTATATGTATATATATATATATATGTGTGTGTGTGTGTGTGAACATAAAAAGAGATAGAGAAGGTGATACGTGACATGGGAGGGTGTCACCAGGAGACTAAGCGGTGGCCTGCTGGTGGAAGAGCAGCCACCGCCAAGAAATCAGATAAAGGCCACCAAGCAGAAGTTTACGGGGGACGGAGGGAAGAAAATCTGAAGGAGGAGGAACATCATCTACGGAAATCATCCACAAGAAGAGCCTGAATTGTTCTGAGGTTCTGGGCATGGGGGAACAGTCGGCTTCAACTAAGAAGCTTACTGGATTGAGTAGCCAGGTTCTGCTCAGTTTGGCTGGGTGGATTCGGTCTTTTCGTAACCAAATTAGGGATTTGGAGGCATCATCAACCGCAAGGGCACAGGTAGGTACCCTCAACAGTTCTGTTAGATAATCTATTAATTAATTTTGTAAGAGTTCAGGAAAATAATTGCAGGTTCAGCATAAAATCTCCTTTACTATTTTTACATCGTTTTTTTTATGGTTTTGTCATGATATTAGATCATCGAAATAATATATACTACATATTAGATCATACAAGTAATACTTAGTACATATCGATTGATCGATTGATCCTTCTTTTAACATGCTTTAAGACCTACATGGTCTATATACAAATCCCCTTGTTATCGAGAAATCTAGTGTCCATTCAGAGCTGCTAGTCCCACTAAGACGGGTAGCTATCTTAGAAACAAACAAACTAAAGTTACTTTCGTTTTCCTTTATGAGAAGTAGATGAGAGAGAAGCAAAGAGTACCAACCTCAGTCTTTCGCTTGGCTCCTTGCTTGTTTCCTCTCCCTTCTGACAGATCTTCACCGCTCCTTCCTTGCTTACCCCGCTTCAAAGAGCACCTGTAAAGTCAAAGCAGCATAATACCATCAAAGCACAGAGATCTACAATCATAAACAATACAGGACCAGATATATATTGACCACAAAAATGCATATATCAACTCAAACATACACGAATGTGGAGAAAAACTCAAATAACTTTATTGATAGAAAGAGTAGAAGAGAAGATTACAACCCATTTATTTGACCCAGCGTCATCCTCCCAGCATGAAAGCCCTTCTTCACCTCATGAAAAGCTTAGATCACCCAACACTATGATATTCCACCAAGAAACCAACAACACTTCCTTACAAAATACAAGATTCCAGCCTCTGGATCTCTGGGATGAGGGATCCATATATAGATGTTTGCAGGGGGGTGAGTCAACTTCTGGGATTTTGATTAGTGTCCTCTCTCTGATAGTTCTTGGTTCCACTTGGAGATTCATGATCTCTTACTCATCCCTGGGCGAATTCAGAGAGGCAAGTGTCACAGGAGAAGTTTCTAGAAGATTCCATGATCATCCACCTTGCAAACTGTCTCTGCCATTTGTCTACTCTCGCCCATCGCACCCTACAGAAAGGCTTTTCAGTATGCATCACACTTTTTGGATGTGGCAGGTGAGATGGATCGCACCCTTAGCATTGAGCAGTCTGTATGGGCCAGTTTTGACCAGTTCTGAGCAGTTTTCCATGGAGAACTTCTAGGAGATGATGTAATCAGCTAACCTTGTTCCTTTAGGGTGTGAAACAACACTTTTAGGGATTTAGAAGCCCTTGTTTTATGGACATTATTGGGGTTGCAGTTCCCAAATATGTCTATAACAGTTGCCCCCTAAATCATGAGGCCGTAAATCTTTTGATGTCGGGTGAAATGCTTTATCATGAGGATCCAAGGTCTTTCAAACTGGAAGGTGACCTGTAATAAGATACAATACAATACATTATCTTCATAATTGTTATAGACATTTTTGTGCCTCGCATCACTGAGCATGAAATGTCAATAATTAAGGGATCCAAAGTCCCTAAACATGTTGTTCCTACCCCTAGAGGAACAAGGCCAGCAAACCACAACAGTTTATAAAAGTTCTCCACCTGAAAACACTCAAAAACAAGCAATTTCTGGATCATGTCAACTGCTCCACTGAGCATCTGCGCTGAATGTTAAGTGCTCCACTGTGTACCTGCGCTGAATGTCAACTGCAAAGAAGGCCACCTGCGCTGAGCGTAACTGGACAAGTGGCAGACTCATTCCTCAAGGTGTCAATGCCCAGGAAGCTTCCAAAATGACACTTGGATCAGAGAATTCGACTGGTGATGAGTAAGAGGTTCCAAATCTCCAAGTGGAAGTAAGAACCTCCAAGTGGACTCAAGAACTGAAGTGGGAGAGGACACTAGTCAGCTCCATGCAAGCCTCAAGCTAACTCATCCTTTCTCCAAAACTCCTATATATAGAGCTCTCTCATGAGGTCTAAGGAGGCTGGATTGTATTGCAAAGAATTGCTGTTGGTTTGTGGTTGGATTATTGGGTGTTTATGCTTTGAAAGGGGCTGAAGAAGGAATTCCATTCTGCTGGGAAGGAGATGCTGGGTTGGAACCCTATGGGTTGTATCTCTTCCTGAACCTTGTTTATCAATCAATAAAGCTTCTTGGTTCTTTCCTATATGCTGGTGTTTATTGTATGATTTGCATTAGTGTATTTGATTTACTTCTAATCCTGAATCATTTATGAATATGTATATTTGCCTTTGTATTGTGTCCTTCTCTTGTTGCATGTAGCTGTTCTCTTGTCACAGGTAGCTGTTCTCTTGTGATCTCATGGGAGCAAAAGCAAGGAGGCAAGTAGTTGTGGACACACAAAGGGGAGAGGATCTAGATCGAGGGACAACCGAAAGATAACGGTAAGTCTACCAATCTCATCTCTTTCATATTTCATAAAGGAAGAAACCGAAGTAGCTGCATTCGTTTGTTGCTAAGGCACTATCACGCCTTAGGTGGATAGGATCGTCCTGCATAGGCATTTTTCCCCACAACAAATTGGCGACTCCGCTGGGGAAGAACTTTGTTTTAAGTCATTTTGTTTGAGTTTGCATCATTGTTTACTTCATAGACTCAACAACAACAATCGAACTGCTTTGCAAAGTAGAATGTTGCTGCTTTGATCCTTCACTGGTTTTTTGTCTATGATCTCAACAATGGACTCACAAATGACTTGATGATCCTTTGTGATAGTCTTTAGTACCCTTTCAAAGCATCCCTCTGTTTATACCTTGCTTGTGTTTCTGATTTGGCCTGAAACAATTGATTTTTGAGCATTTTATGACCCGGAAACCAAGAGAAACGAGAGTTTCTCCTTTCAGCGCAGACAATGTGAAGGCAGTCTGCATTTCAACGCAGGTCCCGTGAAGGCTACCTGCGCTGAATGTCAAACTGACAGTGTAGTACCTGCGCTGAACCAGTGTGGCCTTGTGCAGCTGGGGTTCCTTGCTGTCTTTTGCCCTTTTTTGATCTCTGTTTTTGCTGCCTTTAACCAGCATAGGTACCACCTCTGATACCCCTTTTCTTTGCTTGTATTCCGCCTCATTTTTGTACAAAAAGATTGTAAGTGTTTTTATGTGTTTGTGGCGTCATTTACAGTTTTCCTTTGCATGAGCGAAATAGTCATCCTGTAGCCTTGATTCAGATCTGATTGAATGCTTGATTGTGATCTTAGAAGAGAGTTCATTGGCTGTTTACAGTTTGATTTATCATTTGCTTTTGCTTATTGGTTTGAATTTGTCACTTTTGAGTGTCGAAACAAGTATTTCTTTCGAAAAATCGCAAAGTGATTGTAATCTCTTCTACCCTTGCTGATTTGGGAAAAAGTAAACTTGTTTATTTTCAGTCATTTAAAAGCAAATTCGAAGTTGTGCAAAAAGCTTTCTTTGTAGGCATTTATATTAAGAAAGTGAAAACAAACACCTGCATTGTGCATTTGCATTTTGATAAGTTTGCATGTTAGATTTAGGAAGAGTGCATTAGAGTGTGCTGATTGCTCTTTGAGAAAAGATAGTCGCTCTCTTTTCCCTTAGTAGCTAGGATTTTCAAAGTTGAAAGATTATAAAGCTTGCTTATCATCTTAGACTGCATTTAGGAATTTGTACCAATACATCTCGTGGTGATCCTGAAAGACAAACTTTAAAAATATCAACTTAAAATATATTGAATGAACCTAACAACGCTTTGCAACATAACGCTCATCGTAGAGGTCTAGGTAGAGACGTGTTCCGGCGTCGTTAAACGTAGTGACTGTCGATCTCTAAGAAGGTGGGTGATTCTTCCTGAGGGACGATAGCACTAATACGGACTTGTGCTCCCACGTACCGTCGCTTATATATTGGGAGACCCCTATAGGCATATATCCTTTATCCTTAGGAAGCCGTGTCGGCCGCCCTACTGATCGCAATGCAGTGAACACAGCATTCACGAAGATCGACCACCCGTACCGTAAAACATATTCTGTGGTTTTGCGAAAGGTTTGGCACATCCTCTGCCTAGATCTCCAGAGCAGTTTCTTTTGGCCTTTTTCAGACTCTATAACAAAAAAAGTCCAACCGAGCATTTGTCACTTCGGGCTCGTTAAAACATCAAAGGAGACTAGAGTCATCTTTAGCTTTTTCTCGACTCTCTAAAACTGAAAAAGCAAGTTGTGTCTAAAGCGTCGTTAACAATTTATTTTAAACGGAACAATCACCCTTATTCTCGCGTTGATCTTTAGGTTGAAAAGATGGAGCACACCAACCAAGGAGTTCCCCTTGGTGGAAATCCTAGTCCCTTCTCCTCTTGGGGAGATGTTGGTGCGCCCCACATGGCCACATTGTCGCTTCCAGGACTGACAATTGGCCTACTTGTATGGCTCTTTTCAATCAGTGTCATTCAGAATGCCACCATTCCTGAGCAGTCAAGTCAACAGTTAGATCAGACAAGAGTTGCCCACCAGCCTTCCACTTCATCTTCCTCTCCTCCTTCCTCTTCGCTTGAAGGAACTGGTCGTTCAAAGAACTGGGTTCCTAAGGAGAAAAAGGAGAAGAAGAAGAAAGAAAAGAAGCAGAAGGAGCCTAAGGCGACTGGGGGCAAACAATCGTCATCTAACAGAAATCCACACACTGCACTCGTAAGGCCTAAATCGCCATGCGTCATATGCAGGGGAGACCACTTCCACAGAGATTGTCCATGTATCCCCCGGATACTAAGAGACTGGTCCCCCCGTTGGCACAATTCAGTAGCATCGACCTCTGATAGCCATGTCGATTGTTCATCGTCAACTAGTGGGAGTGAAGCTCCAGGACAGAGCGGGAAAGCTAAATTTCCCTGCAAACTGTGTGAAGGCGATCACGCCATCCACCGTTGTCCCTTCTTAGACGAGGTGAAAAGAGTTTTGGAAGATCGCCCGATATTACGAGCGAATCTTCCTCCTGGATATCAAAAACTCTTGCCAAGTCCCTCGCTGGTTGAGAATCCGGTTGACCCGCCCAGGTGGTCAGCTGAAGCACCTGTCATTGAAGATGAACCGTCTAGATCCATGCCTGACGAAAGTCAAAAGGTTGATACGGCAGTTGACCCGGTTTTGCCTTCAGAGGCTCCATCTTCGAATGACACCATCACAGAGGAGAATCAAGACGACACCGTCCAGATTCTCTTCATCAGCACCGACTCTGATGATCAAGGGGGAAATTCCACCATTCCTTTATCGCAGGAAGGAAGTTCATCAGAGCGCTATCCGACCGTTTACTCGGTCCCACCGCCAAGCAACCTGGTTGTGTTCTTTGATTGGAACCAACTAGGCAGACCCCGGTTGCCAGCCAGTATACCGTTCAGAATTATTTGTCAAATATACAGAATGGTAATGGCTGGCACTATCATTGATGAGGGGGAATCTGTGAGTATCCTTTCCTCTATTGCTTGGAAAGCGCTTGGTTCGCCTGCGCTTTCGCCTGAGATGAGAAATCTATCAGGATTTGATAAAGGAACCAGTCGCCCTTTAGGGATCCTCCCCAATGTGCCAATAACACTGAAGGGGAAGACCATTCAAATGAACGTGATGGTCGTTCAAGGACCCTTGGATTATAACCTACTCCTTGGACGAGACTATATATATTGCATGGGAGCAGTAGTCTCCTCACTCTTTAGAGTAATGTGTTTTCCACATGGAGGAAGAATGGTCAAGCTCGTGGACCAACTTTCGTTTCCCGGATCACACATCGCAAATAGTCATATACCATCCCTAAATGGTCTATTCACGCAAGAAGTGTCTCAACCCACGGTCCGTCCTCCTGATGAGCGCGAGTAATTCGGGAAGACATGACTGGAACCCAGGGGGCATGCGTCCTGGTCTGCTTCGGCAGAGAACTTTGGGTATAAGGTAGAATTTCCGCGAAAGAATATGACTAGTCCGTACCCCGTCCATGGAGGAAAGAGGGTTGTTCTAGAATAGGATTCTTTTGTCAAGGTACTTGGGAAAGACGGGACCCGTCGCCCATCTTTGTCTATTTCGGTAGGCATTGCCGAGGAAGAGTTTTGTTTAACGAAACAATCTTTAGGTAACCTGAAAAAGGTAGGCCAAGGAAGTGTTTTGTCTAACGAGACAATCTTTGGGTAACCAGAAAGAGGTAAGCCTCCCTCAATAACACCAATGTTTTGTCTTTGAGTAGTGTTCTTCTCTTGCGAAAAATCTATTAAAAGTTGGGCTAACGAGAAGACAAGTATCGTATAGACCCGTTAAAATTAACGAGAAGACAAGTATCGTTAAACTAAACTAGCAAGACGACAAGTAGCTGTGAACACCCAAAGAAAAACAGAAGTGAGAAGGAGGAGGGGCAACCTTGAAATTGTATTTTATACCTGGGGGCATGCAAACCCTTTTGGAGTGCAAGAAAAGAGCGGTTATTTACCTGTTTTTTGGGTTAGCCGTTTCGGAACCGGTTATTTATCTGTTTTTTGGGTTAGCCGTTTCCGAACTTGCATAAAGGAAGGGTGCGGAGCAAAGCGTAGTGGGATGAAGCTCCATAAAAAATAGCGATCTCACAATGAGACAATCTTATCTTATGACTGGTATAACGAGCAGTTTTAGCATAAAGTTCATGCTCGTTAAAAAATAAACGCAAGATCCGAGCAGTTTTAGCACATAGTTCATTCTCGTTAAAAAATAAACATAGGATTGAGCAGTGTTTTGGTGCATTCAAGCTCATTAAAAAATGAACCCATACCGGTAAATAACCATTGAGTATGTAACCTGATCAACCGTAAAAAGACCTTGGTCGTGTTTTGTGCACCGTCACCTCCACCGTTCATTTGGCCGATCGTTTACCTCCATATGATTGTTTACCCATTTTGAAGAACAGCTGCGAAGAGTGATTTCACCTAGCCATCCTCGTGACACTGCCGTGATTGGAAAATTCCAACCTGTACCTGGAATCAGCTGCTATCCCTATTCATCACTCGTTCCTCAAAAGACGAGTCTTCTTTAAGCTCTTTTCAACTGACTCGTAAAATATGACAAGATTGCCGAGTTTTGGCCTCCCAGCTCGTTAAACGACCGGAAGAGCTATCCCTCCTCTAGATTTTAATCTTTTTGGACTTGAGGGATTAATGCACAAAAAGATCGAGCGCTTGTTTTGTTCGGCTCGTTAAAAGTACCGAAAACTCATCCCTTCTGTATTGTTTTATACTTTTTCGGACTTAAGGGATTAGATGACGAAAAAGGAATTTTGGAGTTAACTTTATGTACCTTTTCAGACTCTCTAAAAATGAAAAGGGCCGAGTTTTCCTTGTCATTAGACTCGTTAAAATCACTAAATAGCGACAAACGTGTCTTTAGACGAGAACGAGTTTCCCTATCGCTAGGCTCGTTAAAACATAGCGATGGGCTTGCCCGAAGGGCAGGTTACAGAACAATCATATGTTATCCTCCTCAAGCTTGACAAAAATAAATAGGTACTGGTCAGCAATGATTGGGGAAAAATTGGGAAAAAATAGAGAAGTCTTTGATGGTAGCAGGTCGCTCTTGAACATGACACTTTTCCTCTGTACCACATCGGGTTGGGTTGTTTCATTCACCGGTCACATCACCATGGTCTTTGCCACACCATCCATAATTGGGGTAATGCTACCAATCCATCGCATCAGTGTTGCCATATGTTCAATAGAAGTCGTTCAGAAAGAGTCAACCAGGTCCCATCCACTGCCATACATTATCCTTCATTCATTCATGACCGCCACCCTGAAACATATGTCACAGATTGTTTTCACCTCCACTAAAATCATTAGCTCCATTCCGTGTCACTGATGTGGGATTCATTAAGGCCCTCCTTTGACGGATCGCTTCTTGTCGACATCAGCTCATTATCCAAGAAGTTGATCTAGGAACAACCCCTTCAGTACTTTGAAGCTTGCATGCCTCAATGGCAAGTTTCTCACTTCCGGCGACAGGTATACATCAATGACCTTCGACCAGAAGATTTTGCGTGGTGTTCGACGCCAAGTCCTTTATTCACACCACGTGAATTGTACTGCAGTAGCTTGAGGGTCATTATCATTATCGGTGATTCCTCTCGTGCTTGTTAATGGTTTACATCATTGACCGGTAATCAAGCGATGTCTTTCCATGTTCGACTTTAGCGCAATTCTCACATGGATCGACTTGTACTTAGAGTGAAGATCGAACGAGTTTGAAGACCCCGGATCTAGTTTCATCCATCCAGGCTGCGATAATATATTCAGGAAAATAAAAACATTTGACATGTACATCATTGGAGCAGATGATCATCCTACTCAAAGGATGAAAGTTTCGCCAGAATTATCAGTCTACCATCAGACGATCGTCTGTTCTATGTACCAAAATGTATTTATAAAGCTGAGCATGGGAATGCCCGCCTCAGCTAGATCATGAAAGCAGATTGAATCATAATGTATTGTATTGTATCTTATTACAGGTCTCCTCCCAGCAAATGGATGAACTTCGGACTCCCCTGGATAAAGCATTTCACCCGATAAACGGCCTCATACTTTAGGAGGAAACTGTTATAGACATTTTTGTGCCTCGCATCACTGAGCATGAAATGTCAATAATTAAGGGATCCAAAGTCCCTAAACATGTTGTTCCTACCCCTAGAGGAACAAGGCTAGCAAACCACAGCAGTTTACAAAAGTTCTCCACCTGAAAACACTCAAAAACAAGCAATTTCTGGATCATGTCAACTGCTCCACTGAGCATCTACACTGAATGTCAAGTGCTCCACTGTGTACCTACGCTGAATGTCAACTGCAAAGAAGGCCACTTGCACTGAGCGTAACTGGACAAGTGGCAGACTCATTCCTCAAGGTGTCAATGCCCAGGAAGCTTCCAAAATGACACTTGGATCAGAGAATTCGACTGGTGATGAGTAAGAGGTTCCAAATCTCCAAGTGGAAGTAAGAACCTCCAAGTGGACTCAAGAACTGAAGTGGGAGAGGACACTAGTCAGCTCCATGCAAGCCTCAAGCTGACTCATCCTTTCTCCAAAACTCCTATATATAGAGCTCTCTCATGAGGTCTAAGGAGGCTGGATTGTATTGCAAAGAATTGCTGTTGGTTTGTGGTTGGATCATTGGGTGTTTATGCTTTGAAAGGGGTTGAAGAAGGAATTCCATTCTGCTGGGAAGGAGATGCTGGGTTGGAACCCTATGGGTTGTATCTCTTCCTGAACATTGTTTATCAATCAATAAATCTTCTTGGTTCTTTCCTATATGCTGGTGTTTATTGTATGATTTGCATTAGTGTATTTGATTTACTTCTAATCCTGAATCATTTATGAATATGTATATTTGCCTTTGTATTGTGTCCTTCTCTTGTTGCATGTAGCTGTTCTCTTGTCACAGGTAGCTTTTCTCTTGTGATCTCGTGGGAGCAAAAGCAAGGAGGCAAGTAGTTGTGGACACACAAAGGGGAGAGGATCTAGATCGAGGGACAACCGAAAGATAATGGTAAGTCTACCAATCTCCTCTCTTTCATATTTCATAAAGGAAGAAACCGAAGTAGCTGCATTCGTTTGTTGCTAAGGCACTATCACGCCTTAGGTGGATAGGATCGTCATGCATAGGCATTTTTCCCCACAAAAATAATATTTTCATGATCTAGCTGAGGTGGGCATTCCCATGCTTAGCTTTATAAATTCATTCTCATGTACAGAGGACAGACAACCGTCTGTGTGGCAGACTGATGATTCTGATAGAGCCATCATCCTTTGGTTTGGATGATTATCTGTGCAGTAATGATGTATGTTTGATGTCTTTATTTTCCCTAATATATCGCAGCCCGGATGGATGAAACTAGATCTGGGGTCTTCAAACTCGTTCAATCTTCATCCGAAGTACAAGTCGATCCATGTGAAAAGATGTTCTGGAGTCGAACATGGAAAGACATCGCCTGATTACCAACCAATGATGGAAGCTGTTAACAGGCGCAAGAGGAATCACTGATAATGATGATTACCCTCAAGGTACTACAGTACAATTCGCGTGGTGTGAATACATGAGTCGATGTCGAACACCACGCAAAATCTTTCGGTCGAAGGCCATTGATGTAAACCCATCGCCGGAAGTGAGAAACTTGCCATGCAAGCTTCAAAGTACTGAAAGGGTTGTTCCTAGATCGACTTCTTGGATAATGAGTTGATGTTGACAAGAATTGATCCATCGTAGGAGGGCATTGATGAATCCCACATCTACGACACAGAACAAAGCAAATGATTTTTTCAAGGTGAAAACAATCTGATGATACAAGGTTCAGGGTGGCGGTCATGAAAGAATGAAGCGTGAAGGTATTGCAGCAGATGAGATACAAGCTGGGTTGGTGAATTCTCTGAGCGACTTCTCTTGAACATATCAATGACACTAAAACGGATTGGTAGCGTTAACCCCAAAAATGGATGGTATGGTGGACCAACAGTATTATGACCGGTGAACGGAATAACCCAACCCGACTCAATCGTGGAGTGAAAGTGTCATGTTCAAGAGCGACTTGCTACCAATAAAGTTTCTTCAAGTTTTCTTCCCAATTTTTCCCAGTCATTGCTGACCAATACCTATTTATTTTTATCAATATTGAGGAGGATAACATATGCTTGTTCTATAATTTTCCCTTCGGGCAAACCCGTCGCTATGTTTTAACGAGCCTAGCGACAGTGAAACTCATTCTTGTCTACATGGACAAGTTTGTCGCTATTGTTTTAACGGGTTTAGTGACAAAGATAACTCGGTTCTTTTCAATTTTTGAGAGTCTGAAAAGAGACGGAAAGGAAACTCCAGTAATCCTTCTTCGTAATATAATCCCTTAAGTCCGAAAAGGTATAAAACAATACGAAAGGGATGAATTTTCGATAGTTGTAACGAGCCGAACAAGACAAGCGCTCGATATTTTTGTGTAATGATCCCTTAGGTCCAAAAAGTTTAAAATCTAGAGGAGGGATAGCACTTCCGATCGTTTTAACGAGCTGGAGAGGCCAATTGCTCGGCAATCTTTTCATATTTTATGAGTTAGATGAAAAGAGCTTAAAGGAGACTTGTTTTTTGAGGAATGAGTGATATTTTCGGGTAGAAGCTGGTTCCAGGTAAGGTTTGGAACATTCTAATCATGGCAGTGTCAAGAGGATGGCTAACAAAACCACTCGTTGCAGCTGTTCCTCAAAAGGGGTAAACAATCAAATGGAGGCATATGATCAACTAAAAACAGAGTGGAGGTGATGGTAAGAACACGACCAAGGCTCAAAAGCTGATGATAATGCGTTCGCAATGGTTATTTACCAGAGGTTGGTTCATTTTTTAATGAGCTTAAACTCTAATGGAACATATGCTCATTGCTTAGGTTTAATTTTTAACGAGCTTGAACTTTGCGTAAAACTGCTCGTGCCAGTCGTATAATAAGGATGTCTCATCGATAGGTTCAATTTTTAGGGAGCTTGCACCATTCGAAACTTTGCTCCACTGCCTTTTGCATGCAAGCTAGGAATGACCAACTACTGTCCTAGGGGTTAATTAACTACTGGGGTTAGGTAGGAAAACTCTTCCTTTACTTTGCCGACACCATTTGGCCCCTGCAAAGGTGAACGGTCAATCCGACCAATCACCTAACTTAAGCAGTTGAAGTCAGAAAAACTATGGGGTTAGCGTTACGCTGGTCACTTTTCACTTACGTGCAAAAGGTGTGCATGCCCCCAGGTATAGCGAAGTAGAGTTTCCAGGTTACCCTTCAATTTGCAAACAAAATATTTTCTCTATCGAGAAAGGCCTACCTTTTCCAGGTTACCCTTCAATTTGCAGACAAAACATTTGTTCTACCGGAAAGGCCTACCTTCTAATGGAGGTATATTATTCCAGTCTAATCCCATTTTCCTAAATGGACGGGTGTGTCAGACTAGTCATATATCCTCCGCGGAAACCTACCCTATACCTGAAGTTTTCCTGCTGAAGCAGACCAGGGTGCATGCCCCCTGGGTTTCAGTCACAATCACCAAATTACTTGCGTTCATCAGGTGGACGGACTGGAGATTGATGAGACATTCCTTGCGTGAAAAGACCGGTTAGGGATGGCATTTGACTACTAGCTATGTACGAGCCAGAGAATGAAAGCTGGTCTACGAGCTGGACCACTCTGCCTTCATGCGGAAAACACATCACTTGAAAGAGCGAGGAGATGATGGCTCCCATGCTATAAATGTAGTCACGCCCAAGAAGTAGATTATAATCTAAAGGTCCTTGGATTACCATTATGTTCAGATAAACGTTTTTCCTTCTCAAAGTCATAGGCAAATTTGGAAGGATCCCTAACGGTCGACTGGTTCCTTTGTCGAAGCTTGTTAGATTTCGCATCTCAGGCATAAGTGATGGTGAACCAATCACTTTCCAAGCAGTCAAGGAAATGATACTCACAGAAGCCCCTTCATCTATGATAGTACCGACCATGACCATTCTGTATGCTTGTACTATGATTCAGAATGGTATACTAGATGGTAGACGGGGTTTTCCTAGTAGATTCCAGTCGAAGAAAACGACTAGGTTGCTTGGAGGTAGGACCGAATAAACGGCCAGGTACGAATTTGACGAACTTCCTTCCTACGGTAAAGGAACGGGTAGATTTCCCCCATGTTCATCGGAGTCTGTGTTTACGAAAATAATTTGAACGGTGTCGTTCTCATTCCCTTCGGTGACTGTATCATCTGAAGGTAGACCTTCCGAAGACAAGACTGGGTCGACTACCATCTTGACCTGTTGACTTTGGTCTGATGTGGACTCAGAGGGTTTATCTTCAATGATAGATGCTTCAACCGACCACAAAGGTGTGTCAGTTGGATTTTCAACTAGCGATGGACTCGGCAAGAGTTTCTTGTATCCAGGAGGAAGCCGTAGCGGTGAAGCAGGACGGTTATCCAAGACTCTTTTAGCTTTGTCTAGGAAGGGACAATGATGGACAACATGATCACCTTCACACAGTCTACAAGGAAATTTATATTTTCCTTTTTGTCCAGTGACTTCGTTTCCACTAGTTGACGGTGTACTTTCAACATGATCGTCAGAGGTTGAGGAAACCGGATTGTGCAAGCGGGGAGACCAGTCCCTTAAGATCCATGGGATGCAAGGAAAATCTTGATGATAGTGGTCCCCTTTGCAAATGATACATGGACATTTAGGTTTGGACGGTGCAGTGTGTGGGTTTTCGCTAGACGACATACGGTTGCCCCTTTTTGCCGTTGGCTCCTTTTTCTTCTTCTTCTCAGTTACTTGCTTTTTAGTTTTACCAACTTTATCAAGTGAACGGGAAGGAGGAGAGAGAGAAACAAACGAAGTAGAAGGTTGGGGGGTAACTCTAACATCATCTAGTTGCTGACCTGATTGCTCAGAAATCACGGTGCTTTGAACGACAGAGGTCGAGAAGGGCCATACTGGCAAGCCTATTGTCAGTCCTGGAAGGGACAATGTGGCCATATGAGGTGCACCAACATCTCCCCAAGAGGAGAAAGGACTAGGATTTCCCCCAAGGGGAAATCCTTGGTTGGTGGACTCCATTTTCTCAACCTAAGACCAACGAGGGAACAATGATGTTATTCCGATTAAAATAAATTTTATGATGCTTTGACACAACTTGCTTTTTCAGTTTTTAAGAGTCGAGAAAAAGCTAAAGATGTGTTGGGTCCCTATAATACTAGTGATTACCCCATTACTATTGTAGTTATACCCCTTATTTATATTGATGTACCCATGTAGTGCCCATATTGTTACTATTGTGCCACATAGAAGCCCACTATTGTTATTGTTGTGCCCTACAATATTATTGTTATGTAGGCTTTGATTGTATTGGGACCACTTAGACTCCTATATATAGAAAGGAGGTATTTTCATTTGTATCATCGAAGAATTGTTCATTTATGTAATGTAAAGGAGGTTGCCCCCTCGAAGAGGCTGAATTCTAAGGCGTGGATCTCTCTTTTCTATCTTTTTGTGAGCTGGTTTCATAACATTTGGTATCAGAGCTTTGGATTCTAGGGTTTCGCTGCTCCAAACAGGTCATCGTGGAATTTTCGCTATAATTTTTTTTCTGTGATGTTTCAGAAGTCGCACAAAAAACCCATTTGAGAAGACATCGCGGTGAACCTGGGGTCCGAATTTCAGAGCTTTTCGCACGATATTTTCGGAGATATGATCTCAGGAAGTTGGTCTTTTTGAGGACTCCTGAATTACACTCAAAACAGGTGACCTGGGGAAAATCGTCATAACTTTCTTTCTAAGCATCGGATTGAAGTTTTGTAAGAAGGTACAGAAAGAGGACGGACTTTAGTTTCTTGTGGGTGTTTTTCAGATCCAAAGGTCGAAACAGTGACTCGTGGCATGTCGTACAACTTCGCTCTATTGAAACAGTCTAAAAGCAAGTCACCGTGGGAGATTTCACATAACTCTTCCTTCGAGAATCCAATTTGGCTCAGACTTGTGGCATTGGAAAGAGGACGCAGAAGGCTACTACAGGTAGAAATTTCAGAATTGGATGATCCGAAATTATAGAGATACATTAGATTCAATATCACGCTTCTATAAAGTGAAAAAAGGTGTGTAGTTTTTTTTTAATTTTTGTGTAAGCTTGGTTTAACAGAATTCAAAGGGCATAGGAAAGCATTATTATCGGTAAATGATGCCCCGAGGAAAGAAAATGCAAACACCTAGTAAGGAACCTGAAATCTCTAGCATGACTCATGAAGAAGAGGAAGAAATGCTACATGATATATCAAAATTACAAGAACAAGTGCAACAAATGTCACGCTCACAAAAGCTAACAGAAGCTAAGATAAGTGGCGTGGAATCTAAGGTAAATGGCGTGGAATATAAGATAAAGGGAATGTAAGCTAAGATGGAGGATTTGATGGCAAATTTGAAGATAGATTTGAATACAAACATGGAAGAATTGAAGAAGTTGCTACAAGAAAGGGTCACTAATGGTGAAAAGGTAGTAAAGGAAACTCATGATGAGAACAAAAGAAATGTTAATCATGATTCCATAGACTCTAATGTTGGATCAAAGACTCACCATGTTCCAAAAATCGATATGAGGAAGTTTGATGGCAAGGATCCCGCCACATGGATATTACAATGGAGCAATTCTTCGATCTCAATAATGTGCAAAACACACAAAAGGTACGTATGGCAACTTTATATTTGGAACCAAATCAGTTTGTATGGTATCAATGGCTTTGTTCTCGTAAACCATTTATCACTTGGGCAATTTTTACGGAAGAATTGATAGCACATTATGAGGATACAAAAAGCAACACTTTTTTTAGCCAATTGATAAGTCTCAAACAAAGGGTTCAATAATGGAGCACATTGAGGAGTTCCAAAAATTGAACATAAGGGTAAAAGATATTCCAGAGGAGCATAGGATTGATGTGTTCATAGGGTCTTTAAAGGATAATATCCAACATGATGTGCGCCTTTGGGAACCTGATTCATTAGAGAAGGCATTCAGGTTAGCAAGAAAAATGGAAAGCAAAATTATGGAAACTAGGAAGCATACCATTCACAACTATAAAGAAGGAAGTGTTGTTGCCCATAGTCTTCCACAACCTACAAGGTTGACACCACAAAAATTGGAAGAAAAAAGAGCAAAAGGGCTTTGTTACAATTGTGATAGCAAATACACAAAAGGTCATAAGTGTGCTGAGAAGAAATTATTCTACATAGATTGTGAAGAGGAAGAAGAAAAGGAGCAAGAAAGGTCAAAAGAAGAGGATATATTCCAGGAACAAAGCCTAGATGAAGAACAAATAAATCCGACCATATCTTGTAATGCATTGGCGGGAATTACCACTCCTCAAACCATCAAGATAGAAGGACAAATCAAGAAGAAAAAGGTAATAGTGTTGATTGATTCAGGAAGCACCCACAATTTTATTCATTGTAGGGTAGCAAAAGAATTGAATTGCTTCCTATATCCAGCACCAGAGTGTCAAGTGATGATTGCAAATGGAGGAACAATAAATTGTTCTGGAAAGTGCCATAATATCAAGCTATCCATGGGAGAATATGTATTGACTAGCCCAATGCTTTCCATTCCAATGGGAGGTGCTGATGTTGTACTAGGAGTCCAATGGCTACAATCCTTGGGTACAATAGCTTTTAATTTTCAAGAACTTTTCATGAAATTTTCTGTGGAAGGAAAGGAAGTTGAATTAAGGGGTATTGCAGGGAAACCAGGAAAGATAATCAGCTCTAATGGAATGACAAAGCTTCTAAAAAAGGAGCAAAGAGGTGTAATTGCACAATTATGTTCGCTAGATGTTTCCACATTGGAATCATCTATTTCTCCAGATCTCCAAAAAGTCCTGGACAATCATTCCAAGGTATTTGAGACTCCCAAAGGTCTCCCACCTATGCGTGATCATGATCATGCTATTCATCTGATTCCAGGAAGTGTTCCTCCAAACATCAGGCCGTACAGATATCCATATGTCCAAAAAAGTGAAATTGAACGTATGGTTGCAGAAATGCTAGAGGCTGGTATAATTCAACCGAGTCAAAGTTCTTTCTCAGCTCCAGTAGTATTGGTGCACAAGAAGGATGGATCATGGCGCATGTGTCCAGATTATAGGGAGCTCAACAAGCTCACTATTAAAGATAAGTTCCCCATTCCTGTTATTGATGAATTACTGGATGAATTGCATGGATCAATTTACTTCACCAAGTTGGATCTTCGTTCGGGATATCATCAAATTAGAATGAAGATTGAAGACATTCCGAAAACAACATTTAGAACTCATGAGGGTCATTATGAATTTTTGGTCATGCCTTTTGGCCTTACCAATGCACCTTCAACATTTCAAGGTTTGATGAATTCAATTTTCAAACCATTCCTTAGAAAATTTGTGTTAGTATTTTTTGATGATATACTAATCTACAACAAGTCTTGGAAGGATCATGTTGAACATGTTGACAGGGTGCTACAACTATTGGAGGAGAAACAATTATATGCAAAAAGATCCAAATGTTTCTTTGGAGTCCAGGAGGTGGAATATTTGGGTCATATTGTATCTCATGAAGGAGTTAAGGTAGACCCTAGCAAAATTAAAGCCATTAAGGAATGGAAAATCCCCACATCCATAAAGCATCTGCGAGGATTTCTTGGGTTGACAGGGTATTATCGCAAGTTTGTTAAGAATTATGGGAGAATAGCAGCACCTCTAACAACATTATTGAAGAAAGATTCATTTTCATGGACTCGGAAGCAACAAAGGCCTTTGAACATCTTAAAGAGGCAATGTGCCAAGCACCGGTCTTAGCTACCGGACTTCACAAAAACCTTTATTGTGGAATGTGATGCTTCAGGAAATGGAATTGGTGCTGTTCTAATGCAAGATGAAAGACCCATTGCTTTTGAAAGTCGTCCAATCAAGGGAAAGTTTTTAAGAAAAGCTATTTATGAGAAGGAAATGTTGGCAATACTCCATGCACTTAAGAAATGGCGACCCTACCTAATGGGAAGACACTTCAAGGTAAAAACGGATCATGATAGCCTTAAATACTTTTTAGAACAAAGATTATCCTCTGAAGAGCAACAAAAGTGGGTCACAAAGATGTTGGGTTATGACTTTGAAATCATCTACAAAAAAGGGAAGCAAAATGTGGTGGCAGATGCACTCTCAAGAAAGGATGAGGATGTGGAAGCATTGTTGTGTGCCATTTCTATTATCCAACCAGATTGGATAAACGAAGCAAGGGAGGAATGGAAGAATGACGAAGAAGTGTGGGCACTTATTCAAAGCTACAACAAGATTCCAGTACTTCTGATACATTTAGCTGGAAAAATGATTCGTTATGGTACAAAGATCGCTTATACCTCTGTAAGAATTCCCAGCTAAAACAAAAGATTCTTATGGAATTGCACACTTCTCCCTTAGGAGGGCACTCAGGATTTTTAAAAACTTACCACAGGGTTAAGAAGGAATTTTTTTGGGATGGCCTTAAATCAGATATTCAAAAGTTTGTGGCAGAATGTTTGGTTTGCCAGCAAAATAAAGTTGAAACAATTAAGACACCGGGTCTATTACAACCTTTATCCATTCCAAGCCAACGTTGGGAGGAGGTTTCAATGGATTTTATCACAGGTTTACCCAAGTCTGAGGGAAAGAGTGTCATCATGGTGGTAGTTGACAGACTTACCAAGTATGCACACTTTTGTGCATTATCACATCCATTTAAAGCCAGTACAGTTTCTACTGCATTTATGGAAACAGTTCAAAAGCTACATGGAAACCCAAAGATTATTGTAAGTGACAGAGATCCCATTTTCACTGGAAATTTTTGGACAGAATTATTTTCTTGTCTTGGTACTCAGTTAGCTCATAGCTCATCTTATCATCCTCAATCTGATGGGCAAACTGAGATAGTAAACAAATGTTTGGAAGGATATCTTCGTTGCTTTGTATCTGATAAACAGACACAATGGGTCAAATGGTTGCCTCTGGCTGAATGGTGGTATAACACTTCCTTTCATACAGCAACAAAAATGACCCCATTTATGGCACTTTATGGGTATCAACCACCATCCATCACATCATATTTAAGAGAAAATTCTAAGGTTCAGGCAGTGGAACATCACATCGAACATCAACAACAAGTCCTCCAACTCTTAAAGGATAACCTTGTGTTGGCACAGAATAGAATGAAACAACAGGCAGATCAACATCGCAGTGAAAGAAGTTTTGATGTAGGTGATTGGGTATTCCTACGGCTACAACCATATAAGCAAATGTCCCTCAAGCAAGCTAAGAAGGATAATAAATTATCACCAAAGTATTATGGTCCGTACAAGGTGTTGCAAAAGATTGGTACTATGGCATACAAATTGGAGCTTCCTGCAGCTTCTCGATTGCACCCAGTTTTCCATGTTTCATGTTTAAAGAAGGTTATAGGCGACAAGCTCCCAGTTCAAACAATATTGCCAGAACTTGACGAAGAAGGAAAAATTATATTGGAACCAGAAGCAGTTACAGAAACAAGAACTCGACAGCTACGAAATCGATCAATTTCAAAGTACCTTATCAAGTGGAAGAACTTATCCGCTGAAGATTCCACATGGGAGGACGAGAATTTTATGCAGAAGTATCCAGAACTACTCAAGCGTTGAGGACAACACTTTTTTGAAGGAGAGGGGCATGTTGGGTCCCTATAATACTAGTGATTACCCCATTACTATTGTAGTTATACCCCCTATTTATATTGATGTACCCATGTAGTGCCCCATATTGTTACTATTGTGCCACATAGAAGCCCACTATTGTTATTGTTGTGCCCTACAATATTATTGTTATGTAGGCTTTGATTGTATTGGGACCACTTAGACTCCTATATATAGAAAGGAGGTATTTTCATTTGTATCATCGAAGAATTGTTCATTTATGTAATGTAAAGGAGGTTGCCCCCTCGAAGAGGCTGAATTCTAAGGCGTGGATCTCTCTTTTCTATCTTTTTGTGAGATGGTTTCATAACAAGATGACTCTAGTCGCCTTATATTTTTAATGAGCTTGAAGTGACAAGTGCTCAGATGGACCTTTTCCTTTAAGGAGTCTAAAAAGGAATGAAAGAGACTACTCTGGAAATCTAGACAGAGGGATTACAAAACCAATCTCAAAACTGCAGAATACTTTTTGCTGTACGGCAGTCAATCTTCCCGAATGCTGTGTTCAGTGCATTGCGATCGATAGGGCGGCAGACACGGCTTCCTAAGGATAAAGGATATAGCCTATTGTGGTCTCCCAATATATACTCGACGGTACGTGGGAGCACAAGTTTGTACTGGCACTCGTCATCTCAAAGAGGAGGAATCACCCAACCTACGATGAAAGCGATAGTTACCAAGCTTTATGACGCCGGAATACATCTCTAGCCTAGACTTCTAAATGTTGTGCGTTAGGTTCCAAAGCGTTTTTATGTTCATTGAATTTATTTTACAGTTGATCTTTCTTAAGAAGTTTGCCTTTAAGGTTCGCCGCGTGATGTAGATATACAATTCCTAAAATGCAATCTAAGATGATAAACAGTTGTTTATTCTTCTTTTTCAAATGAAAATCCTAGCTACTAAGGAAAGAGAAGCGAGATTCTTTGAACATATAGTAGAGAGCACACACTAGATGCACTATCCTAAATCAAAATCAACAAGCAGTCTAAATGCAAATACACATGCATGTATTTGTTTTCCGCTTTCTTAATGTGTGAATGACAAAAATAATGCTAAGTACAAATCTGAATTATCTTTCAAAGAGAAAATACTAACAATTTTCTCTTCAAAAGACGAAAGGAAGACAATGATGACACTTTGCAATTTTGAATCGAAAACTGCTTTCGACACTTGAAATACTATTAATTCAAATGAAATACAAGAGTAACAATGTAATCGACCATCAAGAAGAGTAGGATTCTTTTCTTTGACTGAAAACGACGCTTGTGACACTTCCAAATAAAAAGACGACAGTTCAATTAAGCTACTTCTTTGTAAAGGAGAACTGTAAATGGCGAACAATACATAAAAAAATTCACAATTCTTTGTACAATGGAGGCTGACTAATGCAAAGGAAGGGATTTTCCACAGTGGTATACTGATCACAGATAGAAAAACTCCTGAATAAAGCTGAAGAGAGTGAAGAAAAAACCAAAATCTGGAGGCAGAAACAGTATTATCTGATCAACGCACCTATAACACAAGGAAACAGGGATGCATCTCACCTACTGCACATGGGAGGTGCGATGCATCCAGATTGCCTAGAGGAGAAGGTGTGATGGTACAGGGACGAGACTTTAACTTGGTTTTTGGTCACAGTTTGCAGCTTAGTTCATGGATTTAGGTCGAGCTAATGATAGTCAGTAAATACAAATCATAGGGGCTGATCTAATGAGGTTACTTGAGCCACCACTAGGGCAATTAAGATGTTTGCAAATCAATTGTTCAGTTTATAAACAAAACCTGGAGATATACTGAAGCAGCATTGATCTACTTTGCAGTTACATAGCAAAAGCAATTTGAAGGCTAGCTAGCTTGACTTGAGGCTCCGTCTGTAGTTTATAAAGTAAACAATATAGACAAGAAAACAAGCTATTCGTTCCCCAATATGGTCACCATTTTGTTATCGGGAAATCTAGTGTCCATTCAGAGCTGCTAGTCCCACTAAGACGAGTAGCTATCTTAGAAACAAACAAACTAAAGTTACTTTCATTTTCCTTTATGAGAAGTAGATGAGAGAGAAGCAGAGAGTACCAACCTCAATATTTCGCTTGGCTCCTTGCTTGTTTCCTCTCCCCTCTAACATATCTTCGCCGCTCCTTCCTTGCTTACCTTGCTTCAAAGAGCACCTGTAAAGTCAAAGTAGCATAATACCATCAAATCATAGAGATCTACAATCATAAACAATACAGGACCAGATATATATTGACCACACAAATGCATATATCAACTCAAACATACATGAATGTGGAGAAAAACTCAAATATCTTTATTGGTAGAAAGAGTAGAAGAGAGGATTACAACCCATTGATCTGACCCAGCGTCATCCTCCCAGCATGAAAGCCCTTCTTCACCTCATGAAAAGCTTAGATCACCCAACGCTATGATATTCCACCAATAAACCAACAACACTTCCTTACAAAATACAAGATTCCAGTCTCTGTATCTCTGGGATGAGGGATCCATATATAGATGTTTGCAAGGGAGTGAGTCAGCTTATGGGATTTTGATTAGTGTTCTCTCTCTGATAGTTCTTGGTTCCACTTGGAGATTCATGATCTCTTACTCATCCCTGGGGGAATTCAGAGAGGCAAGTGTCACATGAGAAGTTTCTGGAAGATTCCATGATCATCCACCTTGCAAACTGTCTCTGCCATTTGTCTACTCTCGCCCATCGCACCCTACAGAAAGGATTTTCAGTATGCATCATACTTTTTTCATGTGGTAGGTGAGATGCATCGCACCCTTAACACTAAGCAGTCTGTATGGTCCAGTTCTGAGCAGTTCTAAGCAATTTTCTGCAGAGAACTTCTGGGAGATGATGTAATCAGATGACCTTGTTCCTTTAGGGTGTGAAACAACACTTTTAGGGATTTAGAAGCCCTTGGTTTATGGACATATATGATTGGGGTTGCAGTGCCCAAATATGTCTATAACACCCCTACACCTTGGTGATGAATGTTCAATATCTGATACAAAGACCTTCATATTACTATTATGTGTAAAATGGAAAAGAGAGAGACATTATCCCATGCTTATGGAAGGCACATTAAAACCCCCTAAACGTGGTTGTATTGGAGTTATATGACTATGCCCTCTCTTTGCAGTGGGTGTAATGAACCACACAAATATAACAAATGCATTTAACATATTAGGAAACATAGGCAAGGAAGCCATTAAAAAAAAACAATATCTTACAAGTTGAAATTCCATTTTGCAATTTCTGGAAAATTGGAGGATTATACATTCATAATTAAGAAACTTATAAGTGGTGTGTTCATCGAGGCCCTAAATCCCAAAATCCTCGATCAAATTCTAAATAAATTCAATTTTCCATTATAGGATTTCCTATAAACCCAATGGCTCTTGAACTATGTTAAAACCAGACATAAACAAAAACACATACCCTCAATTCATTGCCATAGATACCCATAACCTTCATGCACACCTTCGCATCATGAGGGCCTACAACAACATGCAATTAAATATAGATTAATTAGTGAATCTCTATAAGGTTCCCATGATTTACAATGATGGGCCAAGAAGAAACAAAGTAGCGACTTACGAAGAGGGTGAAGTTTAAAGGGTTGGATGTGAAGAGTATTTATTCTAGTGAGCCATCCAACCATATTGTCACCTTCTTCATTTTTGTTATCTTCAGACATTACTCCTTCCCCATTTTTTCTCCTTTGGTTAGATGATCAGTTGAAGATAGATAGGCACAAAAGATTAGATCTGATAATTTTTTTATAGAAGAACCTTGTAATATTTTCTCCAAAACCTAGTTCAATCAGTTTGGGATAAATATTTTTCAAGTCCATCTCGTAGTTTTTAACCCCATACAGAACTTACCTGCAAGAAACTTCTTAAAAGCAGAAAATAAACAACCGAGAGAGCGTAAAACATAAAATATATATACATAAAGATTTTACCCTGGATCCCAAAACCGGGACTACCAGATTTATTTTTCATTATATTCCTTTCAACGTTACAACACATATATATACATGCCAAAAATTCCATAAACCTAAATCCATTAACTCTAGATTAGAACATAACCATAGTTACCTTGACTAGATCTAAAAAATACCATGGACAGAAAACCATCATGCCCAAAACCATGTGAAAAATCCATGGGCAACAACATAGGTAGATCCACCACCTAATATAAGGTCCAAAAAAAATTCCTAGTCCACTGCCACCCCCCCTACATACCCCCCAACAAGGGGGCAACGACCCCCCCTGTGACCCCCTGACAATGCCCGACGCAATGTACAAAGGGGGATATCGCCCCCCTATGACCCCCCCGCGTGTGGGGTAGTCATGGAAAGAATATAACACAACCCAACATTCTCCCACTTGTTGTTTTGTTTCCAAAGGAGAGCTTAATCATTGATCCAACCCTACAACTCCCATTGTTTCTCTACACCAAGAGAACATCTAAGTGCTCAAAAACTTTGTCAATGCATCTGCAATATTCTTCAAAGTGGCCACCTTTACCAGAAACACCTTTTTTTCCTCAACCATATCCATCACAAATTGATACTGAACATCAATGTGCTTTGTCTTTGAATGATAAGTAGGGTTCTTTTCCAAGAAAATTGCACTTTGGTTGTCACAATATATCCTTATAGCTCGTTGTACTAACCCCGTACTTGAACACAATCTCTGCAACTAAACTACTTCCTTGTTTGCATGAGTGGCTACCATGTATTCAACCTCTGTAGTTGAAAATTCCACTACAGATTTTCTCTTACTCATCCAACCGACTACACCTCCAAATAGGTTAAACACATGCCCACTTGCAGATCTTCTCTGGTCCATATCTCTAACCCAGTTTGCATCAACAAAACCATGGATGTCCAAAACTCCATCCAATCCTAGTCTTCCTTGGTAGCACAAACCATAATCACTAGTGCCACGCAAATACCTGAAAACAAACTTCACTATTGTCCAATGCTCCTTCCCTGGTTTTGACATAAACTTGCTCAATTCTCCCACTGCATGTGCAATGTATGGTCTAGTATAGAATATTGCATACATCAGGCTACCGACTACACTTGCATATGGAACATGAGACATGTCCTCTTCCTCTTTTGGTTTCTTGGGACACTGTTCAGCAGATAGCTTTACACCTATAGGAATAGGAACCTTCACCTGTTTACTATATTGCATATTAAACCTCTGCAATATTATCTCAACAAACTTCCTCTAGTTTAACCAGAGGTTCCTCTTTGCCTGATCTCGTTTAATTTCCATGCCCAGATTATAGTTTGCAACACCAAGATCTTTCATGTAGAATTTAGAGGACAATTGGGTCTTCAAATCCTGGATAATTTCTTTGTCATTTCCAACCACTAACATATCATCCACATACAAGACCAGATAAATAACACGGTCACCAATTAATTTAAAATACACACAGTGATCTGCTTTTCTTCTAGTGAAGCCAAGTCCCCGTATAAATGTATCAAATTTTTGATACCACATCCTGGGTGACTGTTTTAACCCATACAAATACTTTTTTTAACTTTCATATCAGTTATTTCTTACCCTTCATTGTAAAGCCTTCAGGTTGTTCATGTAGATCTCTTCTTCAAGATCCCCATGAAGAAATTTTGTCTTCAAATCCATTTGTTCTACCTCAAAATTAAAAGAAGCGTCAACAGATAAAAGTAATCTAATAGAGCCTACCTTGGCAACATGGCAAAAAAATATCATCCAAATCAATTTCCATGCCCTTGGGAATAACCTTTTGTTGTCAACTGAGCTTTGTATTTCTCCACCTTGCCTTTTGCATTCGCCTTCTTCTTAAAAACCCATTTTCTTCCAATGGGCTTCCTTCCAAACAATAACTCCACCAGATCCCAAGCCTCATTTTTGTGTAAATATGACATTTTGTCAACCATGACCTCTTTCCAGAGTTTTCCATCCTCTGAATCTACTACTTCCCTCATAGCTCTGGGATCATCATCAGTAATAGATAAAGTAAATTTTGAATAGAAAGGAGATGGACTATACCTTTCTGGCTACCTTCTTTCTCGAACTGATCTTCTCACAGCCGGATTTTGTGGATCTTCATCTTTTGATTCCTCTTCTGTTGTAGAGTCTGATTCTTCCTCCTTTAGCTCAAACTACATCTCCTCAGGTTCCTTTGGTAGCACATCATGTTTAATAAGTTACATCTTGCACCTCTATAAAAAACACATCTCGGTTGTACAAAACCTTACTTGTTTCTGGGTTCCAAAGCTTATAACCTTTTAACCCATCCTTATACCCAATAAAGATGCACTTTTCAGCTTTACTATCCAACTTTGTTCTTTTCTCCTTTGGAACATGTACATAAGAATCACATCCAAATACCCTCAAATGTGAAAGAGAAGGTTTCTAATGAGTCCATACCTCTTGTGGAGTATTATACTACAACACCAATGAAGGTGATTTGTTGACCATGCAACATGCAGTCTCCACCGCCTCTGTCTAGAATTCTTTTCCTAACCCTGCACTACTGAACATGCTTCTTGCCTTTTCCATCAAGGTCTTGTTCATTCTTTCTACAACTCCATTTTGCTGAGGTGTGTATGGAGTAGTCTTCTGCCGTGCTATACCAGATTTCTTACAAAACTCTTCAAATTCTTTCTTTCAAAACTCTCCACCATTATCTGTCCTCAACACCTTTATCTTCTTGTCTGTCTAGTTTTCCACCAAAGCCTTAAATTATTTGAACCTGTTAAAGACTTCAGATTTCTTCCTGAGGAAATATATCCATGTATTCCTTGAAAATTCATCTATAAAAGATACATGATACACATAATTACCTAGTGATGGAACCGACATAGGTCCAAACACATCATTGTGCACAAGCTCTAATATGTATTTTGCCCTTTAAGCACTAGAGGCGACACTCACCCGATTCTGCTTCCCATATACACAATTTTCATAGAAATCAAAATCTAGAGAGAAATTATACATACCTTCTATCATACCATTACCATGAAGTATTCGAAGGCCCCTATCTCCAATATGTCGAAGACTTTGATGCCATAGCATGGTCTTTCTCTAGAGACCACTAGATTTTCTGCTCCACTTTCAGGAACCACAGAATTGTTGCACCCATCAATAACAATGCTACCTTGAAGCTTGTACATAGTTCCAATCTGAACTCCTTGCATCAATACCAGTGCTCCTTGAACCATATTGTAGGTATCTTTCTCGAACACTACTTTTACCCCTACATCATCCAACTTGCTTACAAAAATTAGATTTCTGGCCAACACAGGAATATGCAAAACACCCAAAAGTGTTCTAATCCTTCCACCTTGAAACTTCAACTTGATTTTTTTGTGACCAATGATTCTAGCCTTCCTGTCATCCCCTAAGAAGACATCACCACCATCATATTTATCTTACTTGCAGAACCACTCTCTATGGGGAGTGAAGTGAAAGGATGCACCTGAGTCAATCGACCATGCCTCATGATCTACATGTGTACTTGAAGAAGAAGCCACGTACACACCCTCACCTTCATCTCAGGTGGTTTTCACCTCTGTAGAATGGGCATTATCAGATACTTTTCCTTTCGTAGGAGCTTTAGATTTACAGTTCCTTTTAAGTACCCTTGTTTTTCACATTTCCAACACAACTTTATAGGTTTTCCTGGAGATTTAGATCTTCCTCTAGATTTAGGTCTCCCACTCGAGGAATTATTTTTGTTCTATTCTGGGACCGTCCTTGTAGAGACAAGGCATCACCATTCTGGCCCTCCATATTTTTTCGTCTCATCTCCTCTGACAGAAAGCATGAGACCATTTCATCAAACTGTAAGGAAGCTTCATTGCTACCTATTGCAACAACCAGACTATCCCACAAATATAATAGAGAACAGAACAAAATAATGCACTTATCTTCATCTGAAATTTTAATATCAACAGATAATAACTAGCTTACCACAGTGTTAAAGGCGTTCAGATGCTCTATCACCGAGTCTCCATCTTTCATCCTCAGGTTATACAACTTTATCCATAAGAACATTTTTTTCATGAGAGACTTAGATTGGTACAAAGTCCCTAACTTGTCCCACAAATCCTTCGCCGAAGCTTCCCCTGATACATTCAAAAATACTTAATTTGAGACACACAATCATATTGTGCTCTTTGCCTTCTGATCCAACTTCGCCCAGTCTTTACTTGACATTTTTGTTGGTTTAGTACCCAGATCTACCGCGATCCACTAATCTTTATCCACCAGTAGATCCTCCATCTTGAGTTTCCACAACTCAAAACTCTAACCATTAAATTTCTTGGTCTCTATCTTTCCACTACTCACCATCTTTTTTCACTAGAAGAATCGATTCTGCAGATCTCCCACAGGCCCGAGAAAAACCCCTCAGCAGCAAAGGCATCCCCTTGAAGACAAAAAACTCTGATACCAAATGTAGGTTTTAACCATGTACAGAAATTACCTGCAAAGGAATTATTAAAATCATTAAATAAATAATGGCAAGAGCATAAAACATAAAACATATATACAAAGAGATTTTCCCATGGATCCCAACACTGGGCTACCAAATTGGTTTTTCATTATATTCTTTTCAATGTTACAATATATATACATATATATATATATATATATATATATATATATATCTATATCTATATATGTATATGTGTATACACACACACACACACACACACACACACACATATATGTTGAAACATCCATAAACCCCAATCTATTAATCCTGGATTAGAACAAAACCATAGTTCCATTAACCAGATCTACAAAATACCATGGACAAAAAACCATCATGGCGAAAACCATGTGTGAAATCTATGTACAAAACCATAGCTAAGCCCGACCACTTAATATAGGGTCCAAAAAAATTTCCCGAGGCACTGCCACCCCCACTGTCACCCCTCGGTAGCACCTGATGCAACTTACAGGGGGGGCTCCCACACCCCTAGTCACCTCCCCCTCCCCCCGCGCATGGGGTAGTCATGGAAAGAAAATAACACATCTCAGCCCCAAACTTCGAAAAAATCCAAAAGCACGGACTAAAAATAGACTCTCGACCTACTATGAACCAGCAATTTCTCCCTTTGCTCTCATACTCCCACGAATTTCTCCATCCCACCTGTCTTTTTTCTTCTACTTGGTCAATGTATTGTATAAACAATACCTTATAATACACATATTGATATATAACATATAAAAACTGTTCACCCCTATTATATGTTCAATATATTATTTTATCTTTTCCTCATTTTTTATGCCCCAATTTGAATGCATACAGTATGGTATTGCTTTGTCAATGAAGCCCCTGTGATCCAATAGGTCAAAATTGGAGTAGAAAAAATTGGCATACTCATATAACAATATCAACAAGGATAAAAGTGCAATTCCTAAATATGATCATCCAATGAATAATAAAAATTGGAAAATCCTAACTTATAAATGAGTTTTATTACTTGGTGAAGCACTTAATGGATATATTTTTTATTTTACTCCTTGCCTTGATAGGAGTTTTAACATTCAACATAGAAGAAACTACTATCTATACATCCCTTAATATTCATATAAATGAAACATTACATCCTCTAAAAGGAGAACCATTGGAAGTATTCCAAGAAGAAATAAAACATATTCACAATATTTTCATTAATGGGATTAACAATATAGGGAATTTTGTGCAAATTGAGAGCCAATTGTGTGAGCCTTCCTCATAAAATATCAATTTTAAATTGAATTGTCACTATATTTGTTTCCATAGACATGGGCATACTACGACCAATTCCAAACAAACCATCATAATTAGATGAACAAAAGATGAGAATTTGTAGACAACAATTGTAAACTTGCAAACAACCTACCAACATGTTGATGCCTCGAAAATCATTGCAACAACAATAGGGGATAACCACCCAGTCCGGACCTTAAAGCAGCTCCTTTTCCGTTTGAATTAGTGGCTCCGATTGGTTTAACTGGGTCGAGTTACCTTTTCCCTATAGCTATTGGTTTATGATGTATCTTTAACTACCAATAGACAGGGATATCAGATCACTTCTTTTTACTGAACAGGTAAGAGAATGACCCTTAAGCTGATTTGGGTTCAGCCAGGCCACAACTAAAATTTTGCCTCTTTGAGAAGAGGACTTAAAAGAATGTAAAAATTACTCTAAATGCAAACTTATTCTATAATGCAAGCAAAATAAACTAATGTTAATCCTATCTTAATTAGGCAGATATAGATCTAACCCAACAAAGAGCAAGATATTTAAAGTATTGGGATTTTAAATATGTCTTGTTTATAATGAATATCAAGTTAATGAAGTAGTTCAATTAACTGACATTATGGATACCAAAACACATCCTATTGAGACCTCTTAACTGAAATAATAAACCAACAACACTCAGGAAGTAGTTCATAAAAATGATATTGATTATCAAATAAGTAAATTCAATAATTAAACAATAATATGTGGAAATAGTTCACAACACATTACCATTAAATAAATCAGTTTTAATAAGGCAGATTTCTGAGTAAATAGTTACTCAGAAATCATAAATTAATTCATAAGAGCAGAGATACATAATAACAACATTGAGACAAATTACCCATATTGACAATAGTGCACAAACATGAATAAAATGAGACATTCCTGTTACCATAAAAATGAAACTGATATTTGAAACAGTAGTATTAGAAATACCAATTTATTACATCCATTTCTCTGACCCTAGTCTCCAACAGTGCTTTACATTGCTTGAACTTCTGCTTTCAAAGCTAAAGCCACAATAGTGCAAACTTTGTCCATCATGCATAATTCAAGATACAAAGGAAAAATCCTCAATAATCCCCAGATCTGAGATTTTCTCTCCTCTCTCCTACAACTCTAAATTCCTATTACAGAAGTGCTTTCAGAAGTCTAAAATTTTAGAGGAGAGCAGCCCCTCATTACATTCTGCAATCTGCTATTTATAATATTTGTAAAGGAATTTTTGAGAAAAAAGTTTGTTGAAGGTAAATCTGTCAAATCCAATTTTATTTGCTCAAAAATTCTAATTTTCAATTGCTGGAGCATTCTCATTGATTGAGATCCTTTTCTCCATATTTCTTCCACTGTTTTTCTGCAAAAAGAAATCAAAATAAATTAAGATGCAATCAATAAAATCAAAATATCATTTCTGGCAATTAAAACAAATCCAATCAAATTCTATTTAAATAAATAATTGAAAATAAAATATAAGCTCTCTATTGATGTCTGAGATGGTTTAATTGGCCAAGGATATTATTGACGAATGGATCTGCAATTAGGAGAGGCTTGGACAAATAAAAATGTAGAAAATAACTTAGAAAATTGATACTGTTTTAGAAATTCGGAGCTTGATCTTCTGCCTGATTTTTGACTCAATAAATAACCAAATCTATTAGTGAAACCTCCTCAGAAATGTTCTCCTTGATTTTATCTTTCCAATGAGCCGTCCTGGGCCTTATTTGGCCAAGTAAAACTCAATTTATGAGCTTCCAAAATTGATGAGTCAAATTTAGCATAAATGTGAAAATTGTGTAGCTAGGCTAAAAATAAAAAATTTAATTAAAAATCTAATCATAAATTAGAATTCTAATTATCTAATAATTAATTTTATTTTAATTATTAATTATAAACTAAACTAATTATTTAACAAACTATTATTAATTAAAATTAATCTAACTAACTAATATACTTAATTTTTTTATAAACTAATTAACATTAATCAAAATAATAATTAAATTAATTAAATTCTATATATTAATTAATTAATTTAATTTAAAATTTAATATATTAAATATTTAAACATTTCAAACTATCACTATTCTCACCATACGTTAATACATAAGCCATTTTAAAACAACGAATGGAGATATTAACTTGAAAGTCAAACATTGACTTATCGGATCGGAGGAAGCTTTGGGTCGGGGCATAAAACTTGTATTAAGTGAAGACTCCCGATGTGATGCATTCAAACAAATGAATTTTAAACTTTGCTTAATGCTTGAAGAGCTCTCACATATTGGCGATCGGGAAGTGTGGTGTCGACATTTTTGTTAAATAAGTGCGCTTAAATCTTCCTATCCGATCAAAAGTCCCGATGCGATCAGAACAATTTTTTATTATATATATATATATATATATATTTTGTTTTAAATTTTAATTTAATTTAATTAATTATATTTAATATATTAATTAATTTAAAATTTAATATTAAACATCAATTTTTATTTTGGTTTTATTTTTATGAATTTAAGTTTCTAAACTACAGCTACTTTGAAAATAAAAATAAAAATAAACTACAGCCACTTCGATGTTCTGGATTTTGGAAATTAATAATTAATTTGGAAATTGGAGTAAATTTCTAAAATCCCGATGCTTCATTATTTGGCTGTATAAATAAAAATGAAAAATGTCAATAAGAACTAACTAGGGGTTAATATTTAAAATAATTGCATTATTGAACTAATTTATTTACAAAATGCAATATTGTACATTTTATGCATTTTTAACCCAGACTAGATAAGTGATGAGACTTCAAAGGAGCATCATTTTCAAACCAATTGACCAAATGAGGCGAAACAAATGTCAATGGGAAGCTTATAAAAAATTGATTCTAACAAAGCAATAAAAACAAAAATCCAAAAAATTGAAAAATTAACAAAAGTGTAAGATAATCAACTAAATAAAAATCCTAAAAGGTGTTTAGCCAAAATTTTTATAGAAAGGGTCCCCATTATTTGAAGTGAACACATCAATAATGAGGGGGTTTTTTTTTACCACAACACAACAATAAGGTAAATGGATCATGCTATCTTTACTTCTGCCATGTGTTAACAAATATTAGGAATACAAATCCAATTAGACAAGATTGAAAGCTCTTTAAGTCTAGAACAAGCACGTTTTTGTTAAGAATAAAACAAGAAATATTTAATGAAACAAGATACATATTTGCAATGAATACACAATAGTGTAATGTTTAATGAATCAAATGTCAATCCAAGAAAGTACTATTAGGTGTTTCACTTATGGAGTTCTAAAGTATTTGTAATATTAAATATATAAGTCTATGAGTAATGTTGTCATACAAGTTATGGCTCACTACAAAATTGAAAATAAAATTTTGAGAAAAGTCATCATGATGTATAAATTAAGCCCTTCCAACTTATCAACTCATATGATCATAAAGTTTCATAATTATATTAAATCTCTACATAATAGAAAAAAAAGGAGAACATACCAATTCTATGTATAAAATAAGTTAATAAAGAGAGATCTTGAATCATTAACTATACATAAATACCAAAATTAATACATAATCTTTAGTTTATAAAAACAAAAATGTTTAATAATAATTATTCTTAACCACCAAAACAACTAATAAAAGGCCAGATATAAAAGGAGAAAATGCACTTCAATCAAACTATTCATAAAATAGTTCCTAACAAAGTCTCTTTCCACTTAACATTCTAAATTGTATTCCATCATTATTACATTGTAACCACTTAAAAAGTATCTTATTCAATAATCACTAACCTAAACTACTAAAAACAACATTTTATTCAATAATCATTATTGTTAATGACTAACAAAGTATCTAAGTTTATAAAGAATCTTTTCAAATAAAAATATGTATATTTATTTTTCAATATAATAACATATATTTTTTTTCTTTTAATAGAATGCTTAATAGAATTATCATATTATAATTAGAAATTTAAAAAACATTTTTACATTGATTATATATATATATATATATATATATATATAATTTTAAGATAGATTTTTTTTAGATCATGAACAAATTTCTCAATCCCATATCAATATACAAAACCAATTAACTAAAACATAATTCTTAATCTAAATAAATCTAATGAATTCCTAAAAACAAACACCTCTACCATATAATCAAATCAAAATAAAAATTATATACAATAACCATTTTATTTCATCCACATTAAGTGGAATAATCTAATCAAATCATTTTCTTCCGCATATATGTGCTAACCAACCATTAAATAAATTAACGTAATCTAATCATTTTCTTCCACACACCTATCCTAATCAGATTATGAATTGATTTGGTCTGTCACCTGTCTAAGGCGGTTCTACCTATTTTCCAAACTCTTATTGATTTTGGTGACTAGCTTCTCTAGTGATGCCTCAACCTCTCCAAGGGTTGGTCATTGCTTTGATACACATCACACCTATATTCGCCAACAACGCAACAATTCCATGCCCCATAACATCATGTGGTTCATGTTCTTCATCCTCTTCTTCCTTTATTATCTCCTCCACCAAATTCTCGTCAATCACCTCCAACAATCTCTCGGGCAATGCATCACCCACCCAAATCTGCAACGATTTCCCTTCTTCTAAAAACAGTTGACCTGTGGGCTTCTCTCCCATTATTGTTTCCAACATGAAAACATCGTAGTTGACACATTCCCTTTCATGGACAGGAGTCGTGCTGTACCATTATTCCGTAATCAATATATATATATATATATATATATATGTATATATATATATATAACCTTTATTAGTAACACTCATATATATCCCATGTACAACACTCATATATATCCCATGTGCAACATCAGTAATTTATATGTAAATCCTTTATCAATGACTCATGAATGTATATATCTGATAGACAATGTGGCTCATCAATCAAAAGTGTATTAGTGTTTACCTGGTGGAATATAACCAACAGTTAATGTGACAAGACTGGAGGTGTCCCTTGAGGTTGCTAATGTTGAACATCATGCCGTTGCGGGGAGATCATGAGGCGTGAACTACCGAAATCTCCCACATGGGTCATCATAGTCTCATCCAATAAAATGTTGGAATGTTTCAGATCGCAATCAACAATGGCCAAAAAACAATGATGGTGAAGATATGCCATTCCATGAGCCACGTCCTTGAGAATGCTTAGTCGTGTTTTGAGACCCAACCTCCAATTATTTTTTCTGCAATGAAAATGCTTCTCTAGGTTTCCTTATGACATGAACTCCATAATCAAATATTTGACTTGCAAACTTGAGGATACGCCCACCATTCTCACCAAATTCCAATGTTGGACTCTACCCATTGTCTTGAATTATTTTATGAGTTTCTTGTATGCAACTCCTGATGTAGTGGAGTAAATAACTTTAACATCAATGATTGATGCATTGTCTAATAAGCCCTTATACATAGACCCATGGGTGCCACATCCCAGTAGGTTATCGGGACTGAAACCATTAGTTTTTATGTTCACCTCTTCCTCACTTACAATCTTTGTCTCATGGAGTTAGCTCCTAAGCATCCTCCCTAATCTCATTGAAACAGTTTCCAATAATGAAGAATTTATACTACAAAAATATATTAAAACTATTAATACTAGGTAAAATACTAGTAGCAAAGTGAAGCCAACCAAATTGGCCAAGATAACTACCCTTCTATTGTAGCGGCTACAACACTCTCCAAAATTTTGCCTGCATCCAATTTCAGAGCCTTCCTTAGTTTTTCCTTGATGTTTGCCAAGACTCGGGCCCATCCCATGAGCTCGTGTCAAATCTTTACACCCTCTTTTCTTGACCATTCACGGGTCATCTTTTAGCATATTGATTCTAATGTCATGTTTGCGGTCTTGTTCTGGCTATGTTCAAGGTTTGTCTTTTTCTATACAAGTTGTGTTCGATATGTTAGCATTTTTCACACTCACATGCAAAGTCGTATGCAATTTCATGCACCTATCGTCACATTCGTTCAACGATCTATCTCAAGTGCTGCACTTGTCGCTCGCACCCTTTGGTCAGTCAAACGAGCATACGTTGTCTTGCTGGTTCAAGATGTCTTGTTGTCAAGTCATGTTGAGTGTGTGTTCACAAGGTCATGTATACACAAGTTCACTCTCTCACACACTTAACCATTTTGTCGAAGATCTGTTGATCGGACCACCCTCCATTAGCCGAACCTCCACTCAGCTGCAATGCGCAGTCTCAACCTTAATGACCAAGTACTGCTGCCTAGAATTGTGTAGAGCTTGACGCTGCCTCCTAGGAAGTCTGCACTGCGTAATCCTGGAATTGACCTAGCTTACTGTCACCTAGAACAGTTCAAAATTTTCCCAAGAATCTATATCAATTTGCATCACCCGCAAGCCTATTCATCAAGCCTCCCACTGGTCAACAAGAGAATTTGACTGGGAAGTGACCCTGAGCTTCACTCCTCCTAAAAATTGCGTAGAAGCTATCAACTTGCCTTCCTACGTTGACTAAAGAAATTACGCAAACAAGAGGGACACGCACCCACTTCCTATCATTGCACTGTCTCTAAAAATTGCGCAGTTTTGTTAGTCAGACCTCATGCCAGCCAGTCAACTGCTCCTCCTAAAAATTGCGCAGTTTTCTTGGACTGTAAACAAGTTGCCCAAAACCCTTATTAGCCCGAAAACTACACATTCCTACATGACTGCCTCCCAGATCTGTGCAGTTTTGGCCAGCAAGCTTCTGCAGCTTGCTCCCAGCGTTCTCTGCAAATCTGCGTAGTTTTCACTACCAGTGCCCCCTGCTTCCTGTACTACCTTCCCATGAAAAATTGCACAGGTCTGCCTCCCAACTGAGCGAGATCCTGTAAAATGTCACTGTTGTCTTGGACTGCTCAAACCAGCCTCTCAGTGACCTCTTCCTAGTTTTTATTGATAGTACCCCGGAGCCTCGCATCCTAGCCCGAAATATGCTTAGCATAGTTTAAGAGCCTTGTCCTCTCTCCTGGGCACTTTCACCTGAAAACAAAAGATGATGCATCATGGTAGACTAGGGGAATTTTGGATTTGATGTCGTCTTGTCATGAGTGATTGCAGAGATAGGTACATGGAAGAAGCATGGCATGATGATGAATGAGATGAACAAGGAGCACATGCTAGGAGACTTGTTCGTGAATAGATGGACAAATGAAGAATGCCAAGCACCAGCGAAGAGGATACATGCACATGCAACATCAGGCGAACACCAAGACCATCAAAGTCTCTGCACACCTTGTAATGCGAACGTGAAGCTATGATACACCAAGAGCACACTCATCATTCAACAACACTGTAGCTTGACATGGACACCACCATCAACTTGAACATACCAACACTGTCATGTCGAGTCATGTCATGAGTGGTCTTGGCCACATCACTACTATGGGCCATACTGCTGTAATCAATGTAATGTAATGTGTAAGTCTGAGAGATCCACATACGAATTTGAAGAGTCATGTAAGTCAAACAGTCATGGGGGAAGTCAAAGAGTCATAAGGGTCAAATTCACCCTTGGCTATATATACCCCTCATTTGTACATGCAAAGGATTTTTCACCTTGCATCTTCCCACATAGTCTTGAGAGTTTGTAGTATTTTTTTTAGGAGTGACCAGTGGCTCCAATGCCCCGATATTGGGGTTAGTGAAGTATGGTGTACAAATGTGTCTTGGAACTTTCGCTTAATTTAGAATCTTGTTAACAGGCCAACGCATTTTCACACATGTATTGTATTCGTTTGTAAGAATATTCTTTGGATGCTTGTAATGCATGTTTCTTGAACCTGTATTAAGATAGTTGAACTATTTCAGCTGTTTCAGTGCATATTCTATTGGAAATGTGTTGTATCAATTGTTAACGTTGTCTCACCCGTGTGGACTACTCCATCAGACACTCAACAGATTCATCCTTGTAAACTTGTTATAATGACCACCACACTCATGTGGACTATTCCGTTGGGTGTTGTACGTGCTATCTGTTCACTCTGTGTTTGTGACTGCTGCATCTGTGTGGACTACTCCACCAGAAGTTGTGCATGTCCTATTGTGTTGTGTGTCTCTAACTGAGTTGGGACTATTCCCTTTCGACCTGAGACTCACTTTCACCCTCTCCCTCTGCAGTGAAAGAACTTAGACACAAGTTACACTAAGCACTCACCAGGCACACAAACATCGTTGTTTGAAGACTAAGTATACAACTCTCATGTAATGACAAGCAAGAGCTAAGGCATATGTTTAAGATAAGGGAAACCGGACCATCATACCAGATGGAACTCCTACACCAAACGATGTGAGGTCTAGTTGGTACTTCATATCGAGGAAATCCCCTAAATTTTGGCAGGTCTAACACCATCAACATTTATGGTGCTAGAAGGAGGGTCTGAAGTTGTTTATGGTTGAATGTCCTCTTACCCCTAATCATCAATCATTTGGTCAAGGTAGTAACTTGCACTCCCTATCACCTACGCACAACTCTAAAGTTGGTTACTCCTCACCTCCCAGATGTGAACACAAAATATTTTATCAACACCTCCACTCTGCCCGTCCCATCAACCGTCAGTTTTCCAAAGAAGTTTGACTGATCCTAGGAATACAAGATCTTCAATATGCATCAAAGAAGCCAAAGACAAATCACACATGGGTTGTTGTCTCATCAGTGGAAGAAGTAGTTCTTGCCACGCTTGAAGGTCTGGTAGAAGCTGTTGAGAACAGAGAGGAACCTCTAGTCTTCTGACAGGGAGAAAAGTACACCCTCACGATCTTGGTCTTAGGCTCTAGTATAGGAGACGGAGGGGAAGCCAGTAGAGGAGGTTGAGGCGGAGACGAACTAGCAATCTCAAAGGTGGAAACATCAGATTCTGAAGAAGATGAGGAGCATGAAAAAGAAGAAGACATGGTTAACCAAAATTTGGAATGGATGACTCAAGGACCATTGGCTCTCCAGGGTGCTTTTCAGAGGATGCTAAAGCGTTTAGAGAGGATGTTTACAAAGTATGACCTTGACAGAAGAGTGAAGGCAGAAGACCAATTGGAAAACTTCTACCTACAATTGCAGACACTTTAGGTATGGTACGATAAATTTTCATGTATATTGTTCTCATGTACCTTGGATGGTCAAGCAGCGGTATGGTATCACGACCTTCCTGTCAAATCCATCCAAAATTGGGGTGTGTTCAAAAGAATGTTTTAGGAAAATTTTTCTAATGCCAAGACCCTTGCCATGTTGCTCAAATATTTCGGTAGTATCAAGATGGAGTTGAAAGAGAAAGTGAAACATTTTAATTAGAGGTTTTTAAGCATATTTAACAATTTTGCAGCAGACAAAAAACCTCAGGACTCCATCATTATCGACTATTACACAGTTGCACTGCCAACTGGTATTGTGTACTTCATCAAGAAGGCTATGAAACCAACACTACTTGAAAATTATGAAGAGGTGATCATTGTGGAAAACAACTTGCGCGTGATTGGAGTCATCAAGGATGATGAACCAGCAAAAGAATCCAAAGATGCAAGCAGGAAGCTCGAAGCTGCTATTAGTGAGGGGAAAGAAATGGAAGCAAGTGACATTGAAACCCTTACTCGTCTTGTCAAGAACTTGACAACAGAGGTGTCTAAGCTAATGAAATGAATGGTCAAGACATCTTCTAGCAGCCGACCTCCCAAACAAAAAAAGAGGAGCATGTCATCAAGAAACAACATCTTCCTAGCTAAAACTACACAGAGCTCCAGTGCAGTGTTCCAGATGGAAATGTTCGAGAACCCCAAGTTTTTCTCATTCCATGAAGACTGTCACCTAGAAGGGAAATTTTCGGAATGGAAATGATTTGTGAACTTGATGTGCAACAGTATGACAAACGTGGTAAACCATGCGCAGTGTCAACCAAAAGATGAAGATGATGAAGGTGGTCCTGCATCTAATGAGACACCAAGTACTGGGCAGGGGATCAACATGTATCAATGCTCGCATGTAACATAGAAAACGAACACTAAGAAGAAACCTCCAAAGAAAAATGGTCGATACAATATCAGAAGTCAAGGGGTTCCCCCTACTATTGGGGAGATGCAAGAAAGATGAAACTAATAATGAGGAAGGTTGATCCACTAGCCATTCCAAATAAGAAATATCAAAGCAAGCCCGGGAAGACAGCTATATACAAGAGTACATCCATGAGTAGTAAACTTCAGAACACTCTGCCAGATAATACAAACACAAGTCTAACCTCGGACACCTTAGTGAGTTTACCTGCCCTTGAGTACAATATTGTGGAAGATAAGAAGAAAATCATGCAAACATATCTTTGTTTGAGTTAGCTAATCTCAAGGGTCAGCGGGATATTCTAATGCATGCATTAGGGAAGAAATCCACAGACAACACAACCTCTACCATCAAGGGAGCAAGCACATCTCCCAGTTCACTCACAATTGTGCTCAACACACTTTGGATGGAAGAAAAAAAATCTATTTGCCCTCCATTCTTGCTCTCATTTGAAATTTTTAACTGCAATGTTCACAATTGTTTGGTTGACTCTGACGCATCAGTTAATGTCATGCCACTCTCCATTGCCAAGAGGATCAATGTGCAATGGAGAAAGAAATCTGCGCAAATCATCCAACTAGAGTGAACATGCATACCAACCATTGGTGAACTTCAGGATGTGATCATTCGATTATCTCATGACGACTGAGTTCACCAGTGCATCAACATTGTCATTGTGGACATACCAAAAGCATATGGCTTACTTCTTAGCAGAGACTGGTCCAGCAAGTTGAATGGATACTTTGCCACAAACTGGTCACACTTATGGCTTCTGTACTAGGGAAAAATAAATCAGATCCGGGTGTTATCCGAGAGATACATGAAACATAATGTCACTCCCATCAATGGTGAGAACAAACCATTCGCTTTTGCGGAACTCATGTTTGGAAATTGCCTCTTGGAAACACAACTGGGGCGTTATCTTGCACAACCAGCTCCAACCCCAATAGACATGCAGTTGGGTCTCCTTCCTTGCCCAACTGATGGAAATGTACAGTACATTGTAACACTAGTAGTAGTAGCAGTAGTAGTAATAGCACATCAAGTGGTCTGTGTACAAACAAGTTTTGGACCATGTATTTTGATGGATCAAAGACACAAGATGGATGTGGAGCCAGGTGTGTCTTGATAGACCTAAAGAAAAATAAACACTTGATCTCAAGCCGCTTGGAGTTCAAGTGCATGAACAACACTACTGAATATGAAGCACTTGTATTGGGCTTAACAAAGCCACTAGCCTCAATTTTGTTGCCCTCAAAGTGGTAGGTGATTTAGAGATAGTGGTACAATGGGTATGTAACACCATACACTTTTTATCACCTCATCTCAAAAGTTATCAACAATAGGTATGGCAACTGATATCTAACTTCCAATCTTTCAATATCATTGTTGTGCCAAGAATGCGTAATGAAATGGTTGATGCCTTAGCTTACTCAGCTGCTCGGATCACACATCTTAGGGATTGGTTTAATGTTGAAATTTTATATAAGCCTTATATCCCTGATAAAATAACTAATCTACGCATCTTTTACGATGATAAAAATATACTGCACTTCATGGCCAACACTGATGTCTTCAAGGACACAACAATTGACGAAGATGAGCACGAGAAATCTCTACAAGCCAAAATTGATGACAAGAAAGGCAACCTCATCCCCAAGGGTGTGGTATCTCTCGCAAATCTCTATGGATTGGAGAACCGCTTCCAAGGGCCAATGAATAACAAAACCCACAGTTCCACCATGATGTACGAACATATCAACTTGGGAATAGAACAAGATCCAAAGTTCGTCAATCTTAGTATGTGTTGCACACTGCAGGAGCAGCAAGCCTTTGTCCGCTTGTTCAAATAGTACCTATATGTGTTCGCATGGACATACGGTGATCTAAAAACATACGAGATGTGAATAATCCAACATGTGATTCCAATCAAAGAAGGGGTCAAGCAATTTCAACAGAAGTTGACAAAAGTACATTTGTCACTTGAACCTCTCACACAGAAAGTGCTGACTAAGTTGTTGGATGCACAAATCATTTACTGAGTTCTTCATTCTATGAGGGTTTCTAACTTAGTTCCTGTACGTAAGAGGTTTGGGGCGATCCACTTATGCATTGATTTCTGAAACTTGAACCGTGCCTCGAACAAAGACAACTACCCCCTGTATTCAATGGAACATATTTTATAGATAGTATCTGGAGAAAAATTTTCTTCCTTGCTCAATGGTTTTTTGAGATATAACTAGGTTCTGGTAGCGGAACTTGATAGATTGAAAACTACCTTTCGTACCAAGTGGGGTACGTCTTCCTACAGGAGAATTCCGTTTGGGCTTGTGAACACAGGCGCAACCTTTCAGTGCACCATGAACATCGCCTTCTATGGACTTATCAGACAGAGCATAGTGGTGTACCTTGATGACGTGACTGTCTTTTCCAGATGTTCAGACCACATACAACAATTGAAGAAGATATTCGAGCGATGCTGAAAATACGGGATAGCCTTGAATCCCAAGAAAAGTGTATTTGCAGTATTTGAGGGGAACCTTCTCAAGAACCTCATTGCCAGAAGTGGAATCAAGGTTGATCTGGATTGAGTTCAGATGATTACACAGATTCCTCACCCAGCTAACAAGAAAGCCATGCATTCCTTCTTGGGAAAGATAAAATTCCTCTGGAAGTTCATCCCAGATTATGCATAGATAGTGAAACCTATGCAAGACATGATCAAGAAGGATGCAATCTACAGCTGGGGTAAGAAGGAAAAGAATGCATACACCCATATCAAGAAGACTATAGCATATGTGTTGCACTTTACAACTCAGAATTTAACAAGGATTTATTTCTATACGCCTTCGCCTCCGACAACTCACTTGTTGCAGTACTCACTCAAAAGGATGAGCTGAATGATGAACGTCCCATATCCTTCATGAGTGAAATAATGTAGGGACATCAAATCAACTACCCTGCTGTAAAAAAACAAGCATACGTAGTATAAAAGGTGGTGAAACACTTCAGAACCTATTTTTTGAAGAACCATTGCATAGTCTTTGTGTTACACCTAGTAGTCTAATCACTGCTTGTACAACAAGAGATGGGTGAAAGACCTACAAACTTGATGGCAGGCTTGCAATTGTATGATCTTGACATCAAGCCAATTCCCACTGGCAAGGGTCATGGTCTCTGCAGACTCGCAATTGAAGCAGTCCATGCACAAGAGGAAGTAGAAGAGCTCGCTAGTTGGGAGAAAGAAATCGAGATGTATGATGTAGAGCATGCACCGCCCACTTCATATGGAAACTCTTGGTACAAATGTGTGTGCCAGTTCCTTGAGCATGACACCGCACCCTCTCACTTCTCCATGATACAGAAGAGGGCACTTCGCATCAAAGCTTTACCTTATCAATTGGTGCACGGAGTGCTTTACTAAAATCACAGCAACAAAATTTTGCTCAGGTGCCTAGAAGCACATGATTCAGAGAAGGTCTTGCATGATTTGCATGACGAACCAGCTGGGGGCCACCTCACGAGAAATACCATTGTGCACAAATTCATGCAAGCTTGTTTCTACTAGCCCACATTATTCAAGGATGCAGATGCTTGTGCTCGCAAGTTCCCAGTTTTTCCACGATGTGCTAGTAGAACACGAAGGTCGACAGCCCCGTTGCACCCTATTGTAGTGACTGAACCATTTCAATAGTGGGTCCTGGACATCATTGGGGAAATATTACCACATTCATCGAAACAACACCGCTACATATTGAAAACTACATATTACTTCACACGGTGAACAAAAGTGGTTCTTCTTAAGCAAGTGAATGACCAGGAAGTCATCAGCTTCCTCCAATAGAACAACATCCCATGATTTGGAATTCCAGTATCACTTTATTTTAATAATGAAACTTAATTTTTGTCTTTAAAGCTTTATGATTTCACATTGAATTATGGTATTGTGCTTAAACACTCATCTAACTATTCCCTTCAAGGAAATGGTCTCGCATCATCTAGTAATAAAAACCTTATTCGCATTATCAAGAAGACCATTTACTCTGAACAACGTAACTAGCACTCTGATCTGATGAGTGCTTTATGGGTTGACTGTGTAACACCGAAACCCTCTCTGAAAAAATTGCCATAGTTCCTGGTTTATGGGAAAGAAGCCATCCTTCTGCCAAACATCTACTTGCATGTGCTCCAATTGTCCCAAGAATCCCAAGGCAAGCCTTGTCTATAAGTTCAGCGTAGGATGGATACACTTCACAAGTTGTAGGAAGAAAGGATGAAAGAAAAAGAGAAATTCACACTCCACCAGAACTGTATCAAGAGATGGTTCAACAAGAAGTCTGCAGGGAACACTATCTTTGATGTGGGTGACTCAGTCTTGAAATGTGACAAACCCAGTGAAGACAAATGAAAACATACGAAGTTCTAGTCCTTGTGGATTAGTCCATACACTGTTAAAGAGAAGCTTGGCCCACTCATATACTGTCTGCAATCACTTGATGGGAGGACTGACAACCTTCCTGTCAATGGCCAAGACTTAAAGCACTACTTTCAGTAAGCTAGGGCTACGCCTTGTGCCATGTACATAGTTTGTTTACTGCTTGTTGCATTTTCTCTTTGCTTTTCTATTTTTGCTTCACTTTGTTTTGTTTTCTTAATATCATGTTATTTCTTTTTTTGTCAATATGTTCTGCCCTCTATAGAGTTCTGGATTTTGAATGAGTATGTGGCTGAGATCTAAAGAGTCTTGTGACACTATAGCACTTGGCCAGTCTCGTGCCTATCTTCTTTGTGCTTGGTTATAACCTTCGGCCGATGAAGTCTTGAAAAAAATATGAGTCATCTGTAAGGGAAGCTCTAGTCCAACCATGATCATGTGTCCACACTGGAGAAACCCATGTCTATACTCAGTATCCTGCTCTTTGTGTTCAAGCTCATCCAACTAGTAGAAACAGAGAAGGGGAAAATCTAAACGAGCAAACATAAATCAGAGGTCTTACATGTTTCTCTTAAGCAAAAACCTCTTCTACTCTCAATAATTTGGGATCCCCCTTTTGCCCCAAAAATAAATAAGTGCCTATGAATAGTCCTCTTTTCAAAAAATACAAAGGCAAAAGAAGAGAAAGGCTTCCTGCATAGGGAGGTGAAGCATGCAATTGCACCGGGGTACTGACCAGGCTCACTGGCAGTGGATAAATGCATGTGTTCATGTGTGACTCCATTGAGGTATTGTCAAGGCTTTCTGGTAGCTGAGAAACACCAGAGATGAAACTTATACTCTGAAAATTTTAAACTCATGAGCCAAACTACCCTTCCCAATTTTGAAACATTGTGATCAAGCTGAAACTTGTTGTTGTGTTTGACTGAGTTGGAAAAAAGTGAACAATGTCTATACATGGGGTAAGTGGGAAGCCGAGGTAACCTGCACATCGATTCAATACTCTCTGATAGACCAGGGCCATGTTTTGTTAATGAACCAAAATAGATAAGTTGGTATTCAACCAGTGTGTCACCAAGTGTTGTAGTGGCTACAACGCCCTCCAAAATTTTGGCCTGCATCCAATTTCAAAGACTTCCTTGGTTTTTCCTTGATGTTTGCAAACACTCGGGCTCATCCCATGAGCTCGTGTCGATTATTTACACCCTCTTTTCTTGACCATCCACTAGTCATCTTTTAGAATGTTGATTGCAATGTCATGTTTGTGGTATTGTTCTAGCTATGTTCAAGGTCCATCTTTGTGTGTACAAGTTGTGTTCACTATGGAAGCATCTGTCGCACTCACACACGAAGTTGTATGAAATGTCACGCAAGTGTCGTCGCGATCATTCAACGATCTATTTCAAGTGTCACACTTGTTGCTCACACCCTTTGGTCAGTCACATCGAGCATATGTTGTCTTTTTGGTTCGAGATGTCTTGTTGTCAAGTCATGTTGAGTGTGTGTTCGCAAGGTCATGTATAGATGAGTTCAATCACTCACACACTTAACCACTTTTCCAAATATCTATCAACAAGACCACCCTCCATCAATTAGACCTCCACTGAGCTGCACTGTACAGTCTCAACCCTTAGTGACCAACAACTTCCACCTCGAATTGCGCAAAGCTTCAGCTTGCCTCCCAGACAGTCTCCACTACACAATCCTGGAATCGATCTGGCTAACTATCACCTAGAACAATGCATATTTTTCCCAAGAAGCTATCTTAATTTGCACTACCCATAAGCCTATCCATCAAGCCTCCCACTGGTCAACTGAAGAATTTGACCAGAAAGTGACCCTGGGCTTCACTCCTCCCAAAAATTGCGTAGAAGTTGTCAGCCTACCTTCCTGCACTGACTAAAGAAATTACATAGACAAGAGGGACATGCACCCGCTACCTATCACTATACTATCTCTAAAAATTGCATAGTTCTGTCAGTCAATCCTCCTTCCATCCGACCTGCTGCTCCTCCTGAAAATTGCACAGTTTTCTTGGACTTTCAACCAGCTGCCTAAAACTCCACTCAACCTGGAAACTACACAAACATGTCCTGCATGACTACCTCCCAGATATGTGCATTTTTGTCCAGTAAGCTCTTGCAGCCTGCTCCTAGCCTCCTTTGAGAATTTGTGGAGTTTTCACTGCCAATACCTCCTACTACTCGCACTACTTTCCCCAGAAAAATTGCGCAATTCTGCCTCCCAGGTGAGCCAGATCTCACAGAATTTCACTGCTGTCTCGGACTACTCAACCCAACCTCTCAGTGACCTCTACACAAATTTTCTCGACAGTATCCCAGACCCTTGTGTCATGACCTGAAATATGCTCAATGCATTTTAAGAGCCTTGTCCTCTCTCCCAGGCACCTGCATCCAAAAATAAAATATGATGCATCATGGTAGACTAGGGGATCTCCGGATTTGATGTCGTCTCATCATGAGTGATTGCAGAGATAGGTACATGGATGAAACATGGAGCGATGACGAATGAGATGAAAAAGGAGTGCATGTTAGCAGACTTGTTTGTGAACGAATGACCACATGAAGAATTCCAAGCACCAACAAAGAGGATACATGCACATGCAACATCAAGCGAATACCAAGAGCATCAAAGACTCTGCACACCTTGTCATGTGGAGGTGAAGCTATGATACATCAAGAGCACTCTCATCATCCAGCAGCACTGCATCTCGACATGGACACCACAATCATCATGAACATACCAACACTGTCATGTTTAGCCATGTCATGAGTGGTCTCGACCACATCACTATTGTGGGCCATATTGCTATAATCAATGTAATGTAACGTGGAAGTCCAAGAGACCCATATACGAAGTTGAAGGGTCATGTAAGTCAAACAATCATGAGGCAAGTTGAAGATTCACAAGGGTCAAGCTCACCCTTGGCTATATACACCCCTCATTTGTACATGCAAAGGACTTTTCACCTTGACTCCTCCCACATAGCCTCGAGAGTCTGTAGCCGTTTCTTTAAGGAGAGAGCAGTGGCTCCAACGCCCCGCTATCGGGGTTAGCAATGTATGGTGTACAGATATGTCTTGGAACTTTCGCTTAATTCGGAATCCTATTAACAGGCCAACACATTTTCACACATGTATTGTATTCGTTTGTAAGACTATTCTTTGGATGCTTTTAATGTATATTTCTTTAACTGTATTAAGACAATTGAATTATTTCGGTTGGTTTTGTGCATATGTTGTTGGAAATGTATTTTATCAGTGTTTAACATTGTCTCACTTGTGTGGACTACTTATTCAAACAATCGACAAATTCATCCTTGTAAAGTTGTTATAACAATTGTTGCACTCATGTGGACTATTTCGCTGGGCGTTGTACGTGCTATATGTTCACTTTGTGTTTGTGACTGCTGATGAGCCCCAATTTTTGGTATAATTTGGGCTCATTTGGCCTACTTGCTTTGCTCAAACCATTCATCTTTTATTGCTTATGCATGCATTTCTTAGTTTATTCGTGTTGTTTGTAGGAAGAAGGGTAGACATTTTATCTACGTGACTAATGCATGATGCTTTCAGGTTTTTGGCATTAAAAGGGAGAAAAGACCACGTGAAAGGAGACAAGGAGACAGTGAGGTGGCACTGCTGGTTTTTAGGAGAGGATGTCCACAGTCTTGGGACCTTCCTCGTGATTCCCACCATAGCTCCGAGCTCCAACCCATCTCCCCACCGAGCTTAGAGGCAGCCAACTGTTCTACAGGAACAGCAGTTATGACTGTTCTACAGGATCACCAGTTTAACCTTCAGTTGGGCAGCCGAGTTCCACAAATCAAGGAAACCTGTTGGATCATCATTTTTGCATAAATACTGAGGCCGTAGCCTTGGATAGAAGCTTTTGGAACTTTTGCATTACTCTTGTAATTCTGAAGTACGAGCTACAACTCGGTGTTAGTTCTTTTTGTAAGCCAGTTTTGGCATGACATCAGATTATGAATAAAGAAGGCAGATTTTGATCTCATTCTGAGTTTTCTAAGGGAGCTATAGCTCTCAGGTTAGGGCCCAACCTGAGAGCAATAGATCTCCTCTGTGTTGTAGTGTTATTTGCCTTTCGTTCCAGCACTTCGTTCTTTACTTTGACATGCAATTCGAATTTACAGTTTGCTGATTTAGTTTTATGAGATTGCATAGGATTAGTTTATGGTGAATTTGATTTCAGTTAGAAGAGGATAGTTATAAGTCATTGGAGCTCCAGAAAAAGGTTGTTAGAGATCACTGCCATCTCTGCCTAGGGATTGGGGTGAAGTCTACATCAGCCACCAAAAAGAAATGCAGTTCTTTTCACTTCCATGCAAGCTGCAACATAGTCACTTTCGTTGAAGATCCATCCATGCACTTTCGGTCTTGATCATCACTTCTTCATTCCACGTCCATGCACGAGTTTCTTTCATAAATTTCACTGCTGTTCATTGGTTCCAAATAGCACAGTTAACATAGGTTAAAGAGTTCTCGTTTTGGTGACATTCATAAGCAATTTGTTTCATTTACACTGCTCTACATCATTCCACTTCCTCCCTCTGCTTGTCAACCACACCTCAAGTCACTTTCTCGACCCCTGTTCAGCTCGTTTACCTTCCAGCTCTCCCATCACTCACGTAACTCATTTACTTGACCTTTCATTGACCCCATCCTTTCGGCCATCAACCTACAGCATGCACTCTTTCTCCATCCGACTTCTCTGCTCCTGAGCCATCACCAGGTCCATCTCCATCTCACTTATCCTCCCACACCACTCCATCACTTCACCATCTCCCAAAACTCCCACGGTCGGCCATCCTGTAGAATTTCACAGCCTTCCTGTAGAAACCTCTGAGTTTCCTGTAGGATCCCCTGCAGACTTCCTGTAGAAGTCTGCAAACTCGGTTGCTGAGCATCCGAACGTGGTAGACTTCTGGGGATCGATGCTAGAGACCCTCTGGGACCTCCCCTAGCCATCCTGACCTTGCCCATGCTTTCCTTCCACTTGAACCGCTCCTGCACAGTCAAACCCTAATAAAAAAGCACCATCACAACAAATCCAACCACTTAATGACAAAATACAAAAACATGTCTTTTCAAGTGCAAGTAGCTTAGACTCATGTATTTCAACTCACTACATGTAATAGCATCATTGGTAGAAGTTTCATTCACGTTTTTGCATTGTAAGGGTCAAGCTAGTTAAATTAGGGTTTATTAGGGTTTCTATGCTTTGTTGGCTTTCCGATTCCTTTTTGCAAAGTAGGTTAGCTTCCTTCAAGATAGCTTTCGTCCATCACTCATAAAGCTTCTTCTGAGAGCCTATAGAAGTTGGCTTGAGCCCTAGCGGACTTGTGCCAGCTGACCAAGTGACAGCTGCGACAAGAGCTAGTACTTGTGCATACAGCACCGTCGCTTCCAAGTTTGTACGAACTACCGGGTTGATAAAATTAGAGATAGGGAGCTCCAGGAGTTGTAGCATTATTGCTACAATACTGGAGCCCACCATCGTTTTGGCGCCGTTGCCGGGGAAGCGTCAGAGTATTAGTAATTGTTGCTTTTCTTCTACTTTCTTACTCTCACCTTCTGCTAAGTAGTTTATTTCATTTCCATTCTGCAAAAGTAGCATAGACATTTCCTGCTTTCATAGATTAGCATTTCCTGCTTTCATAGATTAGCATTTCCTTTCTGCAAGCGTAGACTAGCATTTCCATTCTTGCAATTTCATTTTAGCACAGTAGATTAGTTCTTTCTTGCTTTCAGTCTAATTCTGCATCTTTCATAGTTAGTTGTATATCAGTCTGTTTCAGTTTTGCAGGTACCAAAGAAAAAACAAAAGCAATCAAAAGAAAAAGAAGGTCTTTTCCATTTCATGCCTCGTAGGAACCGAGATAGATCAGGAAAATTCCTACCAAACACCCCCACCACATCACTGAGTCACCCTTCTCTCCTCTTTGGTGACAGTGACCCAGAAGAACCTATAGGTGAACATCCTGAGATATCCAAAGATCCTATAGTAGAAGAAGAGTTAGAGACCACTCCATTTGAAGCTATGGCTGATAATAGAAGAGAAGATGAGAGAATAGAAGGTGCCTTCCCCATCCGAGAGACCAATGGAGAAATAAAAATGAAGAACATTAGCCCCTCCGCCTTACCTCACTTCCATGGGATGACCACTGAAGATCCGGATACTTTCCTGTTTGAGTTTGCTATCCTTTGTAGAACCTATGACTATACTGAAGATGAGCAAAAGCTGAAACTTTTCCCTTCCACTCTTAAGGATGCAACATTACGTTGGTTCATGGGCTTACCTGGGAATAGTATCACCACTTGGGCTCAAATGCAGCAAGCTTTCAATACCAAGTACCGGGATTACTGTAGGTCCAAGGAAACAAAGGGGGCGATCTTTCGGATGACCATGGGAAATGATGAGTCCTTAGAGGATTATGAGGAGAGGTTCCAACTAAACTATAAGCGGGCCAGGTGTACACTTGACCCTGAATCCCTCAAGTTGGTCCTACTCCGAGGAGTCCCTGAAGACCTCTTAGATACCCTTCACATGTTAGCTGGGGGGGACATTTACCAACTGCCTTATGAGGACATCAAGACTGTGTTTAGAAACCACTCCAGGGCAGCTCGGAAATGTGGTAGAGGAAACCTCCTCTCAACTAGTGTCCCTTTCTCCAAACATGAGCTTGCAAATCAATTAGAAGATCTTAAGAGTGAGGTGAGACAGACCATTACCATGCAGCTTGACACATTCAGGATTCAGCAAAAGAAAGAAGAAGCTGAGAGAGCCTTGGCGGTCTTCTGCCCTAGGTGCACAAGGAGACACCCTAAGAACGAATGTCCATTGCATTCTATTGAAGTGTGTTTTGTTTGTGAGGAGGACCATCCCACAAATCAGTGTCCAACCTTACCTGGGTTTAAAGCCATGTACCAAGGGACAGAAGCTCCCACCGAACCTCTCTATTACCTCAACCAAAGGAGGCCACATGGATCTAGGCCTTATCAGCAGGGGATGCAAGGGGCATCTCAAGCTTATTACAACCCCAACCAGTCGACTCCTATGCCTTTCTGGGGTCCCCCTGCTCATCCTTCATGGTCCATGCCTCCTCCATGGTCTTACCCACCTCAGTACCCCACTCAACCTACTTCTCATTCATATCACTCACATGCCCAGCCACAGCCTCAATGGAATGCACCTCAGTCGGGGTGGAGGCCCCAATACAACACCCCTCCTGCCATTTTGCCTCCACCACCAGTTCAACCTCAACCATTACCTCCTGCTCCTCCAAGGCAACCTCAAATGCCTGCTCAACCGAACCTGAACCCCAACAATAGACAGGCCCAGCAGGTATACACTGGGGAAACCTCATGCCCTACCTATGCTGTGGAGATCCAGGAGATCAATCTTCGATCTGGAAAGACTCTCCCAGATCGCCAACCTCCTCCCCCGGAGGATGAGGAAGATAAACAGGAAAGTGAACCAAAGGCTATTCCACCATTTCCTGAGAGACTAACAGCCACCACACAACCTAACCCAGAGGAAGATGAGCTTCTGGGTGAGCTCAAGCAGTTGTGTGTAAAAATACCACTTCTCCAAGCCATCAAGGATGTGCCAATATACAACAAACTGGTTAAGGAGAAGTGTTTCAAACATCTAGGCAGACAGAAGAAAGATGCTTCAACTATCAATGTCATAGGACAACTGTCTGACCTTATGCTAGGACAAGTCATCTGCCCAAAGTACCTAGATCCTGGGAGTCCTGTAGTAGATGTCCACATCAATGGCACCATTATACCTCACACCTTGATTGATCTGGGGGCTTCCATTAATGTGATGACCAGGGATACCATGCTTAAACTCAATCTTTAGGGTTCCTTGAGGAAGACCTCGACAGTACTGCAATTAGCAGATCGCTCCACCGTGACTCCCGAAGGGATTGTGGAGGATGTCATGGTCTCTATTGATTCTTGGGAATACCCTGCAGACTTCCTGGTTCTGCAACCAAAGGCAAAGCTGACTGGATATCCCCTCATTTTGGGAAGGCCTTGGTTAGCTATTGCAGATGCTTACATAAGTTGTCGTGCAGGAAACATGACCATCAAAAACGGTCCCATGTCCAAGCAACTAGTCCTATACCCTCCTGCCCAACCCTCCTTAGAGCATGATTTACCACTCTGGTTGGAAGAAGGAGAAGAAGACGAGGTGTACTCAGCACCTCTGTGCACCTTAGATACCACTAGAAGAGACCCCCCAACCAAGGATGATTTGATCGATACCTTGATCCAGAATCCACCTTCCAGTGCACTACCCTTAGAGAAATTGGTGGAGGACGCCCAAGCTAGCACCTTAGTGGATCTTTGTACAACCAACCCTGTTACTCCCAGAATCAAGAATGTGGAGTTCGGCCCTGAGAAAGTATTGAAGATCAGCTCCTCCCTATCTCCTTCCCAGGAAAAGGAGCTGTGTAGTCTGTTGGCCAACCACCTAGATGCTTTTGCTTGGAGCTATAAGGAAATGAAAGGAGTCCATCCTTCGGTCTGTACCCATCATATATACATCAAAGAGGATTGTAAACCGGTAAGGCAACCTCAGAGGAGAATGAATCCAGCCCTTAAGGACATTGTCAAGGAAGAATTGCAAAAACTGTTGGATGCCGGATTCATCTACCCCATCTCAGATAGTGAATGGGTGTCCCCTCTAGTGTTGGTTCCCAAGAAAAATGGGAAATGGAGAATCTGTGTGGACTACCGAGAACTGAACAAAGCTACCAAGAAAGACCATTTCCCTCTACCTTTCATAGATCAAGTTTTGGATGGACTGGTAGGAAAGAAGTTCTTCTCTTTCCTGGATGGATTTAGCGGGTATAACCAAATCCAAATCAGCCTAGAAGACCAAGATAAGACCACCTTCACTTGTCCTTGGGGTACCTTTGCCTACTGAGTCCTTCCCTTTGGGCTATGCAATGCTCCTGCTACCTTCCAGAGAGCTGTCTTGAGCATCTTCTTGGAGCTGGTCCATGATGCAGTAGAAATCTATATGGATGACTTTACTCCTTATGGGCCAACTTCCAGGAAGCATTGTCTAACCTGGGAAAATTCATAACTAAATGCACCGAGATGAACTTGTCCCTTAGTCCTGAAAAATGTGAATTCCTAATGACTGAAGGGACCGTGCTAGGCCATACCATTTCTTGCCAAGGGTTGCAGGTGGATCCTAACAAAATTGCTCTCATCAAGAGGGTTCCACCCCCTCAAAAGGTAAGGGATGTCCGGAGTTTCTTGGGATTAGCAGGATACTACCGGAGATTCATTAAAGATTTCAGCAAGCTAGCCTCGCCATTGTTTGGTCTGTTGGCAAAAGATGTGGAGTTTAAATGGACTGACGATTGTCAGAGGGCTTTAAATTAATTGAAGGACAAGTTGGTGTCAGCCCCAATCCTGAGAGGTCCAAATTGGGCCCTACCTTTCCACATCCACACTGATGCCTCGAACAAAGCCATAGGTGCAGCTTTAGGACAAGTTGAGCAAAAACTTCCATATGCCATTTACTTTGTTAGCAAAAACTTGTCCAAAGCTGAGCTGAATTACACTGTAACCGAGAAGGAATTCTTGGCTGTGGTCCATGCACTGAACAAGTTCCGACATTATATTACTGGTTACCAGACCTTTGTACATACTGACCATGCTGCAATTAGATATTTAATGAATAAACCAGATGTGAATGCTCGCATTATTAGATGGTTACTTTTATTGCAGCAGTTTGATTTGACCATTGTTGACAAGCCAGGTAGAGAAAATGTTGTTGCTGACTTTTTATCGAGATTGGATTTGTCTGCAGATGAGGATGGAACAGTGGATGACCAGATGCCCGATGAACATTTGTTTGCTATTTCAGTATTCTCTCCATGGTTTTCTAATATAGCAAACTACCTTGTTTCAGCACAGTTCCCTCCGCACCTATCTTCCAGAGAGAAGAGCAGAATCATCAGAAAAAGTGCCTCATTTACTTGGATCGGGGGCAATTTGTTCAAGCTTGGCCCCGATCAGATCTTAAGGCGTTGTGTAAGGGAGGAGGAAGTCTTTGATATCCTCCTCACTTGTCATGATCGGCCTTGTGGAGGACATTTTGCAGCAAAGAGAACTGCCTTCAAAATCCTGCAGGCAGGCTACTATTGGCCCACACTCCATCAAGATGTCAGAAGATATGTCAGTCAGTGTGACCAATGCCAAAGAATGGGGAAACCGACCCAAAGGGATGAGATGCCTCTCCATCCTCAAGTGACTCTTGAGCCATTTGAGAAGTGGGGCATGGACTTTGTGGGCCCAATCAACCCCTCTTCGAGGCAAAGGTCTTACATCATTGTGTGTACTGACTATTTGACAAAGTGGGCAGAGACCAAAGCAATCAAAGCAGCAACAGAAGAAAAGGTGGCCGAGTTCCTAAGAGAAAACATCTTCTATAAGTTTGGCTATCCAAGAGAGCTGGTCACCGATCAAGGGAGCCAGTTCACCTCCAACTTGGTTGAAGATCTACTAGCTCATCACAAGATCAAGCATAGGACTTCCACCCCTTATCACCCTCAAGCAAATGGGTAGGTGGAAGTCACCAATAGAGCATTAGAAGGGATCTTGACTAAGGTGGTGAGCAGCAGCAGAAAGGACTGGGCAGATCGCCTGGTTGAAGCTACATGGGCTTACAACACCACTTGGAAGACCACCACCGGCTTCACACCATATGAGTTGGTCTATGGGAAGAAAGCTTTGCTGTCCATTGAGTTTGAATACAATACCTTGAGGATGGCAGCTCAGCTGGACCTAGATCTCAGCCATGCACAACAAGAAAGGCTATTGCAGTTGAATGGCCTGGATGAGCACCGAATGCAGGCCCTCCTTCACTCAGAAGTGGTGCAACTTCAGAGAAAGGTGTTGCATGAACAACATCTCCATGACAAGTAGTTTTAGCTGGGAGATTGGGCCTTATTGTATGATTCCAGATACAAAGATTTCAAGGGGAAGCTGAGAACCAGATGGCTAGGACCATATGCAGTGGAAAGATTCCATGACAATGGATCTGTCCTTATTCGAACCATTGATGAGGAATCCATTCCCATGCTTGTCAATGGGCATCGATTGAAGATCTATAGGAGACCTCTCTCAAGACAAGAGTTCATCAAGACTATGGAGAAATCTGTATTGGTCATAGAGAAGGGTTCTGCCTCTGCTTTTGGCATACCCTGAAGGACATAAAAAAAAAAAAAAAAAAAAAAAAAAAAAGAAGAAAAAATAATAAAGAACCTTGGGTGAAAACCTCTATGAGGCGCCCAAGGCAGGTAGAAGGGGTGAAAACCTCTCTGAGGCGCTCAGGGCAGATGGCATGGGTGAAAACCTCTTTGAGGCGCCCCTGTTATCTTTCAAAAAAAAAAAAAAAAAAAAGAAAAGAAAAGAAACAATAAGCAAAATATGGCAAAATTGCATGCAGACTTTCTAGAGGAAGCTCTGTGTTCTACAGGAAACTTCCTGTAGAAGGGTTGAAGATGTTCTATGGAGGAGAGGAAACCCTCCAACTCAAAGCCAAAGGTCCGTATCATGCTGTCAAGGGACCTCACCAGCACCTCCTCCAAGGATATCCATGTTTTTTCCAAGGTATGTGCAATTTTATCATGGTTTGAATCTTCTACAGGATGATGCAGTCTTTCTACAGGAAGATGCGGATTTTCTACAGGAAAGTGCAGACTTCCTACAGGAAGCCCTGTGTTCTACAGGAAACTTCCTGTAGAAGTTTGGGACGGCCCAGAATTTATTGTAAAGGGAGATCTAGTGGCTACGGATTGGTTTGGACGCATGCAAGCCTCTGTTGGCACCCATGCACAATATTGTTACCTTGCTCCACCATCCTCGTCGACATGCAACCAAGTCCCCTACACCAACAAGGCAGATCAATGAGTTCTCGCGGGAAAAGCCATGTTCAAAGCTAAACAAATGATGAGACCTCATACCACAGGCATCAGAAGCTCCGGGAGCGTGATCGAAAGGCCAGATCCTTCGTAGTGCAGCATGCACCCAAGGAGGAAGAGCTGTTACGAGACACCCCGCGGGAATCCTGTAACAGTTCAACCTGTTGGAGTGGATACCGTTCACAGCACCGCCATTTCCAATGAAAACGCGGGTGCACGCAACCACAGCATCTCCTCCATCGTTGGCAGCCTGTAACCACGAGCCTCCGGGTCTGTGTAAGTTCGCATGCAGAAGGTAGATCCACTCCCCATCGTCCAAAAACTGGAAAAATCGTGTGCAGCCACGCAGGTAAGTGTCTCAACCTTCCTTCCATCAAATCGCATGAATTCTACTTTGATTTGTTTGCATGGCGTAAAAGTGAATGGTTGAGCAGCCGTATTGTTATAGACAATTTTGTGCCTTACAGCAACAAGCATGAATTGTCAATAATCCAAGGGATCCAAAGTTCCCTAAACATGATGTTCCTACCCCTAGAGGAACAAGGTCAGCAAACCAACAGCTCTCAGATCAGTTCTCCACCTGAAAACACTCAAAAACAAGCAATCCTGAAATCAAAGCAGGTGCTCCACTAGGCTTCTGCGCTGAAACACAACTGCTCCATGGTGTACCTGCGTTGCAAAGCAGGCAGAACAAAGCCCACCTGCGTTGGGCGAGTTTGGACATGTGGCACAGTGAGTCATTGCTTTGGAATCTTCCAAAAATGACACTTGGGTCAGGTATTTCGCCTTGTGATGAGTCAGAGGCTTTGTTTCTCCAAGTGGAAGCAAGGTTCACCAAGTGGACTCAAGAACTGAAGATCAACTAAAGATTAACTGAAGAGAGAGAGGACACAAGGCAGCTACACATCAGTTGCAAGCTGACTCATCCTTTCTCAATTCATCTATATATTGAGCTCTCTCCTATGAGCTCTGGGGGCTGGAATTTTGTGCAAAGTAATGATATGCTATTGGTTTCATCATTGAGTTATTGGGTGATTGTTTGAGAGAGGTGAAGAAGAGCAATTCTTTCTGCTGGGAGGTGTTGTTGGGTTGGAGCCTGCAATGGTTGTAATACTCTCAGAACCTTTATTTCTTCATTAATAAAAGCTATTGAGGTTCTTCTATGTGCTCTTGTTTCAATTATATATTGTGATGATTGCATGTTTGGTTTACACTAATCCATGAACCAGTTATGATTGCATGCCTCTTGTAGTTTCCTTCTTTGTTATTGTGCAGGATCTCATTGTAGCTGGGCGAGCAGAAGAACAAAGAGCTAGGAGCAAGCGGTCAAAGAGAAGAGTTTGGATTCGACATTAAGCGCAAGGCAACGGTTAGTGCTCTCTCCATTCTCTTTTGCTTTCATAAAGAAGTAAACCTTCAGTAGTTTGTTTTACAGTTGTTGCTAAGGAACTATCACCCTTAGAGTGGGATAGGGTCATCCGAGTCGGATACTTTTCCCTACAACAAACTGGCGACTCCGTTGGGGATCGTATCCGTTTGATTGTGTTTGTAGTATTTTTTCTATTCATTTCCTGAACAAAAGAGTACCAAATCGAAAAGCTTTTGACTATATCAAAAGCGAAGTAGAGGGCAGCTACTCTTGCTCATTTTCTGAGCAAATTCATGATTTTAATAGCTGATCTACAAGGATCCTTGTAAGCTCTTAGTGATAGCTTTGCACCTTCTAAATCATCCCTTTGAGTGTGCTTGACTGAATGCTTCTGAATTGAGCAAAAACCGTGCATTTTTGAGAAAATTATGACCCGGAGACTGTGAAAACGCAATTCTCGTTTTCCAAAGCAGGTAGTACACAGGCTACCTGCTTTGCAACGTAGGTCCCGAACTAGCTACCTGTGTTGAGAGCCAGTTTGACTGTGCAGAGCCTGCGTTGACCCAAATTTGCTTAGTGCATTTGGGGTTTCCTCCTTTCTCTTGCCTGTTTTCACTTAGTTTTGCTGCTAGGTGTCAGTCTTGTACCTGTTTTGAAACCAATATTACTTGCCATCATTCCGCCTCTGTTATATAACGAAATTGTACTTGTTCTTTGTATTTCTTATTCATTTACAATTTCCCATAACGAAAAGTAAACTAGTCATGCTTTTGGCCTCTTAGATCTGAACCTGTGTTGGGCGTTTTGCTGGTCTAAGGAGTTAGCTTGTTTGCTGTCCATAGCTGATTAGTCATTTTACTTTCGTTAGTATGGTTTGATTTCATGTATTTCCAGTGATTAAGCAAGTGAATCTTAAGGTGTCTTTTGATTTTGGAAAAACTTGTTTACTTTCGCTTTAAATCGAAATCAAAGTTATATAACCACTTTCTTTTTGTATCCATCCACATTAAGAAAGGGAAAAGAAAATACATGCATTGTGCATTTTGCATTTGACTTTGTGCTTGACGATTTAGGAAAAATTTGCATTTTAGTGTGTGCTCTATGATCTGTGTGAAAAGATTTGCCTTTCTTTTCCCTCAGTAGTTAAGGTTTTCAAAGTTGAAAGATTGAAAAGTTTGCTTCTCATCTTAGACTGCATTCAGGAATTTGTTATATACATCTCATGGTGATCCTTAAAGGCAAACTGATAAGCAAGATCAACATTAAAATAAATCCAATTTACATAACAACGCTTTGTAACATAACGCAAACACATAGAGGTCTAGGTAGAGACGTGTTCCGGCGTCGTTAAACATAGTGACTATCGATCTCTACGAAGGTGGGTGATTCCTCCTGAGAGTCGGTGGCACTAATACGGACTTGTGCTCCCACGTACCGTCGCGTATATATTGGGAGACCCCTATAGGCAATTATCCTTTATCCATAGGAAGCCATGTCGACCGCCCTACTGATCGCGATGCAGTGAACACAACATTCACGAAGATCGACCACCCGTACCGTAAAACGTATTCTGTGGTTTCGCGAAAAGTTTGGCACACCCTCTGCCTAGATCTCCAGAGAAGTTTCTTTTGGCCTTTTTCAAACTCTATAACTGAAAAAGTCCATCCGAGCATTTGTCACTTCGGGCTCGTTAAAACATCGAAGGCGACTAGAGTCATCTTTAGCTTTTTCTCGACTCTTAAAACATGAAAAAGCAAGTTTGTGTCTAAAAGCGTCGTTAATAAAATTTATTTTAAGCGGAACATAATCACCTGTTATTCCCACGTTGATCTTTCAGTAGAAAAGTATGGAGCCCACCAACCAAGGAAGCAACCTTGGCGGAAATCCAAATCCCTTCTCCTCTTGGGGAGATGTTGGTGCGCCTCATATGGCAACATTGTCACTTCCAGGATTGACAATCGGCCTACCTGTATGGCTCTTTTCAACTAATGTAGTCCAGATCGCCACTAATCCTGAGTAGTCGAATCAACAGTCAGACCAATCTAGAGCTACCCACCAGCCTTCCACTTCTTACAATTCTTCCTCTGATCCTTCATCTTCACAAGGTAGAGCCGGCAAAAGTCAGCCTCCCATGGAGAAGAAGGAAAAGAAGAAGAGAGAAAAGAAGCAGAAGGGGCCTATGGCGAAGGCGACTGGGGGCAAGCAAAAGACAGCTGACAAAAACCCACACACTGCACCGACCGGGCCTAAATCGCCATGTGTCATTTGCAAAGGGGCCCACTTCCATCGTGATTGTCCTTGTATTCCCCGGATACTAAGGGACTGGTCCCCAAGGTTGCACAATCCGGTAGCATCAACCTCTGGTTGTCATGTTGATTGCAGTCCGTCAACTAGCGAGAGTGAAGGACGAAGAGGGAGACCAAGATCACCCTGTGTATTGTGTGAAGGCGAGCACGCCATCCACAAATGTCCATTCTTAGATGAGGCAAAGAGAGTTTTGGAAGATCGTCTGGTTTCACCGTTACAACTTCCTCCTGGATATCAAAAACTCGCGCCTAATCCCTCGATAGTTGAAAATCCAGCTGACCCGCCCAAATGGTCAGCTGAAGTGTCGGTCATTGAGAATGAACCTGCTGAATCCAGACCAGACGAAAGTCTAAAGGTCGAAACGGCAGTTGACCCGGTTCTTCCTTCAGAGGTTTCATCGTCCAATGACTCCGTCATTGAAGACCCATCTTCAAATGACACCCTCACTGAAGAGGATAAGGATGACTCCGTCCATATTCTTTTCATCAACACAGACTCTGATGAGCATCAGGGCAATGCGCCCATTCCTTTATCGCAGGAAGGAACATCGTCAGGGTCGTATCCGGCCGTATATTCGGTCCCACCACCAAGCAACCTAGTTGTATCCTTTGATTGGAATCAACTAGGCAGACCCCGGTTACCAGCCAATATCCCATTCAGAATCATAGTCCAAATCTACAGAATGGTGATGGTTGGAACCATCATTGATGAAGGGGCATCTGTGAGTATCCTTTCCTCTGTTGCTTGGAAAGCACTGGGTTGCCCGGCGCTTTTACCTGAGATGAGAAATCTATCAGGTTTTGATAAAGGAACCAGTCACCCGTTAGGGATTCTCCCCAATGTTCCAGTTACATTGAAAGGGAAGACAGTTCGCATGAACATCATGGTCGTCCAGGGACCCTTGGCATATAACTTACTCCTTGGACGAGACTATATATATTGCATGGAGGCAATAGTGTCCTCGCTCTTTAGAGTCATGTGTTTTCCGCACGAAGGAATAATGGTCCAGCTCGTAGACCAACTTTCATTTCCAGGATCACGCATTGCAAATAGTCAAATACCATCCCTTAACGGTTTATTCGCTCAAGGAATGCCACCGCCCCCGGTTCTACTCCCCGATGAATGCGAGTAATTCGAGAAGAAAAGAATAGGGACCCAGGGGGCATGCACCCTGGCCTGCCTCGGGCAGAGAAAACCTTAGGTATAAAGTTAATTTCCGCAGAAGGATGGACTAGTCCGTACCCCGTCCGGCAGTGGAAGAGAGGGTTGTTCTAGGATAAAATTCTTTTGTCAAAGTTATGTTGAAGCGGAAGGATCGCTCCCTTTGTCTAAAGAAGTGGGCTCTCCTAAGGAGGGGGTCTATTTGTGGCAGCAAGAAGCCACCATCTTTGAATGTCAAGCCTCACCCATTAAAACAAGCTGTTTTGAAGGATAAGTAGGGGCAGTCTTCAAAGAAAGAGATGAAATTGTGGCAACAAGTAGTCACCATCCTTAGCAACCCAATGATAGACATCGCCGAAAAGAGAGTTTAGTTTGTGGCAGCAAACAAAACTATTTTTCGGATAATAAGTAAGAGATGGCAGAATCTCGAAATTATACTTTATACCTGGGGGCATGCAAACCTTTTGGAGTGCAAGCACGAGACGAATATTTATTTTTTAAATTTTTAGGTCCTCTAACCCGTTAAACTCGTAGGATTAGCCGTTTCTAGCTTGCATAAAGAAAGGATGAAGGGCAAAAGTTAGAACTTGCCAAATTGGAGTAATTAGTGAGGTATCGCTCCTTAAATAAGATTACCTCACCTAAAGCATTCCTTGTATTAAGACTGGTATGATCGAGCAGTTTTAGCAGTGTTCATGCTCGTTAAAAAATAAACGCAAGAATCGAGCAGTTTTTTGTGTAGAGTTCATGCTCGTTAAAAAATAAACATAATTTGTGAGCAATCTTTCCCTAGCAGTTCAAGCTCATCCAGAAAAAATGAACCGGTAAACAACCTCGAGAAATGTAACCTTTGAAAGCCATATTAAAAGCCCTTGGTCGTGTTTATATGCCATCACCTCCATCCGTTCATTTGGCCAATCGTTCGCCTCCATATGTTTGTTTACCCATTTTGAGGAACAGCTGCGAAGAGTGATTTCACTTAGCCATCCTTGTGACACTGCCGTGATTGGAGAATTCCAACCTGTACCTGGAATCTGCTGCTATCCCTATTCATCACTCGTTCCTCAAAAGACGAGTCTTCTTTGAGCTCTTTTCACTGACTCGTAAAATATGAAAAGTTTGCCGAGTTTTGGCCTTCCAGCTCGTTAAAGCGACCAGAAAGCTATCCCTCCTCTAGATTTTAATCTTTTTGGACCTGAGGGATTATTGCACAAAAAGATCGAGCGCTTGTTTTGTTCGGCTCGTTAAAGCAACCGAAAATTCATCCCTTCTGTATTGTTTTAAACTTTTTCGGACTTAAGGGATTAGATGACGAAAAAGGAATTTTGGAGTTAACTTTTCGTACCTTTTCAGACTCTCTAAAAATGAAAAGGACCGAGTTTTCTTTGTCGTTAGACTCGTTAAAATGATTAAATAGCGACAAACTTGTCTTTAGAGGAGAACGAGTTTCCCTATCGCTAGGCTCGTTAAAACATAGCGATGGGCTTGCCTGAAGGGCAGGTTATAGAACAAGCATATGTTATCCTCCTCAAGCTTGACAAAAATAAAGAGGTACTGGTCAGCAATGACTGGGGAAAAATTGGGAGAACCTCACAGCATTAATGGTAGCAAGTCGCTCTTGAACATGACACTTTGTCCTCCGTAGCACATCGGGTTGGGTTGTTTCTTTCACCGGTCGCAGAATCATGGTCCTCGCCACATCATCCACCATTGGGGTAATGCTACCAATCCATCACATCAGTGTCGTTATATGTTCAAGAGATGTGGTTCTGTAAAGAGTCAACTGTGTTCCACCGACTGCCATACATTATCCTTCATCCACTTCATGACCGCCACCCTGAATCATACATCACAGTTTGTTTTCACCTCATCATAATCACTAGCTCCGTTCCGTGTCACTGATGTGGGATTCATTAAGGCCCTCCTTTGACGGATCGCTCCTTGTCGACATCAGCTCATTATCCAAGGAGTTGATCTAGGAACCCCCCCCTCAGTACTTTGAAGCTTGCATGCCTCAATGGAAAGTTTCTCACTTCCGGCGACAGGTATACATCAATGACCTTCGACCAGAAGATTTTGCATGGTGGTCAACGCCAAGTCTTTTTTTCCCACCATGTGGATTGTACTGTCGTACCTTGAGGGTCATCATCCTTATCGGTGGTTCCTCTCGCGCTTGTTAATGGTTTACATCATTGACCGGTAATCAAGCGATGTCTTTCCATGTTCGACTTCAAGAAATTCTCACATGGACCGACTTGTACATCGAGTGAAGATCGGAAGAGATTGAAGACCCCGGATCTAGTTTCATCCATCCGGGCTGCGATATATATTCAGGACATAAAGACATTTGATATGTACATCATTACAACAGATGATCATCCTTCTCAAAGGATGATAATTTCGGCAGAGAAATATCAGTCTACAATCAGACGATCGTCTGTTCTATGTACCAAAATGTATTTATAAAGCTGAGCATGGGAATGCCCGCCTCAGCTAGATCATGAAAAATGTATGAAAAATAATGTATTGTATTGTATCTTATTACAGGACACTTCTCAGCAGATTGAATGAACTTCAGATCCTCTCAATAAAGCATTTCACCCGATAAACGACCTCATACTTTAGGGGGCATCTGTTATAGACAATTTTGTGCCTTACAGCAACAAGCATGAATTTTCAATAATCCAAGGGATCCAAAGTTCCCTAAACATGATGTTCCTACCCCTAGAGGAACAAGGTCAGCAAACCAACAGCTCTCAGATCAGTTCTCCACCTGAAAACACTCAAAAACAAGCAATCCTGAAATCAAAGCAGGTGCTCCACTAGGCTTTTGCGTTGAAACACAACTGCTCCATTGTGTACCTGCGTTGCAAAGCAGGCAGAACAAAGCCCACCTGCGTTGGGCGAGTTTGGACATGTGGCACAGTGAGTCATTGCTTTGGAATCTTCCAAAAATGACACTTGGGTCAGGTATTTCGCCTTGTGATGAGTCAGAGGCTTTGTTTCTCCAAGTGGAAGCAAGGTTCACCAAGTGGACTCAAGAACTGAAGATCAACTAAAGATTAACTGAAGAGAGAGAGGACACAAGGCAGCTACACATCAGTTGCAAGCTGACTCATCCTTTCTCAATTCATCTATATATTGAGCTCTCTCCTATGAGCTCTGGGGGCTGGAATTTTGTGCAAAGTAATGATATGCTGTTGGTTTCATCATTGAGTTATTGGGTGATTGTTTGAGAGAGGTGAAGAAAAGCAATTCTTTCTGCTGGGAGGTGTTGCTGGGTTGGAGCCTGCAATGGTTGTAATACTCTCAGAACCTTTGATTCTTCATTAATAAAATCTATTGAGGTTCTTCTATGTGCTCTTGTTTCAATTATATATTGTGATGATTGCATGTTTGGTTTACACTAATCCATGAACCAGTTATGATTGCATGCCTCTTGTAGTTTCCTTCTTTGTTATTGTGCAGGATCTCATTGTAGCTGGGCGAGCAGAAGAACAAAGAGCTAGGAGCAAGCGGCCAAAGAGAAGAGTTTGGATTCGACATTAAGCGCAAGGCAACGGTTAGTGCTCTCTCCATTCTCTTTTGCTTTCATAAAGAAGTAAACCTTCAGTAGTTTGTTTTACAGTTGTTGCTAAGGAACTGTCACCCTTAGAGTGGGATAGGGTCATCCGAGTCGGATACTTTTCCCTACAACACGTATGGCCAGTCGACTGGCCACGTCGGCTAGTTATGGTAGAGTTGGACATTTGGGTGGCGGCCACGACAAAGAGAACGAGCAGCACGCAGGTGAGAATGAATGCAATGAGTTTAACAGAAAAAGGCGGCGGAAGATCTGTGGGAATGGATGCGGCAGCAAGTGAAGACGCAGGCGAATGATGGATGAAATCGCCCAACGGTCCGGCGGGGACAGCTCATCCCCCGCGCCACGGATTGCGCCGATTCAAAATCTAATCGGCTAGATTTTGCGCATGCATTTATCAACCACCACTTCAAACTTGAGTGGCTATTCTGATCTCCTCTGCACTTTGATACGCCGAGCTTTTGGCTACCAGAACACCGGTGAAGCACACCTCGAGCGCAGTCCAATTACAGTCCTCCCCGAAACTTGCGCACTGCTCCTACAGGAACGCAGTTCTACAGGAACGCAGTCTCTACAGGAACGCAGTCTTCTACAGGGAAGCGGGTGCCTCACGAAAAAGGTGGCCAATTAAAGAGGTAACCCTGAACTCTTCATGCAACTGGTTAGTAAGAGTGGCAAGTTCATCGTCCACAGTTTGGTCATAAAGATATCGGTGGAATTGTTGTTTGCTATGCCTATACTGTCGTTCTACAAGATGTCAGTATAATTAGACTGTGTTGAATTTTGTGGATTATGTTCATGCTCTGTCTCAATAGACCAAGTCTCCTTCGTGTTTGCCACCTTTAGTCAAAACAACCGTGTTCATCATGCCGGGTGGGTTTATAAGACGGGAATCCACTGATTCAAGCAAATTAAGGGAAAACCAGGAGGTGGTAGAGCTCTTTACACGAGCACAGTGGATGTCTTTTTGTGATAAGCTGCAGGGTTACGATGGTGAAGTGGCCGAAGAATTCTTGCAGGCTCTGAGGCCGAAATCCCAGACACTGGCCACAGTAAACTTCAGAGGCCTCAGCCTCAAGCTCACTCCGCAACACATCAGCCGGATCACAGAACTCCCTATGGGTTTGCCATGGGATAAGGACGAAAGAAAGCTGAGCCAGCAAGCAAAGAAGGAATTCTTTCCACCTGAGGAAGAATTCTCGGAGGACAAAAACGGGGTGAGAAGAACGAGTCTATTGCCACCATGGAATGAAGTCAGTTTGCAAATCATGAAATACATCACTTGTGAAGGTCGTTTCAGCATCGTGTATGCATATCACTTTCGGTTGCTCACTGAATTAAGGCACCGAATTGATCTTCCTGTAGAGCAGAAACTGAGCATCCCCTATTTTCTATTGCAGTCGCTAATGGAGTGTGCCACCAAGCTAAGAGAGGGCATACCTGATCAGATAGCCCACCATGGGTTAATCAAGCTTCTTGTGGAGGATGCGCTGCATTCTTATAAGGTTCCCCTCTCATGGGAATCCTTCCGTAATTTGACCAAAGATGGGGACATTAAGATGTTGATCGAAGAAACGGGTTCCTCCAGCAGTGAGGAACAAGAAGCAGTGGTCGAGGGACAGAAAGAAAAAGGCCCAAAGACCCCTACCACGGTGCAGAAGAAGGAACAAAAGAAGAAGCATGAGGAAAAGGAGGACGAAGAAAAAGGTGGCACACCTATCCTGTCAGCAAGAGAAAAGAGGCTGAAGAGCAGAATGGACAAAGCTGAGGTGGTCCACGTCAGCCCAAGCACCTCAACAGTACCTGCAACCAAAGCAAAAAGCAAAACTCAGGCAGGTAAGCAAGAAAAGGTGGAGACACCTGTGCCTACAGGAAAGCAGAAGCAGGCTTCTACAGGAAGCCCAAAAATCATTAAGACACAAGCTTCTACAGGAAGCCCGAAAACAGAGGTAAAGGCTTCTACAGGAAGCCCAAAATTGCAGAAACAGGCTTCTACAGGAAGCCCGAAAATAGAGACAAGGGCTTCTACAGGAAGCCCGAAGTTGGAAAAAGGGGCTCTTACAGTAAGCCCGAAAATCATTGAGAAACAGGCTCCTACAGGAAGCCTGAAGACAGAGAAAGGGTCTTCTACAGGAAGCCCAAAGATTACCAAAGCAGGGGCTTCTATAGGAAGCCCGAGAGTGGCTAAAACCGGGTCTCCTACTGGAAGCCCAAAATCGGAAAAGAAAGGATCTTCTACAAGAGACCCGGAAGTGGGCAAAGCAAGGGCTTCTACAGGAAGCCCAAAATCTGAAAAGGAGGGGCCCTCTACAAGGAGCTCTGAGAGAGCAAAACACACGAAAGAGAAGGCTGGTATTCTCGAAAGGGAGGCAGCAGCAGCGCTGGCCGCCCTAAGTACACCTCCAAAGCCAAAGGAGAAAAGAGAGAGGGAGACCCCTCTACCATCTGAAGCCAGGAGAAGCAAGAGGATAAATACGGGCAAGCCACAGCCTCCACCCAGCAGCCAAACTATTTTAGGGGATGCCCCTACTTCACCCAGTGCAAGAACCCCCTCTAAAACATCAGCCACCCCCGAGAAGGGAAGCCCAAAAATAACCTCCTGGACACGAAAAATAGGCCAATCGCCTTCTGAAGCCCGGCTCAAGGAAATGAAAAAGGGGGAAGATGCGCCACCCTCGTCACCACCAGGGACAGAAAAGGCAGGGCCAGCAAAAACAGGAAAGGAAGAACATGCTCCCGGCTCTAGCTCTCGGCCAAAGACGAGGAGCCAGAGCAAAGTTGCTCAAGGATGAGCAAATACTTTAGCTGGGGGGTGATGATGAGCCCCAATTTTTGGTATAATTTGGGCTCATTTGGCCTACTTGCTTTCCTCAAACCATTCATCTTTTATTGCTTATGCATGCATTTCTTAGTTTATTCATGTTGTTTGTAGGAAGAAGGGTAGACATTTTATCTATGTGACTAATGCATGATGCTTTCAGGTTTTTGGCATTAAAAGGGAGAAAAGACCACGTGAAAGGAGACAATGAGATAGTGAGGTAGCACTGCTGGTTTTTAGGAGAGGATGTCCACAGTCTTGGGACCTTCCTCGTGATTCCCACCATAGCTCCGAGCTCCAACCCATCTCCCCACCGAGCTTAGAGGCAGCCAACTGTTCTACAGGAACATCAGTTATGACTGTTCTACAGGATCACCAGTTTAACCTTCAGTTGGGCAGCCGAGTTCCACAAATCAAGGAAACCTGTTGGATCATCATTTTTGCATAAATACTGAGGCCGTAGCCTTGGATAGGAGCTTTTGGAAATTTTGCATTACTCTTGTAATTCTGAAGTACGAGCTACAACTTGGTGTTAGTTCTTTTTGTAAGCCAGTTTTGGCATGACATCAGATTGTGAATAAAGAAGGCAGATTTTGATCTCATTCTAAGTTTTCTAAGGGAGCTATAGCTCTCAGGTTAGGGCCCAACCTGAGAGCAATAGATCTCCTCTGTGTTGTAGTGTTATTTGCCTTTCGTTCCAGCACTTCGTTCTTTACTTTAACATGCAATTCGAATTTACAGTTTGCTGATTTAGTTTTATGAGATTGCATAGGATTAGTTTATGGTGAATTTGCTTTCAGTTAGAAGAGGATAGTTATAAGTCATTGGAGCTTCAGAAAAAGGTTGTTAGAGATCACTGCCATCTCTGCCTAGGGATTGGGGTGAAGTCTACATCAGCCACCAAAAAGAAATGCAGTTCTTTTCACTTCCATGCAAGCTGCAACATAGTCACTTTCGTTAAAGATCCATCCATGCACTTTCGGTCTTGATCATCACTTCTTCATTCCACATCCATGCACGAGTTTCTTTCATAAATTTCACTTCTGTTCATTGGTTCCAAATAGCACAGTTAACATAGGTTAAAGAGTTCTCGTTTTGATAACATTCATAAGCAATTTGTTTCATTTACACTGCTCTACATCATTCCACTTCCTCCCTCTGCTTGTCAACCACACCTCAAGTCACTTTCTCGACCCCTGTTCAGCTCGTTTACCTTCTAGCTCTCCCATCACTCACGTAACTCATTTACTTGACCTTTCATTGACCCCATCCTTTCGGCCATCAACCTACAGCATGCACTCTTTATCCATCCGACTTCTCTACTCCTGAGCCATCACCAGGTCCATGTCCATCTCACTTATCCTCCCACACCACTCCATCACTTCACCATCTCCCAAAACTCCCACGGTCGGCCATCCTGTAGAATTTCACAGCCTTCCTGTAGAAACCTCTAAGTTTCTGTAGGATCCCCTGCAGACTTCCTGTAGAAGTCTACAAACTCGGTTGCTGAGCATCCGAACGTGGTAGACTTCTGGGGATCGATGCTAGAGACCCTCTGGGACCTCCCCTAGCCATCTTGACCTTGCCCATGCTTTCCTTCCACTTGAACCGCTCCTGCACAGTCAAACCCTAATCAAAAAGCACCATCACAACAAATCCAACCACTTAATGACAAAATACAAAAACATGCCTTTTCAAGTGCAAGTAGCTTAGACTCATGTATTTCAACTCACTGCATGTAATAGCATCTTTGGTAGAAGTTTCATTCACGTTTTTGCATTGTAAGGGTCAAGCTAGTTAAATTAGGGTTTATTAGGGTTTCTATGCTTTGTTGGCTTTCCGATTCCTTTTTGCAAAGTAGGCTAGCTTCCTTCAAGATAGCTTTCGTCCATCACTCATAAAGCTTCTTCTGAGAGCCTATAGAAGTTGGCTTGAGCCCTAGCGGAATTGTGCCAGCTGACCAAGTGACAGCTGCGACAAGAGCTAGTACTTGTGCATACAACACCGTCGCTTCCAAGTTTGTACGAACTACCGGGTTGATAAAATTAGAGATAGGGAGCTCCAGGAGTTGTAGAATTATTTCTACAATACTGGAGCCCACCAACTGCCGCATCCGTGTGGACTACTCCACCAGAATTTGTGCATGTCTTGCTGTGTTGTGTATCTCCAACTGAGTTGGGAGTATTCCCTTTCGACTTGAGACTCAATCTCACCCTCTCCCTTTGTAGTGAAAGAACTTAGACATAAGTTACACTAAGCACTCACCAGGCACATGAACCTCATTGTTTGAATACTAAGTATACCACTCTCATGTGCTGAAAAGAAAGAGCTAAGGCATATCTTTAAGATAATGGAAACTGGGCCATCATGGTGAATGGGGCTCCTACACCAAACTTTGTGAGGTCTAGTCGGGACTTCATACCAGGGAGATCACCTGAATGTTGGTAGTTTGAACACCATCAACACCTTATTTTTTAATCATGATGGTGCCTTGTCATCAATTTATAAGGGGGTAACTCTATCCCTCTGCCACAGAGTGCAGTGTTTCCTAGGAATGATGTAAATTTCAATTTTATGAAGGCTCCAAAAGATGTTATTCCTCCTATGAAGTTATTGGATGACAAGTTTAAATGCATAACCTTCTGTAATTTATCTATAGAGCGAGGTAGGGGACCAGAAATCTTATTGAAAAAGAGATCCAAATCTTGAAGGCCTGCAACTTGATCGATTGATGTCAAAATTGTGTTGTCCAATGAATTGTGAGAGAGATTAAGGTAATCTAGTGTGGCACAATTCACTAATTGGTCAGGTATGCTCCCCAAAAAATTATTGGCAGAGAAATCAATTGCTAGAACCATTTGCACTCCTCCTAGTTCGGAAGGCAACCAGATTGTGAGTGCATTATGTGGGACATTAATGTATAACTGTAGGTTATGAAGGCTAGCCACTTTGGATGGCATCACGCCGCTTAGTTGGTTTTTCTTGAGGTCTAGAAGCTTGAGACTGGAACAATCCCTAATATTGTCTGGTATATTACCAATGAATTTGTTGTAGCTGACATCCAATCTTCTTAGCTACTGTAAACTTGCAAAAACATGATGAATTTCTCCAAAAAACATGTTTTGAGAAAGGACCATCCATATAGAGCCTTCAATTGACTGAATTGATAGGGTATATTACCTTCCAAGTTATTGCTGGAGAGGTCCAGTAATTGAGGAGTAGACATCCCTCCTAGTGCAGAAGGAAAGCTTCCAGATAGAAAATTGTCATTTAGAGTTAAAAAGATCAATCCGATGAGGTTTCTCATCTCTTGGGGTATCTTACCAGTGAAACAATTCACATCCAAATATAGATAAATAATATTTTGAGAAATACAACCTATGCTTCCAGGCAAGTCGCCCTTAATATCATTGATGCAAAGAGTGAGTGTTTGCAGATTGGTGCATCTTGAAAGAGATCCAAAGATGGAAATGGATTCCTCACTATACAAATGATTATCATGAAGTTCAAATCTCTGTAGAAAATGGAGTTTTCCAAATTCATGAGGTATGCCTCCCATTACGAAATTTTCAGAGAGGTCTATGTTTAAGAACTGAGAGAATTTTCCTAAATATTTTAGAATGGTACATTTTAGTTCATTTTGTCGGAGCAGTAAGGCCTATAAATTTGAGAGCTTTGTACCTATCTCCAATGAAATTTCAACAACAAGCATGTTGCCATACAAGGCTAAGGTGTGTAACCCTATGCAATTAAGCAATGAAGGCGAGATTCCTCCACTAAGATGGTTTGCTAAAAGAGGTAGAACTTTAATTCTAGCGGTCAAGCCAAGTTTAGAAGGGATAGTGCCAGTAAGGAAGTTATTTCCTAAAGCCAGAAATTCCAGTGCATAAGTTTTCTAATTGGTCGAGACCACTCAGTATAGCCCCTATTAATTTATGGAAGGAAAGGTTAAGCATCATGAGAGATGTGAAATATTTTAAAGCCTCTGGAATGGACAATATCAAGTGATTCTTATTAAGTAACAAACGTTTTAAGTGATGCAACTTGCCCAATTGATTCAGAATTGTGGAAGAGAAACTGTTAAAAGTGAGGTTCAACATGCCAAGAAACAAGATATTACCCAAGTGTGGAGGTATAGTTCCTTGCAGACTCATGTTGTATAGATTTAGTCCAGAGACACATAGTTTATGAGGGTGGAAGGTGACACCAGTCCAATTGTAGACATGATTGGCAACAATATCCCAGTTGGCCATGGGATCATATGTGATGAAATGTTTTAATGCTTGTAGGGCTCCTATATCGACCTACACTTGTTCATGAATTTTCACATGATAATGATGAATCATGAGATGGTTGTTTATAGATACAAAGATGAGCAATAGTACAATGGTGATGAGGATGAAATCCCTAGATGTTGTCATCGGCTCCTCATATGGGTGATTGATAAAATTAAGGAATTAAGGCAATGGTGGCATTGTGGATATCAACTAGATTTGTGAAATTCCTTTCAATAAGGAGTTGTATCTTGGGATACAGGATTTTGGTGGATTTTCCTTTTCTTGTTGACTCAAGTGTTGTTAACTTAACCCAGATCGTCCTTTTCAACTAAGACATGGTGTTAACTCAAATCATCCATTTCAACTAAGACACGATGTTAACTCAAATCATCCATTTCAACTAAACTAATACTAATACATGGTGTTAACTCATTCTTTTCATGGACTTTTCTTTATTGAATGCAAATCGTCCATCTTGTTTTTTGTTTTTGTTGAAATGACGAACTGCTAGTGTTTTTCTTTAAAATGGAGTCGTCTATCGAGGCAGAGGAATTGCCCAGACAACCAAAAGTGGTTGGAATCTGAGAAAAAAAATTCAAAAAATCTTGTAGAGGTAGTATTTGAATTGTCTTTTTGATGGTGGAAATGGATTAAGCACCATCAAAAACATCTAGGACACCTAAAATTTTGAAGTTTAACAACTATAACTTGGATTTACAAAAACGTTTGCTAGATTTTCTCTAAATATGACTGGAATTTCCATAACTTTCTGGGAAATTCCTCTGCCTCGTTAGACTATGGCCTTTAAAATAAAAAAATCAGTTATTCAAAATAACTAATATATGATATATGTGTTTACTGTATGCGCAGAGCACATTAATATCCAATGGACAACTTGAAGTTATGCCCAATAAAGAGACATATAAAACATATATTTTCAAAATATACGGACATTGAATACTAATTATGGTACATTGAAATGCCATAGTCAAACTATGCTATGTTTCGCGAGGTCTTTAGTCAAAATTGTTTTGAATTATAGGTTTAATTTGTTAACTCTATACAAATTGAATATTTTTGGGTATATTAGATCTTGAATATTTGAGAGATTTTTTTTAGTGGTAATTACATTAAAATTTATTTTTCGACACGCTTAGAATTAATTAAAATAACCAATGTGGTTCATCGTCAAGACAAGATGAAGAATCAAAGAGATTAAATAGAGAGAAATATTATTCCAATGCCTATAATGTAACGATTACTTTTAACTAGAATGAAAATTAGGAAGAAATTATTTTATTTTTCTGTTTTTAATTTAAAAATATAAACCAATAACCCCATATATCTATCTATCTATATATATATATATATATATATATATATATATATATATATATATATATATATATATATATATATATATCTTTTTTTTTAATATGAATATTAGTATTATTAATATTAACATAAATAGTTAATACTATTAGTATCATTAATATTAATAAGACAATTAATATTAATAATAAATACTAGTTTAATAATAATATAATTCTATTAATATTAATATCAATACTAAATACTAATACTAATATTAATAATACTAATAAGTTTTTTTTTTTTAGAATAGGAGCGGAAGAAGTCGGAGTTAGGGTTGAAGGTGAGCTAGGGTTTGAACTGTGGAAGCATGGTGGGACATGCAGGGGGAAGCGTTGCTCCCTCCTACAGTCAGGTAGTTACAGGCAAGAATAAGGAAGCGGGAAAGCAACACTTTAAAAAACCTCTGGAAAAGGCTACAAAAGAAAAAGGAAAAGAAACATTGGAAAGAAATGAACTTCAGGAACAAGAAGGGGATAAACCAGAAACAAACAGAGAGGAGAAGAATGCAGGAAGCCATGGAAAACATCCTTCCATAAGTACAACGGGGGTGTACAAACCCAAATCAAGTACCATTCCATGGGTCATATTGAGTGATCCTGCACTTCAAGCACATAGGGATCATATGACGGAACATGCGATCATTTGCAAGTTTATGGAGCTATGGCCAACGGAGAGGGCGCTACACATCTGGATAAGGAGTCATTGGAACCTAAGGGGGAAATACACCTACATCTACGGTCTAAGGGCTTCTTTATAGTGGTGTTCATGAGCCTAGAGGATAAGGACAAAGTGTTTGAAGGAGGTCCATATTTCTATGCTGCGGCAGGACTCTACATGCGGCCATGGAAGATGAACTTTGTCCTGGAGCGTGAGACCTTCACATTGGTACCTGTATGGATTAGACTGTACTCTCTTCCTTTGGACTATTAGCTACCAGAATCTTTGAAAACAATAGGTAATAAACTGGGGCATTTCCTAAAGTTCTTAAAGGCCACTCTAAAAGGAAAATACACCTCCTTTGCCCAGATTTGTGTGGAAATAGACTTATCGAGAGCTCTTCTAGAAGCAATAATTTTGGAGGTGTATGATGAAGAATGGGTGAAAACTGTGGACTATGAGCACATCCCATTTAGGTGCCGAAAATGTCATGAACATGGACATCTATTCAGAGACTGCCTAGCAAACAATAGGGAAGGAAATGCAAAAACTGCTGAAGATAAGAATCAAGATGGTTTCACCAAGGTCAGGAGCAAAGGGAAAGGCAGTAAACGTCCACAAAAGGAGATGAATGAGGATAGACAGTCAAGACACAATCAGTTCAAAATCTTAGAGGAAGAAGAGGGGAGCAAATAAATAATCCAGGACAAAGAGAACATAATCAATGAAAAGGTGAAGGAAGATGACATGGAGGATATCATGGTCGCGAACCAGCAAAAGGATGACCAACCAAGCTGCATGGAGATAAGTAAGGACCAGGAGATTATTCCAAGTGAAGTGGGAATGGAGGAATTTGAGCTCTAGGAGATTCTAGGTAAAGAAAATCTAGATCTAGAAAATTTTCTGGAAAAGGAGACGACTATAGGAGTGAACTCCCTACCAAGGGATGACTACGACAGGGTTCAACAACTCTTTCTATGGATATCACAAGCAAAGGGAGCTGGAGTCGAAAGAAATCATGAAATTCAAGAGCACAGTGGAGTCATAACAATGGAAAATGTACAGAAACAATTGTCAAAGAACTCAGGAAGGAAGAGAGGCAGGAAAAGATAGAATGAACTACTCAACGAATGTGGGAAACTATTGATTAACTCAAGTAAAATGAAAGATCTTACCAACTATTCCATTACTAACCTTTCTTAATGAAGCTCACAACTTGGAATATCAGAGGCATAGGAAATAAAAGGAAACAAAGGACTCTCAGTCACAGAATTAAGGAAGAAAAACCAGATATGATCTTTATTCAGGGGACAAAATGTTCGATGGAAAAGATTAGAGAAATTCATAAAAAATGGCTAATTAGATATGAGTACTTGGAGGTTAAATCAAAGAACTCGGCAAGAGGGATTCTCACGCTGTGGGATCCACAGAAATTTGGGATCTTGGATGCTAAAGCTTCTAGGAACTATCTTTCTATGGTTTGTCAACCTACCTATAGGGGATAAGGAAGCCTACATGATAAAAAATGTTTATGGACCGCAAAAGCAAGCAGAAAAACTCAAGCTTCTCATCTCCTTTGAGGATCTCAAATCTAGATACCCCAATTTGCTGTGGATTGTTGTAGGAGATTTCAATATGATAAGATCTCTCTCGGAAAAAAAAGGAGGTACTAGACATTTAGGAAGAGACTCCTTGGCTTTCCAGAATTTTATAATGAACATAGGGCTATTGGACACGGAAAAGATAAATGGAACCTTCACCTAGAACAACAAGAGGGGAGGAGGTGCTTAAGTTTCTTCCAAACTAGATATATTTTTTATTTAAGAGGATCTCCTTCTCGCAAGCCCAACCATAAAAGCTTCTATTCTTCCCTTTGGAGGATCAGATCACTGGCCTGTACAACTGGAAGCCACATTTATGGGCACGCCCAAGAATAGACCTTTTAGGTTTGAAAATGCCTGGCTAAATCACCCTGAATTCATCTGTAATATTGGGAAATGGTGGAGAGAAGAGATGAACATCCAAGGCACTAAAATGTTCATGCTCCATCAGAGACTCAAATACATCAAATCCAAGCTTAAAGAGTGGAACAAAAAGGAATTTGGGGACATCTTCAGAGCTAAAAAGAAGTGGAGCAGAGGCTACAGGATATTAATCAGATAAACATCACAGATGGATTTACCGAGGAGTGCTAAAGCTTACAAACTCCTTGTAGGAAGAATGGGAAGAGCGATGCTTGCAAGAGAAAATTTTCTGGCAGCAGAAATCAAGGATACAGTGGATTAGGGAGGGGGAAAGGAATACAAATTTTTTTCATAAATCCACCATGGCTCACAGAGCACATAAAAGAATCACCAATATAGCAGAGGAACCATTAGAGGATAGATCCAGGTTCATTGAACAACTTACTCAATACATCCCTCAACTGGTCAGCAGAGAAGATAACCACAATCTCAATAGGCCAATGTCGGAAGAGGAAGTCAGTGGAGCGATCAATGAAATGAAAAATGGAAAAGCCCCAAGCCCAGATGGGTTCAATGTGGACTTCTTCAAAACCTGCTGGGAAATAGTCAAACAGGATATCCTTGAGGTTGTGGAAGACTCAAGAAAATCTAAGAAGGTTCTAAAGGCTCTTAATGCTTCCTTCATAACTCTGATCCCAAAATAGGAGAATGCCATGACTCTGGAAGGTTTCAGACCCATAGCCTTATGTAATGTGATGTAAAAAATTATTTCCAAAGTCATAGCCAATAGACTCAAGCCCCTTCTACCATCTCTAATCTCGGAGGAGCAAACGGGCTACATGGAAGGAAGAAAAATCGTCAACAAAATATACAAGCTCATGAGGTGGTACACTCTCTCAAAAGCAACAAACAATCGGGTATGATCATTTAGTTGGACCTAGCGAAAGCCTATGAAAAACTAAGCTGGTCATACATAAGAGCAATTCTAAGGGCCTATGGATTTGACCAAAATTGGATAAGATGGGTTATGGCACTAGTTACCACGACTAGTTTCTCTATACTGCTCAATGGAGCTCCATCAAGAACCTTCATTCCATCCAGAGGTCTCAGATAGGGAGATCCATTATCACCTTTCCTCTTCATTCTCATGATGGAAGGGTTAGGTATAGCATTCAAAGGGGAAAATGCTGAAGGACGTATCCAGGGCATCAAACTCACCAAAGATGGAAAAGCAAACACTCATCGGAAATTTGTGGATGATACGATGCTACAGGGTATACCCACAGTCAGGGAAGCCAGAGAGATCAAACATATCTTGAATGACTTTGCTATGGTAGCAGGCACAAAGGTAAGCCTCAACAAATCCAATTTTTTTCTCTTTAATACCAATATTGCTATTCAGAGGAATATTACCAGAATTCTTGGGTTTCAAAGGGAACAACTACCTTCCAAGTATCTGGGCATACCTCTTACTGATAAACCTTTTAGCAAGAGTGTGTGGGAGCCAACAATCAACAAACTTCAGGACAAGGTCAGGAAATGGACACACAGGTCACTAAATCTGGTAGGATGCTTGGTGGGCCCCAGTATTGTAGCAATAATGCTACAACTCCTGGAACTCCCTTCTTTAATTTTATCAACCCGGTAGTTCGTAACAAACTTGGAAGCGACGGTGCTGTATGCACAAGTACTAGCTCTTGCCGCAGCTGTCACTTGGTCAGCTGGCACAAGTCCACTAGGAGCTTAAGCCAACTTCTATGAGCTCTTAGAAGAAGCTTTTTAATTGATGGATGAAAGCTAACTCGAAGGAAGCTAATCTAGTTGCAACAAGAAACTGAAAGCCAAAAAGAAACGCAAACCCTAGCAAACCCTAATTCTACCAGCTAGTCCTACTGATGCAAATAAGAGCATGCAAACCACTGAAAGAGATTCCATTACTTCTATGAAGGTAAAATACATGTGTCTAGACTACCTCTATCTGAAGAAAACATCTTTTTGTATTTTTGCTTAAGTTGTTGAAATTATCATGCATGTGCTTCTAACTAGTTTTCCATTGTGCAGGGATGGATCAAGGGATGAAATGCTTTGGGAAAGGTTGGGATGGTACAGAGAGGGTCTAAGGGATCCCTAACATTCTTTTTGAGAGTTTCACAAAGTCTGGATGCCATGCAACCGTGTTTATGAACTTCTACAGGAAGTCTGTAGGGGTTTCTACAGGAAGTTCTGTAATTCTTCTACAGGATGTTTCGAAATGGGATTTTTGAGGATGGGTGATTGATGGAAGATGCATGGATGGTTATGGAGGTAGGATGGGGGTCTGAAGTGACCCAGGAACTGATGGATGGAGTGGTGGGATGATATGTGGAAGGCTGATTTGGCTTTAAGGTAGTTGAGACAACAATGGAGAAGAAGGTAGGGTTACGTGGGCAAGAGGATGGGTGTGAAGCGAGAAGCCTAGATATGGGATGAATCAGATGGATCTGATGAAGCTTGACCATGTGAGTGAGTGATAGAGATGCCCTGCACAATGCACATTCAACCGAATCAATGAATTCTTGCAAACAAACTAAGTCCTAGCTAACTTAATCTAACTGTCAATGAAATGAATAAACAACAGCCTCGTTTGGAAAGAGAACCATGTACATCACGTGAGCAAGAACATTCTGAAAGATCTAAATGCATGACAAACTCCTACCAATCGATTCCCAAACATAAAAAGCTACTTTAACCAACAAAAACAACGAAAATAACAAAGCAAGATCTAAAGAGCAGATTTCATTCTAAGAACGCAGCAAACACACATAAAGATAAATAGGGGAGATACTAGGCGCTTGAGATGGGCCCAACCCCAAGAGCTACAGCCTCCCAAGAGAGATTTAGAGATGGTGCAAAGATGAATTCATCTTTATTAATTAAGAATGAAGAGTTACATCAAAACTGTCCACAAGGAGAGCTTGGGAATGAGCTGAAAGAAAAGCTAATCTATTGCATACAAATCGAATTACAAAATGACTACAACAAGGCTATGAAATGACTAACTACTAGCTACTATCTACTGGCTAACTAGCTATCATCCACTGGCTACACTGGCTAACCCAAATGAGGCCCTAAGCCTTCTTATTTATACAAATTGAGGACCCAACAGTCCTCCTAAACTTTAGGGACTCGGCTGCCCAAAACTTGGAGTTAACAGCGGTCCTACTTGACTTGCTTGGCTGCCCTTGTGCTGATTGATTCAGTGGCCCTTGAACTCCGAGCTGATGGTGGAGAATTCGAGGTAAGGGCCCATAAATGAAGGGGACACCTTCCTACAAATCCTCTCCCTTGTCTTCCCACGAATTTGGCTTCCAAGTGCTCATTAAGACCTTCAATTTTGTCTCCAAATTGACCAAAAAGGCTACACAAAGCACCCATTAGACTTGTTGGCATAATGACTAACCAAATTCACTCTATTAGCATAAATATAATAAAAAACATGCAATAAACTAATGAGAATGGTGGATTAAGTCAAATTAGGAGGTTGAATGAGCCCAAATAATTGTCCATTTTTGGGGCTCATCATCACCCCCCTACTGAAAGTGTTGCTCATCCTCTAAGCAACCAATCTCTCTCCTCGTCTTTGATGGCCCTGGTGGCTTCTTTGGCTAACATCTCGGCTGATTTCTCCTTTGGCTTCCCTATTTTCAAACTTCCTGTAGAAACAGTTCTCTGTATTCCTGTAGAAACAGTCTGCTAACTTCCTGTAGAAACAGTCTGCTAACAGTTCTCTGTCTTCCTGTAGAAACAGTCGGCACTGTCTTAGCCTGCTTGGCTGAGGGTGCTTTTCCTTTTAGCTTGGCTGTGGCAGCCTTCGTCTTCTCGCCCTTCTGCTCTTCTTCCTCACTGTCTGCTGCTTTTCTTAGTGAATCCTCAGCCTTGTTATGAGTGCACAAGTATATGCAATCATATGGAAGAAATGGTGCCCTTGGCATTCCCTAAAACCTGCAACGTGAGGGCACTCGTATGTCTTGTAACAAGAAAGTTGGTTAAATCCACAAGATAAGCCATGTTCATGTTTCCAAGCAACAGGAATATGATAAAGGTGTTTCCTTTCCTTATGCTTTGGCTTTGATACAAACAATTGGCACTGACTTCTTTAACTGTGCACAACTAATCAATTTTCCCCTATTTGCCTCATGTTGACTAGATTCTGCATAATCAGTTGTAGGTCTCCACCACACCTCTTCCATATCTGATGGGTTCTGTTTCATATGTTTCTTTTCATCCAGATCACTAAGCATATGAATGCCCGACAAGGGATCCTTCAATGCTGAAAAAATCAGAGATCCTTCCTCTCTTCTCTCATGTTCATTAGAAACACCAGCTTCTTTAAATTCGTATTGAGCTGCACTCTGGCCATCTGGCATACTTGATATATAATCTTCAACCCGTTTCATGCCCTCTGTATTATCAAGTTCTGCATAAATGTTTGACATATGTTCCTTGAGTTGTGAAAGAGAAATTTGTTTCTCCTTACCTTTATCTTGTTTAAGAGGAAACCTTATGTCCAAGAGCTGGTACGTTTCCTTCTGGACCTCGGTCAAGTGTGTAGGAATGATTTCCTCATGCGTCACTTTAGGGAAACTTATCTCCATATGCTGCTGACTTTTCTTCTGAATAATAGTTGGATGTGAAGGGCTAGTTTCTTTACATACCACTTTTGGAATGGCGGAATTAAAATGCTGTTTCGGAAGCTGCATTTCTGATCCAGTATGGCTGACATTGTGAATTTCATTTTGATGAGCATGAATGCTCTCTTTATTCACTTTTTTGGTGTGTGCAAATTTTGTGTCCCTTTCAAAAGCACAACTTTAATGGGCTCCTTTGAATCTTTCTCCTCTTGAGTATTTACAGTGGCATTTTCCTTTAAACACCCATCATCATTTCCAGGCCCACTCTGATCGGCACCAACATTGTTTGCCTTCCCTACATAATCTTCCAAAAGGCAGTAGCAGAAATTATTTTCCTTTGAGGTGCAGAAACAAGCTTCATTGGGTCACCAGGATGTCTGAGTCCTCTGCAGCAGTTATTGATGGGAGAGTTCCATGAGTAGTGAGCACTAATGCTCCGTGAATCAGAATCCCTGACCCTGTCGAGTTTATGCTTACTATGGCTCCTTTGTTGGACGAGACACTTTCTCTTATTTTCTCTGAACAACCAGGCTCTACACACAGGTACCCACAAAAGCAGGATGCATTGCTCAAGAAACTCATAAGGGAAGCCTTTGACTGCTTGCTCCCAGTGTCCAGTGATTACCAAAAGAGCCGAAGATTTTATGATTAGTTTCTGATTTTAAACCCTTTTATCTCTGCTCCATAAATATATATATTTACTGCACATAAGAAGACAACAATAACTGAACAGAATTCATCTGCATGTGATGGAATTGACACACAAGGATTCCATTGCATTCATGGTCACTACCAGTAAGGGATGACATGAATATTACTCAGTTTTGACACTTTCATGAAAGAAAATGCAGGGCTTCATTCTCTTTTGGATAATGGGAATGATAAAATAACAATTTTCACGAGTACACCAGCAAGGAGATTTTGATCAGAAGCTGGAAAGGTAAAACTTGCATGGGCAGTATCAGGTTCCTCCCGCTCCAAATCATAAAGCTTTGGAATAGCATTTGCAGCACACCTTCTCACATAAGGAGAAGGATCTATAGCACATTTCTTAAGAGCCATTGAAACCAGAGGTGCCACACCATGAACACGGATTCCAGACATTGCACGAAGAGTCCATGCACGCAACAACACGGATTCCAGACATTGCTATGGAGCTTGTTACAGCTGCAAGGACGATGATAAACTAGAAACAATAGCTGTGAGAGTTCGATTGGATGTTTATGAAGATTTTCGTTGATGAAGGGTGAGCTGGCCAACTACACGTTGGCCCCATGCAAATTGTTGTGCTATCATGAACTGTAGTGGTTACTATTTGTTCTCTGCTTGAAATCTCATCCATCAGTTGCACTGGAGTTAGACTACCCACACTGTCTGTGTTTTTTTAAATTTCACGTGCATGACTGACCCATGCATGTTGCGTGACTTTCTCGTGAGTGCTAGAGAACTGGGTGTCTTGCTACATTCATGGCTTAATTTCATCATTCCATTCGTTCATGCAATGCCTAGAGTAGATTCATGCAATAGATGAACAAGGTTTAGTCACGTACTTGAAGTCAAACGACTGCTTGTGAAGCTTTTTGCTGCTGCATGCTCTGATTCTGCTGCTGCATGCTTGGATCCTTTGATTACATGAGGGCTTGGCTGATGATTTTTGATTGCTTTTCCTTGTGCAGGTGTCCTCTGGCCGGATCTGTGCTGCATGCAATTGTTTCCACGTTCAGATCTGCACCTTCAAGTTGCTACTGCTACATGGTCACAAAACCAGAACTTGTTTTCGCCATTGCTCTCAAACGGTAAACCAGATTGATCTGAAACTCAGTGAGCATGTTCCTATCATCATTATGCATCTCCCATAGCAAAATCATGATCAATGGATGCACGGATTTCGAGAAAAATGGAAAATGGTTGAAGATTTCAGAGCTCGATTTCTCGGAAACCGTGCATCGGAATCGGCTGAAACTGCTTGGGTAGGTTACCATCACTCATATTCATATCCCCATGAAACAGGTTTTGAAACAGATGCACGGATATGGAGAAAATGCAAAAATGGCTGATGGTGATGGAGGCTAATTTCTTGGAAACCGTGCACCGGAATTGGCTGAAACTGCTCAAGCATGTTGCCATCACCCTTGTACAATTCCCCATAAAACAGTTTGTCAAATGGATGCATGGTTTTCAAGTTATGGCAAAAACAAATTTTATTCCATGTGTTTCTTCTTCAAGGCATTTTGCAAGTGTTTGCATGGAAGGGAAAACTGAGCTTGGGCTGTGATGCAGGTATGGAGATGATGGAGGAGGAGTTGGAAGATTGCATGAGGGCTTCTGAACCCTCGAGGAAGCAACCATGTTCGCCAAACCACTTTTTGAAATCCATGTCTAGTTTCCCACAATTTCTACATGAAGTTCCTGTAGAAGCACAATGAGAAGCACAATGAGGTGGAAAACATGATGGAGAAAGGCAAGGGATGGACACACAAGTGCTTGTAGGCCTAATCAACAGATTCCCACCATTAGATTCACTTTTGAAATTGAATTTGGCTCGTCCAAAGGTTCTACAGGATGTTTCCTGTAGAAATACAAAGCTTCCTGTAGAAGGCACAAGAAAAATTCCTTCGACCTTGATTTGAGTGCTCCTCCTGTCATGAAATGTCCTTCCTGCAACCTGCAATTAGCCAATGGAAATTAGTTTTATTTTTATTTTTCTTTTTCTCTTTTTTTTTTTTTGAAAAACAACTAGGGCGCCTCATGGAGCTTTTCACCCTAATTGCCTGCCTTGGGCGCCTCCAAGGGAGGTTTTCACCCAAAGATCTTATTGCCTTTTTATTTTCTCTTCTTTCCAACCCATTGACCGCCTCATGGAGGTTTTCAATCAATGAGCCAATCTAAGGCGCCTCTGAGGAGGTTTTCACCTTAGATTTTTATTTTCTTCTTATTTTCATTTTTTTCTTTATTTTCTCTTTTTTTTTCTACCCTACCCTACTTGAAAAACAAAATCATTTTCAAGTATAAGAATACTTCCAATGGAGCCATGTGCACATCGAGATTAGAGAAAAAATGATGTGAAGGCTCGAAGTGCATGCTTTGACAGGTATCCAGATCTCAGAGACCAAATGATCTGGCGTTGAAGGAATCAAACAAAGCTGAGGAAGAAAGTACCGCTGCAGCTTAGTGACCTTCTGAAACCATATCTCAATATAGCTTTGATATCCATGGTCCTTTTGCTGATCTGGATCATGCTTCATGTCACCTTCTATCATGACCTTCTCATCTTCCTCTTTTTGCTGATCTTTCTCTTGAGTACATGGAGGATTTGATGGTAACCATGAGGGAACTCTCTCGATCTCTGATTTTGATCTCTTCTCTTCATCAAGTGCAGCCCATGGTTCTTTGATCTCCTCTTTGGAATATTCTTTTTCCTCTGGTCCTTCAATGTTGTCAATATAATCTCTATTTTGCAACACTCTTCCTGAGCTTTGGTGAACATCATTGAGCTCAAAATGAGTCATTTGCACATGTTGTGCCTCAGCTTTGAAATTGGGTTGAGCTACTCCATTGTATGGCTTTTGAAATGGTACGGGTAGTTGAGTGGAGGTGTGAAATTGAGATGGAGATGGATGGCATTGTGGTTGGGTAGGAATTTGGGGTTGCCTTGGTGGAGGAGGAGGCGATGGTTGTGGATGAGCAGGTGGTGGAGGAAAATGAGCAGGATGAGAGTTGTACTGGGGCCTCCACTCCTGATAAGGTGCATTCCACTGAGGCTGTGGCTGAGCATAAGAGTGAAATGAATGAGCAGTTGGTTGGGCATAATGTGGATCTATGAAGGAACAAGGAGGAGGTGTGAACCAGGAAGGATGAGCAGGGGTACCCCAAGAAGGCATGAAAGTGGCTTGATAGGGGTCATAATAGGTCTCAGATGTCCCTTGCAGTTCCTGCTAGTAAGATCTAGGTCCATGCGGCCTCCTTTGGTTCATATAATGGAGTGGTTCAGTGGATCCTTTGGCTCTCTGATATGCAACTTTAAGCCCAGGCAAGGAAGGGCACTGATTTGTAGGATGGTATTCTTCACAGATGAAACACACTTCTAGGGAGTGCATTAGACATTCGTTCCTAGGATGCTTTCTAGTGCACCTAGGACAAAAGATGACCAAAGCACTCTTGGCTCCCTCTTGCTTCCTTTGGATCTGTAAGGTATCCAGTTGCATGGCAAGAAACTGCCTCATATCACTCTTGAAATCTTCCATTTGAGTTGCAAACTCATCCTTGGACAAGGTATTGCTCCCAAAATTTCTACTGGTAGCCATTTTCTCCAGAGGAATGTTTTCTTCTTCTTCTCCCCTAGAGGTTCTTTAAATATGCCTTGATGTCCATCCAGGGGTTCTTCTTAGTCACAGCCATCGAAGAAGGGAGAAGGTTGGCCGTGTGAAGCAATGGGGGGTGTTGTGAAATCATTTTTCTAACTTATCTCTACTCCTACCAGGCATGAAAGGAAATCTTTTTGGTTGATTTTTGCTTTTTTCTACTTCTACCTGCAAAACTGAAATAGATTGAACTGCAACTAACTATCTCGCTAAAATGAAAATGCGGAATTGAAATGAAAGCAGGAAAGGACTAATCTATTTTTCTCAAATGAAATTGCAGGAATGAAATGCTAGTCTATGCTTGCAGAATTGAAATGCTAATCTACTCTTGCAGAAATGAAATTGCGGAATTGAAATGCTAATCTATGAAAGCGGGAAATGCTAATCTACTTTTGCATAAACGAAATTGCATAATGGAAATGAAACAAACTACTTAGCAGAAGATTGCAGTGGAAAATAGAATAAAAGCGACAATCACCAATACTCTGACGCTTCCCCGGCAACGGCGCCAAAAAGATGGTGGGCCCCAGTATTGTAGCAATAATGCTACAACTCCTGGAACTCCCTTCTTTAATTTTATCAACCCGGTAGTTCGTAACAAACTTGGAAGCGACGGTGCTATATGCACAAGTACTAGCTCTTGCCGCAGCTGTCACTTGGTCAGCTGGCACAAGTCCACTAGAGCTTAAGCCAACTTCTATGAGCTCTTAGAAGAAGCTTTTTAATTGATGGATGAAAGCTAACTCGAAGGAAGCTAATCTAGTTGCAACAAGAAACTGAAAGCCAAAAAGAAACGCAAACCCTAATTCTACCAGCTAGTCCTACTGATGCAAAGAAGAGCATGCAAACCACTGAAAGAGATGCCATTACTTCTATGAAGGTAAAATACATGTGTCTAGACTACCTCTATCTGAAGAAAACAACTTTTTGTATTTTTTCTTAAGTTGTTGAAATTATCATGCATGTGCTTCTAACTAGTTTTCCACTGTGCAGGGATGGATCAAGGGATGAAATGCTTTGGGAAAGGTTGGGATGGTACAGAGAGGGTCTAAGGGATCCCTAACATTCTTTTTGCGAGTTTCACAAAGTCTGGATGCCATGCAACCGTGTTTATGAACTTCTACAGGAAGTCTGCAGGGGTTTCTACAGGAAGTTCTGTAATTCTTCTACAGGATGTTTTGAAATGGGATTTTTGAGGATGGGTGATTGATGGAAGATGCATGGATGGTTATGGAGGTAGGATGGGGGTCTGAAGTGACCCAGGAACTGATGGATGGAGGGGTGGGATGATATGTGGAAGGCTGATTTGGCTTTAAGGTAGTTGAGACAACAATGGAGAAGAAGGTAGGGTTACATGGGCAAGAGGATGGGTGTGAAGCGAGAAGCCTAGATATGGGATGAATCAGATGGCTCTGATGAAGCTTGACCATGTGAGTGAGTGATAGAGATGCCCTGAACAATGCACATTCAACCGAATCAATGAATTCTTGCAAACAAACTAAGTCCTAGCTAACTTAATCTAACTGTCAATGAATAAACAGCAGCCTCGTTTGGAAAGAGAACCATGTACATCATGTGAGAAAGAACATTCTGAAAGATCTAAATGCATGATAAACTCCTACCAATCGATTCCCAAACATAAAAAGCTACTTTAACCAACAAAAACAACGAAAATAACAAAGCAAGATCTAAAGAGCAGATTTCATTTTAAGAACGCAGCAAACACACATAAAGATAAATAGGGGAGGTACTGGGCCCTTGAGATGGGCCCAACCCCAAGAGCTACAGCCTCCAAAGAGAGATTTAGAGCTGGTGCAAAGCTGAATTCATATTTATTAATCAAGAATGAAGAGTTACATCAAAACTGTCCACAAGGAGAGCTTGGGAATGAGCTGAAAGCAAAGCTAATCTATTGCATACAAATCGAATTACAAAATGACTACAACAAGGCTATGAAATGACTAACTACTAGCTACTATCTACTGGCTAACTAGCTAACATCCATTGGCTACACTGGCTAACCCAAATGAGGCCCTAAGCCTTCTTATTTATACAAATTGAGGACCCAACAGTCCTCCTAAACTTTAGGGACTCGGCTCCCAAAACTTGGAGTTAACAGCAGTCCTACTTGACTTGCTCGGCTGCCCTTGTGCTGATTGATTCGGTGGCCCTTGAACTCCGAGCTGATGGTGGATAATTCGAGGTAAGGGCCCATAAATGAAGGGGACACCTTCCTACAAATCCTCTCCCTTGTCTTCCCACGAATTTGGCTGCGAAGTGCTCATTAAGACCTTCAATTTTGTCTCCAAATTGACCAAAAAGGCTACACAAAGCACCCATTAGACTTGTTGGCATAATGACTAACCAAATTCACTCTATTAGCATAAATATAATAAAAAACATGCAATAAACTAATGAGAATGGTGGATTAAGTCAACTTAGGAGGTTGAATGAGCCCAAATAATTGTCCATTTTTGGGCTCATCAATGCTGTTGAAAATGCAACAAGATGATGGAGCTTAGTGAAAAGAAGTTGCCTTCACTAAGTGGGCTGCACGCTATTTTTGGCGTAAAGTCTATTTTTAGACTATGTCTATTTTTAGACATATGGATCATGGTCTATGAGTTGCAAGATGCTATTTATGGATGATTGGTCATCTTGGTAAAAATAGATGGACCTCTATTTTTAGACATATGGGCGGAGTCTATTTTTAGACTGCCAGTCTAAAAATAGAACAGTCGAATATTATTAGCTCTTAATAATATTTGGACTATAAACATTATCTTATCCTCTTGCAGCACTTCAGTTCGAGCTATGGATGTGGCACATGCAACTGCCAGAAGGAAATACGCTTTTCCTATGGGTTAGTTGAGCTATTGCATGATGGACTTCCGTTAGAACTTAAGTGATTGAGTTTGGTGGAGTTGATTGAGGAGTTGATGGAGTTGTGTTCAGTTTGACTTAGTTGAACTAGTTGTATTTAGTCTAACTGAAAAATACACTAGTGATGAGTGGTGTGAATTAATTATTAATTAATTCACTAATTATTAACTCATAAATCAACTAAAGAATACATTAGTTAACTCAGTGCATGGACAGTTCAGTGGAGACAAGTGTTAGAGGTGGGTGAAGGGGTGAGACTACTATCAGTTGTGACTATAGCAGTGCATGAGATTTGCACAATCATTGATTTGGATTGCCAATGAGGATTACACAGTACAAGCCAAGGGAGTTCGAACTTGGATCTGATCTATTCTCAACTTGGATTGCGTAGTAGAGGCAGGCAAACAGTGGAGGAGATTTGAACCCGTGACTTGTTCAGATCTGAGCTAATTTGTGTGTAGCAGGTGGAGATAGTACTGAGTACTTGTGAGGAGTATTGTACTATGTATTGTTACATGTTCTCTATCATTATAATATATAGATAGTTGGGGATTTTCAGCTGTATGCTTTCCCCATTACATACTGCGTTGATATGTGTGATTGATGTTTCAATGTGCACATGCGATTGTTTTTAATTCCGTAAATTGATGATTAATGGTAGAGGAGGTTATGTATTATGCATGCATTTTGCAAATAGTGTATAATCAGGATAATCTCTGTGAATAAGTGTTATATTATTCAAAATTTCTACATGGTATCGGAGCAAAGTTGATCATCAGATCTATTATTCAGAAAGTGATTACATTTTATTTCTTCAGGAAGAGTCTGTAATCGAGCCAGGTAGCCTCTGGATTCATCCTTCTTTTGGAAGGTGAGATATCCGGTAAATTCCCATACAGTAAATCTCTGTACGAGAAATACTTTGTTCTCACGAATTTTAGATCAGAAGCGGTTGAGTTTTGAGCTGGTGGAATTCGAATTTGCAGCAGTGTTTTCTTGGTGTCGAAGTTGAAATGTCTTTCAACGGATTGCGATTGGAGTATGCCCTTGAAGGCAACTCGAATTATATTGCATGGAAAGACAGGATGGAGGTGGTGTTAGATGATAATGGGTTGAAGGAGTTCATAGATGCTGAAGTCCCAAAGCCTACTGATGCTGCTCAAGTTGAGGCTTGGCAAAAGAAGACAACAAAGTGTCGAAGGATTCTGTTGGAGGGCATGAAGGATCACATTGTGTCCAACATGCATGGAAAGGCTTCTCCATACTTGATGTTGAAAGCGTTGACAAATTTATTATAAAGCAAGAGTGACCAGAGGAAGTTGGCGCTCAAGGATAAACTCAGAAACATTAAGTGTGAGAAAGGAGACAGTATGCCCAAGTATCTCACGAAGTTCACCCAATGCCGGGATGAGCTAGGAAGTGTGGGGGTGACTGTCGATGATGAGGACTTGGTGAGCTTGGCTCTCCTTGGTCTTCCGAAGAGTTGGCATTCCTATCAGGACTCTGTCAATGGTCGGGAGAAATTTCCAGGATGGGAGAGACTTTGGTCTGATCTTGTGCAAGAGGAGATAAGGCGGAATACCAGGGATGGATCTTCATCAAAGGCATCTAATGAAGAGAATTGTGCTTTGGATGCCAAAGCAAAGAAGGGGAAGAACAATAAAACTTCTCATTCCGGTGCAAAAGGAAAGAAGCAGGACATGTCCAAGGTGAAGTGCTTTCACTGTCACTAGCATGGACATTATGCCACAAATTGTCCGCAGAAGAAGAAAAATAAGCAAGTTGCTGGATCTGCAGCGAGAGAGGCCTTAGCCTCACAGTTTGAGCTGGATTTTTCACTGATTGCATGCTTGGTATCAAGTGTGATGGGATCAGTATGGTTCTTGGACAGTGGTGCATCTTTTCACATGACAGGAGATCAAGATTTGTTTTCTGATCTGGATGAGAAAGATCTTGGAGTGCACATTGAGATGGGCGATGATGGTAGATACAGTGCGAACAATATCGGTACCATTTCCTTTGAGAGGGAGTCTAGTAAACCCTTCGTCTTGAAGGAAGTGATGCTTGTTCCAGGATTGAAGAAGAATCTTATCTCTGTGGCGATGTTAGAAGACAAGGGATATGATGTTGTCTTCAGCGAGGGAAAGGCTTTCCTACGCAGTAAGACAACTGGAGAAACCCGGAAGATAGGGGTTCGAGTCAAGAACCTTTATCAATTGCATGTAGATGGCTGTGCAGCAATGGCATGCAAGGTAGGAGTGGTGAGCTGGGATGATGGCGAGCTGTGGCACCGGAGATTGGGCCACCTTCACCATGGAGCCTTGAAGATACTGCAGCAGATTTCTACTGGGCTTCCTAAAGGCACTCTTGCATAGTCAGATCAGTGCAAGGGGTGTACTTTGGGAAAATTTGTGAAAGCCACCTTTCACGAGAAGGATAGTCGCGCCACGACAATCCTTGAGAGAATTCACATAGACGTGTGTGGACCTTTCTTAGTAGCTTCGAAAACAAAGCACAAGTACTATGTGATCTTTGTTGATGATTTCTCTTGAAAGTGCTGGATCTTCTTCATGCCGAAGAAGAGCGAGACATACTCAAAGTTCTGTGATTTCAAAGCACTGGTCGAGAGGGAATCGGGGAAGAAGGTGAAGGCTCTTAGGAGCGACAATGGTGTTGAATTCATCTCTGGCGAGTTCAAGGACTTTCGCAGTGCAGAAGGGATTCGAATAGAGCTCATAGCTCCCCATAACCCACAACAGAACGAGGTTGCTGAGTGGAAGAACAGAAAAATTGTGGGTGTTGCACGGGCGATGTTGCATGATCAGGGCCTACCCCTTCACTTGTGGGCGGAGGCATGCAATACTGCAGTATATGTGCAGAACCGTTGTCCTCACAAGATACTTGGCATGAGTACACCCGAGGAGGCTTATTCTGGTAAGAGGCTTGATATTTACCATTTGAGGATTTTTGGTTCTCTTGTTTACATGCATGTGACGAAGGATACCAGGAAGAAGCTAGAGTCGACCGCAGAGGTTGGGATATTTGTGGGGTACATTGATACGACCCAAAACTATCGTGTGTATTTGCCAGATAGTCGCAAGACTGTTGTGCGACGAGATATCAAATTTCAGGAGGAGAAAGCCATGAAGTGTTCGCTTGAGAGGGAGCCACACTTGCATGTAGATGAGGAGCTATTAGTTACTAAGGATGAGCTTCAGGATGTGGATCAGCCACAAGATGAAGTCCATGGAGTGGAAGAGACCACTCATGCAGCGCCAACCATCAGAGGGCGAAAGCGCACTACAGAAGCTAAGCGATTGGCTCAAGATGCAAAGAAGGTTGTAGGACCACCTACATCACAGCGCAGACAGAGACAGTCACCTGATTGGTACACTGTATGCATGGTTCTTGTGAGAAAATGTTTTGTGACTAAGCCATCCTCTTTCGAGGAAGTTGTGGAGGATCTCGCATGGGTAGATGCCATGGTGGAAGAGTATGATTCGATTGTCAGAAACAGTGCATGGGAGATTGTCCCAAGACCGGAAGGGAAATCAGTGGTGGGTTTGAGATGGATCTACAAAGTGAAGCAGGCAGCTGACGGGAGTGTGGAGAAGTACAAGGCAAGATTTTTTACCCGAGGCTTCTCACAGATTGAGGCGGATCCTAACCTATACCAGATAGTGGTGGAGGGTAAGTTGCTGATCATTGTAGTTTATGTAGATGATTTGATTTTGACGGGAGATGAGTTGTTGATACTTTCACGCAAGGAGGATCTTGCTAGAGAGTTTGAGATGAAGGACTTGGGCCTCCTTCATTATTTCCTGAGATTGGAAATTTGGCAGCACAGTGATGGACTATTTGTTTCTCAGGGTAAGTATGCCCGGGAGATACTAGAGAAGTTCAACATGCATGGTTGCAAGCCTGTTGATACTCCTCTTCCTGGAGGTTGGAGGAAGGATGATGCTACTTCAGCGGAGGTAGTGGATGCCATTGTTTATCGACAGTTGGTGGGGTCGCTTATGTATCTGGTCAATACATGACCTGATATATGCTATGCTGTTAACCAACTTTCACAAGCTATGGTTAAGCCAACCAAGCTCTTCTGGAAGGCATGCAAGAATGTATTGTGTTATCTCAGAGGCACATCGGGATATGGATTTTGGTATAGACAACAGGATGAGGTGAAGCTATGTGGCTTCACGGATGCAGATTGGGTAGGGAGCCCAACGGATAGAAAGAGCGCATCTGGAGGGATCTTCAGTATCGGGTCGACAGCAGTTTATTGGTACATCAGGAAGCAGAGATCCGTGGCACTCAGTTCAGCAGAGGCTGAGTATATGGCAGCAAGTTTGGCTGCATGTGAGGCTATATGGATGAGGAAGATCCTGGTCGGGTTGTTCGGGTCACACTTGGAGCCTACTGTGATTTATTGTGATAACTAGAGTTGCATTAAACTCTCGTCTAATCCAGTATTTCATGATAGATCCAAGCACATTGATATCAGGTACCATCATATCATAGATTGTGTGTAGCGGAGAATCATGTTACTTTCATACATTCCCACGGAGGATCAGGATGTTGATATCTTGACGAATGCAGTCACCAGGAGCAAATTCGAATACCACAGAGGCACGATAAGGGTTGCAGATAATCCATATTTTGTTGAGAGGGAGTGTTGAAAATGCAACAAGATGATGGAGCTTAGTGAAAAGAAGTCGCCTTCACTAAGTGGGCCACAGGCTATTTTTGGCGCAAAGTCTATTTTTAGACTATGTCTATTTTTAGACATATGGATCATGGTCTATGAGTTGCAGGATGCAATTTATGGATGATTGGTCATGTTGGTAAAAATAGATGGACCTCTATTTTTAGACATATGGGCAGAGTCTATTTTTAGACTGCCAGTCTAAAAATAGAACAGTCGAATATTATTAGCTCTTAACAATATTTGGACTATAAACATTATCTTATCCTCTTGCAACACTTCTGTTCGAGCTACGGATGTGGCACATGCAACTGCAAGAAGGAAATATGCTTTTCCTATGGGTTAGTTGAGCTATTGCATGATGGACTTCAGTTAGAACTCAAGTGATTGAGTTTGGTGGAGTTGATTGAGGAGTTGATGGAGTTGTGTTCAGTTTGACTTAGTTGAACTAGTTGTATTTAGTCTAACTGAAAAATACACTAGTGATGAGTGGTGTGAATTAATTATTAATTAATTCACTAATTATTAACTCATAAATCAACTAAAGAATACATCAGCTAACTCAGTGCATGGACGTTCAGTGGAGACAAGTGTTAGAGGTGGGTGAAAGGGTGAGACTACTATCAGTTGTGACTATAGCAGTGCATGAGATTTGCACAATCATTGATTGAGATTGCCAATGAGGATTACACAGTACAAGCCAAGGGAACTCGAACTTGGATCTGATCTATTCTCAACTTGGATTGCGTAGTAGAGGCAGGCAAACAGTGGAGGAGATTTGAACCCATGACTTGTTCAGATCTGAGCTAGTTTGTGTGTAGCAGGTGGAGAGAGTACTGAGTACTTATGAGGAGTATTGTACTATGTATTGTTACATGTTATCTATCATTATAATATATAGATAGTTGGGGGTTTTCAGATGTATGCTTTCCCCATTACGTACTGCGTTGATATGTGCGATTGATGTTTCAATGTGCGCATGCGATTGTTTTTAATTCCGCAAATTGATGATCAATGGTAGAGGAGGTTATGTATTATGCATGCATTCCGCAAATAGTGTATAATCAGGATAATCTCTGTGAATAAGTGTTATATTATTCAAAATTTCTACAGATGCTTGGTGCTCACACAAGAGGTCTTGTAGGCTATTCCCATATTCATGTTCTTTGCTCTTCCGGCTCCTAAAGGCATTATGCAACAGATCAGGAGTATACAAAGGGATTTCTTGTGGGGCAGAGGTGAGGAAAAAAATAAGTGGGCCTTAGTAGCCTCGGACAAGATATGCAAGCCCAAAAACGAAGGTGGCTTGGGGCTTCATGACCCTGACACCCTTAGTAGAGTTTCGGGAGCTAAACTTTGGTGGAGATGGATTAAGGAAGCGGCAGCTCCATGGGCTAAGTTGTGGAAACAAAAATATGCCAAGAATTGGCAGGAAAAGGATCACATTAGAATGTTAGGGAAAATCAGGGGCTCCCAGATTTGGAATCTGGCATGGGAGAATAAAAGCATTGTTCAACAACACTGCTTCTGGGAAATTTGAGTAGGGAACCTAGCAAGGTTTTGGGCAAACAACTCGCAACAAGAACCCATCCTATACAAGGATGGTTTAGCATCTCTCAAGAGAGACACAGATAATAAAGGGCTAATTATGGTTAAAGATTTCTAGGACCATGATGGGGATAATGAGAAATGGAGGAATTGGAAGGATCTAGGCTACAATGATGATAGTCCTTTGAAGGCCCTAGCAAGAACTCTCGCCCAGGAGCTAGAGCACAGAAGGATTCTGGTTTCCTCCTTACATAATGAACTAAGATGGGGAAATAACCCCAAAGGTAACTTTAACCTCAAAGAAGCAAAACAGGGAGTAACAGGATTTAACTATACGAATCATGTTCTAGTCTGGAAGAAACTATAGCAAGGCCCCCACTGGATGAAAATAAAGTTATTTATCTGGTTAGTGAATCAAAGGAAAATATTAACTTGGGAGAATCTAAAAAAAAAGGCTTTATTGGCCCATCCCAATGCTATCTCTGTGGCTCTCAAGAGGAGACAATGGATCACCTTCTCAACCTCTGTCCTTTCACTTCAAATATATGGGACCGGGTAGCCTCAGTCTTTAGGCAATAGACAGGGACAGTCTCAGCATTTCCAATACCTTGAAGAACTAGCAGGTAAATTTCTCAGGGAATGAAATCATTAAAAAAGCCTGGATTTTGGTACCAGGCTTTGTTATCTGGAATGTTTGGAAAGAGCGCAATAATCAGATCTTCAAAGACAAAGCAAGAGAGCCCAAATGCATAATTGCTCAAATATTGAGGCAGCTCAAAGAAACAATAAGAAGCCTACTAAGGAATATTCCTAAGGATCCTCCTCTGCCGCAAGAGGCAAGAATTCTTATGAAATTGGGTCTACAGTCCATAAACCCTTAGGGCTTAACCAAGGGGGTACGCCAAATTCGTGCAAATATTAATATTTGGCAGCCTCCTCCACATGGCTTCCTAAAGGTTAATATAGATAGAGCTTCTAAAGGTAATCCAGGGTTAGCTGGCTTTGGAGGGGTTATAAGAGATGAAAAGGGTCAAATAAAGAAAATATTCGATGGCCACTTGGGCGAGGCTACTAAGAACATGGCAGAGCTTATGGCAGTAGAACAAGGCTTGGAAATTCTGTTAGTTTCTAATGTACACAATATCATCATAGAAGCATATTCGGAATTGATTATTAGAGCGGCCCTGAAAATTTGTAATGGTACTTCTCCAAACAATGTTTCAAAGCACTGGAGGCTTTTGCAAGTATTTCATCGAATCCAATCCCACCTACAAACCTTAAAAATGGTCGGATTTGTCAATGTGAAGAGGAAAGCTAACATGTTAGTGGATCGCTTGGCAAATGAGGGGGTCAGCAACATGGATAGGGATTCTCGGTTTGAATGGGATCTTGTACCCCCAGGCAAGCTGTTGGAGGATTGTCTCTGTCAAGCGAACAAAGATATAGAGCTATGGATTCACAGGAAGGAATAAGATGGTATAGAATATAGGAGGGAGGAAAGGGTACCCTAAATTGTTCGCCCTCATGGGGGCGGGTCACAGTCCATAGCTCAATACTCCCTCACACCTATTCTGGATGCACTACATACTGGGTCATCTATGGAACAGATCTTTAGGGGGAAAGGTTGATGGTGTTTTTGGTTCAATTGTGATTTTGGAAGGATGGCACAAGAACCATCCAATGCACTTGATCTACAACAACCGCTTGGTGAAAGAGCATGGTAGTTATTCTGTAAGGCTCAGTTTTCCAAAACCACAAGAGGTTTATCAGGCAGGATCTAAGTGGTATCGGGTTTTTTGGAGGAAGGCCCCAATTCCACTCATCAGGCAACACGTAGTAGGGAGAGGTGAGAGAATACCACTCGTATCGAATGGTTATTCCTTGTGCGACTTTTCCACCCGATATCTATGTACACCATTGGATCATTGGCAGGAGGTCAATGGTGTATGGTTGATCGTGCAAGTTAGCTTGGATCTTGGACCTGAAAAAAGTTTAGAGGGCGGGAATAAAGTTTACGTCGATTCCATAAGAATGGTTTGGTGTGGGTTGTTGTGGGCCCCCGGTTGTGGTTGTTATTGTGGGCCACGGTTGGTGTTGTGGTTGTGGGTCTGAGTGGGCCTAGTGGAGACTGTCAAGTCAACTAAAACGGTAAGCGGCTCTACTTGCTCTTTAAAGCTTCTTGTTAATCTTCTGGTTGAAAGTCTCGTGGACCCTCACTTGAAGCTTCTTCTGGAGGCTCGTTTTATTTCAGCACTTGACAACATGATCAAATGATCTTTTGATTGCCTGTTGTCCATTGTTAATGGAGGTAACTCCCAAGTTGTTTTGTTTGGACTGCGCACGGTTTGGTTGCATGGTTCAGCTTTTGTTTGCACAGATGCCGGTTGTACTCTCACAGGGCTACTGCTTGTAATTTTTGTATTTTAACTTGATTAATAGAAGGTCCTACTCTTACCTAATCAAAAAAATATTAATAATACTAATAATAATACTTAGTATCATATTATGAATATTAATATCATTCGTATTTAGTAAAATGAAAGTTGACATTTATTAGTAATATTAGTATTAATATTTAGTAAAAAAAAAAATAGGAGAAACATTAAAAAAATAATAATAATGGTCATTTTATTAATTAATTAAATATTATTAATATAAACGTTGACATAACAAGACAACATATTAATAAGATAAATAAAACCCTTTTATAAATTTATTAATATTATCAAAACCCTAGTTAAATATAACCGTTGGGTTAGTAAGTTGACTTTAATATATATTGATTAAATAAACAATTAATAAAATAATTAAATCTATTTAAATAATATTAAATTTTTCCATTTGCCTCCCCTGGTCAAATATAGCCGTATTTCTAACTGATAGGTTGACTTGTCTCCCTATTTAACCCTCTTCCTAGATCTGCTTCTTCATCGTGCCCTGAAGATGAACCACACTTGTTGGTTCAAAATGCATTGACCAAAATCTTTAATGTGATTTCTTCCAAAAAAGCATTTTATACATTAATTTATAGAAAGTTAAAGGAATAACTTAGAGGGAAATAAGGATTTTTACCCGATCTACTGAAATTGAAAAGAGAGGTTGATTTGGAGCTCTGCAAATCAGATCTAAGGTTTTGCTTTAGGGTTTGTGTAGCTGGTTACCATGGCGGGGCACGAAGGAGGGAGGTCTACTCCCTCGTACAGTCAAGTGGTTGCGGACAGAAGGAAGGGAGTTGAATCCCATTGCTTCAAGAAACTAGCGGAGGTGACAACAAAGGTTACGAATAAATAAAAATTGGAAACCATCAGAACTCAAGAACAGGAAGAGAACCATGAGGAAGATGGTAAGGAGAAGAGGACAAAGGGTAGCAGTTAGAAAGTTTCTCCCATGAATACATTAGGGGCATGTAAACCAAAGGTGACCACTATTCCTCGAGTCATTTTAAGTGACCTAGCACTACAGGTGGATAGAGAACACATGGTAGAATATGTTGTTATCTGTAAATTTATGGGGATCTCGTCGACAAAGAAGGCTTTGCAAGCATGGATAAGGAACCATTGGAAAACAAAAGGGAAAGTAGACCTTCACCTTGGGTCCAAGGGTTTCTTCATGGCAGCGTTCACAAGCTTAGAGGACAAAGAGAGAGTGTTCGAGGGAGGACCCTATTTTTATACGTCTGCATACCTTTACATGAGACCATGGGTAATGAACTTTGTCCCATAACGAGAAGCTTCACCAGGGTGCCGATATGGATAAGACTCCACTCCCTTCCTTTATATTATTCGCTATCGGAGTCTCTCAAGGCTATCGGTAACAAGCAAGGGCATTTTATAAAAATATCAGATACTACTCTAAGAGGTAAATACACTTCGTTCGCCCGGATATGTGTGGAAATGGACTTATCTGGGGAACTTTCGGATGCAATAATTTTGAATTGTATGACGAGGAATGGGTGCAGATGGTAGATTATGAACACAACCCATTTAGGTGTCATAAGTGCCATGAATAGGGGCACCTATACAGGGAATGCCCATTGAACAAGCAAGAGAACAACACGAAAGCCACCACAGGCAAGGATCCCAAAGGATTTACTAAGGTTAGGGTTAAAGGGAAAGGAGGCAAGAGGCACCAAAAGAAAATTATTGAAGACAGACAATCGAACCACAATAGTTTCAAGATCCTAGAAGAAGAAGTCGAAATCAATGGGACAAACCAGGAATCAGAGAGTAATCCCACTGAGAAGGAAGGGGATGCTAACATGGAGGATATACCAGAAAATAGAAAACAAACGGATAATGTGTCAAGCATGATGGAGCTCAGCAGGGACCACGAGATGACCCCAAGCGAGGCAAGAACACAAGATTATGAACTGTAGGAGATTCTAGAAAGGGAGAATTTAGATCTAGAAAAGTTTTTGGAGCAGGGAATAACAAAAGGGGTTGACTCTTTGCCTAAAGAGGAGTTTGAAGGGTTCAACAACTCTTCCTTTGGATATCACAAGTGAAGTTCTCTGGAGTCAAAAGAAACCATGACAGCCAGGAGAATAGGGGAGTGAAAATGATGGAGGATACACGGATGATTTCTTCAAAGAACCCGGGTAGGAAAAGAGGAAGGAAAAAATAGAACGAGTTGCTGTCCGAATGTGGGAAACTTATGATTAACTCAGGTAAGATGAAGGATCTTACCAGTTACTCCTTTACAAACCTTTCTTAATGAGCCTTACCACATAGAACATAAGGGGTCTAGGAAGTATAAGGAAACGAAGAAATCCTAGTAGTCGAATAAAAGAAGAAAAATCAGATATGATTTTTCTTCAGGAAAAAAAATGTTCAATGGACAAGATCAGAGAGATAAACTGTAAGTGGTTAATCAAGTATGAGTATCTAGAGGTTAAAGCAAATAACTCAGCGGGGGGGGGGGGGGGGGGGGGGGGTTCTCACTCTATGGGATTCGCAAAATCTTGGAATACCAGATGATGAAGCTTCTAGGAATTATCTATCGATGGTGATTCAACCGTTGGGGGATAAGGAGATCTACATGATCAGTAACATCTATGGTCCTCAAAAACTACAAGAAAAATTAAAGCTTCTCACCTCCCTTGAGGAACTTAGGGAGAGATATCCTGATATGCCCTGGATTATGGCAGGAGATTTCAATATGATCACATCTCTTACAGAGAAAAAAGGCCATACAAGAAAACTAGGCAGGGAATCCATTGCCTTCCACAACTTCATGAATAACATGGGGCTAGTGGACACAGAAACAACAAATGGCATTTTTACCTGGAATATTAAGAGAGGAGGGGCTTCTCAAGTCACCTCTAAATTAGACAGATTCATAATCTCAGAGGAATTCCTTATCAAAGGTCTTGATATGTTAGCTTTAATCGTTCCCTTCAGAGACTCAGACCACTGGACTATTCAGCTGGAAGCTTATTTTATGGGAACACCGAGGAACAAACCTTCCAGGTTTGAAAATATCTGGCTCTCTCACCGTGATTTCACCAGAAATATTGACAAATGGTGGATGGAAGAAAGGCCCAGTCAAGGCACTAAAATTTTCATTCTACAAAAAAGACTCAAACACATCAAATCTAGGCTTAAATATTGGAACAAACAAGAGTTTGGAAATATTTTTAAAGCCAAAAAAGAAGTTGAGCAGAAAATCTAGGAGATTAATCAAATCAACATCTCAGAGGGTTTTACTAAGGAAAGGAAAATTTAGGCTGACTCTCTACAAAATGAATGGGAAGATCAGTGCATGCAAGAGGATATTTTCTGGAGACATAAATCAAGGGTGCAATGGATTAGAGAAGGAGAAAGAAACACAAAGTTTTTTCATAGATCAACCTTGGATCAGAGATCCCATAACAGAATTTCCAAACTTAAAGATTCTTAAGGGAAAGAGCTTGTCTTACACATAGAAATAGAATCTATCCTAGTTCAACACGTCCTTAGCATAGCAGAGGAGCCTCTTGTTGATAGATATTGGTTCATTAACAAATTCACAAAGTTCATTCCTAAGCATATAACTAAGAAAGACAACCACAATCTTAACAGGCCAGTGTCGGAAGAGGAGGTTATTAAAGTTATCAATGATATGCAAAATGGGAAAGCTCCTAGCCCTGATGGTTTCAATGTGGATTTCTTCAAAGCTTGCTGGAAAACAGTCAAACAAGATATGCTTGAAGTTGTGGAAGACTCTTAAGAGATTGAAAACTGTTTTGAAAGCTTTTAATGCCTCTTTCATAGCTTTGATTCCAAAGCAGGAAAAAGCTATGAGACTGGACAGATTCAGACCCATAGCCTTATGTAATGTGGTGTACAATATTATCTCCAAAGTGATCGCTAACAGACTCAAGCCTCTTCTTCCCGCTCTTGTTTCAAAGGAGAAAATTGGTTTTGTGGAAGGAAGACAGATTCTCAACAACATCATACAAGCTCACGAGGTGGTACACTCTCTTAAGAGAAATAAGAAAGCTGGTATGATCATGCGATTGGACCTAGAGAAAGCTTATGATAAGCTAAGTTGGGCGTACATCAAGGAAGTGCTAAGAGCTTATGGCTTCAACTACAACTGGATAAGATGGGTTATGGCCCTTGTATCCACAACTAGCTTCTCAATTCTGCTTAATGGATCTCCCTCTAGAACCTTTATTCCCTCTAGGGGTCTCAGACAAGGGGATTCACTCTCCCCCTTCCTCTTTGTTCTCATGATGGAAGGAATAGGCAGAGCGATCAAAATGGAAAATGCTGAAGGAAGAATCCAGGGTTTGAAACTTACCCCGGATGGGGATGCCTCCACTCATCAACAATTTGTGGATGATACAATGTTGCAGGGAATTCCTACGGTCAAGGAAGCAAGAGCTTTCAAACAAATCCTGAACGACTTTGCTTTGGCGGTTGGTACAAAGGTAAGCCTTCACAAATCAAAGGTTTTTTTTTCAATACTAACATTGTTATTCAAAGGAACCTCACTAGAATTCTTGGGTATCAAAGGGCTCAGTTACCTTCCAAGTACTTTGGAATGCCTCTTATTGACAAACCTCTAAGTAAGGGACTGTGGGAGCCGGTCACCAATAAACTTCAGGACAAAGTCGGGAAATGGACCTGCACATCTTTGAACTTGGCGGGGCACCTTGTGCTAACAAAGGCTGTCATGTAGGCTATACCCATATTCATGTTTTCATCTCTCCCTGCTCCCAAAGGTGTTATACAATAAATCAGAAATATTCAAAGAGATTTTATTTGGGGCAAAGGGGAAGAGAAAAAGAAGTGGGTGTTGGTAGCTTGGGACAAGCTATGCAAACGTAAGGCCCATGGAGGTTTGGGGCTTCATGACCCTAAAATACTCAGCAGAGTTTCGGGAGAAAAACTTTGGTGGAGGTGGCTCAAGGAATCGTTGACCCCTTGGGCCAAGCTTTGGAAGCAGAAATATGCAAGTAATTGGTAGGAGAGGGATTATATCAGAATGTTAGGGCTCATCAAGGGCTCCCACATTTGGAACCTTTCTTGGGAGAATAGAGGCATTGTCCAGCAACATAGTTTCTGGGAGATTAGAGCTTGTAACCTTGCATGGTTTTGGGAGGATAACTCGCAGCAGGAACCAAATTTGTTTAGAGAAGAACTAACTTCTTTAGAAAATGAAACTGATAACAAAGGTCCACTCATGGTAAGTGACTTCTGGGTTTAGGAAAGGGACAATGATAAATGGCGCAAGTGGAAGAATCTTGGATACAATGAAGAGAGCCCTTTGAAAGCCCAGGAAGATTCCCTTGCTCTTGACTTGGAGAGAAGGAAGATTTTAATGTCTTCCTCGTCTAACCAACTGAGATGGGGTCGAAACAACGAAGGAAATTTTAACCTAAAATAAGCTAAATGCATGGCCCTAGGTTTTGATTATCCAAACCCTAACCAGGTTTGGAATAACCTTTAGAGGAACTCGCAATGGATGAAAGTCAAGTTATTCATGTGGTTAGTTCACCAAAAGAAAATTATCACTTGGGAGAATCTTCTGAAAAGGGGATTTGTTGGCCCATCCAAATGCCATCTATGTGGCTTATAGGAAGAAATGATGCAGCATTTATTGAACCTTTTCCCCTTCCCCTCTACCTTGTGGGAATGGGCGGCCTCAGTCTTCAAAAAAACTGACAGAGACAGACTCAACATCACCAACGATTTGAAGAATTGGAGGAAATACTTCTCAGGTAATGAAATCATCAATAAGGCTTGGACTTTGGTTCCAAGCTTTATTATATGGGATTTTTGGAAAGAAAACAATGGCAAAATTTTCAAGAACAAAACATGCTCGACCCAGAATATCATTGTCCAAATTCTAAGACAGATCAAAGATACAGTAGGAGCCCTTATGTGGAAAATTCCAGAGGACCCCCCTTCGGTCCAAGAGGCTCGCATTTTGAGGCAGCTGGATCTCCACTTTCTGGTTCCTCTTGGAACTGTTAAGGGAGTGAGAAAAACAACTACTGGTAAAGATTTCCGGTAACCTCCTCTTCATGGTTTTTTGAAGATAAATATAGACGGGGCCTCTAAGGGCAACCTAGGGATGACTGGATTTGGAGGTATCATAAGAGATGAACAGGGGAACATAAAGGATATCTTCCATAGTCATTTGGGGACTACCACTAATAACATGGCGGAGCTCATGGCCTTAGAATAGTGCTTCGAAAGTGTGATTGAGTTAAATTTACACAATACCATCATTGAAGTTGACTTAGAATTGGTCATTAATGCGGCCAAGAAAATGTGTAATGGAACGACACCTGGAAAATTGTTGAAACACTGGAGGCTCTCATAGGTCTTTCAGCGTATTCATTCCCACTTGCGAACCATAAGAACCATCAGTTTTGTTCATGTGCGAAGGAAAGCGATTATGTTATTTGATATTATTGCGAATGAAGGAGTGATGTGAAAGGAGAGCTATATCTGGTATGACTGGGAGTCTATACCCTCTGGTAAACTGAGGGACGATTGCCATTGATAGGCATCCAAAGACATGGAGTACTTCTAGATCATGAATAATAAGCAAGAGGGAGACTAGATAGAGTGGGAAAAAGTGGAAGTCTGGGAGCCGAGTTGAAGTGCCGGAGTGTTTCCTAACCATCGATCCCACAATAAATGTTTATGCCATAGCCAACTATAGGAGTTGAGGAAGTGTTAAAAAGCGTGCTTGTTGATGGGCTGCAGACCATAGGCTTTGATGGCCTTCAATATCAAATGGATATCGGGTTTCAATTTGATTGAAGGTTAAGGGGTTGAGTGGACTTGATATCTTTTTAGATCAAGTTTATAATCTAGATCAGGTCCGTAAAGCGGATAACTACTGTGTATGTTTCCGAAGCGATATATTGTGGACCGTCAGATCAAATGGGTTTTGATCAATGACAAGGATCAATGTGCAACTCGGTTGATCAGAGTGAGTATCTACTGTCCGATTAAAGGTTTTCTCGATGGTGGATCTTGGTAGATCTCAGTTGATCGGAGTGAGTTTCTACCATCCGATTGAAGGTTAGATAGATGGTGGATCTCGGTAGATCTTGGTTGATCAGAGTGAGTATCTATCGTCCGATTGAAAGGAAGATCGACGGTGGAGTTTGATGGAAAAGATTTGGGGAGATTGGGCGGTAAGAATTGAAGGAGGAGAATTGCAAAGTGATCAACAACCTGTTCACCTAGGAATTTTTCCCAGGGGGCTTTTGTGGTTAGGTATGCAAGGTTTTGGGTTCTGTTAACCCGGTTGGTTGTTGTTTTTCAATTGTTCTATCTTTTTTTGGTCTTTACACTTGTAAAGATGTGTACCATATGTAATGTTTGTTTGGTTAATTGAAGGTTCCACTCTTACTTGACCAAAAAAAAAAAAATAGAGGGAAATAACAATAAACCCAAGTGGGAGAAATCAAAGGGGCAAAAAAATTAAATTTGAAAAAAATAGATATATTTATATATTTAAAAATAAATTTTAAATAATAAAAAAATTTGGATAGATTAGATCTATTTGTATATTAAAAAAATAAATTTTAAAAAAATCAAACTAAAATAAGTTGTTTAATTCCCACCAAACACTTCAAAACAAAGAATATTTAAACAACGTATATTAACATTTAATAAATTCTATTAGTGCACTCACACAAATGAAAATGGAAAAAGATAAATGAAGAAAACCTATTTATTAATATTAGAGGTCATTTTCCTGGATGCGGGTGTTTGAGGTGGCATTAACTGTGAAGAGACAGGGGTGGGGCGAGGCAGATCAACACCTGCCCACCCAGTACAGAGAGTTAAATACAGGTAAAGTGGTGAGCTCTTGGCATGCACGCAGTGCAAGGTTAAATGACTCTCATTCCAGCGGCTCTAGTTCATACTTCATGTCCACCGCGATGGTTCTTCCCTCCGCACGGTCTGGCCTACATCAGAAGGCGACGTTCTTCAATGCTATAGTAATGGATGGAGTATCTCGAGGCATGCCAGAAAAGGTTAAGGCCAGGCTATGTCTCGGGTATGCGATGAAGTCATTTATTTTGTTTCACTTGGTTCATTCCCTCGCCTCTGGCCTCATTTCTGATTTTAGACTGTTTGAGGCAAACTCTGTTATTCCTGAGGTCCCTTGGCAGTTGCGGGGGAAATTTTCTCTGGTGCTTGGCTTGGCCCTCCTGGAGCAGTTCCTGCTATCCCTCTCGTTCCTCTCTTGGGTTTCGAGCTATTGTTTTGTTGTCTTTGTCTTGACGTTTCATTATCCGGTCTCAAGCCTTGTCTCTGGTTTCGGGTTGTGGGTTTCGAGCTGTTGTTTCATATCCTTTGTCCCGAAGATTCATTATCCAGTCTCAGGCCTCGTCTCTGGTTTTGGGTGGTGGGTGGTCAACCCTATCATTCCTAAGGCCTCTCGAACTTTGCTTGGAAAGGATAATTCAACGCTCAGTTCTGTTTTTTCGGCGAAGGGGATCCGCGGGCTCCCTTCCTGGTTTCGGTGTCTCTGTTGCTCTATCTACCTAGCCATTGCTTTGCCTTACCGGCATCCCACTGCTACTCCCTCTCAGATGCCACATCTTCGCCAAAGAATGGGGTGCTGAAGAGGCCAGCCCCGACGTGCACCTACCACCTCGTCCTCTGATTCGCCTTCCCTCTCCAGTGAGCTGTTTGTAGGCCGCTACCCCAGCACCCCCAGTGGGAGAGGGCGGCTCCATTCCTCCAGATACCACCCTGGGCTTCCTTCCTCGTCTGGCTCTGCAATTTTCTCTGTTAACAACTCTCTAAATCGGCCTAGGATAATGGCTCATATCACGGTGGTCTTCCATGAGACTGATCAGACAGAGGACTTTGGATGTCATCCGAGAGGTTTGGGGGCAGTCTCTGCTCCTTCTTCTTCCCTCCAGTTGGGAATTGGAAATGTGCCTCAGCAGGATTTAAGTGTATAGGTTTGCAGCACTCAGGATGCGGTGATGGTGCCGGTTGACCCTGGTCCCTCCGATCAGAACATGGCTCAAGCAAGGGATTTGCCAGAATATGGTTGGTGCCGTATCGAGGAAGAACCTCCAGATGACTAGCGCGCTTTCCCCGGCTTCGTCTTCATGTTATGCGACGTTTACCTCCAGGAAAGTTTGTAATGCACATAGTTTTCTGGTTTTCCTGTGTTTTTTGACATTTTTGTTAACTATGCAGTATCAAGAGAATATCAACCCGGTCCCCTATGTGGGTCCTGAAATCCGTCACAACTATGAACTCACTGCCTACGGTCAGTCTTCTCACCTGCTTTTCTTGATAGTTCTACCTCTCTTCAGAGCAGAGTCTTTACTTCGGTCTCGATGTATTTGTACTTCTTTACTTTGTTAATATAATTAATCTTACTTAGAAAAAAACAAAATATTAGAGGTCATTTGGCTAAAGTTTTTTAGGATGATATAATGAAAGTGTGTAATTTTTATTGTAGAGCCATGATTAAAATAAGATCTCATCTCGAAATTTTTCAAGTACATATTTTGTATTGAAAATAGTAATATGTTTTTGGAAGAAAAAGTATAACACAATGATCATGTTAATTATAATTCCAATATAATAGAAAAAAAAAGAAATTAAATATTAAATTAATTTGGAATTGTTTGCTATTTCCATTAATAATAAAAAAATAGAATTCAGTGTTAAACTAGTATAGATTTATCGTAAATTGCATTTTGTACTTTGATAAATAAATTATTAAGATGAATCTACAATGATTTTCTATATATAGACTATGGTGGTCTAATTACTTATTAGTTGGAAGGAAACTTAACCACCGACAAGTTTGAACAACACTGAACCCTATGCAAACCAACTAGTCTACACCTCAATTATTTTAGTGAGCGTTGAAATATTTTACTAATGTCAACATTAACACACACATTCTCTATCTCTCTAAGAGAAATATAATTTGTTTTTTTTAATTAATTTAATAGTTTTAATTAAAACTAACCAAATATACACACCCTATGCAAACCAACTAGTCTACACATCAAATATTTTACCTTTAATTAGTTTTTCCTTCCGAGCATTGAAATATTTTACTAAGGTCAACATTAATACACACATTCTCTATCTCTCTAAGAGAAATATAATTTGTTTTTTTAATTACTTTAATTGTTTTAATTAAAATTAACCAGATATATACAATCATTTAAGTTGTTATTATATTATTATTATTATTATCATCATCATCATCTAATTTTAAGGTCACGATCAAGCCAAACACCAAATATAAATGACAACCCTCTTACTAAATTGTAGAATAAGCCTCTTGACTCATTCTTTTGGAATTGTTTGCTATTTACATTCCTTTTGTGTTAGTGTCATATTTAAATGTCTTAATTTGAGGAGTATGGAATTAAATTTGTTTATATATTGATATGTTCATTCTCTTGAAACTAAAACTTAGAGAACTTAGAGGAAAATTAAGGCCAACTGGAAGTTAAAAGGTATTTCAATGAAAGGAGTAACATGTTCACTCTTTAAAAAGGGTAAGTATTAAGCATATTGCACTAAGTGAATTATTGACTTAGTGATATTTGTTGTGTTCACTAAATATCATTTTATTCTCATCTAACGAATAAGATGAAAATACATTAAATCAATTAAACCAACCATTAACTCAGAGCATAGTACTTAATATTAACTAGCCTATACAAAACATATACAACAATATTATGATCTACATCCACTGCCTCCAACCTTCTTGCAACATAACACTCAACCTCTCACATATATCTTTGTCCACTGTGTACATCATGGTTCAACACCGCATATAGATATAAAATTATAGTATATATTATCCATGTATATTAATACATATTTGTATATACTTGTAAGTTTTAAATTTAACAATAAATTTGAAAGTTTTCAGAATTAAATAGGATTGACATAATTAAAGTGAGTCTCTGCATGTTCATATTCACCTCCCCTACCAACATCTATCTGTCCAAATTCACCTACCCTACCAACATCTCTCCGTCTAATTGGGATTTGGAATTTCAAATTTAGTTCACTAGTATATTGAAAATTATCTATTATTTTATGTTCATTATAAGTTCCTATAATTTAGTGAACATTATGCAAAATAAAATAACAAGAAATAAATTCAAATTTGGAATTTCAAATTTACTTCACTTGTATATTTAAAATTATCTATTATTTTATGTTCATTATAAGTTCCTATAAGTTAGTGAACATTATGCAAAACAAAATAACAAGAAAGACTACCTGAAAAGGATTTAATAGTGAAATTAGGATCAACAACTTGTTTTATTACAGGTCCTTGTGTTTATCTCTTAAAAGTGAAGAAGATTATCTATAATAAGAAAAAAATCAATCACAGGTACAGAACACATTTTGAAAAAGATTCCAAACTAGAAAGGCCTAAAATTATCTATTATTTTATGGTCATTAAGGAACAAATTTGAAAAACATTCCAAACTAGAAAGGCCTAAAATTATCTATTATTTTATGGTCATTATAAGTTCCTATAAGTTAGTGAACATTATGCAAAAGGAAATAACAAGAAAGAAATTCTGATTTGGAATTTCAACTTTAGTTCACTAGTATATTGAAAATTATCTATTATTTTATGTTCATTATAAGTTCCTATAAGTTAGTAAACATTGCGTAAAAGAAAATAACAAGAAAGAAAGACTACCTAAAAAAGGATTTACTAGTGAAATTAGGATGAACAACTTGTTTTATTTCTTAGTGAAATTATGATCAACAAGGATCAACAACTTGTTTTATTATAGGTCCTTATGTTTATCTCTGAAGAGTGAAGAAAAGTATCTATAACAAGGAAAAAACCAATCACTGTTATGGAACAAATTTCGAAAAAAATTCCAAACTAGCAAAGTGTCAGGGATATTTGATGCCTTGATAAGCAAGGTACTTAGCAACAAGAACTTGACCAAGTGAACTATACCTCAGGGTTGAAATAATTAATTTATATGTTTTAATTTTACCAATTTATATATGTATTTTCCATATCCATAACAACCAAATATTTAGTGGACAACTAACATTATAGCCCACTTGTATTCCCCATAGAGAGACATTCTACTCCACATAATATGTTCCATAAAACTTGCAAATGTTATACTTTACAAATATTGTCCATAAAAATATATCAATAGAATTTATAAACTATTAATTTAATTATTAATAATTATAAAATTTTAATTTAATTATTTAATGTATAGTAAAAATTAAATATTTATCAAATATTTTAAAATAATTTTAATAAGAATTATAATTAAATATTAAAATTTCTTTTAAACATATTTATGTTTTTTTTAATTAAATTAAATAAACAAATGTCATACAAACAAATTTCATTGGAAATGCATCATTGTTTTTAGATATGTGATATTAAATTATATGTAATATTAATAAGCTGTGATATTGACTACAATATTATAGAAAAATATTTTTATAATAAAATAATAGTAATTCTCTATAATTTTTTAAATATATATGTTAAGTAATAAATTAATTTTTTTAACTCTATATAAATTGAATATTTTTGGGTATATTAGATCTTGAATATTTGAGAGATGTTTTTTTTCTCGGGTGATAATTACATTAAAACTTATTTGTCAAGACACATTTGGAACTAATAAGTGTGGTTCATCATAAAGACAAGATGAAGAATCAAAGAGATTAAATAGAGAGGAAAAGATCACTCCAATGGCTATAATGTAACGATTACTTTTGACTAGACCAAAAATTAAAAAGAAATTATTTTCTTTTTATGTTTTTAATCTAAAAATATAAACCCATATATATCTATATATATATATATATATATATATATATATGGAATATGATAAAAGTCATACGTAATTGGTGATAGGGATCTAGGTACTTATTTTTGACCAATTGTATGAGGAAAAGTATTACACATTTTTATTTAACAAAAATAATGATGATTTTAATAATATTTTATTCCATCGATTAATTAAAATTAATAACAAACCTAAAAAATTAAGGGGTCACTAAAAAATAAAGTTACAAATAAAAAAGAAAATAACCAAAAAGTCATAATTAACTTATACGAAGTTAAAGGAATAGCTAACTTATACAAAGTTAAAGGAATAATTTAGGAGAGACATAATGACAAATCTAGTTGAGTTCTTAAATATCCTATGTTTTGAAGTTTTTAGTTCGAATTAAACAACTTATTTTAGTTTGAATTTTTTTTAATTATAAATAGATCCAATATACATTAACATTTTGATGAGCCCCAGAAATGGGTAATTATATTGGCTCATTTGGCCTCCTAATTCGACTTAATCCACCATTCTCATTAGTTTATTGCATGTTTTTTATTATATTTATGCTAATAGAGTGAATTGGGTTAGTCATTATGCCAAAAAGTCTAATGTTTTCTTTATGTAAATTTTTGGTCAATTTTGAGACAAAATCAAGGGTTTAATGAGCATTTGGCAGCCAAATTCGAGGAAGAACAAGGGAGAGGATTTGTATGAGGGTGTCCCCTTCACTTATGAACCTTTACCTCGAATTCTCCATCAGAAACTCGGAGCATAAGCAGTCACATGAGTTCATCCAAGGGGCAGCCGAGCAAGTAAAGAAGGACTACTGTTTATCTGCAGTTTTGGGAAGCTGAGCCCCTTGATTTTAAGAGAGTTGTTGGAGGCTCGAGTTGTATAAATAGTAGTGCTTGGATGCTCAGTTTTTTTAGTTGGATTTTAGCTAGTTCTCAGTATATTTTCGCACTTTTGGTAGCACATTAGTCAACTTATTTTCGAGTTCTTTTTTAGAAAAATTTATGTGATGTAACTGCTATTTTTTTATAAATGAAGATGAAACAGTTTTTGAGCCAGCACTGATCTCTTTTAGAGGGTTGAAGCTCTTGGGTTAGGGCCCAACCCAAGCTGTCCAACACCTCCTTTGTGCACTTATATGTTTTTGATTGTATTCATGAGCTAATTTATGTTGCATAGATTCATCTTACTTCATCTGATTAGGTTGCTTTTGATGGTTAATATAGTTATTTTTGTTTCAAGTTGCTTAAGTAAGTTGCTGTAGTGACAGAAAAAATCCAAAAAGACCAACAGCAGGTCTTGATCTCCTTTCTCCTTCCCGGACTATGATTTGAGGTCAAGGCACTACTGCTGCCACCAAAAACACAACTTTTCGCTCTTCCATGCAACTTCTAGTGTGATAACTTGATTTGGAAAACTTGATATTGGTTCAGATTCAATTTCTTAGATCATTTCCTGTTCTTTTTCCATAGCTCCCTCGCATGCTTTTTGTTCATAGGGTACTGTTCATCGTTTTTCTGTTTGTAGGTCAGAAATTAGGTCAAACTAGACAAAACTCTGTTTTTAGTTCTTTGTTTGGTCAAGTTTTGATAAGTAAATGTGCAAGTCTCTTGCAGGACATCTCAGCTCACCATCCCTCCATAAAATAGCCAGCACCAGCTCACTTCTCTTAGATTTCCCAACTCATTCACAACATTTTTCCAATATGCTCTAATTTCTGCATTTTTTTCCATTAAGCTGCTTTCTTAACATTTGAACAAATCCAACCATCACGTTCATCCCTGATCTTCCTTGACAAGTTCTAGATTCCTCAACACCATCATCTAGCCTTCATTTCCTTTTTCCCATCATTTTTCTACATTCAAAACCCTAAAAACAGCTTTCGGCCCCCTCATGTAGATCCCCTGCAGCCTCCTGTAGAATTTCCTGTGAGTGATTTTTCGAAGTCTCATCGCAATGAAAGTCTTAAGAAGAGTACTAGGGGCTACTTAAGACCTATCCACACCTTCCTCACCCTCTACAAAAGCAAACTCCATCTTCCTTTGCCACCAAACCTCCGCACAGTCACAACCAGATAAATCACAAGCATAATAATTCCACATAAAAACACTCAAAAGTACAAAAAGATGATTTCTTCCTTTTCTTTTCAGAAGTAGCTTGAATAAATGCAATTTACCTTTTCAGTAGTCAATGGAACTCACTTCATTAGTTTCCATCTCTTTTCTTGCAAAAGTAGGGTTATTAGGTAAACTAGGGTTTGCTAGGGTTTGTGTTTCATTTCAGTCTTCCTTCTCTTTCTACAAGTAGAATAGCCCCTGTAGAGTTATCTTTCTTCCATCACAGTAAAAGATTCTTCTAAGAACTCATAGAAGTTGGCTTAAGCTCCTAGCAAACTTGCGCCAGCTGATCAAGTGACAACCTGTAGTAAGAGCTAGTACTTGTGCATACAACACCGTTGCTTCCAAGTTTGTTACGAACTACTAGGTTAATAAAAGTAAAGAAGGAAGCCCTAGGAGTTGCAGCATTATTACTACAATACTAGAGCCCACCACTCTTTTTGGCACCGTTGTCAGGGAAGCGTCAGAGTATTTTGTGTTTACTACTTTCTTCTATTTTCTACTGCAACATTCTGCTAAGTAGTTTATTTCAGCAAAAGTAGAGTAGTTCTTTCATTTCCATTCTGCAATTTCAATTCTGCAAAAGTATATGAGGTATTTCTTGCTTTCATTTCAATTCTCCAATTTCCATTTCAGCAAGCGTAGATTAGGCATTTCTTGCTTTCATTTCCATTCTGCAATTTCATTTCAGCAACCGTAGATTAGGCATTTCCTGCTTTCATTTCAATTCTGCAATTTCCATTTCAGTAAAAGTAGATTAGTCATTTCCTCCTTTCATTTCAATTCTGCAATTTCCATTCCAGCAATGTAGATTAGGCACTTCCTTGCTTTCATTTCAATTCTGCAATTTCCGTTTTAGCAAAATTAGATTAGTCCTTTCAATTCTGCAATTTTAATTCTAGCACAAGTAGATTAGTCATTTCCTTGCTTTCATTTCAATTCTGCAATTTCATTTCAGCAAGTTCATTTTAGATTAGTTGCAATTTGTTTGTTCATTCAATTTCAGTTTTGTAGGTACAAATAGAAAAAACAAAAATCACCCAAAAATATTTCCTTTCATGCCTCGTAGGAGTAGAGATAATTCATAAAAATGCTTGCCCAACACCCCCACTGCTTCACACAACCAACCTTCTCTCTTCTTCGGTGCCTGCAATCAAGAAACACCCGTAGGTAATAGCCAAACATATTTGAAGAACCTATAGGGGATGAAGAAGAAGAAAACATTCCTCTGGAGCCAATGGTTGAAAACAGAAATGTTGGGAGCAGTACCTTTTCTTCCAACTCATCTCTTAGAGGTGAGTTTGAGAATCTGCTGGAAGATTTCAAAAGTGAGATGCGGCAGATTCTTGCCATGCATATGAAAAGAAAACAAGAGGAAACAGAGAGGGCTTTGGCCATTTTTTTCCCTAGATGCACTAGGAGGTATCCTAGGAATGAATGCCCATTGAAATCTAAGAGGTTTGTTCAATCTGTGAAGAAAATCATTCAACAGATAAGTGCCCGTCCTTGCCCAGACTTAAAGCTATGTACCAAGGGGCTGAAGTAGTCACTGAACAGAGCTATTACATAGACCGAACGAGGCCACATGGACCTAGACCATATCAGCAGGGGACGCAAGGGACATCTCAGGCATACTAGAACCCCAACCAAGTCACTTCTATACCTTCTTTGGGCCCCCCTGCTCACCCTTCCTGGTCCACGCCTCCTCCTTGGTCCTTCACATCTCCATATTATACCCAACCAGCTGCTCATCCATTTCACCCCTATGCTTAGCCACAGCCTCAGTGGAATGCACCTCATCAGGGGTGGAGGCCCTAGTACAACTCTCCTCCCACTCTTTTGCCTCCACCACTTGCTCAACCATAACCATTGCCTCTTGCTCCACCAAGGCAACCCCAAATGCCTGCTCAACTGAACTCGAACCCAAATAACAGACAAGCCCAACAAGTATATAGTGGGGAACCACCATTTCCAAACTCGCACATTGGAGTAGCTCAACCCAATTGCAAAGCTGAGGTACAACACTTCCAAACAACTCCTCTTGAGCTCAATGATATTCACCATAGCTCAGGAAGAGTATTGTAAAAAAGAGATTATATTGATATCATTGAAGGACCACATCCAGCAGAAGAATATGCAAAAGAGAAGATCAAAGAACCATGGGCTGCACTTTATGAAGAGAGGACATCAAAATCAGAGATCGAGAGAGCTCCCTCATGGTTACTATCAAATCCTCCATGTATTCAAGAGAAAATTTAGCAAAAAGAGGAAGATGTGAAGGTCATGGTAGAAGGTGACATGAAGAATGATCCAGATCAGTAAAAGGACCAAGGGCATCACAACTATATTCGAATATGGTTCCAAACAGTCATTAAGTTGCAGCAGTACTCTCTTCCTCAACTATGCTTGATCATTTCAAAGTCAAATCATTTGGTCTTTGAAATCTGGATACCTGTCAAGGCATGCATTTTAAGCCTCCACATCATTTTGTCCATGGAAAATTTTAGGGGCTAATGTTCGCCCACTGGGCTAATTTTCCATGATTTTTCCACAAAAAAGATTCGCCAATTTCCAATTTTATAAAAGACGATTCGCCCAAATTTTAGAATATAAAATTATTTTACCTTAAAAATCTCCAACATTATATAGAGACTGTATATAAAATAATTATAAATTTGAATAATTTTACAAATATATCAATAAACATTTATAATTTGCATATTAGGGATTAGTGAGATTCGCCAATGTTTTAAACTTCAAGAAAATTTTCCATCCTTAAAATTTTCCTTGATTTTGTCTATCATCTCAATGTGCACATGGCTCTATTGGAAGTATTCTTATACTTGAAAATGATTTTACTTTTCAAGTAGGATAGGGTAGAGAAAAAAAAAAAGAAAAAGAAAAAATGAAAAATAAGAGAAAAAAAAAAATCTAACGTGAAAATCTCCTCGGAGGCACCTCAGATTGGCTCATTGATTGAAAACCTCCATGAGGTAGTCAATGGGTTCGAAAGAAGAGAAAATAAAAATAGAATAAGATCATTGGGTGAAAACCTCCCTTGGAGGCGCCCGGGGCAGGCAATTAGGGTGAAAACCTCCTTGAGGCACCCTAGTTGTTTCCAAAAAAAAAGAGAAAAAGAAAAAGAAAAATGAATTTCCAGTTGTATTGGAGGTCTGCAGGAGAACTTCAGAAAGCAGCAGCAGGTGCCAAGAAAGATTTGAAAGCAATAACAACACCTATCCTACCTTCCCTCACCCTTCTCCATCATTCTTGACATTCTTTCCACCTCACTGTACTTCTTTTCTGAAAAATGTGTTTTCTACAAGAGACTCCTGTAGAAATTACAGAGAGCTAGAAATGGATTATAAAAGAAGTTTGGGGAATAAGGAAGCTTCATAAAGTTTTTATAAATCCTCCTACAGTCTTCAAATCTCTCTTTCATAATTTCCAAGCTTGCATCACACCCCAAGCTCATTTTTCTTACTGTCCAAAAACTGCAGGATGCTCTCATACAAAAATACATAGAGCAGAAATTTGCTTTTTCCCTAACTTGAAAACCATGCATCCATTTAAAAAAATGTTTCATGGAGAGTTGCAGAGGGATGATGGCAACATGCCCAAGAAATTTCAGCCAATTACAGTGCACGATTTCCAAGAAATTAGCCTCCATCACCTTCATCCATTTTTGCATTTTCTCCATATCCGTGCATCCATTTAAAAACCTGTTTCATGGGGAGATGCATATGGGTGATAGTAACATGCCCAAGCAATTTCAGCCAATTCCAATGCAAGGTTTCCAAGAAATCAACCTCCATCACCTTTAGCCATTTTCGGTTTTTCTCGAAATCCGTGCATCCATTGACCAAAATTTTTCGATGGGAGGTGCATAATGATGATGAAAACAGGCTCAGAAAATTTCAAGTCAATCTAGTCTACTGTTTGGGAGAAATGAACCAAACAAGTTACTGTCCCATTAAAATCTTGCATCAGCAGCATGAGGGTGCAAATCTGAAGGTTGAAGCAGACTCCTGAAGATCAGATCCAACCAAGAAGATACATGCACAAGAAAAATAGCCACACATCAGACAAAAAAAAGCATACAGCAGAAGGGATACAGGCATGCAGCAACTGAATATGAGCATGCAGCAGCAAAAGAACCAAGCAGCACCACAGCACGCACATTTCGACTTACAGGTAAGTGTCTAAACCTGTTCCTCTGTTGCATCTGTATGATCCAAAACTGCATGAACAAATGGGATGGTTGAGATTAAACTAGATTGGTGGCCAGCTAACTGGCCACCCTCGTCCAGTTCAACAGTGCTCAGCCGGAGATCACACAGCACATGTGTCTATTCAACTCATGGAAAATCTAAAAAACAGGTAGTGGCAGATGTTTTGAACTCCAGCACAATTGATGGGAGGTGATTGCAGATAGAAAGCATAAGGTTTCATGATGACACTGCAGTAGGGACCAACAGTCCAAATAGTGCCAACACAATTTTTTGTCAGCTCACCATCAGCGGAAATATATCAAAGAAAACATAACTATGCCTCCTCGAAACTCCTTCACCACCTTTTCTTCCATTTCATCCTTGTCCACTTAGCTGCAATAAGCTCTATACCACCACCATAACCTTGAAATCATCATCCGCTATCGTTTTCAGCCATTTTTCTGCTATCGGCATTCTACAGGAAGCTATAACAGTTCTACAGACAACACTTCTTTTGTAGAAACAGGAAATAGATGAGAATTGTGTTTTTTTTCAAGAAACAGGCAGACTTTTGAATGCAATTCCTCTCCTTTTTCAGGCTTAATCCTTCCTTAAAATTGCGTCACTCCTTGTATATGTGAAAACCAGGGTGAAGAAGAGACAATACTTCAGAAATAGAGAATAGATGAAAACTGTGTTTTTCTTAAGAAGCAGGAAAAATTCTTTGAATGTAATTCCTTTCCCTTTTCAAGCTCCATTCTATCTTACAACCACATTACCCCTTGTATATATGAAAATGAAAAGTGGGTTTGCAGCGAGCCTACCTCTTTGAAGAAAGACAGTTCTGTATAGAAGGTGGGAAGAGGAAGAAAGACAATAGTGGGAGGAGGTGGATAGAAGGCAGGATTCCATGATAAAGTGGAAGATATCACATAAGAAGCATGGGATGTCAGGGAATCTGTCAGAGCCATCAAGGATGAAGAGTTAGACTAGTTGCTCAGAGGATGAGCAACCCATTCAGTAGGGGGGTAATGATGAGCCCTAGAAATGGGTAATTATATGGGCTCATTTTGCCTCCTAATTCAACTTAATCCACCATTCTTATTAGTTGATTGCATGTTTTTTTTATATTTATGCTAATAGAGTGAATTGGGTTAGTCATTATGCCAAAAAGTCTAATGTGTGCATTATGCAGATTTTTGGTCAATTTTGAGACAAAATCAAAGGTTTTTAAGAACAAGGGAGAGGATTTGTAGGAGAGTGTCCCCTTCACTTATGAAACCTTACCTTGAATTATCCATCAGAAACTCAGAGCATAAACAGCCACATGAGTGCATCCAAGGGGTAGCCGAGCAAGTAAAGAAGGACTACTGTTTATCTGCAGTTTTGGGAAGCTGAGCCCCTTGATTTTAGGAGAGCTATTGGAGGTTCGAGTTGTATAAATAGCAGGGCTTGGGTGCTCAGTTTTTTTAGTTGGATTTTAGCCAGTTCTTAGTAGATTTTCGCACTTTTGTGCAACACATTGTTTAGCTTATTTTCGAGTTCTTTTTTAGAACAGTTTATGTGATGTAACTGCTATTTTTTGATAAATGAAGATGAAACAATTTTTGAGCCAGCACTAATCTCTTTCAGAGAGTTGAATCTCTTGGGTTAGGGCCCAACCCAAGCTGCCCAGCACCTCCTTTATGCTCTTATATGTTTTTTCTTTTATTCATGAGTTAATTACTATTGCATAGATTCATCTTACTTCATCAAATTAGGTTGCTTTTGATGGTTAGTATAGCTGTTTTTGTTTCAAGTTTCTTAAGTAAGTTGCTGCATTGACAGAAAAAGATCCAAAAAGGCCAACAGTAGGTCTTGATCTCCTTTCTCCCTTCCTGGGACTATGATTTGAGGTCAAGGCACTACTGCTGCCACCAAAAACACAACTTTTTGCTCTTCCATGTAACTGCTAGTGTCATAACTTGATTTGGAAAAGTTGATATTGGTTCAGATTCAATTTCTTAGCTCATTTTCTGTTCTTTTTCCATAGCTCTCTCGCATGCTTTTCTGTTCATAGGGTACTGTTCAATGTTTTTGTGTTTGTACGTTAGAAATTAGGTCAAACTAGACAAAACTCTGTTTTTAGTTCTTTCTTTAGTCAAGTTTTGATAAGTAAATGTGCAGATCTCTTACAGGACATCTCAGCTCACCATCCCTCCATAAAACAGCTAGCACCAGCTCACTTCTCTTAGATTTCCCAACTCATTTGCAGCATTTCGCCAATCTGCCCTAATTTCTGCGTTTTTTCCATGAAGTTTCTTTGTTGCCATTAGAACATATCCAACCATCATGTTCATCCCTGATCTTCCTTGACAAGTTCTAGATGCCTCAACACCTTCATCCAGCCTTCATTTCCCTTTTCCCATCATTTTTCCACCTTCAAAACCCTAAAAATAGCTTTCGGCCCCCTCCTATAGATCCTCCTGTAGATCCCTTGCAGCTTCCTGTGGAATTTCCTGTGAGTGATTTTTCGAAGTCTGATCGCAATGAAAGTCTTCAGAAGGGTACTAGGGGCTTCCTAGGACCTCTCCCACACCTTCCTCACCCTCTACAAAAGCCAAATCCATCTTCCTTTGCCACTAAGCCTATGCACAGTCACAACCAAATAAATCACAAGCATAATAATTCCATATAAAAACACTCAAAAGTACAAAAATATGATTTTTTCCCATTTCTTTTCAGAAGTAGCTTGAATAAATGCAATTTACCTTTTCAGTAGTCAATGGCACTCACTTCATTAGTTTTCATCTCTTTTCTTGCAAAAGTAGGGTTAGTGGGTAAACTAGGGTTTGCTAGGGTTTGTGTTTCATTTTAGTCTTCCTTCTCTTTCTGCAAGTAGAATAGCCCTTGTAGAGTTATATTTCTTCCATCACAGTAAAATCTTCTTTTGAGAACTCATAGAAGTTGGCTTAAGCTCCTAGCGAACTTATGCCAGCTAATCAAGTGACAACTTGCAGTAAGAGCTAGTACTTGTGCATACAGCACCGTTGCTTCCAAGTTTGTTATGAACTATTGGGTTAATAAAAGTAAATAAAGAAGCCCCAGGAGTTGCAGCATTATCGCTGCAATACTGGAGCCCACCACATTTGATAATTCCAACATAAAATATTTAAACAATATACATTAACATTTGATTATTCAATTAGTGCACTCACTCAATTGAAAATGGTAAAATATAAACAAAGAAAACGTATTTACTAATATTAGAAGTCATTTGGCCAAAGATTTTTAAGATGATATAATGAATGTGTGCTATTTTTTTTTTATTGTAGAGCTATGATTAAAATATGATCTCATCAAATAGTTAATGAATTTTTTTGAAGTATAGATTTTTTATTGAAAATAGTAATATGTTTTCTGAAGAAAAAGTATATGACAATAATCATGTTAAACATAATTTTATTGTAATAGAAAAATCAGAAATTCAATATTAAATTAATTTGGAATTGTTTGCTATTTCTATTAATAAAAAAATAGAATTCAATGTTAAACTAGTATAGATTTATCGTAAATTATAATTGTTACTTGATAAATCAATTATTACGATGGATATACAATGATTTTATGTTTCTTTCTCTATATAGACTATGGTGGTCTCTCTACTTATTGGTTGGAAGAAACCTTAACCACCCATAGGTTTGAACCTGTGACGAAAACTAAACCCTATGCAAACCAACTAGTATACATTTGAATTATTTTAACTTTATTTTTTTTTTCTTTGAGCATTGAAATATTTTACTAATGTCAACATTAACAAACACATTCTCTCTCTCTCTAAGAGAAATATAATTTGTTGTTTTTTAAATTACTTTAATGGTTTTAATTAAAACTAACCAAATATATACAATCGTTTCAATTATTATTATTATTATTGTTATTATTATTGTCTAATTTTAAGGTAATTTCCAAGCCAGACACCAAATATAAATGACAATATTTTTTAATTTAAAGTATTCTTTTAAACAACAAGTGACATCACCCTCATACTAGATTGTAGAATAAGCCTCTCGACTCAGTTTTTTTGGAATTGTTTGTTATTTACATTCCTTATGTGTTAGTGTCATATTTAAGTGTCTTAATTTGAGGAGTATGACATTAATTTTTTATATATATTAACATGTTCATTCTCTCAAAACTATAACTTGGAGGAAAATTAAGGTCGAATGGAAATCAAAAGGTATTTCAATTAGATGAGTAACATGTTCACTCTTTAAAAATGGTAAGTACTAAGCATCATGCACTAAGTCAATTATTGGCTTAGTGTCATTAATCTTGTTCATTGAATATCATTTTTATTCTCATCTAACGAAAAAGAAGAAAATACATTAATCCAATTAAACCATGTATTAACTCAGAGCATGGTCCTTAATACTAACTAACCTATACAAAATTCATACCACGACATTATGATCTACATCCACGAACTCCAACCTTCTTGCAACATAACACTCGTGCTTTGCCACCTCTCCCATATGTCTTTGTCCACTGTGTACATCCTGGTTCAACACCCCATATAGATATAACATTATAGTAAATATTATCCATGTATATTAATACATATTTGTAGATACTTGTAAGTTTTAAATTTAACAATAAATTTGAAAGTTTTTAAATTTAAATAGGAAGGACATAACAAAAGTGAGTCTCTCCATGTTCATATTCACCTCCCCTACCAACATCTATCTGTCCAATTTGGATTTGGAATTTCAAATTTAGCTCACAATTATATTGAAAATTATCTATTATTTTATGTTCATTATAAGTTCCTATAAGTTAGTGAACATTATGCAAAAGAAAATAACAAGAAAGAAAGGCTACTTGAAAAAGGATTTAATAGTGAAATTAGGATCAACAACTTGTTTTATTTCGTAGTGAAATCAGGAACAACAACTTGTTTTTATCACCGGTCCTTGTGTTTATCTCTTAAAAGTGAAGAAAAATATCTATAATAGAGAAAAATCAATCATGTTATGGAACAAATTTTGAAAAACATTCCATAAATTTTTATATTCGAGATAATGGTCACCAATGAAAAACTTATGATGAATAACTTAAATATTAGTATTATTTTTGAAATAATTAATTCTTTTTAAGGGTGATAAAATTTGGGTAGATCAACCAGTTAGCCAAACTAGCAAGGGCTAACCCCAAGGGTGTTGAGGAGATTTCACCCCTTAACAAGCAAGGTACTTAGCAACAAGAACTATACCTTGGGACTGAAATAATTAATACATATATTGTACTTTTACCAATTTATATATGTGTTTTCGATATCCATAACAGCCAAAGATTTAGTGGACAACTAACATTATAGCCCATGTGTATTCCCCATAGAGAAACATTCTACTCCGAATAATATGTTTCTTAAAACATGTTAATGTTGTACTCTACAATTATTGTCCATAAAAATATATCAATAGAATTTATAAAATTTTAATTTAATTATTTGATAGATGATAGAAATTTTTATTTTAACAAATTTCTTAAAATAATAAGAATTATAAATTAAATATTAAAATTCATTTTAAAAATATTTATGTTTTTTTCTTTTCAATTAAATTAATTAAAAAGATGTCATACAAACCAATTTCATTTTTCATGGTTTTTGGATATGTAATATTGAATTATGATTTTTAGACATATAATATTAATAAGCAATTATATTGGTTATAATATTATAGCAAAGTCTTTTTATAATAAAATATTAATGAATCTCTATCATTTATATATATTTATATATATATGTTAAGTAATATATTTTTGTAATTAATAAAAATATAAAATAAAATTATAATTTAATTAACTTAAAAAATAAAAAAATAAAAATCTTAACCATGTAAAATGTAATAAATATTTAGATATTTATTTTGAATCAATGCTTATTAATACTCACAAATAATTTCATTTATATAACAAATTATTTCATTTATACACATAGACTGGTTTAAAAATTAAATTAACTTAGACATTTGTCCTACGAATAATGGGTTTGTGAATGTATAGCAACCTAGCTATATTCATCTACCTTATATTTCATTCCATTAATTAATGGTATCGATTCAATTTTATTTTTAGCAAATTGCACAGAGAAATAACAATAGGAACCACTCATGTTACGTAATTGGTTTGTGAATGTCTAGCAACTTAGCTATCTTCATCTACCTTAGAATTTTAATTCCATTAAGTAATGGTATAAATTCAATTTTATTTTTTACAAATTTCACAAAGAAATGATAATAGGAACAATTCCTTTAAGTTATTGAATAGAGTAAGGTATATCATTTGTAACAACTTAGGAATTACTTAGGATATTTAGGATTTTAGAATGCATCATGTATAAGTGGATTATATCTCTCAATTGTGTATATAAAATACATAACACTTCTAAAATTTACACAACATTATGGTTGAAATTAAAGTTAGTTGTGGAATTTAAAAGTTTATTTATGTAATTGTGTAATAACTTTTTGGTATTATGATAAAAGAAGATGTTATATATTTTGGATATATTTATTGAAAATTGAAAAAGGATTATCAAGATTAAAGTTTATTTTTTTGGATAATTTTTATATGCAATGTTTTAAATTCAATTTTAGACTCTTTTATCTAAAAAATTTAGGTTTTTGGTGTGGGCCAAGTAGAGACTAGTGGTCGTTGGGGATGGTCATTTTTTAGAAAATCATGAAGTAGAACAAGAATAATTTAAAGTGTAATGACATAATGGAGTGAAAATTGACCACTACATAAAGGTTTACAAGATTTGTCATATTTTTGGCTACCCATTAGTGAACATGATAAAAATACAATGATGAGAGTAAAAAGATTATGTGAAAACTATGCTTAGGTGGTATATTGAGATCTCTACACCAAGGTTGTGAAGTCAATACCTAGTTAGCTAGTGTTATCCTACTTTATTTCATGGTTGGAAAGGCTCCATTCATGGTTAGGAAGGCTCCACTCTTCTAGGATGGAATATGTTTTCACTAAGTTATGTTTTTAGGCATCCATACAAACTAGTTGATGAAGATGTGAAAGCCAAATTATTCTTTTATGCTCTAAGATTTATGAATATAATACTTCCATAAAGTATCCCTTGTAGATGAAGGTATTTCATAAATGTAGCATGGTATCATACATTGATTGGGATGTTTTTTATTTTTTTCACTTGTATCACTATTGTATTGCTACCATTTTTCCCACTAAAGATATAAATCCCCCTTTGTGTTTACAAGTGTAGAATCTTAATGCATACTACACTATCCAAATGTTAACTCGAAAATGCTTTCATTTTAAATTTAGTATATTAATTATAGAACTAACATTTAATTTTCATCATATTTTCATCAAGTAAGTCTTCAAACCTTTAATAAATCATCCAAATAAAGTGGAGATGCCCCTAAGTGTGCATAAAAACAACTTTCAATCATAAGATCATATTGAATAAAAAAATTGTATTAATGATTCCTTTTCCAATGTTACATGATATGATTGACATATATATATATATATATATATATATATATATATATATATTACAATAAAAATCACATTAATTTGTAGTTTTACATATTTTATTAAGTTGCTAACCAAAACAAACCACCCCACAAGCTAACTAAAAACAATGGATGATAATAGGGTGAACCAGGATGGTGGAGAAAACAAAAAGGGGAGGAGCGTACAATGATAAGAAGGGTGACAATAAATTTAAAGGTGATGGTAAAGATAAGAAGGGAAAATTGATCTCTAAATAAACTTAAGGTGCTTAAATTATATAATAGAGATGGATTTCTTCTTAAGTCCCTATTGATATTGTTGTTTTTTCACATTTTAGAATTAGAAACAATGGTTCAAGTCACCATTTTCAATAGCAAGAACAACAAACTAAAACTATTTTTCATTATTTTATGAGAGGGAAAAGACTAGGAAGTAATGAAATAAGTATTATTAAGTATTTCTCATTGTTCTGTGTTAATGAGAATGGGGGATCATGGGAAGCACTCATTATTATGTATTTCCCATTATTTCCTTCCTTCCCAATCTTCATGGGGGTGGTTGGAAATATCGGGAAATACTTGTTAGCTTTAATCCTTAATCTCCCCACCTTCATGAGGGTGGGGATAGGGGAAAATAAGGGGAAAAAGTTGTTAACCCTATCCCCTACCCTTCCCACCTTTCATTATCATGGTGGAGGATGGGAATGGATGGAATAACAGGAAATACTTGTTAAGTATTTCTTATTGTTTCCCACTCTAATTGAGAAATAATAGAAAATATATTATTTTATAAGAACTATCGATAAATTTGTCCATGGTGTATTAGATAGATGATGATCAGGTTCACTATTAAGGCACTCCTAGATGTTAAGTCATTGGTTCAATTCCTCACCCTGTTCAGGTGTTATTCTTGGACACAACCATGATGTAGCCTCATCGTTGTCAGACCTACACCAAATTTTTTTTATCAATAAATTTAAATCCCTAAAAATTCAAGATATATATATATATATATATATATATATATATATATATATATATATATATATCACATAAATTAGTAATTGTATATTAAATCGATGCTTGGTCATGGAAAATACTTGGTTGAGTTACAATGCATTTTTCTCATGGGCTTCTGGATTGTCAAATTGCAGCTATCTACCCTCACCCAGCGTACATCAAAGTTCCCCAACCTTGACAGTACCCAGATTTTCCTAGAAGTATATATTCAAAAAAAATGAAACATAAGGAATACAAATTTAACATCATTCATTACAAAGACGTTTAGTCAGTACGATTCGTAGGGAAATTGAGGTTTATGCCTTGAGGAGGTTCCCCTGTTGGACTCGTCGGTCAATGGTTCTGGTGTTGCTCATGGATAATTATGCTACACAGAGCCCCAACCTCATTCTCCAAGCATGCAATTCATTGTTGTTGAACCTCAACTTATTCCAGTGTGGGAAATCAGAGGCCTATTGTTGATACAACATGACTTGTAAATCATAAATTTCAGTGTTCATTGCTTCATGAGTCTTCCTGTAATCTTCACTTACGGTTGAGGCAATAGATTCTGACTCTGAACTTGAATCCATCAGTGTGGCTTGCTGAGACCAAAGCTAAAAGAAAGAAGAAGAACCTACTGAAAATGAAGTAATAATGAAACCTCTAGTTTCCTTTCCTACACTTAGAGATGTTCGACCGTATAGCCTAATTTCTAATTTAGGGAATGGAAACCCAAAAGGAAAGGGATAACAGAAGAGAAAAATACAATTTATTCCAAGATGTAATGTTTTGAACTCTAAGCAGACATAATTCTCCCTAGTGCACACTAAACTAGTTAATCAGAGAATGGACATAGTTATCTCTGAGCCCTAGAGAGCGAGATGCCAAACTCCCCAACTAAAGTGGTGCTTTACTCCTTAAAAATATTCCCAGTGACAGAGGAACCAATTAGTAGCCCAAATCTCATCAATGAGATTCCATTTTCCCTGACTATGCACCACCCTTGTTAACAGAATTTCCATTCACTTAAAATTCAGAGGATGCCCATACCATAACTATCCCCTCTCACACAGAATGGAGAGAAGAAAGCTACCTCTTCTCAATTTAATCTCTCTATAATCGGATAGTCCCATGTGATTATGCAAGTTCGCATCACTTAAGCTAGGGTCCCAAGACAGAGTAATAATCACCCAACTAATTGAGAAGACACCTTCCTCGTATGCCATGAACTCTACATTACATTCCCATCTAATCTTCCTCAGTCCACATGAATGAGGCACGATGATAAAGATAATGGAGAGAGATACCAAATAATTTAGTTGAAGGATAGAATGGGGCAACATTAGTTCCAATCAATGCATCATGTTCGCATGTGATTGATCTGCATGAGGTGCCACATTAGGCTAGTACAAGACCAGTGGGACTGTATCACCAATATTCCTAACAATCATACATGGAGATAGAAATGTGGGGAAAGGAGATAATTTAAGGTTGTTCAAATGAGAAGATGATTTTGATAGTGGATATATAGATGGATAAAGGCACATGTTTATATTGGGGTTACAAAGATTGATCGTGAGCCTCATTTAGGCAATGAAAACTTGACCAACAATACCATTAATTTCTGATTTCCACTATACTAAGAGGCAAGCCTTATTTTTGAGAAGATCAACTTCACTATTGAGAATTTGAAGAATATGGAAAAAGGGGGCACAAGAAAAAGAGTAAAGGATATACTTGATCTGATGGAACAATAAGCTTAGCATATTATCTTTTTGAGGTGCATTAGCTCTTAAGAGTTGAATGAGTAGGAAGGAGTCTCCCAAATAGTTATGTACTTGATACCACTCTTTTGGGCTATTGATAGCCCCAAGTAAATTCCATACATCTCTACCTGATTATTTATTTTCCTACCAAGTCCCCACGAAAATTTATCCACAATTATTCCTTCGGGATTTAGAAGAATCCCTCCCCCTCTTACCACCCCCTAAAAAATCAAAATATTATAAAAAAAGGTAGTTAATTAATAAATATATAATAGATTTTATTATAGATTTGTATTATTTATTTTGATTTTATAGTATTTTAACCTAAAATACATAGTGAGTAAACATGCTTTAACTTCGAAGAATTTATTTATTTTTATAATATTTTAACTTAGAAAAATAAGAAAAAATGTATTTTTTTAATTCAAGTAATTAGTAAAAATATACATATGTGAAAGAAAAAAAAAATAGAATAAATAATTTTGAAATAAAATTAGTAGATTTTAGAATATTCATTTTGTGTAGTCTAACTATTCTGTTTTTTTGGCATGTTTCGAGGCATATTTTCTAGTCTATTTTTCCAAAATCTAAGCGGGCTTTATTGGAATTATAGGATTGAGTTGTGTATTCCATAAAATCTATGTGCCCTAGGAGTTTCAAGGTCTTGAATCCCTTTATGTTTTCAAACACGACTTAAACCATGAAAATTTGGAATCTCACCAAGAATTGTATCATTAAATTTCCCGCCAAAAAGGACAAAACAAAGGAGAATTAGACTACATCAATAACTTTTTATTAGGTAACATGTTTTTTGTATTTGTTATGATGAAACTATTTGTAATATTCTCATGCTTATACAAAAGTTGAACAAGTGCAAACAAAACTAGTCATGCTATCGAATTTGAAACCATAAACATTTTGTTGAGAATCTTTTGGAGTAAATTGTGTGTATTAATTTGAAATAGTTTTGAATGGAAAATCCACCCATCATCAGGGACATTACAACTTTCTTTGTGCCTATCAATGGGTGGAATGTCCACTTAAAACATTGGACATCTCAATTTAGTGCACACAATTTACTCCAAAAGATTGTCAACAACATGACTAATTGTAAATTCGTCACTCTAGAAACATGAACATGTTAATGAACTAGAAAAGTTATAGAGAGAGAGAGAGAGAGAAAGAGAGAGATGTTGTCATCTAGGTTAATCAACCCAATTCTATATCAATTGATATTCTATATTATTCCATCGACATAGATCCTTGTATCACTCAATATTATCTAATCTTTATAACATTGATTGATATAAAAAAATGTATTTCAGATGACATATTTCATATCTTTGATTGTCATTTTTATTCACAATATTGATTGATATTAGAATAACATGACCACATTATTAAAATTAGATGATATATGCCAATAAACACAATTTTTCACCCTTCAAGAACTAATGGCATCAATTGGCATATATCAACCACTTTTAATAATGTGGTTGAGCTAGTTGATGAGTAACATGCGTGAGGGGGATTAGTAGACCATAATTAACTACTATTGATCTTGGTTGACTAAGATTAAGCATGGTTAACCAAGGTTTACCATGCTAACAATGAATGATAATGGTTAACAATGGATAATAATGGTAGATTATGGTGAACCATGTTTGACCTTATTGGCTATGTTTAACCATGTTTGACCATATTTAACCATGTTTAACCCTATTTGACCATGGTTGACTATGGTTGCCTTTAGTTGCATGTGAAAGCCTATAGTTCACTATGCTTAAAAATGTTTCCCATGTTAACCATGGTTAACTAAGGTAGACAAATGTTGAATACAATTGACCATGGTTGACTATGGTTAAGTATGGTTGACTAGGGTTGACCATGGTCAACTGTGGAAGACCATGTTGACCATGGGTGAATATGATTGACCATGGTGGACTATGTATGATTATGGTTGACTATCAATGAACATGGGTGTTTGATTTGAACTGGAGCAGATTAGCGATGTTATGCTAATTCCTCTCATTAGAATATAAAAATGTGCTTGAGGTTGTACTCCAAAATAGCAAGAAAAAGCATGAATTTTATGTGTTTTTTCTTAAGATAGTTTCATGAAGAAAACTTAAAACATGAAACCAAAACTCTAAATGGAAGCATGCATCAAACAATAATACATTAGCCATTGATAAAGGAGTTCACCCGTCCCGGGCTACATCTCCTTGGATCAGCTCTAAAGGCATGACCCCTTCTCATTATGCTAAAAACTTCTTTAGATAAAGAGTACATAAATGTGCCGACAAAAAGAATGGCTAGTTTCCCCTTCAAGGAAACATTCTTCTACAAATAATGCTCACTCTAAACACATGAAAACCTACAGGTAGTCATGAAACAATAGAAAGGTGAAGGGTTCTATTGACGGTGCTGGACCTACCAACATTCAGGGGATCACCCCGGTATGAAGTCCCAACTAGACCTCACACCATTTGGTGTGGGAGTCCCATCCTCTATGATGGCCGGGTTTCCATTGTCTTAAGGATTTGCCTCAACTCTTTCTTGTTAGCATAGGAGAGTGGTCTGCTTTGTCTTCGGGAAGTGAGGTTCGCATACCTGGTGAGTGTAAGTGTACTTGTGTCAATGGTTCTTTCACTGTGAGGGGAAGAGAGTGAAGGTCAGTTCTAGGTTGAAAGGTATTAGTCCGAACTTGGCTAGGAACACACAACACGAAACGACATACACAGCTTCCAGCAGCGCAGTCCACTCGGATACGATAGTCACAACATAAAAGGTAAGGTAACACGTACAACACTCACGAATCAGTCTGAGACGAGTGCCATGGTTGTTACAGCAAGGTTCATGTGAAAGGTCTGTCTGGTGTCTGACAGAACAGTCGACACGAACGAGACAACATTAATAACATTTACAACACATTTCCATTAATATATTATTCATTACAACAAATGGATCATTTCAGATGTAGAACACATGGTTAAAGAAACATGCATTACAAGTGTTAAAGATTAGTCTTACAACAAATACAATACACGTGTGAAAATGTGATGGCATGTTAACATGGTTCTGAATTAAGTGAAAGTTCCAAGACACACCATTACGCCATACATCACTTACCCCATCAGCGGGGCATTGGAATCACTACTTACTCGTCAAATAAAAGATTACAGACTCTCTTGGCTATGTGGGAGGAGCTGAGGTGAAAAGTCCTTTCATGTACAAATGAGGGGGGTATTTATAGCCAAGTGTAAAACTGACCCTTGTGGATGTTCGACTACCCACATGACCATTCGACTTCCATGAAGTTTCGATTTACATGACTCTATTTTCAACAAGTGGGTCTCTTGGACTTCCACGTTACATCACAGTGATTGAAAACAAGCCCATAGTGGAGATGTGGACAACATGACTCATGATTTGACTCGATATGACTTGACAAGAAAATGCTGGTACATTCATGCTGCCGTTGGAGTGCATGTCAAACTACAATGCTACTAAGTGATGGATTTCTTCATGGTGTATCATAGCTTCACCTCTGCATGGAGAAGTGCACGGAGTCTTCGATGGTCCTTGACTCACATGATGAAGCTCTAGCATGTTGTTCCTTTCTTTCATGTTGGAAGGTTTGCCAGGCTCACTTGTTCATGAAGGTTCATGTTCATCACGTTCTTCCGCTTTGCATGCGTTGTTCCTTCATTTGCTTCACATGCTTCATTCGTTTGTCTATTGGTGAACGTGTCTATTTGCATGTGCTCCCTTCGTTCATCTCATTCATCGTCTTGACATGTTTGTTGTTGGGTTGTGTTATATTCTTTCCACGTAGTTAACAGGGGGTTTGAAGGGCACCCGTAACCCCACTTTATGGGGTCCGGGGTAGCGCCCAGGAAAATTTTGGTTTTGGACCCTATTTTAGGTTGGACGGACCCACCTATGGTTTTGTGCACGATTTTCACACATGTTTTTTGGACGCGATGGTTTTCGGTCCATGGTATTGGACGGGATGGTTTTCGATCCATGGTATTGGATGCTTCGGCATGTATAAATATGTATTGTAACATTGAAAGGAACATAATGAAAAATCAAGCTGGTAGTCCCAGTTTTGGGATCCAGGGGAAAATCTTTGTGTATATGTGTTATGATCTTGCATTGTTTATTTTCTATGTTTTAGAATTCGTATGCAGGTAATTTTTATATGGGGTTAAAACCTACATTTGGTATCAGAGTTGTTTTGGCTTCAAGGGGATGCCTTTGTTGCTGAGGGGTTTGCTCGGGCCTATGGTAGACCCTGTTCAGTGGGAGATCTACGAGATCGATTCTGGTGGTGAAAGAGGATGGCGAGCAGTGGAAAGATAGAGATCGAGAAATTTAATGGTTAGAGTTTTGAGTTGTGGAAACTCAAGATGGAGGATATGTTGGTGGATAAAGACCAGTGGATCATGGTAGATCCGGGTACTAAACCAACGGGAGTGTCTGATGAAGAATGGAAGAAGTTGGATCGGAAGGCAAAGAGCACAATACAATTTTGTGTCTCAGATTCAGTATTGCTGAATGTATCAGGGGAAGCTACGGCAAAGGCTTTGTGGGACAAGTTAGGGACTTTGTACCAATCTAAGTCTTTGGTGAATAAATTGTTCCTGCAGAAAAAACTGTATAAGCTGAGGATGAAAGATGAAGACTCGGTGACAAAGCATCTGAATGCATCTAATACTATGGTAAGTCAGTTAGCATTTGTTGATATTAAAATTTCAGATGAAGATAAGTGCGTCAGTTTGTTATGTTCTCTACTAGATTCGTGGGATAGTCTCGTTATTGCAATAGGTAGCAATGCAATTGCCTTGCATTTTGATGAAATAGTCTCATCCTTGCTGACGGAGGAGATGAGATGGAAAAATATGGAGAGCCAAAATGGTGATGCCTTGTCTGTACGAGGGCGGACCCAAAACAAAAACAAAAATAAGTCATTGAGTGGGAGATCTAAATCTAAAGGGAGATCTAAATCTCCAGGAAAACCTGTAAAGGTGGTGTGCTGGAAATGTGGAAAGGAAGAGCACTACAAAAGGGACTATAAATCTAAAGCTCCTGACAAAGGAAAGGGATCTGATGAGGCTTCTTCTGTAGAGGCGAAAACCACCTCAGATGAAGGTGGGGATGTGCACTTGGCTTCTTCAAGTACACATGTAGATCATGAGGCATGGTTGATTGACTCAGGTGCATCCTTTGACTTCACTCCCCATAGAGAGTGGTTCTGTGAGTATGAGAAATATGATGGTGGTGATGTCTTCTTGGGGCATGACAGGAAGAATAGAATCATTGGTCGTGGAAAAGTAAAGTTGAAGTTGCAAGGTGGAAGGGTTAGAATGCTTCCAGGTGTTCTACATATTCCTGCATTAGCCAGAAATCTGATTTCTATTAGCAAGCTGGATGATGCAGGTGTAAAAACATTGTTCGAGAAGGATACCTGCAAGATGGTTTGGGGAGCACTGGTATTGATACGGGGAGTTCAGATTGGAACTCTGTACAAGCTGTTAGTGTCGGTATTTTCATCCCTCCATCAGTGATCAAAATTCTTTTGTTGCATTGCATTTTAGGTGTCTCATCCGATTAGCTACATTCCATTAGGATCATGGATCATCTGATGGTAGTGGCATTTTATAAATTTTTCCCTCATGATCTTTACCTGCTAGCCCATTTTCAGGTCATTTATAGTCATTTTTTTTCTTTAGATCTGCAAAAAATCATTTCTAGGGTTTTAGGTCTCATTAGGTCTAGGGTTTGTCCTCAAGGTCTTGTAAAAGCTCAATAATGGTCAACAGGCACATGAGGAGGTCAAATAAAGTAATAGAAATAAAAAATTTCAATAATCACATGTTCAGTGATTGATTTTCCTCAAAACCCTGTTTTGAGGAAAAACAGAGTTTTTTATATTTTATGTACAAAATTTCATGTAATTTCCTTTTTCCTATATGTAATAATTCCGAGATACAGCCCTAGTCACCTTGCCAAGCTCCTACACTCCAGCTCTTGCACAAAAGTCCAAAATTCAAAACATTAGTCCATCAAAGGCAAAAAGTAACTCAAATTGCCAAAACAGAGTTTTAAAAGACAAAGTGTAATCCTAACATTAGAAAAGTGGGTTTCTTTTAAGTGAAAAATTAAAGTGATGGGTATATAAAGTAATTTTCATGTTGAAGACATCATTTGTGCCCAAATAAAGAGTGAGCAAGAGCCAAATCGCATTTGAGGCCGAAGGAGCGAATTTGCAGCAAAAAATTGTGAAAGTTCCTGGCGCGGTGCACCTGGGTTGAGGCGCAGCGCACAGGATGTAAAATTGTCATTTTTGCCAAAAAAACTCTATTTCTCGCCCAGTTTTTCTCAGTTTGACCTTTCTTCTCTCTCATGGTCAAACTCATGATGTAATTTGATGTAACTTTATGGACTTTGATGTAAAAACGTTGAAAATTCATTCATGGAGGTAGATACATCATAAAAAGGTAGTTTTGAACTGAATGAATCAGTTTCCTAGATTTTAGAGGCAAGCTGTTCCACTGCCTACTTTCAGTTCTTAGTTTAGATCTTGTTGGAACAACTTCTAAACTCATGAAGTCGACCCCTAAAGCCTAGCATGTGATGTTTGTTGCCTATATCTAGTACTTTTTCAGTCATTTGTCAAGGTTGGACTTTTGTGAAAGCTTTGAGCAACATTGTACATTCATCTCTGCAATTTGGCAATGGAATAGACCAGGGTTTGCAGCCTTTTGTGGAATTGTTGTGGCAAATTGATTTGGTATTGTTTCTTCTTCTGTAATTCAAGTTTTACATGTGTTTATGTATTCCATTCTATTTCTTTTTCAGCTGAACTAAATGAATCAAGGATAAAGGTAGAAATCATTGAAGTTGCAATGCTCTACCTAGGGTTTGTTTGGTTATTTATGTTTTCTATTGTTTGAAGAGGATCCCTGAGACTCTCATGCCCTCTCCAACTCCTCACTAGTCCTAAGACTCTCCATCTCATTCAATTTAAAGTACTAAATAATTTTCCTACCTCTCCCCATAGAAACCTCTACAAAACTGAGTCCTTTCCCTAGACCCAAATCTGCCTTTCACATTTGAGCCAGTAAAACATCATCAAAATCAATCAAACTCCTCTGAGCATATACCTAGCCTAAAATTAGTCTTTACATCGGTCATCTCAAGCTTCATTTGATATATTTTTCTAAGATTGACAAGGAGAGAGCCCTCTCCTGCCCTAGTAGGGCTAGCTACCAGGTTAAGCATGGTTTGATGTTACTCTAGATCCTGTCTTTCTCAACCTGAGGTAGATTTAGGCCCTAACATAAGCTACAAGGTAGCACTGTTATTGATGGGTGCAATAGTTCTGTGGTTCTTGAAAGTGGAGCGAAAAATCTAGTGGTCTCTGGAGAGAAGACCATGCTGTGGCATCAAAGGCTTGGACATATTGGAGAAAAGGGCCTTTGGATACTTCATGGTAAAGGTATGGTAGAAGGTATGAGTAATAGATCTATGGATTTTGATTTTTGTGAAATTGTGTATATGGGAAGCAGAATCGGGTGAGTTTCCCCTCCGGTAGTAAGAGGGCGAAACAGATATTAGAACTTGTGCACAGTGATGTGTTTGGACCTGTGAAGGTTCCATCACTAGGTAATTTTGTGTACTATGTATCATTTATAGATGACTTCTCAAGGAATACATGAATATATTTCCTTAAGAAGAAATCTGAAGTCTTTGACAGGTTTAAAGAATTTAAGGCTCTGGTGGAAAACCAGATAGAGAAGAAGATAAAGGTGCTGAGGACAGATAACGGTGGAGAGTTTTGTAGTAAGGAATTTGAAGCATTATGTAAGAAGTGTGGTATAGCACAGCAAAATACTACTCCATATACACCTCAGCAAAATGGAGTTGCAGAAAGAATGAATAAGACGTTGATGGAAAGGGCAAGAAGCATGCTTAGTGGTGTCGAGTTAGGACAGGAATTCTGGGCAGAGGCGGTCGATACTACATGTTACCTGGTCAACAGGTCACCTTCATCAGCATTGGAGGATAAGACTCCATAAGAGGTATGGACTGGTAAGAAACCCTCTCTTTCACATCTGAGGGTATTTGGATGTGATGCATATGTACATGTTCTAAAAGAGAAACAAACCAAGTTGGATAGTAAATCTGAAAAGTGCATCCTTATTGGGTATAAGGATGGTTTAAAGGGTTATAAGCTTTGGAACCCAATCACACGGAAGGTTGTGTATAGCCGATGTGGTGTTCAAAGAGGTGAAAGATGTTATTAAACATGAAGTCCAATAAAAGGAACCTGAGAAGATAGAGTTTGAGCTAAAGGAGGAAGAATCAAACTCTACAGCAAAGGAGGAATCAGAAGATGAAGAGCAACAAACTCCGACTATGAGAAGATCAGTTTGAGAAAGAAGGTAGCCTGAAAGGTATAGTGCATCTGCTTTCTATTCAAATTTTTCTTTATCTATTATTGACGATGATCCCAGAACTGTGAAGGAAGTAGTAGATTCAAAGGATGGAAAATTCTGGAAAGAGGCCATGGTTGATGAAATGGCATCTTTGCACAAAAATGAGGCTTGGGATCTAGTGGAGTTGCTGGCTGGAAGGAAACCCATTGGAAGCAAATGGGTGTTCAAAAGAAGACAAATGCATAAGAAAAAGTGGAGAAATACAAAGCTCAGTTGGTAGCAAAAGGTTATTCCCAGGTGCCGGGAATCTGGAAGGAAACCCATTGGCAACAAATGGGTGTTCAAAAGAAGACAAATGCAGAAGGAAAAGTGGAGAAATACAAAGCTCGGTTGGTAGCAAAAGGTTATTCCCAGGTGCCGGGAATTGATTTTAGTGATATTTTTTCTCCTGTTGCCAAGGTAACTTCTATCAGATTACTTTTATCTATTGCTGCTGCTTTTGATTTTGAGGTAAAACAGATTGATGTGAAGACAACATTTCTTCAAGGGGATCTAGAAGAGGAAATATACATGAAGCAACCTAAAGGCTTTGCAGCGAAGGGTAAGAAAGAACTGGTATGAAAGTTAAAGAAGTCTCTGTATGGGTTAAAACAGTCACCAAGGATGTGGTATCAGAAATTTGATACATTTATATGGGGACTTGGCTTCACTAGAAGCAAAGCAGATCACTGTGTGTATTTTAAATTAACTGGTGACCGTGTAATTTATCTTATCTTGTATGTGGATGATATGTTGCTGGTTGGAAATGACAAAGAAATTATCCAGGATTTGAAGACCCAATTGTCCTCCAAATTCGACATGAAAGATCTTGGTGCTGCAAACTATATTTTGGGCATGGAAATTAAAAGAGATCAAGCAAAGAGGAAGCTCTGGTTAAACCAGAGGAAGTATGTTGAGACAATACTACAGACATTTAATATGCAAGATAGTAAACCGGTGAAGGTTCCTATTCCTGTAGGTGTGAGGTTATTTGCTGAACAATGTCCCAAGACACAAGAAGAGGAAGAGGACATGTCCCGTGTTCCATATGCAAGTGCAGTCGGTAGCCTGATGTATGAAATGGTTTGTACTAGACTAGACATTGCACATGAAGTGGGAGTATTGAGCAGGTTTATGTCAAAACCAGGAAAGGAGCATTGGACAGCAGTGAAGCGGGTTTTCAGGTATTTGCGTGGCACTAGTGATTATGGTCTGTGCTACCAAGGAAGACCAGGATTTGACAGAGTGTTGGATATTCGTGGCTTTGTTGATGTAGACTGGGCTGGAGATCTGGATCAGAGAAGATCTACAAGTGGGTATGTGCTTAACCTATTTGGACGTGCAGTCAGTTGGATGAGTAAGAAACAATCTAGAGTGGCACTATCAACTACAGAGGCAGAACACATTGAAGCCACTCATGCAATCAAGGAAGCCGTTTGGTTGCAAAGATTGTGTTCAAGTATGGGGTTAGTACAAGAAGCTATAAGGATAGACTGTGACAGCCAAAGTGCAATTTTCTTGGCAAAGAACCCTGCATATCATTCAAAGACAAAGCACATTGATGTTCAATATCACTTTGTGAGATATATGATAGAATACAAAAAGGTGTTGCTGGTAAAGGTGGACACTTTGAAGAATATTGCAGATGCATTGACAAAATCTGTGAGCTCTGAGAAGTTCTCTTGGTGTAGAGAGACAATGGGCATTTTAGGGCTGGGAAAATGACTAAGCTCTCTCGTGGCCCCCTGTGGAAAGAAAACAACAAGTGGGAGAATGTTTGGTTGTGTTATATTCTTTCCACGTAGTTAATAGGGAGTTTGAAGGGCACTCATAACCCCACTTTATGGGGTCCGGGGCAGTGTCCCAGAAAATTTTGGTTTTGGACCCTATGTTAGGTTGGGTGGACCCACCTATGGTTTTGTGCATGATTTTCGCACATTTTTTTTGGACGCGATGGTTTTCGGTCCATGGTATTGGACGCAATGTTTTTCGGTACATGGTATTGGATGCAATGTTTTTCGATCCATGGTATTGGACGCGATGGTTTTCGGTCCATGGTATTGGATGCTTCGGCATGTATAAATATGTATTGTAACATTCAAAGGAACATAATGAAAAATCAAGCTGGTAGTCCTAGTTTTTGGATCCAAGGGAAAATCTCTATGTATATGTGTTTTATGTGTTATGATCTCGCATTGTTTATTTTCTGTGTTTTAGAATTCGTATGCAGGTAATTTCTGTATGGGGTTAAAACCTACATTTTTTGGTGTACTTGTACCTACAGTCACTCATGACGATATGATATCAAATCCAAAATATCCTAGTCTACCATGACACATGATCATTTCGATGCGAGTGACCTGGAGAGGCAGCAAGGCTATGATGCAGGATGATGGCTCCAAGCAATTGCTGATGAAAACTATGCAAGAGT